>CM068370.1:3969567-4659567 GCA_034769895.1 Magicicada septendecula | reverse complement strand
AAACAATTGGTCTTATTCATTGTTATTTAACACAGGAATGACAACAATATTTCCCTGTCAGCTTCCAAGAACACGCAACTGGAAGGAAAGTAAAGCTGTTTGTTTTCCTGGAAATGATTTGGAGTTCTCGGAACGAACTACGAGATTTGATTATCCACATGAACTGAACTGTGCTCAGACAACACTGCTCAACCTCTCTTTGTAGAACAAATTTTACATACATTTATTGTATAGTACGAGGTGTGTTCAAAAATAAACCAAACTATTTGTGTAGCACGTCCACCTGCCGCATAGAGCGAGCTGTACAATTAAGTGTTGCTAGCGACAGGTTTTGACGCCGGAATGCAGTTTTCTCCGTCCCATCATGATCATTAGTCTTCGAACTACACACGCTGTAGTGGGCACGAGCACACACCGTCCGGCGGATTTATAACGAAGTTAGAATTAAGATTTTAAAATAACGTGTGTGTATAAAATTTTTCTGCTAACTTCGTAAAATCTTTACAGAGCAATTTTCATTGCATTCCAAAGTCGTCATTACCATTTGAATTGGTACGCAGTTGAGCGATTTCTAAACGAGTCGCTTTCTTATCGTCAGTCAACTAGTCGTCAGTGATACGATACATTCAAATTTTCCTATCAAAATTTAATTTCACGACCTTATATGGATGTTCATTCTGTCAAGAAGTCTCGGCAGTTAAACGATGATTTACAATTACATCACGAGCTCTCTTCCCGTGATCTTCGACATCGCTTTGATCTGAACCGACCATTGTTTTTGTCCTCTTTAAAAATTCTTAAAATAATCGTTCGGCTCATGCAGGCCTCCCCGTATGCTTAATTCAAAGCCAGAATGTCTCTGTAAAGTTTTGCCGCAAAGTTTCATACGCACACGTTGTGCCTTGAGGTCTTCTTAATCGCTTTGTCACTAATCCGCCAGCCAGCGAGCGCACGACCCCACTCAATCTGATACCTCAAAGACTACTGCTGATAGCGGAACAGAATAAATGGCAAAAACTATTGCTAGGCGCGCTCAAAGTCGCAGCGCATTGTTTGTGCGGGTTGATGTGTTATTCAAAAAGTTCGGTCTGTTCTGAACACACCTCGTATGTGTTTTGTATAGAGTGGTATGGTCATGCATACCCCGACGCCTTTAGTAAACTAGAAATATTTGTCAGAAATGTCAGTCATTATTGTACGTTTTTACTCTTAAATTTCTTGGTCAGAACTTTTAAGAACACTTTTTCGGCTGAAAATGACGTTTTATTAGTATCGTTGTGATTGTCAAGCGTTTTGCCTCATTATGTGGTATGCAATTAGGCAACAGTTGTTCAACTTTGGTGGTACGTGACTTCGAGTCAACAGAATACAAGCGTAGCGGGCGGTCTGCTTACCTACTATATGATATCAGCGGTACCGTTGATAAAATTGGGAGAATTCTAGGGAACTTTCATCATACCTGTATAAGCCCGGTTAAAAGATCTCCCTACATTCTGTAGGGACAATTTACCTTCAGAAGCTCCTGGCTTCTACAAAATTCCATATAGTTGCGGCGATGGTTACGTAGACGAAAAGGAAAGAGATAAGTGTGGGCATGGGGATGAAAGTGGACAAGTCTACCGCCCGAAAACAACGAAACGGAGGAATAAGCTGTTGCTGATCACAATTATACATCGAATTATTCTATTTTATTCGACGAGATACACGAGGCAACTGAGGTAGGTATTTTACGAGAATAGTGAGAGAGAGATAGCGAGAGACAGGCAAAGAGACAGACAGACAGTAAAATTATTAACAACCCCAACAACTTCAAAAAAAGGGTAACGTGTAATTTCCATTACGTAAAATAATATATTATTTTCTTATTTCTTTAAAATATGTTCAATTACTTCCTAGTATCATCTTTCTTCTTAACGTCTCTTACATTATACTCGTATCTTGCAACTGACCCCGTACAACAATTACTTTCTAGTATCATCTTTCTTCTTAACGTCTCTTACATTGTATCTTGCAACTGACCCCGTACAACAATTACTTCCTAGTATCATCTTTCTTCTTACCGTCTCTTACATCACATCTTGCAACTGACCCCGTACAACAATTACTTCCTAGTATCATCTTTCTTCTTACCGTCTCTTACATTATATCTTGCAACTGACCCCGTACAACAATTACTTCCTAGTATCATCTTTCTTCTTACCGTCTCTTACATTATATCTTGCAACTGACCCCGTACAACAATTACTTCCTAGTATCATCTTTCTTCTTACCGTCTCTTACATTATATCTTTCAACTGACCCCGTACAACAATTACTTCCTAGTATCATCTTTCTTCTTGCCGTCTCTTACATTATATCTTTCAACTGACCCCGTACAACAATTACTTCCTAGTATCATCTTTCTTCTTGCCGTCTCTTACATTATATCTTGCAACTGACCCCGTACAACAATTACTTCCTAGTATCATCTTTCTTCTTGCCGTCTCTTACATCACATCTTTCAACTGACCCCGTACAACAATTACTTCCTAGTATCATCTTTCTTCTTGCCGTCTCTTACATTATATCTTTCAACTGACCCCGTACAACAATTACTTCCTAGTATCATCTTTCTTCTTGCCGTCTCTTACATCACATCTTTCAACTGACCCCGTACAACAATTACTTCCTAGTATCATCTTTCTTCTTACCGTCTCTTACATCACATCTTGCAACTGACCCCGTACAACAATTACTTCCTAGTATCATCTTTCTTCTTGCCGTCTCTTACATTATATCTTGCAACTGACCCCGTACAACAATTACTTCCTAGTATCATCTTTCTTCTTGCCGTCTCTTACATTATATCTTGCAACTGACCCCGTACAACAATTACTTCCTAGTATCATCTTTCTTCTTGCCGTCTCTTACATTATATCTTGCAACTGACCCCGTACAACAATTACTTCCTAGTATCATCTTTCTTCTTGCCGTCTCTTACATTATATCTTGCAACTGACCCCGTACAACAATTACTTCCTAGTATCATCTTTCTTCTTACCGTCTCTTACATTATATCTTTCAACTGACCCCGTACAACAATTACTTCCTAGTATCATCTTTCTTCTTACCGTCTCTTACATTATATCTTTCAACTGACCCCGTATAACAATTACTTCCTAGTATCATCTTTCTTCTTGCCGTCTCTTACATTAAATTTTGCAACTGACCCCGTACAACAATTACTTCCTAGTATCATCTCTCTTCTTACCGTCTCTTACGTTATATCTTGCAACTGACCCCGTACAACAATTTTCATTACTATTAAGTACAACTACTATACATTTCATCTATTAGTTAAAATATAGAAAAAATGTGATGCAAACATACGTTTTGAAACGCTTAGTTTTTAAGCTACGACTGGCCGAAAGTTTTCCCACATTTTTAGTCTTAAAGGTAAAAAAGTATACATTAAAATCCTTTTGGATACACTTTTTAACATTCTTAAGGTGTACTAAATATTTTACCATCAGTTTTTGTTTTTATTATTAGTATTCTATGAATTTAATATTGAAGTTTTTTTGACGATGGCCTCCGATGGTGGGGACGAAATATTTGTCAATAACGACAACTGTGGACCAAAGCCAAATTACAGATAATTGACTGATGGTGTTGTGCTCTTTGGCCATGTTATTTATTGCAACGAAGGAAATGTCGTCAACGCAAATAATAATAATCATTTCTGGTATCAATTCAGGAGGCTGTGAATAGAGGAGGTGTCGTAGGTCTGGCACAATCTCTACTATAGAGTAGGTTGAATAGCTTACAAGTATAGGCGTACTGTGTTTTATTAACACAAATTAATGTCATAAGTACTCGCGACCACTGCTGCCTGTAGGCACGTGGTTATTACTGCATTGCTAAACCAAGCTTTTTTTCTTGACAAGCTTTGTTTGTTACATATAGTTTCTTGGCCAAACAAGATTATTGAAGAAAATTCCTCTTATACTACTTCTTTTACTCGGGCGCACGCGCGCGTTTCTTTACTTTTGTCTGTGATTAACGGTATAGTTGTATGCTATATATTTAAATTATTTATTAAATATATATTTACTAAATAAATTAACAGATATAACGAAGAATTCTTCTGAAAATTTATGGCCCCAAGAAAACCGAAGATGGGTACAGGCATAGACCCAAATAAGAGCTGTACAGGGATCTGGAAGATCTGGAAACGGCTTTCCGATGGAAAAGACTGAGATTCCTTGGACATATGGCTCGGTCCAGATTAAATAAAGAAATTTTCAAATATATTTGGCAACTTTCCAGTCTGAACGGATACACCAAACAACTCAAGGAGGAAATTATGAAATTGGGTATCACTTTTAACGACTGTGTGGATAGAAATAAATACAGAAACAAAATTCAAAATCTTGAGGCTCTCTGCGGTGAGAAGAAGACGTGAAAGGGGTGAACAGTGGAAAGGAAGGCGGCGCATAGTGTGCGAATGAGAGCCCTCTGCCAGGAAAATAAAAGGAGATGATATTTGCGTGGTCCACGGCTGGCCTGTTCGTGTAAAAAAAAATTAACAGGTATAAAAGTGACAAAATTAGTAAGAGTAGATGAAACGGAATGTTGAAAAGCAAAGGAAGAGATGGGCATCGGAAGAGGCGTTAGACAAGGGCGCTGTTTGTTGCGAATACTACTCAATAACTACGCTCAGGTCCTGTCGCTCGCTCGACAATAGATATTGTATTTATCTTGAAACAGATTTTTGTTAGAAGAATAGAATTTAACCTCCACACTCATGTTGCATTTTATCGATTTTGAGAAACCGTTCCATCTACTGAACAAGAATAAATTATTTCCTATTATAGAGTGTAATGGCTATCCACAGCATTTAATAAATGTGGTTATAAATTTATATTGCAACTCTAAAGTTGAGTTAAAAACTTAAAAAATTACAAGGTTTTAACTTGAACAAATACCGAAAGAGTATAAACAACGGTGTAAAAACACTTAGAAAGAATGTAAGAAAGCACAGACAGGCCATACCAGTCTGGAAATACAAACCTATAGCACACAGGTGTGTGGGTAGACCTAGGAAAAGATGGCTGAAGGATCTTTGAAGGCGGAACAAGCAGCACCTTGACTACGCCGTGACATGAAGATGATGAACCCTAAAATCATAGCAAAAACAGGAAAGACAAAGACTAAATAAATTGTAATAAATAAATGAGTAAGACAGGGGTGTACTACTTTGCCGGCACTGTTTTTTTTTTCTATTTTGACAACATCGTCCAAGCATGGAGGCAAGATATTATCTCACAATTTAAACGTAATCAAAACAACTAGTTTGAAGGTTTTATTATACGCTGACGATTATACGCTTAATACAACTAACGGAGGTTGAGTTACAGTATTCTTTACATTGTTTAAAGCATTATATGCAATCAGTACGATTTCTAAATATAAAAGGGAAAAACAAAGACCATGGCCTTCTGGGTAAAGTATCCAGTCAGATCAAAAATCCTTCTTGACAGAATTATTTTGGAACTAGTCACTAAGTTTAATTATCTAGGTTGTGTTATCAGTATTAGGAATAAAACTGGAAGAGATGCCACGACGAAATTATTTAAATTTCAGATGGCGTCTGGCATCATGCATAGAACACAAAGGATCAAACAAGGAAAGGAACAATGATTTTATAATTTTATAAAACAATGGCAGTGCCTGTGTTAATATATGGATGACAACCATGGGTGCGTACAACGAAGATTATAAACCAAATTCAGAGTTCAGAAATCATTTGTATGAGATGAGCAAAGGGTTGTAGAAGGCGAGATCGTTTGCGCGATGAGAACATTATTAATTAGTGTCCATAAACGATACAATCCATAAATATCGCCTGGAGTGGACGCAACATCTGGACAAAATGGAAGATAGATGGCTACCTCCATGTAGCATGTATGCATAGGTCCCTTTAGAACAAGAGATTTAAGAAGACCAAGGGCAAAATGGTGAGATATACTGTGAAAACGGAATAGGCAACGTGCTTAAACCATGGAGTGAAGAAGAATATGGAAGATATAGGAAGAAGATGTAAAAGATGCACCACAACATGCAACAACAGATGTAGACGGATAGATTGCCGACTGAAGCAATTATCAGGTAGAAGAGGAGATGTAAGACGAAAAAAGTAAGAAAGCATGGAGAGAGAAAGAAGAAGAGATACGAAACGTTCGATAGCGACTTACTCCTTGCAGTGTATAAGAATAAATCATAAAGGCATGTTGGACAACATAATCTTGATTAAACTAAGTAGCCTTTAGGCCTATTCCCTGACGGAAATAGGAGAAGAAAACTCCAAACAAATAGGTTGGGAGTAGATTCATGCAAATACGTCGGTGTCACCGTTACAAAAGATAGCACAAGTGTAACAAAAATAAAAATCGTATAGGACAAGTGACTAGAGAGTTACATTCCACTTTATAGAGCAATCAGCTGAGACCCGAAACAAAAATCAAATTATATAGTACAATAGTTTCCCACACTTCAGCCCCGTATGTTGCAATACTTTCCACTATTGTCTTATACAGGGTCCGCCAGTGAAGCGGGAAATTTTGAAAGTCCAATAGTTCATTTTCTGCTCACGAGAGGGCGTGGAGGTTTTCGATTGTTGTTTTACATTTAATGCCATTTGTTAAACATGGAGCAGTGGTCCGGTGCACAGCGTGCTTTCTGCGTAAAATCGTTTTATAAGAATGGTGACTGTGTGACTTCTGTACAACGATTCTTTCGTAATCATTTCAATATTCCACGACATGGAAGAGTGCCGTCCGCTCTTGCAATTATGTTATGGGTGAAAAAGTTTGAGGAAACTGGTTCCAAATTAATCTTAAAGCATAGAGGAGCAACAAGGTCTGTAAGAACAGAGGAAAACATTGAAAGAGTTCGAGTAGCATTGACGCGTAGTCCACAACGTTCTGCAATGAAACATGCATCCCCACGAAACATTAGTGACACATCGTTACGACGAATTTTGAATAAAGACTTATCTTTTCATCCTTACAAAATTCAAGTAATCCAGGAGTTGGAAGATGGCGATATGCTGGCTCGCAGGATTTCCAGCGAAGAAATATTGCGACGTGTAAATGATGATGAAAACTTTATTCACCGCATGTTTATGTCAGATGAAGCACATTTTCATTTGAATGGATATGTAAACAAACAAAATAGTCGATATTGGAATGATGTAAACCCAGGTGAGTTGCATGAAAAGCCATTACATAGTACGAAAGTTACGGTGTGGTGTGCAGTTTCATCATCTGGCATTATTGGGCCATATTTTTTCCAAGACGATAGAGGAAGCACCACAACTGTCAATGCAGACCGCTACACACACATGGTCAGAACATTTTTGATGCAACAGCTCCCTAGGTTTCCGGAAATTAATTTTTTCCAGCAGGATGGGGCCACAAGTCATACTGCTCGTGTGTACATGGCTGCTTTAAGAGAACTCTTCCCGGACGGACTCATATCCAGATATGGCGACATCTCGTGGCCTGCAAGATCCCCAGATTTGTCCGCATGTGACTTTTTTCTTTGGGGATTTCTGAAGAGCAGTGTGTACATTGATAGACCGCACACCATACCGGAATTAAAAACGAATATCAGACAAGAAATTGCACGGATTCAACCTGACCTGCTTCGTCGAGTGATGGAGAATTTTCGGTCAAAATTAGAAGAATGTTTACACAGAAATGGCTCTCACTTGAGCGGCGTTATTTTGAAAAAGTAAAATAATGGCATACTTTACTCAACTCAAATCTGTAAAAAAAAATTCTGATAATAAATGTTTCATGAAAAAATTTGGTACTTTTAATTTTCCCGCTTCACTGGCGGACCCTGTATAATGAGGGAAACATTATTTGCTGAGGTGTCAGGCCGCGGTCTGTTGTTTGTGTTTACAGACGTTTCGTCCCACAATCGGTAAACATCTTCAGTGTTAGAAGCTATTGGCATGGTGTCCGCCAATACATCCCAGTTATGAGGTAGAGACTGTGTTTTTACCTAAGAAGGCCTACTTATTTTAACTTTCACTTCAGCATAACCTAAGCTGGAAAGCAGCATCAATCAGCCTATCTGATTGGCTTGGGAGCACAGCATCCCAAATCCAATTTAATAGGAGGCTTTCTCCCCTCCGATTCATAGCGGCGGAACCATGTTTGGAGATCTCTACGGACTCCATGTGCAGCCGACGGTAGTAGGCACTCTCCGAGACAAGGTCTTGGTCACCTCAAAGAGAATGCGATGACTTCTCCGGCTGCCTTAAGAGACACCAATGCGGAAGCGGACGCTGCTCTTCGTGGTGCCGATGTACATTTCGCAGCACGAGCATGGCACGCTGTATACGCTTCCCGACGAGAGCAGATCCCTCACTGGTCTCAGGAACTGTTGTATCTTCCTGACTGGCCTGTAGATGGTTCTCACGCCCCGCCGTGTAGGCCAAGTCCGCGAAGCCAAACGTCTCCTGCGACACCGACTCAGCCAGCCTGGCAGATCTTCTCGGCCGGACTGCACGTGTCACTTACCCGACGGAGTAACCATTATTCGCTTGCAGCGATTGTTCGAGACGCCGCAAGTCCTGCTCGAGATACCAGGACTCACTCTCCGGTCGACCATCTTCAAAACGGCCCTCTTCTACCAAAGACGATGATTGGACAGCTTGTGCAGGTATCTGTCGGTGTGCGTTAGACCACAAACGATAGACCACGGCCTAACAACCCGGCAAATAATGCTCGCAACTTTATATAAGACAATAGTGGAAAGTATTGCAACATCTATGGGGTGGAAGTGTGAGGAACAAAAGAACGTATTAGGAAAATATTACAATCCATGGAAATGGGATACTGGAGAAAGCGCTGTAGGATTACATTTCAAAATAAGATTACAAATGAAGAAATAAAGCCATACTAAAATATGTACCAGTAAAAAAGACACAATTGATGCAAAAAGATTAACGTGGTATGGGCATATGTGTCGTAGGGGCAATGATAAACGGGCAGAGAAATTACTAGAATGGACCCCTCCTGAAAGAAGAAAAACGAGGGAGCCCGCAAAAGACTCGGATAGAAGGTGTAAGGAATGCAATTACACAGAGAAAACTGAATAATGATGATTGGAAAGATCGGAAAGTTTTAAAGCTAGGATTCGAAAGATGACTATAAACGTCGTTCCAAATCGTAAATGTATATAAAACGCCATTTACTTTTAACTGGGATTTGGTACACTTGACGTATGTACGTAGATCGCTGTGTTCGTGTAGAGGAAACGTCTTGGTGTTTCTAGGATTAGTTTGAGCGACCGATATCCTCCGTAACAATACATTGCCCCCACTTCCTCTCCACAGACTCTCACTGCCACTTCAGCTTGTCTGTTTCCTCCATACACTGACACGTTTCTCTGCGTTCATTTTTCCATTGCCAAGTTTCAGTTTAATTAGATCCAACAAATACAATACAACAATGCTATAAAGTTTTCTACACGACTCCACCAAACCACATACACACACTGTATTACTATACTGTAATTAAATCGCGCCCTGTCAGGAAACGGCATTGTGATGTACGGAGAGAGAGTGTAATACGCTCGCTCTCTCTCTCTCTCTCTCTCTCTCTCTCTCTCTCTCTCTCTCACCTTAAACTTCATTATTATCCCCCCTCACACACATACACACAGGGCAACGTAAACTTTAGTGTCTATTGTACCCAACAAACTGTGCAGAGACACATTCTAAATGCATTAATATTAATAGAGGTAGAAATTCTTATGATTGTGTGTGTGTGTATCAGTCTTATTTTGAGATTTGCAGCGTAGTTATTTTATAAACGTTGGAAAGGACAAAGATAACATTATTTACAAATGGAATAAACATACCGATTTAAAAAAAACTATCATTCTAATGTTTTAACATAAAAAATAATCCTTTTTTTTTTATTTATACGCTTATGAAAATCAAATATTTCTGCACGTCTCCTAGCAGAAACCCAATTTTTCATGCTTGGATTTCAAGAATAAGTCTGTAAAACTATAAACTTGAAGGGACAAAATATTGTCACTATTGTGACATGGGCCGTCGAATTTGAACTGCAATAAAAAAAGGATAACAGGACACCAAGTGAAATCGCTGTTTAGAATTTTAGTAGCAGCTTAAACAAATGAACACATTGTATTTTTATTTTCACTCATTCCAAATTTTCATATTCCCCCCTCAAAGCCTACTCTTCCCCCCCAAAAATATTGCTTGCTGGATCCGACCCTGTGATGCATAGATTAAATTTAATGTTTTCCTACTTTTTTTTTTAAAGGCGTTTGGTCTGAATCTGAGTAAGAAGACGCTATTTTGAAGTAATAAATACTTCATATCTGCTCCCAGTGTTGTTTATTGGCTATGCTCTGCATCAAAAAAGAATAACTGTTAACATTTCAAAGTGCAACATCGTATTTTCCACATCAGCCGTTTTCAGCAATCATTATTATTACTTTTCCTTTATAATCTGAACTTCGCTTATTGCGTTCTTTCCCTATTGAAGATGGAAACGGCTTACGATCAAAGCGCGAACACCGCCGCGGGTTCGTTCCTTTTGCTCTTTTTGTCCGACGTTTTCCATACCAGTAGTTTTGTATCGACCGACGAAATCGCAGTTGCAGCCAATCTATCTGATTTGATGATACTCGTATACGCGTTCACAGGCACGCGACTGACTCATAGAAAGCGCAATTTTTACTGTTTGTTTCCTAAAGAGAAAAAAATTATTCTGACCTTTCTTTATAGTCGTTTAAGACTTACTTTTTATAACGAGCAAGCTTTTTTAACGATCGTCAGCGTCTATTGATTTATGAGGATCTATTCTACTTGGAAAAAGGTTTTGTATTAAAGTAAGCTTCATCGTCTTTGTTATCCTGTTCCACAAGTAATATGTTTGCCTCTATATAACCCTTCACACGATTACGCCTACCATATTATGTAATAACACCAAACTAACATTTCGTCTTCATAGAGCTGATATTCATACCCTTTTAATGTGTATTATTCCCTCATTCGAAGCGTTAACGTGGGCAATCAAAGCGATTGTTCTTAGTCACAATTAATATTGTTACGACGTATCGTTGTATGGTACAGTGGAAACAAACTACAGACACCAATGAAGTCACTAATAACCAGCTTTAATTAGTCACCAATAACAATTTGAAATCATCAAGATCTTCAAGTTACTTCAAGATCATACAGTAATTCAAGTTGAAATTGTCCACACGCAATAATAATGTCAAATAATAGAGTTACGCACTAATTGTAACACAATGATCACTTTCAACTAATCCTCAACAACCACTTGATCTGCATTGAGTAAATCGCCAATGTAACCAACTAACTAAGCCTGTCACCGTTGCTTATATATAGCCTGCAGATGTTCCAGAACAATATTTCATTCTTTTGACGGCGTGACAGCATAATTTGCGTAATTAACAAGCACTCGAATAGTCTAGATGGTACTTCACTGCGCAACCTTGACAAACACACTGCACCTGCTCGGCTAGCCGAGAAACGTGTAGAGCAGCACTCTTGACTGTTCGAGAGAGTTCCGTAATTGTCGTAACAATATCTGTTATCTCGTATCAGCCAGTGAACTTACATTGTTGACATGTTTCTGGATATCATTAAACAGCAGAATGACGAAGAGACGCCGTTTAGTTAGTTTACAGTTCTGCTCTAACAAATAAAGGCAGGAACGGACGCAACACCATAGGATTTAATCTCCGTACCTCCGTGGCCGAACTTCATCCTTTAACGCATATCAAATAATCGCTATGAATTTATGAAGTCTTTCTGCTTTGGACTCCAAACGTCTAGTTCATGGTTTGGAGACATTCTGCAGCCTGTAGTTTCATCATTGATGACTGTTTCTAATTTTATGCTTTATTTAATTTTAAGGAAAACAACACTTTGAATGCAAAAAAATATAAGAAAAAATTATTTAAAAATTTTCCATTTTTTTTTCTTTAAGAAAATGCTAATATTATATACTTTAAATCTCATTTTAAAGTTAAAAAATAAATAAAATAAAATAATGTGCTTTGATTAAAATACAAATACAAATACCATTTATAATTGTATCCATAATAAAGTTTAAACCTTTATGTTAATTTGTAACGTCATTTCCGCATTACATTGCTGGGAAACATAGATAACGAGTTTGACAGATTAGCAGGAATAATTAAGCCAATGAATATTCTGCTCTGTGTCACACAGAGAATACTGTGTAACTTTGAAACAGACAAGGGGAAGTCAACGGTATGAATTGAAGCCAAGCAATTAAACCGGATTTAGTGGTGGTGAAAGGAAATCATCTGACGGCGCCTAGTCTGTGACGCGTGTTAGCGAAACCCTTTGCGCCACTGAAGGAAGAAACAACTGTGATGCCGAGAAATGTTTTTGTACATCAGGGAGAACACGGTACCTTTTTCAGGTCAAAAGATGAAAACGATTTTATTCATAAAGAAAGGTATTATATCTTAAAATATTTAATATCTATATTGATGAGATGAAGCTTTGAAGAGAGTGGGAGAAAAAAAGACGCTGATTGGAACCGTTGTGGAAAGGAAAATCAGTGTGGTTGATCACCTGCTACCCCATTCAAACTGGCTGACCACTCTGATCGACGGGGGTAGTAGGAAGGGAAGGAGTGCATGGATGGGGTAAAATAAGGAAGAAGGTATGTGGTGACCAAGAGTTAGTTTAGTTAGGTTGGTGCCGGGAGCACAGCACAGCTTGGGAGATAGCACTTGATGCTGATTGTTCGATGTTGCTTTCCAGCCTAGATCGTGACGGTACAAAAGGTTATAAAAGGACACCGTGCCAATCTAGGCACTGATGGTGGAGCAGAAACGTTTGTCAATAATGTCAAATGTGGACCACGGCCTACCAGCCCGCTGGTAATAATGATTTCAACAATGCTGAAGCCTGCCGTGAAAGCTTCAGAACTTTAAGGAATGTTTTCCTCATATCAAGACCGTTAATTTCGAAATTTAAGATCCACTTTTTTTTATTTTAAGCGCTTGCGTAATTCTACTTCCTACTTCTACTTTACTCCCATATCTTCAGATAAGCAAATAAATCTACTTGTTCCAGTAGTTCATTGCCCACACTAATCCTTGTTTTAACTTCGCCTTCTGTGTTGCAGACCTTTGTTTCAGATTTATTTATTTATTATTTGTGTGTGTACTGCCCCCGTAATCCAGTGAAGTATCAACAATTTGGCCTTGGGGGATGAGGTCCGGGGTCGGGTCCGCTTTATCTTTAAAGCAGCTGGAATCAGTCCCATTAAAGTAAACGACAATAACACAGTAAAAGTACACGTTATTGAAACATTGTTTGCAAGATACTTATTGACTGAATTGATTTTCCTATATTTAATTTTTCAAACGTGTACGCTGATGTTGTGCATAAGCCTATTTGTAGGCCTATATTTAAACTTAAGGCTTATATTACGCTGTAATATATTAGCTTGCACAGCGGGAAAATAATTAAACAACATAAAAATATAGGAATTAACGAAATTCGTCAACTTTTTTGACCCTCTGAGGGGGGCCACTTTCCGTTCGTCCCCCCCCCCCCGTAAATACGGCCCTGCCGTAATCTTATCCATCCTACTAATGGTGTCAATCTCCTATGCGATTTCAGCTGGGATAGCAATATTGTCAGCGTATCTTAATAACCGATTCTCGGACCAGTCACCACACCACCAATCACTCCATCATCATCATCATCAGCATAATCAGAATAAGATACAGTTAGGAGTAACGTGATAGAAGAAACGAAAGATAAATAAAATAACAAGAAGGAGAAAAAATAATAATGGAAGTGTTATAGGGAACGTGCAGAGAGATAGCAGGGTCACAAAACAAGTACTTGTTTATAGACCCCGTGGCAGAATAAAGTTGTGGACACCAAGTATTATGAAACTAGGAAATGTAGTACGACTGACTCCAAGCGTGACAAGGAGTAGAAGAATATGAAGATGGAGAAGGAGAAGAAGAAGAAGAAGAAGAAGAAGAAGAAGAAAGAAGAAGACAAGGCGAAGAATAAGAAGATATGTATTATACTGTATTGGAACAGAACTCACGCGACTAGGAGAAGTGAACAATTTACTAGCGGCGAGGCGACGTTATTCAGTGTGATGACGTCATCGGTCACGGTAATTTTGCTTCCGTAACTGCGTATGTTTATAAAAGCGCCGCATTTTTGCGCTTTAAATGGACCAATTTAGAATGTAAATTCGACCAAACGAAGCTTATTTCCTTTCGTGCTGCGGCCAATTCTCTCTGTGTTACTTCTTAATGTAGGTACTTCCTCTCTGTTACATTACGAGCTAAGAAATGTCGTTAATTCAGCCTTTGGCTCACATTATTGCATTTCCTGTTGTTGCAAATAGCGCCAAGATTGTACGTGGGTCGTGGGTTTGTGTCCTTAGTCAGCTTACTCCTCTTCTAATTACCGGCTGGCGTTGTAATAAATTCAAAAAAGGCTTACAAGTAAATAATGTATAAATAAATAAGCACAGGAATTAAAAATACAACCAGTAACGGAATAAGCGAAAAACTATTAAAAAAGATGGAAAGACCATGTTATGCGCATGTGTCCAGAAAGAATTCCAAGGAAAATCCTGAATTTAAGCCAACCGGAAGAAGAAATGTTGGCAGACCGAGACGGAGATGGTGAAGCCGGAACAGGCAACCTGCCTAATCCTGGACAGATAGATGATGATGATGATAAATAAGCAAATAAGTGGATTGTATACAATAACTATAACTATAATAATAATAATTGAGAAATTTGATGGAATACGATTTTTGATAGAAATCTAGAATGAAAATTTAGTATAATTTGAAATTATAGGCTACTACTTCAAATTGTACTACAGTACTTGAAACCGCTGAATATTTACTATTGATTTTTACACGTTAAAAATATCTTCAATATGAAAACTAAATCTTTTAATTATTATATTTTACATTGGTAAGTAAAACATATCAAGTTTACACGATCAAAGTTTTCCATATGGCTCCATACATTCGTGTACATAGGGAATATCGCCAAATAACATGTGTGTTTACTATACATTTTAATTAATTTTTAAGATATTGAATAGAACATAGACCTATACAGGAATAGAAAATTAAAATTATCAACACCAAACTATGTAACTCGATGAATAACATAATTAAAGAAATACAATAATTACTATTAATCATACACATGAGATGTATTGTGAATTAAACATCATATTGAACCTCTGTCAGACACGACATTTTTATATTCTTCAGAATGAGTTTTAATCTGTAGTTTTTGCAAAATTTCTTCACACCAAACCTGTAATTCAGCAGAAAACAAATCTCTTTCTGATGTGTTCGGTAGTCTCACATAAATCAGCCCAATATGTTACCGCTACTGTGTTTCTTAGTACTGTAGTCCAGGGGTCTCCAAACTTTTTCACTTGAGGGCCGAATTGAAAAATCTTGGAAGTCAGGCGGGCCACCCACATTCACACAAACACACACGCGCGCGCGCGCGCGCACACACATTGAAAACGTATTTTTTTTAAGTTTACAAAATATAATAAGTCAATAAAATAGGTATTTAAATAAAAATTAAGCAGACTTATCCAAAGAAAACAAATTCATTTATTCAAAATAATGTAAATACAAGTAAGGAAAAAATAACATTCAAAGATATTTCTTATGTATTATTTTTTGGTTTTCTTATGTATGCACGTATGGGATGTGTGAGTGGGTATATTCATCATATGTTATAAACATATAATGTCTGTCCATTTTGGGTCAAATTTTGATGTTCCTATCACTATAATGGATTTCAAATGTTCGTATGACAAGTTACCCCTGTACTTTGATTTTACAAAGTTCATTTTTGAAAACGTTTGTTCGCAGATATAGGTCGATCCAAACATTGAAAGCACTGGTCTTGCACATCAGCCATGTAAATCTTTTAAACTTGTACAAAATATTATAACATATTATTGAACTTATTTCTTGTTTAGTTATTTAGTAATACGTATAATACATGAAGTATTTTGATTATCTATTTAAAAACTGCGAGCAGCATCGGCCGGATTGCCGCGGGTCATTGACCCTTCGTGGGCCGTAGTTTGGAGACCCCTGCTGTAATCAATGAATAATGGTACCACTCTCAAGAAGTAAAGAGCAGAATTGAAAAGACAAGAGCAGTTTATTCTCTTGAAATGAATTTATTCTGAATTGAAAAGGGTACAGTAGAATGAGCAGTTTATTCAAAATGCACGATTTAACAATAAACACAAAGATGATACTTTTACGCTACTATGTATTCTTGGTCCTCTTCTACGGTGTAGATTCTTGGACTTTGACTAAAGCCACATCTAAAAAATTAGAATCTTTCGAAATGTGGGTTTACCGTAGAATACTGAGCATTTCATAGACAGGCCATATAATTAATGTTGAAGTTCTTAGGAAGATGAAGAAAGAAAGGGAAGTTATTGACACAGTGAAGATAAGAAAGCTTCTCTATCTGGGACATCCCATGAGAAATGAACAGAGATTTTACTTATTGCAGTCCACACTACAGGGAAAAGTACTAGGAAAGAGAGGAGTTGGACGACCTAAAATCTCATAGCTGAGAAATTTAAGGACCCGGTTTGGCATGAATACAACTGACTTATTAAGTGCAGCAGTACAGAAAGTTAAAATAGTCCGTAGTCCGTATGATATCTAACACTCGAAACGGATAGGAACTATCAGAAGAAGAAGACTGTCTTATAATTACATAAGTATTACATAGTAATACGTAATTACATAAACAATTAAAAGCATACTACATAATTATATATATATTTTATAGGTATATTAATAATTACGTGCGTAGTAGTGAGTTATAAGTTTCTAAATCCGTCCTCCGACTACACTTACTTCTCTCTCTCTCTCTCTCTCTCTCTCTCTCTCCCTCCAATGGCGCTACAGCCCAATTTGAGCCCTGACCCTCCTCCAGTTTATGCCTCCAGGCATCCCTCTCCTTTGCCATTTTTTCCAATTGTCGATATGTAGCAGCGATCTTGAGTCTCCGCTCACTTCATCTTCCCATCTCTTTCTGGGTCTTCCAACTGGACGGCGGCCTTCCATTCTTCCGTTGAACACTCGGTTAGGTGCTCTGCTCCTCTCCATTCTAACTAGGTGCCCTGCCCTGCCCAACGGAGCCTTTGGATTTTTATATATGTTGTTATTGTGGGCTCTTTATACAGCTGATAAAAATCATGATTGAAACGTATCCGCCACACTCCATTCTCGGTAATTGGGCCTAAAATTCTTCTTAAAATTTTTCTTTCAAAGGTGTTGAGAAAGTTTGTTACTTTTTCTGTCACTATCCAGGTTTCTGCGCCATAGGTGGCTATTGGTCGGATAATAGTTTTATATATTCGGATTTTTACGGCCCTATGTATCTCTTTTGACCGGAATACTTGTGACAAAGAGAAGTAAGCTTTGTTTGCTAGTGTGACTCTTCTTCTTATCTCTCCTTCCTCGCTGCCGTCCCTTGTCATCTCCACTCCCAAATATGTAAATCTTTCCACCATCTCAATTTTTTCCTCTCCAATTGTTAGACTCTGTGCTATTCGTCGTTTTCTTGTTTGGGTCATAGCTTTAGTTTTGTCTGTATTGATAGTCAGACCTATTGTTTTTGCATTCTCCTCCAGTTCCAAGTAGAATTCCGTAATATCTCTTACTGACCGTCCCATTAGATTCACGGCATCAGCATATGCTGCAATTTGTGTAGACTTATTAAATAGTAAATTGCAAGCGTTGGAGGGCAATTTCCTTATAACATATTCCATGCATATGTTAAAGGGAACCGGGGCCAGCCCGTCTCCTTGTTTTAATCCCCTTGTTATTTCAAAAGGGTCTATTAGTTGGTCCTGAATACGAACGAACGCTTGTGAGTGGTCTACTGTAGCTTGGATTAGTTTTACCAATTTATTTGGTATGCCAAACTCATGTAATATTGTGTACATGTCTATTTATACAGTCATACGCCTGTCTAAAGTCCACAAAAATCTGACGAACGTCAACGCCATGCTCCCATGCTTTAGCTAGGGTTTGCTTAACACAGAACAGCTGATCAATGGTGGATTTTCCTGGTTTGAATCCTGCCTGATACTCTCCTATAATACCTTCTGTGTAAATACTTATTCTTCTACTTACTATCCAGGTGAATATTTTGTAGCCCACACACAGCAGCGAGTTGCCTCTATAATTTTTACAATTTAATTTGTCACCTTTCTTGTATATCGGACATATTATTGATTTTTTCCAATCTACAGGAATTTCCTCCATATTCCATATCTCTAATATCAGACTGTGTAGTTTCTGTGTGAGGGTGTCCTCCTTCTTTAAATATATCTGCCGGGATACCGTCTATACCTGGGGCTTTATTTTTTCTCATTTCTTCAATGGCCATAACAACCTCATCTAGCGTTGGATGGGGGGTGTCTTCTAATTCGCTTTCTTGATTTTGGTTTAGATGTTCCGTGCCTGTCTTGTTTGCATTATCATCCGGTTGTTCACCCAATAGGTGGAGAAAATAATTTCTCCAAGTAAATTTTATAGTGGCGCTGTCACTTACGATTTGGCCTTCGTCGTTTCTGCATAAATTGGTACGGGGTTTATATCCCCCTCTTAGGTATTTTAAGTATTTATAGGCCTCTCTACTGTTGTTTCTCTCCAGGTTTTCTTCCATTTTCAATATACGGTCATTTTCATACTTTCTCTTCTTTTGTCTGCAGATCTTGTCTGCTTCTCTTCGTGCTTCTCCTTTTCACGTCTTTCTCTCGTTCTCCTTTGTATATATCTTCTGTACAATTCGTTTCTCATGTCCACTGCTTGTTTGCATTGTTCATCGTACCAATGCTCTTTTCTTTGTTTTTTCGGCTCCAAGCACTCTTTTAGCCACTTCCAACGTTTTATTTATCCTTTCCCATTTGCCATCTACCGATGATTCTGTTTCTGCTCCCAGCTCTTTATCCAGCTCTTTTTGTAGTCTTTCCTTTATTTCTGGGCTTTCAAGATTTCTAAGGTTTAGTTTTTCGGTACTTTGATGTTTGCCTGCGCTTTGTCTATTTAGCCGACATCTAAACTTGACCTGTACCAAATAATGGTCTGATTCACATACGGCTCCTCTTCTTGCTCTGACATCCATGACACTTGTCACCGTTCTTTTGTCTATAATTACATGGTCTATTTGGTTTGCTGTCCTTCCATCTGGTGAAAGCCACGTAGCTTTGTGGCTGTCCCTATGAGGGAAACAGGTTGAGCTTATAATCATATTTTTACTGGCTGCAAAGTCTATCAACAGCATTCCATTCTAATTTGTTGTATTGTGCAGGCTATGTCTACCTATTGTCCCCATAAATTCTTGCTCCTTTCCAACTTTTGCTTTCATGTCCCCGATGATTATTTTAATGTCATTTCTTGGTGCCTGGTTGTAAACATCTTCCAATTTCTACACTTACTTCAGTTACACAAAACTCAGCTGTGAAATTCCAAAAAAAATGTTATGCTTTTCATTACAATTGTTGGGAGTACGTAAAGCTAGTCACTGATCTTCACAAGAAGATTGTAAACAAAGACTACGACAGATTGTTAGCTACATATAAGGGAAGATTTAAGTAACAACCACTGTTGTACGTGCATATAAGGTTACATTTATATACTGTAAGAAAACAGTCTGTATATTAAAACCGTTTTATAAAAGCTACATGTTTAATCTTATTGACGGCTTTTTTTTTAAGTATATTAGAATTTTCTCCGTTCAAAGAAAACTGATGAAATCGCTTTGAAAGAAACAACTGCACGATCAAAGGACAGAGCTGTGTGTGTGTGTGTGTGTGTGTGTGTGTGTGTGTGTGTGTGTGTGTGTGTGTGTGTGTGTGTGTGTGTGTGTGTGTGTGTGTGTGTGTGTGTGTGTGTGTGTGTGTGTGTGTGTGTGTGTGTGTGTGTGTGTGTGTGTGTGTGTGTGTGTGTGTGTGTGTGTGTGTGTGTGTGTGTGTGTGTGTGTGTGTGTGTGTGTGTGTGTGTGTGTGTGTGTGTGTGTGTGTGTGTGTGTGTGTGTGTGTGTGTGTGTGTGTGTGTGTGTGTGTGAAGGAGGCAGGTTAATGACCCGTCTGAATGAGATCAAAAACTATGTGTTTAAATGAGGAAATACGTTTAAACGTGAAAGGCATTACGTTTTCTTTTAACGCGAAATATTCTATTACCAGATTGATCAAACTCTTGGAAAGTTAAGGATGCTTTATTTTTAAAACGAATAGCTGTATCTATTTTCATGTAAATCCCTCTCAACAATACGAAAAAGATTAGTTTTAATAGTGTTGTATACTTAGGGAACCATTATGTAGTAAATACATGTTTTGTGTGCTGTTGCGAACCTTCATTACTGGATTTTCGATTGTTACGCGGAACTCAACAATTTTCTTACTAGTACAATGATTCGGGTAACCGTTCCTTTCCGAGTAAACTGCTCGAAAGAACTTGTCGAGAGTCAATGAATAAGTCATCTTTCCGAGAGTCAACTTGCAGAAAGCAAAGTTGAGCGCATATGAATTATTGACATCATCATCATCATCGCCACCAAAACATCCCTGCCTGTAGTCTGCTTGATATTCCCCAGTGTTATCCACTATAGGTTTTAACGATTACAGTAGTCAGCAAAAACTATCCATATAATTCTATTACATACCACAGAAAGTTGGGTTTAAAGAATTTTTAAGTGCTTCGGTCATGTTTACGCAATTATTCAGTTCCAAAGCTGCAGTAAACAAAACCAGTAGTTTTTAATTTTTGCAAATTTCAAAATGAAAAAATAGAGGTTAGTAACTAAACAAAACACAAGAAATGTAATTAGAAGATGGAGCTACAAACAAGAGGAACTTACGCGTCTCAACGGAGTATGACGGACGAATTTGGCGTAATTAGTGTGTATTGATTTAGAGTCTCGCAGTTTGCCAAGACAGTAGTTTGTTAATTAATCTTGATCCACGGTACATTGTGAACTCTCGTCTAATACAAACAGTATTGCACAGATGAAGAAGAAGAGGAGACAGATAATATAATATAAAAGTGTTTACCGGGCTGTTCATCAGTGGAATTCAACGAATTCGAGACCACCTGAACACGGGTTGTTAGCGTCAGGCCTACAGTACTATGTGAGTCTTTACTACAGTACTGTGGGTCTGACGCTAACAACCCGTGTTCAGGTGGTCTCGAATTCGCTGAATTCCACTGACGATGGCAGCCATTGGTGCTGTCGAAACGTTTGGTTTGTCTGAAAACAGTAGACCACAGCCAAACAGCCCGGTAAACACTTTCAATACAACTGACACCGGTCGTCAAAGCCTTAGAACAATATAATATAAACATTGTTTGATCTCCGTAGCAAAAACGTGCCTACGTTATCTCTGGTGACAATTGTCTTAGCGTAAACAACCTTTTACGAGCAACTGAAAGCATCCGTGCGAACTGCTAGCAGCTTCCGATTGACGGTTTGTCAATCACTGGCCTTGACAATCTTATCTCTGACGGTTATACCTTCTTCTCCTATTGTCTTGAGATTCGACAATATAGGAGTATTCATTAATTCAAGTGTTGCTTGATAATAAAGCTTTGCTGAGAGGTCTTGAGATAGTGAAGGCATTGACTTAGCGTAGGTTGTGTCCGCTATCAATCAGTGTTGTTAACTTTACTTCGTAAGTCATCGATGGTGACTATCTACCTATTGGGTAGATATGCCACTTCATGGACTAATTTTCTTTAGTTATAGTTATAAATATTGTAACGAGACATATGACCACGATATTTTGAACACCAAAATATAAACACCATGTCATAATAATTGAGGGGGACAAAACCCATTAAGTATTTACAAGGAGAATACCAAGCATTAAAACTACACAAATAAATAATAATGGAAGAGTGAACTCACAACAAAAGAGTTAATACAATAATGGTAATAATAATAAAACAAGAACGAAAATGTATTAAATAGTGATTATCCAATAGATCCAATAACCCAATAGATCCGGTCAGTGAGAAGCCAAGAAACAAAGAAGAAAACATATGATAAAGAAGAAAACAATAATAATAATGATGTCAGTCAATATGGTGATACAAGAAGAACCAAGAACTTACACTAACTATAAGATAAGAAGCCCAAATGTGAAATAAATTGCCAACAACAAGTGAAGTACAAAATGAGAGACAATGACAGATAGCCAAAACACTAACTGACTACATTAGATGACCTGAATATGACCACTAGTCTAGTAAATGAGTAGGGCATCCAATAATAGCCAACAGAGTGAGAGTAATAAGAATTTTAGTATAATAAGAAGCTGTAAACAACAGTATAATAACATATTATGTCCAGAATTAATGTAAATTAATAGAGAACCAGGAGCGGTCGTGGCGTAGTGGCTAGCGTGTGGCGCTGCTACGCTGTCGGCGCGGGTTCAATTCCCGCCGGGAACCATCTGATTTAGATACGACCGTTCCCCCTCGCAAGGCAATGGCAAACCAGCGAGAGGTATCCTGCTTAGTATAAACCTTCCCCAACTATGCCGTTCGGATCCGGCGTTAAACTGTAGGTCCCATATACCTGTGAGAGACTCAGTACCACACGCACCACGGGTATATGCGGGGAGGGTACAAACCAGTCGTAAGACTGAAGGACTACGAATAGAGAACCAAAATTGTCAGATAACACTAATAATTACCAAATGAGTTATGAAATGATGATAATAGAGAGAAAAAGAACCAACTGATAAATTACAGGTGACAATTAATAACACTAATACAAGTACAAAAGCAATAAAAATTGTGAATGAGAATAAACTCAGCCAACCCATTGTTGCTTTAGAGTGAGGAGACACATAACCTAAATACATGTACTTTCCACTTAGATTAATAAAAATTAATAACTGAAACGTAATTAAACTAAAATCTCTTGGACAAAAACTCAAGTATTCTACCAATACCAAGATAAACTACCTAGAGTAGTATTTATATTGTAATTAATGTAAACTAAATGAACAAAAACAGACAGAATGGGAATCACCATGTAAAGTTTAGATAAAACCAGTTGTAAAATTAACCAGAAACAGAAAGGGTGATATCTGTATAGTAAGGAAGATGGTACATTACTAGCATTATACTGTAGGATAACTATTATCACTAATGTAAGACATAATAATAATAATAATTAAGTACATCTGTCATGTGACACTAGCTGCAAGTAATATTACTAAATTCTCAACGCAAGAGAATGAACCAAAGTAAAACACAAGATTGTAAAACAATGTAATAACTCTGTAATGAACAATTATGAACAAGATAGTGACTTAAAAGACCACTACTTAATTAAGAATGAAGTAAAGTAAGGTGACACCTTATAGTACAAGCTATGGGTGATTATGTAGACTCAAAACCAGGAAATGACAATGTATTAACAGTAACTAGAGCGAACAGTAGTTGCACTGACCATGTATGTGTAATTGTGACACAACAGAAATTGTCCAGAGACAAATATTAAAATGTAATTAGTCAATACAGTTAGTAGAATCATACCCCTAATGCAACCTTAGCATAGGAGATATATTTTGTCAATAATAATAAGTAGATAATAAGTAAAGAGTGTAAAAGGACTTGAAAAGCATAATCTCGAAGAGATGTGATTGTCATTTGTTAGTTCTAGTGAAAGAATACCTAAATTTATTAAGAAATAGTATAGAGAGTTAATTTCAAACAATGTCTTCCTTAATCATGGACGAAAATATATCATGTGTGGACTCTAAATTAAGAGCCAAATGTTCGCCATATTGTAATAAGCTTAGATTCACAATCAGAGGTATTATAAGAAAGTTATATCAATTTAAAAATATTTGATTTATTTTGGAAAAAGGTTTAGCGTCAGTTCGTACTCTTAAATCCAAAGGCCCACGCTTGTTGTAACAATTAAATAATTCAGCGAAGGGGGGTATGTGCGCTCAAGTAAAGATCCTTAGCCAATCAAAGGAGAGAATTCGATAATTTTTACAAGGAATGCAAACGAGAACAGCAGAAACGGACAACATCTTGGGACACCTTTTCATAACCACTGAAGCAAGACAGACGACAGCTCCGCATCGCCAGACAACAACAGTCTAACCTAACTTTGTGCGTGTAATCAAATGTAAACAAGAAAACATAACCTTATTTTAGTAAAATCATTATAACGTTTTATTCGAAGTTTAGTGAAGACTTAATAGTGCGACATGAATTGCTAAGTGTATAATCCATAGCAATTACGAGAATTACAGGGAGTAAAGTGATTTTTTACTATATTTAAGGAATTTAAGAAATTGACGATATATATGTTATCGAAACAACATTAATACTATGTGTACATACGAACGAATAAAGGGCATTGCACGTTATTATTTTCATTAAGTTGTTAATTATAAAGAGAATTCTCAAATTAATTTTATTTACTTAGTAGAAGAGAATTATAAAGATGATGATAGTTTTTTCAATATAAACACTAAGAGTGTTTTAATTAACATTATATCGATGAAGTCATTAATAGATAAACCGAAGGTAAACTAACAACAGTTAGTCAGAATTTTGAGAATTGTCAATTGACAAGATTAATTATCAAAAGCTAAATGAAAATATGGCTAAAACAAAATACATGAAAGTGTCTGCGAAGGAAAATAGAGAACTGCTAGACCTTCACACAGGCCATTACTGTTTCCAAGGAGTTACAGAATTTAAGTACCTAGGTGTTATTCTGAATAATGAAAACCGAGTGAGCAGGGAAATAGTAAATAGAATCATAACCGGCAATAGAGCCTACTATGCAAACCAATCATTACTGAAATCAAAGCTTCTAACTCCAAGAACCAAATTGATGTTATATAAAACACTGATCAGACCTGTTGTTACTTATGCATCCGAGACATGGACTCTCGTAAATAAGGATATAAGTGCACTAAGAATTTTTGAAAGAAGAATTTTGAGACAGATATTTGGACCGGTGAAGGAAGGGAATATGTATAGGATCCGAAATAACGGTGAAATAAATGAGTTGATTGGTGGACAAGACCTGGTGAGACACATAAAATCAGCTAGAATTAGATGGCTGGGACACGTATCCCGTATGAATGTTACGAGGATGCCCAAAACTATATTAAGTGGAACGATACTGGGCAAAAGAAGAAGAGGCAGGCCTCGAAGAAGATGGCAGCAGGATGTGGAAGAAGATCTAAGAAAGATGGGCATTAGGAACTGGAGACTGAAGGCAGTGGACAGAGATGAGTGGAGACGGGTCGTAGCGGAAGCCAAGGCTCACCATGGGCTGTAGTGCTGGAGAGTAGTAGTAGTAGTAAATGAAAATATAATTCATGTTTAGATTTAAGAAAGAGTCTAATACTGTTAGAATATTTCGTTATTTGATTATTAAAGGAAGTTAACACCAAACTAAATACGATTCTAATAATTAACAGATTACCTATAAAGTAATCCAATATAACTGTTCAGATGATTCTTCCTGGAACACTGAATTAATTTATTACTTTATTGTGTTTATATTTTATGTCTTATAAAAGAATTATTAATTCATTTAATGTTCATTGGTGGCAGTTACAATACACCAAGTTAACCTATAATGTCGGAACGAGACATGGCTATGATACCTTCTGTTATGCATTAAGATGTAATTAATTAAATAATCACTCTCCGACTACCCAAAATGGTAGTATAAGTCTTCTATTTGTTTTATTTGTATTCTGCAGTCTAAAAGGACCTACATTTTAGATAAATAGTTCAACCAAAAAATAAGTTTAATAATTCTGATAATTGTAAATCAGAACAACCAACCCTGAGACAAGAGATTTTCATAAAACTAAATTATATTGCAAACTCAAATTAAACAAGTAACAGTTTATTATATTTTTGAAGCAATTTAATGAATATTATCAGAAAATAAATCATAATTTTATACGACAAAAATAGAGTCAGACGATTTATTTCAGTAGACTAGGCTATTAGAGATCAGGTGGATATCTCGCAATGGATGGCAACGCGGACAGCGGCAAATTGAATTTATGTTGAATAAATCTAAAATTAGATTGTCATAGCAACACTGCGCGGTTAGCCAACTTCACTTCAAGTAAGTAATTATTTAATGAAATAAACATGTACTTTCAGTGAGAGATCGACTTCGTAGATTCGTCTAGTCAACCGAAGAAACGTCACACCATAAATAAATTTCGGAAAAACAAATATAGGCCTAATCGAACATTTTAAAACACTATTTTTTTAACAACAACAAAAACAATGACCGAATTTAAAAAATAAAAACAATTATAAACAAACTTAAATAAATAAACAAAAGAGACTCGTATTCGTCTTTCTATAGTATATAAATAAATTAATACAAGTGTAATTGTTTTTATAGACTTTTTTGTAACTGTCGATTTTTTTGGGCGTTTAATGATTTGTTTTGCTGTGTCAAGAACACAATCGACACTACTCGTCTCATAATTTTGCCCAAATTATCGAAGGAGCTAAATGTTGGGCAAAAATAATTTTAATAGATCGCGATTTGACAGTATTCAAAGCTTAAATGGAACGTAGACACGGATAAATGCTAACAGATTATCTGAGCGTATTGAAATTACCCAAGGTTGCAGTTTCTCTCTCGTTTTATTTAATATTTACATATCGGTGATGCCATATGGAAATGGAAATTGGACCCCCTCCCAAAAGATTATACTTGGGGAAAGAATTGTATTTATAAATATCGTAATGTATGCAGATGATCTTGTAATCATCCAAGAGAATGACAACGACTTCCGAAGGTTGTTCTTTTATATTAACAATACTTTAATACATTATAATCAAATAATTTCTTTATCTAAAACAAGTTGTTTTTTCCTGGGACAAATCATATTAGAATAGAACGTGTTATTAGAGCATGTGGGTAGCGTGCAGCGTTACATATGAAGATGATAATAAGGAGGCTGAAAGCAAAATTAGTCTCGTCCCGTCGTTTCGTACTTGTAATCGTTAAATGCTTAAAGAAAAAATAAGATAAGAGACGCAATTGAAATATTATAATGTACTGGCCATACCTGAACTAACTTCGAGTGTCAGTTGAAATGTTCGCGGAGCGACATCTTTAGCTCAGTGGTAGAACTAAAATCTTTCTGTGCTGCAATACGTATATTTCGCGTGAACACCTGTTAATTTACAGATATATGTCAATTTATTCTTTTTACCAGCTGTTTGAAATTTTCGGTCACGCGTGTTTTTAAAATGTACAAAATCAAACATTGTGTTGTGATGAATTTTCTGTTGAAAACGTTTTAGCGCCAATGGAAAATCAAAACGAAATTGTAAATGTGTTAGGAGATGCTGCGCCTTCAGAAACAACGATAAGTGTCGACCACTCGAGTTTAAAAGCGGTAGTACAAGCATTGAAGACGATCGCAGCAGTGGACGTCCAAAAAGTGCAACAAAAAATGGCATTATTGGACAATTTTAATAGGATGTTGGAAGACCGTAGATTGAGAAGCGGATGACGTTGTTGAAATCATAGGCCTCTCATATGAGCGTGTGCATCATACTGTAACTAACGAGCTTGGTGTGAAAAAGTATGTGCAAGGTGGCTGCCTTATCTGGGGTTGTTGCATTTTTGGGCGTTTAGTGCAACCACGTTTTCAATGCTCGTACGACCACGTTTAAACTCAAATACCTGCTTACAAACCATTGGTTTTAAAGTCGCAGCATCTCCTGACACATTTTACAATTTCGTTTTGAATTTCCGTTGGCGCTAAACAATTCTTAACAAAGAATCACACCAAGGTGTTTTATTTTGTACGTTTTCAAAACACGCATAACACGTCAATTTTAAACAGCTTCTAAACAATGAATAAATTGATAGACAGATTTGGAAATTAACAGGAGTTCACATAAGATAACAAATCTTGCAGCACACGAAAAATGTTAGTTTTACCGCTAAGCTACAGATGTCGCTCCGCGAACTTTTCAACTGACCCTCGTATGCAGTAGTGAAACTTGGATTATAAAGGCAAAAAATATATCTATTGTACGAAGGGCAGAAATGATATTCTTGAGGGCTGTACCAGGAAAGATCTTATCGGAAACGATCATATTAGAATGGATCTAGGCACAGTTGAAAGCTTAAATAATAAAATCTGCCGGTACAAAACTGAGAGGGGGTAACACGTGGAGAGAATGGATGCAACTAGATTTCCAATAGGAGCCTTTGACTATCATCCAATGGGAAAGAGAATTGTAGGAAACGATGGTCGGATGAATTCCTTGAGATTGGGACAGCATGTTAGCCTACCCCGTAAACAATGACGACGTTTTGACAGGAATACAAGAGCGACTAAGGTAAAAAGTAAAAGAGGAAAAGAAAGAAGGGAAAAAGGGAAAACAAGTCAGTAAAATCCGGACAAAAACGAAGAATATAAGAGACCGTTGTGAACCATGTGGTGAAAGGTAAAACTAGAATAAAGAAGCGTTCTGTACACTATGTAGCTAGTGCAGTTAATAATTAATGAAGGCAAAATAACGAGGGAAATGAAAGTGCAAAGATTAAGAGGCAACAGAGAGGATAATAAAGCTGGTTGGAAACGATGGGATTATGCGGAGGACTGCAGAGCAGTGTTTACATTTCATTATGAGGGCTGTACTCGCGTGTAGCTGTACTCTACTGCCCCTTCTTAATTATAATTGCTAATTAACGCTGTCTTTGTACAGCATACAACACTTAAATGAAAAATTAAAAAAATAGTAGGTGGACTGTATTATAACATTTCAAATAATTCTTTCATTTCATTCGTGATAATATGTTAACAGCGCATACGTATACTGCAATTAACGAGTAATACCACGCACGCCTGATAAATGGTGTTTCCAGATTTGTTCTTACTATGTTACGTAAAACATGTGACCATGAAACACGGAACACACAACATGTAAATTATTACCAAGGAAAGAATATATCTGTGTGAGGGAGGAGGAGCAGGTAGTGCTAGAGCGAACTCATAACATTCAATTCCTGCCGTATATCTGTGTTTCTTCAACGATCTTGCCCTGCCACATGCCTGAGAAATCTCATTTCAGCCGCTTGGATGCGACTGGACTGGCCTTTCGTTAACTTCCAATTCTCAGATCCATAAAGAAGTGTGGTAAGAGCCATCACCTTGTAGAATTTTAGGCGTGTTCCTTTCCTTGCTGACTTAAGTGTTTGCCTAATGCTCCCGAACATATGGTTGAACTTATGCAACTTATTCACAATGTCGTTGCATGCAGAATAAGACACACTGTAGCCCAGGTATTCAAAATTCCTAACTTGTTCCAGGACAGTACCATCTATAACAATTTTTGCCCGTACATGATCAGTTCCACGAAAAGCCATCACCTTGGTCTTACGTGTGGATATTTGCAATCCAGAGTCTTTGCAGATTTGTTTCTGATGATAGTCTCTTAATCTCTTACTCCTTTTGTTTATCCAAATGTAGTCCTCTCTGGGTTTTCCCCTTCCACTACACTCTTCAATCATTCCCTCGGTCAGAAAGGTGAACCAATTCAAATGGCGTAGCATAGTGTTTCTCCTTTCCGCAATGGTTTTAAACAGGACCCTTCTTTCATCCACTTTCTTCAATCCGTGGTATTCTTGAGGCCCTTCTGCAGCCCACATCTCAGATAATTCTTTATTCCTTCAAGTAAATTAGTAGACTTTTTATCTGATGAATTTAACGTAAGGTATTTAAAGTACTCAATATCTTTAAAGTAATTCCTTTCAAATTTCCTCAGGACCCATTTTTCGGGACACGTATCTGGACACCACAACAAATTGGCTTTAAATGCTCTTCTTGCTTGTACAATTCTACCGTTCAGAAATATCTCAACCATATGTTTTGCATTTTTCAATATTTAATTTCTTTACTTTCGTTTATCAATATTTATCGCCATGTCGCATTTGTCTTGTTCACTTGCCAAAGAAGTGCATTTTGTAGTTGTTCCTTGTTGTTTTCTAAAACCGCAGTGTCATTTGCATAAAAACAGATGGTTTTATAGCATTCACCAGTAAATATTATTCCAACGTTGCGCGTTTCCGAGGACTACTTATTTACGTACTCAAGTTTGTTTATATAAATATATAAAGGTCTACTGAGATACGCCACGTCAAAGTCAAATGCCCCCAAAGGCAAATTCTGGATACGCCACCGGTGCTATCAAGCGGTTCTCAAACACCGTTTGAGCCGCGACGCGCACTGAGTCGCACACACGACTGTGAAAGTGTCCACTGCATCGTGGACGTCTGTACAAAGTGAGGGAAATTCTGCTTCCGGACTGCTGCTACTGCTGTTCATCTGATCGCCACAGAACCTTACGCATGAAGTAGACAGCGCTATTTCTTCGGAAAGAGCAGTTACCTTGTAGTAGGTCCCTTGACAACGACGTGCCCAAGTTATCTGAAACCCAGTTCGTCATGTTCGCCGACGCCACACCGTGTATGATATCGATCATAGTGCTAAAATGGCCGTTATCTGGCTCCAGGCCCAATGGCTACGTTGAGTGAGTAGAACGGAGACGCGGCCAAGAGCACCACAGCTATAGTCTTCTCCCCTCCACCCCCCGCACTCAGACTCTACACATAGGCGAAACTCGACTCCTTTTGTCAAATGGTGTGAAGTACCTCGGGCTACGTCTCGATCGACGTCTCACCTTATTTATTTGTTTATATATTTTGTATACAAACTGAACGTGCCCAACCGCGCCAAAGGTCATGTCATGTGCGGCACAAACGAAAGATTGCTTAAGTAGGAAAGGGATACGATGGTAAAGTTTTATAAAGTTATGGCTGTGCCCTTTGGACTAAAGGGGGAGGGGAACATCTGGACTTTAAATATTAGAACTTATAGTAGAGTCGTGTCGGCTGAGATGAGGTAAGGTCAGTTCTTGAGAGGGGCATCGAGAAGACGTTGACTTGAGGAAACCAGGACGAGACTTTGACTTTGAGAGAATGAAGGACGGTTGCCTACTAAAACCAAGTCTTGGGGTTGGCCAATGAGCCGCAATGGACCAAACGGTCTAATGCTTTTGGCAGACGAAGAAGACATCTCTGTGAAAATACATACATAGATTATTTCGCATGTAATTTTGTACATGAAATTACATAATTTCGTCAGCAAATTATGTAGAAGGTTTTGAATATCTAGATTGTATTGTGTCTCACATTACAAACAATGATGTGGTGAAAAAGCCATATGTGTGGGACTACCAGACAACTCTAAAATCAATGAATAAAGAAAAGTCGTCTGAAGTTCTACAAGGTGATGGACCTCTTCATTCTTCTGTACGGGTCCGAGAATTAACCCATATCCTGCTTTTAACAAAATCCCAGGCCAGTAGTATTGAAGCGGGCGAAATGAGATTTCATAAGCACGTAGCAGGTTATACTCATCAAGATCGCAAAGTAGGCCTAAATGACGATGTACGGCAGGAACTGAATACTATGAGTGTACTTGACAGAATTGTCTAATGTCGGATAATATGGTTGGCACATCTTAACCGAATGGATAACTGCCTCATCCCAAAACAACTATGGAATTATAAGCCGAAGGGACGGAAAGGTGTGGGACGTCCGAAGAAACGTTGAAGTGGCCAGCTCTAGTCTATCTGCTTGGGATCGGAACATACCGGTACCCTTTTTGGTTTAAACCTTGCTGAAGAAGATAATGATGAATTATTCCTTACGTTAAATTTAAATCATCATCATCATCTTCTTCTTCAAGGATTAAACCAAGGATGGTTTGTTCCGGTCTCAAATAACCAAAGATTAGAGCTGGTCACTCCAGCGCTTCCTCGGACGTCCCCTCGGCTTATAATTCCATAGTTGTTTAGGGATGCGGCAGTCATCCATTTGACATAGATGTACCCACCAATTCAGACGATACTGGGCAATCCTGTCGAGTATACTCATAATGTTCGGGTCCTGCCGTATATCTGTTTCTTCTATGATCATGGAGACTATACCCTGCCATGTGCCTGAGAAATGTCATTTCAGCCGCTTGGATGCGGCTGGCCTGGCCTTTCGTTAAGTCCAATTCTCAGACCCATAAAGAAGTGTGCGAAGAGCGATCACCTTGTAGAATTTTAGGCGTGTTCCTTTACTTGCTGACTTAAGGGTTCGCCTAATGGTTCTGTACATAGGGTTGAACTTATGCAACTTATTCACAACGTCGTTGCTTGCATTATAAGACACACTGTACCCCAGGTTTTCAGAATTGCTAACTTGTTCCAGTACAGTACCATTTATAACAATTTTTGCCCGTACGGGATCAGTTCCAGGAAAAGCCATCACTTTGGTCTTAAGTCTGCATATTTGCAATGCAGAGTCTTTGCAGATTTGATTTAACAAATGTATACCCATCTGCAATCTGTTTTCAGAGTCCGATAGAATAAGCTGATCGTCCGCAAACAACAAAGTTTCAATTTTGTAGAGTGACCAATCATAAAATGTTCTGGAAGACACGTCTGCCAGTTTGTTAAATTTAATTATTAGTTTTAATTTTTTGTAATTAAAATTAATTATTAATTTCATTAGTTTACTAATATTTTAATTTAAAATCGATTATATTATTTTGATTCACTTTTTAAATTTACATGTTATACACCACGTTTACACCACGACGTTAATGTAATGCCTCTGGGGGCTCTGTTGAGGGGGAGGGGTGAGGTGGTCGTTGTTGCAGATTTGTTTGTTTGGCCATTGTTCTGTATGTGTAGGATGCTGCTTTAATTTCAGGAAACGCGTTTGAAGGGAAACCACGCTTTGACACATTTATCCCCTTCAGCTGGTGGCATCGCCAGAGAGAGGATAACCACTTTCCCTGTAATTACTGTTGAAACAGCTGAATCCATACTGTTGTTTGTCAACAATGAAAGCGGCTGTTGACACTGTTGCTGTAGTGTGTTCGTTATTGTTGGTCTGTTACATTATAAGTGTGTTTGCTTATCACAACAATACATTTTGTGACAATGAATTATTATTATTCCTTAGAATCAATTGAATTTTTGTATAGTACTCTCGCTCTTGGCTTTGATATTAAGAAAGGTTTACACGCGTGGTAGTGGCAGTAGTACTATAAACAGTAATAGAGATAATAATTTTTTTTAAGATGCTTTATGTATCGTCAGAGGAAAACGTCTGTCCTCTAGTGTCTGGGACTGACACCCACTAAAAACCCGCCTCTAATTCAGGTATTCATATCCATCCTGGAACAACTTATCGTATTACTTTAGTATGGAGCCTATTGCGACCTTACAGGGCTCTTTCTAATTGTCACTTTTGTGCTACTGTCCGTTGGATGCAAGTTGGGTCTGTCTTATCTTTTCTTTAGGATCCAATGAATGAATGTAGAAATTCACTAATTATAAGTATAACACTACCGACTCGGAACACAAAGTTTTTTTATTGGTAAAAACGTAACGTTTTTACTTTAGAGCCTAAACCAGTTTTCGCTTATTATAAGCTTTGTCAGAGGCTCTGACCTTGCTTGTAGTGAAACCTCCTACTTTGGCCATAAGCCTGGTGAGCTTTGTTGTGATGTGAGCCGCCTTATCAGCTGCACACTTAATTTGCTCCCAATAGGAGAGCTTTGAGTCTAGCCTCACTCCTAGATATTTAACTGCATTCACTGTAAGTATACCTTCAGCTTCCACTTGCAGCAGTGTGATAGTGGGAATCCGTCGCTGGTACTATCTCGGTCTTTTCGGTCGCTAGATCCAGGTCGTGTTCTTCAAGTCAGGAGTCCGCTCGCGTCATTAACTGATTCAGGCTTCTTTGTGCATGATCAGTGTTTTTTGCTACAATCACTGCCACGATATCGTCTGCGTAACCTACCAGAAAAGTGTTTGGCGGCATCTCCATCCGTAAAATTCCATCGTAGGATACGTTTTAAAGGTCAGGACTCGAAAACAGAGCCCAGTGTAGCCCCGGCAGTGATCTTTTCCCTACAAGGTCCATCTGTCGTATTAGTACCCCCTCATCAAGTAGCATTCCATTATCCGGAGGAGATACTGTAGGATGCGGAAGTGGTGTTCCAGAGCATTAAAAATGTCGCTCTAACTGGCAGAGTTAAAATCGTTCTTAATATCCAGCGCTGCCAACAAAATTGTCCTTCTTGAATAATGATTTCTCTGATGGATTGGATGGAAAGTTCTGACTTCTTCTTCCACTGCTCCAAGAGTTGATCGCCCTATATTGTCCGAAAACTATATTGTCTATTAGCCGGATCTCCTGTGCCAAAGATAATGATAATAATAGCAATACCTTTTATTTCTGAGGACTAAAAATGGACCATCAGGAGGTCACTGACTGGTCTTCCGGTTTTTGGGACTCTCACCCACTAACAGGCAATGAAGTCTCCTTCGGGATTACTGTTCGTATCAATTCAGGGTGGTGCCTCGAATCTTGTCTACTAGGTTCGTACATCTTGGTGTTCTTCTTTACCCTGTTAGTTGTTCAGCTTCAGAACCGTCCTCACAAAGGTCGCCACCTGGGTGGTCCCAGGCCTTTCTACTCCTGACAATAACTCTATGATAATAATACTAGCAGCAACAACAACGACAACAATAGTAATAGCAACGATGAAAATAAATAGATTTATAACGATAATTTAAATAGAGCTGTACGCTTTCTGAGTAAAGTTAATTCAACGCAATGCACAGGTGAATTCTCTCATCATTTGCTTTGTAGCGTTTTCAGTTATTTGAATTTCGTTCACAATATTTTGTGCTCTTAATTAAACACGGGACGTGTACGTTTTTAATTAAAAACAGAGTTGATTATTATTTGTATTGTTTATTCGAAACAAATATGTTTTTATTAAACAAAGAAAAATTCTGTTTAAAAAGTGGTGTTGGACTTGTACTCTAAATTGTGTGGGTAATTGTACGTTAAATAATATAGCTTTACAATTTTAAGAAAAACACTGCGTACTTTTGGATTGAATTTTAACTACGATAGTTAGCGGATACTGAAAGATTACCTCAATTTATCAAAAGGGTTTGATCAGACTACCACCATAGTTTAGATTTTCTTTCACAACAGTTTCGACCTCTAAAAAATCTGTGGTCGTCTTCAGTTTGACCTGTAAGGTGTAACTCTGTTACTGTCGCTTCACAACGACACTTGCATGCTCCCACTGTTCTCGCCAGCCTTGTTGCAGCCGATTGTCACAATATGTGAAACACTGCACAAGTTTCTTGTCTGCAAACAAGATATAAATGAAAACTTTGAAACGAGGTGTGTGTCCACTGCGCATTTCTAAGCGACGACTGTTCAAAATCTATCGTCAGGCATACTATACTAACAGTGCAGTACACTGTCTTCATAGTTTTTGAACAAGGCGCCATGTACAAGAGACAATATAGTACAACAATATAGTCAAAAGACTTGCGTTTTACTCGCCTGCGAACCAGTAAAATTTATAGCTGACGAAAATTTAACGCGAATTGCGGTTCTTGAAGTAGCGACAGACTTGAGGATGGTGATGATGTTGCTACGTAACGCTCTCGACTTTTTGAGAGCGTCATTCTGCACGTTTCTTGGCTAGCCTAGCAGGTGCAGCGTCTCGGTCAAGGTCGTACACTCACATAGCTTCTAGACTATTCGAGCACTTGCAACTACGCAATTATACCGGTACGCCGCTAAAAGAAAGGAAAATTATTCTGGAACTTCTGCGATGTATATACATATAAGGGTATACGGCAGAAGTCAGTTACACGTGGAGGTATTGTAGATTGCTGCGGATCAAGTGATTTTTGCGGATTAGTCGAAAATGATTATTGTATTAATTAGTGCGGAATTGTATTAACATTATTAAGGTGCGGTATTAAGGTGACATTATTGCGTGTAGACAAATTTAACTAGAATTATTGTATGAGAGTACCTTGTTGCTGATTTCAAATTGTTATTTGTGACTAATTAAATCTGGTTATTAGTGACTTCACTGGTGTCTGTATTTTGTTTCCACTGTACCATACGACGATCCGTGAGACGGTCGTAACAATATTAACACTAATGGGACCCGAAGGGGAAGTGACGGAGTGCGCAGAGGTGAACCTAGCAACAACTAGGATGTGGTGTATTGTTGTAAGTGGGTTAGAAGGGGAGGGAGAGAAAGTTGAATGTAGAACAGAGAGAGAGAGAGACGGGAGTAATTAGTCCGTCCAGCGTAGGTGTAGGGGGCACAAACTTTCAACACTGTGTACTTGACACGAATTCTGTCTCTCTCTCTCGTTTTTTCCAGATTCAAACAACTTTGGTCTAAGTTTGAATATTTATATGTAACGACTACAAAGACCCAGTCTGGCTCTACGTCTGTTTATTATGTAGAGCGACGCGTGTTAATTTTGTATCTCGCTTGATTTAAATTGTGATATTTTAAGCGTGGCGTCGCCGTGAAGCAAAAAATGTTTTTAAAGCACGTGAGGGCAAATTTGCATAGTAAAGGAGAGTATGACTTAGGTTGTCTACACACGCTCACGCGGATGTTTCCTTTTTTGCCCTCTGTATTTTTCCTTTCTTCCACTTGTTTACTCCTTCCTACTCCCTTTACCCGTTTTCATGTTTTTTTCCTGCTCCTTGTCTCCTCCCATCCACCCTCTTCATATTTTTCATTCGTATTTCTGAACTTCCGTGTTTTACTCTGTACGTAAGGCTGTCACGTCCGGCGCCAACAGTGTTGGGAATAAACTGACCATACTCCGGGCTATTGGACCGTGATCTACTAATGTTGTTACTGACAGACGTTTCGGCCTCTTCTATGGATGCCATCTTCAGTGTATACAAACGATTAACACGGCGTTTGTCAGTTAACCGCAATACTGTGGCGAAAGAGTGGAACTTGAAAAATCTCTTAAAATTATATTGCCTTGTATTTCATGTTGTAGGCATGATTATGAGAATAAATAAATCTTGAAACGTTGGATAAAAACGTTGCATTTTTTATTACGTTTATTAACATAAAAGTACAACGTATCAGAGATCTGTGTTTGTCAGTACAGTTTTGTTCTTTTAGTACGTAATATTCACTTATAGTTTAAAATACTACTCATTCAAGTTATGTAGGCCTATCAATCAAAAATTAATATGGCCGTAAGGCACAGATACAATTTAAAATAATTTAATAGTAAAACCACAAAACATAAACATAAATATACATAAAGCGATTGTACCATATCCATCCTTCGTCACAAAACCATTCTACAATCACAAGACGACGACAAAATGTTGTCTGGAATGACCATTGGCGGGGGGGGGTTCCCCATTCACCCCCACACCCCGCGTGAATCCAGGCCTGATACAATTTTTTTACGTTTATCTATGCAATCTGTTAATACATAACAATAAGCATAATTGTTTACAGAATATATGGCAAGTCAGAAAACAGACAGATGAAAAGACAAGTCGCTACGAACACTGCAATACACGTGAGAGAAGCCGGGCTCTTGAAACGTTGCAGATGCGTTGGAGCAGAAGTCTCGAGGAAGGCGGACAGCATGGAATGTATGGAGAGATAGCACGAGGATGCACGGGAGGCACTACCCTACTCAGTTTATAAGTTTTTTGTACGTTATTTATGCAATCTCTTAATACATAACAATAAGCATTATTGTTGAGAAAATGCATGGCATAAACAGAACTAGTCCATTGACTAGTTCTCTGTATGAGTATTTAAAAGTAACATATTATGTATAACATATTTATAGTGTTAGAGTCTAGGTAAGTCCAGAGGAAAAGTTAACTTTAGACGCCTTGTCTGTAGACTGTTGTCTAGTAGATTTATGGCTAAAGGATTCGTGTGCTCTTCAAGCCGTTTCACATATCTTTTGCTGAAGATCCCAATGGTTTCACTGACCGAGGACAGGTCCAGGTCACTAAAGATGTCTTTGTTGCTGATGAACCACGGTGCGTTTGTTATGGCACGCAACACCTTTGTCTGAAACCTTTCCATTATGCCGATATTGGATTTAGATGCAGTTCCCCAGAGCTGTAAGCCGTATGTCCACACAGGCTTGAAGACAGTGTTGTACACCAACAGCTTGTTTCGCACAGTAATGATTTTCTGCCCAGAAGCCAATAAGGATTGCAAAACTTGGTGTCTAGTTGTTTTCTCTTCATCGAAATGTGGCTGCGCCACGTCAGTTTTTTTGTCTAGGCGGATGACCAAGTATTTTAGAGAGTCGACTAAGCCCTGGTACAATAAAAGCCTTTTCTGAGTCTGAAGTTATGTGTCGCTTAGGGTTTCTTAAACCGTTTTAAATTAAAAAATCGTAGTGTACAATAAACATAAGAGCTACTCGGTGACTTTAAATTATTATTATTTAAAACGATATAACACGACTAAGACAAAACAATAATCAATGAATTTCAATGCACATGTAAAATTAAAACAGATTATCCTAGTTTTAAGGCTTTATTTTGCATGTTCATCAATCACCCTTCTTACAAAACACGATGATGCGTTATAATCGTTAGTACAATGTTAACTTGATCACCGTAGGGTATAGAGCACATGTACAATGTGCACACGTACGAGGTGTGATCAAAAAGTATCAGGATTGATACTGACAGTGCCAAAAAGCGACACATACGCTTACTTCACAGTATACTAATTACTCGGTATAAGTTTTATAATAACAGCTGATCTAGTTTGTTTACAAACTCTCCTTGTTGTGTCGTGTGTTAATTTCATTTGGCGCATTTACCATGTCAGAAAATATTGATCAGAGAATTTGTATCAGATTTTATCAAAAAGTTGGTGAAACATGTAAAGATACATTTGGAAAGTTACAAAAAACGTTTATGGGGAAAATTGTGTGTCGTACTAGGTTTATGAGTGGTTTAAGCGTTTTAAAGATGAGCATGAAAGTGTTGAGAGTGACGAGAGTTCAGGAAGTCCTGTGACGATTTAAATTTAAAACAAATAAAAAATAATAATAATAAAAATATAAAATGGGAAGTTAGTGAAAACCATTAAATCGCACTATTAAACCAAATACCCCTGAACTAACTCATAATAGTAATGAGAATTAAAAAGGGAATTTAACTAAAATAATTAATTAGAACTGAGAAAGCAAAAGTTAAAAATAAAACTGTTAACCCTTTATTAAATTTGTCATGCTATGACCTGTGTATACCGGATCCAACTTGCATACCGACCCGGCTTTAAATAAAAAATACCTGTAAACTATAATGTAAATAATTAATAATTCAAAGTCACTAGTAGTAGTTGTAATAAATTCTGTAGACAAACAAAGTCTCGATTGTTTATTTTGTCGAACCGTAAGACTGTATTACTAATTAAAAGTTGGAACTATATTATGGCGGAGTATTCACTCCGCGTCGTTACAATTTTCCTGTTGTAACAATGTAGGACTTATGATGCGGCTTTCAAACTGTAAACAGCTCCAAGCGGGGCTCTGCACAAAATGTTTTATTTCATTTTATTTCGTTGTTAGCTTCCACTAACAGTGTGGAGATCTAGATCTATGTAACTAAGCTGTAGTGTGTTTTTAAAACAAACATGTGAAAGAAGAAAATGAATGTACAAGGTGACATCTCCTATTAAAAAATCAAATATGGTTCAAGTTAAGTGTAATTCCAACATAATGTGAAACGAATATGTAAACTCCAATACTACTGTGCTATTACATATGTGATGTGAATAACTGTGAATAGTGAAGACTAAGACCTCAACTGCATTTACACTACCGCCGAGAAACAGGACGACTTCACGCTAGATGACACCATAACATCCACTTCATCATTAGTTGACTCCGAGGACATCCACTGGAAAGACTACCACGATGACAACCCACGACTAGGAGAGTACCGAAGAATCACGCGGCAGGACATAGACAAATAACATTTAACTAGAGGTGACGCGGAAGCTCGTCTTCCGTGAATAATGTATCTTTTAAAATATAAGTAATTATAAATGAAAAAGACTTTTAAATGACAATCTCTAAGCGTTACGCATTACTATGGTGTAACCAGTAATTTCTGAAATCATACGTTGTAACATAACTCTTGTGATGTAACTTTGAAACATCGCTCAACTAAATGAAACCATTCTTCAAATGGCATTTTAAGTAATAATTTAATTGACTAAAGAAGTAGAGTAAATTTGAAAATTCCTAACTAGTTTAAAGAGACTCGGATCCGAGGTAAATACATTATCTGTATGATCATTTTTACTTAACTTTTAGTTAAGTGTTAGTGCTGTGAAAGAAGTGATGAATAATCAAGACAACGATCATTTTTAATACAGAAAACCCGTTTACTATTTCTGTGTAAGTAAAAATTTTATTTGTAATGTATTATCTATCATACGTAAATAAAGGGATGTCATCTTTGTTACATACTAAATTGAGTGCATAAATCAGCAAAAATCCCTCCCCTGTTTCCTTTAATTAGAGTACTTATAATTTTGTTAGTGATGTGTTTAATTTTTCAGTTTGTTACAACGTAGGCAGCCTGTATAATTGGCCAGAGTCAATTACCACGGGTTCCCTGGATTATAACGTAGCCGATACGTTACAGTCCTTTAACCAGCAAGACACAACGTTGAGCTTGTACGTGCTGCTGTCCGATGAATCACCATTCGTGAGCTAGCAAATAATTTAAATATTAATTCCGGATTAGTTCGGTCCATTCTTACTGATGAGTTAGAAATGAGACGTATTTCTGCAAGTTTGTAGCAAAAGTGCTCACAGCTGATCAAAAAGATGCCCGGGTGTCTTTCTCTCCTTGAATGCGCTAAAAACGATGAGAACATTAAATCGATTGTAACGGGTGATGAATCATGGGTTTATGGATACGATCCAAAAAACTAAGGCCCAGTCTTCAGTGTGGAAGATGCCGAATTCTCCAAGACCAAAAAAGGCAAAACAGAGCCGAAGCAAAGTCAAGACCATGTTCACAGTTTTCTTTGATCACAAAGGGATTGTTCATGATAAATCTGCTCCACCAGGCCAACGGAAATGTAGGGTTACTACATTTCTGTTTTGAGTCGATTGAGGGATCCAATTCGACGAAAACGATCACAGTTGCATCAGAGTGGTGAATGGTGGCTGCAACACGACAGTGCACCCGCCCACACGTCACATGCTGTTCAGCATTTTCTTGCTAAACACAATATTCCACAGCTTCAGCATCCTCCATATCCGCCAGATATGGCTCCCTGTGACTCTTTTCTCTTTCCAAAAATACAAAATCAATTGAAAAGGAGATCATTTCGAGACATAGAAGAGATAAAAAGAAAATGCGACGAGAGAACTGAAGGCTCTTACAGAAGATGACTTTAAGACATGCTTCGAACAGTTGGGAAAGCGCTGGAAGAAATGTGTGGCTGCGGAAGGGGACTATTTTGAAAGAGACAAATTTACAAATCTGTAACTCTTGTACATTTACGTAAATAAAATCAATCCTGATACTTTTTGATCACACCTTGTACTTGTCAAAAATTGATCGCTTACAGGCCCGCCGGTAGGGTTCTGAGTTTAATTGTGCCTACAGGTGCTTTCAATTTAAATCCATTTACACATAGGTATGCTCCTTCAATGCCTGTTAAATTAACTAACAGTTAAAAACAAAAACAGATACATTGTCATGTGTGCAGCAATATTTCAGTAACAGTAACTTCACATTAACGGCTGGGACGATTCGTTACAAAAGCAAGGGGAACAGCCTAGAGATTAATCCGATTGATATCAATTTGAAAATGTGAAGATCACGTCAATACTGTGCTCTTTCACCACTGCGGAATTCCCAAACGTTTGAGACGACACGCCGATACAAAACAAATTCCCTGATATCCTGCAGCGCTAAAAACAATTTATAAAGAAAAACTCGATTCAACCAAACAATATATTAGCCTGGCTAACAATGGAAATACAAACCAGTATTTCTTCGTCTGATAAAAGAGAGAAATAAAACATTTGTGTACATTAAAAAATGAAACAATCAAGTCTTATTCGGCCCGGGTGTGTTCTGAATAAATTATTAACTAGAAACAATAGGTAAAAAATTCAAAATTCGTTTTCCGGCTTTGATGTCTCCAACTTTAGCTCGTAAAGCGCTATTACCATAATATATATTTATTTCTTAGTTTTTTTTTCTGTAAACTACTACATTTTCCTTTAAACTACTACTGTAGTTTTTAAGAAATCATGCAATTGATTTTGTCTGAGCGAGTGCAAATACAAATAAACCGACAATGTACAAATAACAAGAACGTGCTACGTGTTTCTTTCTTTACGTGTATTTTGTACAGCAACATCTTGTTACGACGCAAATTATAATTTTGGGAAACTAAAAACTGGGAAAGATCTTCAGAACGGGCACACAGTATTGACTGTCGCTTAGAAAAAAAAGTATAGCGATTGTGTGTTACATTTTTATTTTTTCATTTATTTTTATCATTAAATTTCATTTGTTTATGTATATTGTCACGACATTACTGAACATTCTACGTGGTTCTCGGCTATCCCAGCTGTAAAGTTGTGTGCGTACGTGACACTTAACATGCGAGGCAGTGTTACGTAATACGGAATAGTCTCGTACATTCGATAGTGTTGTTCGACAAGCTTCTCAACTAGCCCAACGGTGCGTGTTTCTACCAAGGTCGTGCTGAAAAATTCTCTACAACTTTCAATTGCTTGTTCATCATCATCATCCTCAAGGTTTAAACCAAGAATGGTTTGTTCAGGTCTCCAATAGGCAAATATTAAAGCTGGTCACTCCAGCCCTTCCTCGGACGTCCCATACCTCTCCGTCCCCTCGGCTTATAGTTCCATAGTTGTTTGGGGATACGGCAGTCATCCATTCGGCAAAGATGTTCCCACCGATTCAGCCGATACTGGGCGATCCTCACGAGTAAACTCATAATATTCAGTTCCTGCCGTATATCTGTGTTTCTTCTACGATCTTGGAGAGTATACCTTGCCACGTGCCTGACAAATCTCATTTCAGCCGCTTGGATGCGACTGGCCTGGCCTTTCGTTAAAGTCCAATTCTCAGACCCATAAAGAAGTGTGGGAAGAGCCATCACTTTGTAGAATTGTCGATTGCTTGTTAAGGGCGCATATTATGGAACCCTGCAGACTATAAATAGCCCATACCTGCTGCTTAGTTTTCAGTTATTGTTGGGCGATTTACACAGTGAGTTTTAGTGACGATTTATTCCAGTGCAGTTCGTAGTATTGTGGCGAAGTGTTATGTGTTTATAATTGTGCGAGACTATATTAGTTGACATTATTATTGCATGAGGACAGTTTTTATTTGACTTGTAAAAGACTACCTTGTTGATTACAAACTGTTTAATTGTGATAATTAAAGCTGGTGATTAGTGACTTAATTGGTGTCTTGTATTTTGTTTTCCACTGTACGATCAGTTAGACCGTCGTAACAATATGCATACTGTTTTGATTAATCCACTTTCTACCGCGTTGCATATTTTATTCTTTTCTCTTTTCCAGTAGGCTTACGTTCTTTCACTTCTGTCTTGTTCTTTTCTTCTGTGATTTCAATCGTACCTTCTCTTTCAGCTTGAAGAATTCCTCTACTATTTTTTTCTATACCTATTCCTGCCCCTAATTGTATCTTAGTCTGTATTTGGGATCTGTTCTAAATCTGTTGGTACTTCTTTACCCACCCAAACTTTGTTTATTATTAACAAATGTTTAGTGAATTTTTGAACTAAAATTAGGTTTTTAAAACCTAAACGGTAATTTTTTAAATCGTTTTCATTTTTCCAAAAACACATAAATTATATGATTAACAACGCATTCATATTACATAGATAACACGTTTGTACTAACAGATGGCGACCCTGTAAAAATTTAATAATATTAAAAAGAAAAAAATCTTATAACCGTCGCGTTAAATGCGAAAAGTCAAACTTCGCAATAAGTAGTTGAAAGAGGAAATGTCGAACAGGAAAATTAACGTCAGAAATTCGACTTGACTCGCTGAATGAATAATAATGTCAAGCACGACATTCATGACGAGTCTTGAAGTGGTCGTGGATCCGACGATCCGACGATGTGCTGCACAGCCTCTTGAATTACATAACAAAGCGCGCTTTACATACCGTACATACGACGCGATATGACCCAGTTGCCGAGTCCCACCGTACAGTCTTGCCTCCTGAAGCTTGCTAATTATACTTTGGCCAATATATTGTAATTTATACAGGGTAATAAACTTGCTGACTCCGTCTGAGACAACTGGTACAATCCCCACGCCACGGTTTTAAATTAAGTATGACAGCTTTGTTAAATCTTCCGGGATCTGGTGTCAAACATGGTAGTAAATGTAATAGTAAAAACAATAATAATAAATACGGTAATATAAATATATTAAAAGTTTGAAAATTAGACTAATTTTTAAAGAGTGTGTTTCAGATTTCAAAAGTTTGGATTGTAATAGATTTGGGATTCTCGCAGATTAATAATGAAAAAATAAATATTAAGCTTTGCCACATAACGAATAATTTTAAAAGGAATGACACTGTAAAGTACAGTAACCCAAAAACAACGTATTTTTTAACTAATGTAATAGGCGGGCTCCAAAACGGGGTGTCACGCGAACATATCCTTTCACTGAAGAGCAATGCACCAGCCTCTCCACCGCAACTCCACTCTCACCTACACGTTGGTGGGCCCTGTTACGCCGAGCAATCCACTCCAAGGTTGTGGTAGCCAATCTCTTCGGTGTAGTGGATCGGTAAACAAACGAGAGATGGGGGTTCTGTCAGGGCAGTCTATGGGTATCCTGGTCCTGGCCTGGCAGGATGGTGCACATCGGCAGCAGGATGTGCATCTAGTGTGGACGCGGAGGAGCCTATAGTAGGCCAACGGCTGCACACATGGGCTAAGTTAGTCTACTGCGACCGGGCAGAGAGAGCTCGTCAGCTGAGGTGAAAGCAACTCTCTAGGGAAAGAGCAAATTCTAGGAAATCAAAGTTCCTGGTCCTCCAGATTGGGGGTTTTACATCAGGCCAGTAACCTGCTTAAGTAAAAGATATATACAGTATACTTACAGAACTCATACGACCCTGTAAGTCCGAGGAAATCCGAGGAAATCGGATGGAAAATACAGTAAAACGACCTAAATTTAGACGCATCTGTGGAACAATTCATAGGTACCCAAAAAATAAAACATGGAAGGATACCCGAATTAAATTTTACAAAACTGTGAATGTCCCCACATTTCTGTATGCTAGTGAGACATGGACTCTTGGTAAAAGGGACGTACAGAGGAGTCAGGCAGCTGAAATGAAATTTCTAAGAAGAACGCAAGGTTGTCAAGTTTTGCAGAAAACATTGGACGACCCGGGAAGGAATTTTAACAATAAACTACTTCTTTGTTGCCGACAACGTAGTACACATATAAAAAATTATCCCCTCCCCTTCGACTATTATTTTCATTTATAGAAAATTACCCCCTCTCCCTTGAACTACCCTTTTTATTTATAGATATTCCATCTACCTTTCTACAGTGGATTATTATGACCTTTTTTTCAGGATACTTTATTTATCAGAATTAAGTACTTTACTCTTTTTAAAACATAAAACGTTGCTAGTAAACTACCCCTTCCCCTTAACCGATCTGCACCAAAATCAATAGGCCTTGAGTTCCCTTCAACTCAGGCACACATGCAAAAATTATTTGATTCTGTTTGAATTTCCGCCAGTTATCGTTCTTCTACACGCGCCCACACACACACACACACTTTTCGGAAAATGACTTTTCTTCATGTTTTGAGGATAGTACAATCAGAATCGGCCCTTATCTCGAACACGATTTTTTTGCCATCACCATACTTCCATTTCCTTACGGTACGTGGAAGTAAAACTACATCCGTAACGGTTGAAGACTGATTATGGCAAAATAAATAAGGCCAAGAGATGTTCAAATAAAGTACCTGGGAGAAGTAATCCAACTTAGCTGAGCAGAAAAGGATGAGTATTACGCCAGACCAGAAGCCTATATAACAATAAATCCGACTGTAGAATATCGAAATTAAGACATTACAATACATTAACTTATCCAGAGTTACTGGTCTCTCCGGTGGACATGGTCAGAATTGAGTACTTTATGAAATAGAAAGGTAACTAATAGAAAACAAACTTTGGGTCCAAGCAAGTCGAATGACAATATACACTTAGAAGGCGAGAGGAGAAGATTTACGATCAGATAGAGAAGATTACAGAGGAAAAGAAGAGCAATATTACCAGAAGGGTTAGGTCGGTCAATAACCTTTGTGAAACTTACCACACAACCTTTCGATGAATTAACAATCTGTGGTCGTCTTCAAGTGTAACTAAAACTAGTAGTACAGTCACTGAAACCGAAAAAAATATATAAATTGCAAATTAAGTGGCTTCTACGAGACTTTTTGCATAGGGCTAGATAAAAAGGTAGAAAGAATTTTAAAAAAAGTTTACAAAAATTCAGTCGCGGAATTTTCGAAAAAAGGGAGGGGGAAGGTACAAAAAATTCATTTTTCGTGATTATCTTAAAAAATATTAAATTTATGAGAAAAATACAAAATACCAAAAAGAAAGAGCATAATATTCTGCATAAAAAATGTTATTAATATTTTTTTGTCAGGGCGATACTTTTAGTAGACAAATTAATTCAAATTTGGCCAAATTTTTCACAAGGTGGATTTTCACATAAAATAGACATGCAATTTTTTCAGGAATATAAGTTTAAAAACTCATTATTATTCATTTATGTATATATTATTATGTATAATTTTTACTTATTTATTACGCATTATAATAAAAATGTTATTAAAAAATGCACTTTATAAATATATTCAAAAATAGTTTTTCTTCCAATCATTGAAGATTTTGACAATAAAATAACTTAAAACACATTTCTTATTTATACAAATTATAAATTATTTACTTATAACTTATTATGATTTACAAAATTATTAAAATAACGTTTTTTCCTTCAATTTTTCGGAATTTTTCACAATTATCAAGGTGAAAATTAACTTTTTAGTACATTTATTATTTATTTATTTATAAAATTTAATTATAACAATTATTTTTATAATGATAAATATATTTAAAAATCGATTTCTTCTCCAATTTCTCAAATTTCTTTAAAAAATTCAGAAGTCAAGTCTTCTATTTCTATTTCTAATTTTGTGTATGATGAGGGCATCATACACAATATTTGAAAAATTTGTGCACTAAAATTAAATTCTTTAATAAAATTACACAAAATCAATAAACCTATCAGACCTTTAATAAACGCTAGAACCGCACCAAATTATAAAATATCAAAATTACTAACACAAATCTTAAAACATAAAATTGAACTTCCAGCAGAATACAATATAAAAAATAGTATCGAACTCACGGAACATTCAATATCGAACTGCGTTAATTCAATATCTGTATGGGGCGTGTACCAACTGTCCTCGCTCTCCCTAAAATTCTTCAACTTTCAGGGTCTGTTCTTTTTATGCCCATGCACGGATATAAATTCTCACTATGTAGAAGAGTAACCTCAAATATTGTAGTTTTACGTACAATAGTTACATATTAATATTTTTTTTAGTTTTTAACTATTAATATTAATACGCGCAATGGACATATTTCTACATGTATTAATAAAAGTTACATGTATTTAAATTTAACTAAATTTTAACAATTCTTTACACCGAAGACTTATAGAAGACACTTTGACCAATAAGTGTTCATAATTTTGTTAAAAAATACTTATTTTGAAAATTTCTGTAGAAATTTTAAGTTAAGAAAATGATGTATACTTGCGAACTCAAAAAAATGATAAATTTTAGAACTCGCTCATTTTATGCCAATAAATCAATACTAATATTTATTATTTTTTCCAAAAACCTATATATGTAAACTTCATATTGTGAAGTTTTTGTTTTAATGTAAATACATTTGTAACAAATTGTTAATATGTTTATGCATTAGTTGAAAAAAATAAAAAACAAAAACGTTATTACTTTATTTATATAAAAACTTTATTTTACTTTATTTTATGTAAAAGTGCAAACATTTAGCTTTAAAATGCTTTTTGATTTTTGTCTCTACGACTATTATAACGGAATTTATTAAAATTTGTATGTTGCAATGTCAGAAAAAATTAGCCTTCCCCCTCATCGGGGCGGACTCCGAGAATAAATTTTTTTCTAATAGTTCAATTCCATTTTTCTCACAAAGTATTGGCCTGACAAAAAAAATGATAAATAGTTTTTTGTAGAGAATTTAATGGTCTTTAATGTTTGTAATTTATCTTTTTTCGTAAATTTGTTATTTTTTAAGATAATCACGAAAAATGAATTTGTTGTATCTTCCCCTCCCTTTTTTCGAAAACCCGCAACTGAATTTTTGTAAAACTTTTTTTAAATTGTTTCTCACCCTTTTATCTAGCCTTATGCAAAAAATCTCGTAGAACCCACGTAATTTGAATTTTTTCCTTCAGTGACTGTACTTTAAATGTAAAAAGCCTATCCGAGATTCGTTCACTGAAAAGCGTGAACATACAAAAAATATTAATAATATACCACCTACAAAAAGTTTTCAACTAGCAATAATTGCATCTCGGACAAACCTCATTGGTTACGATATTGCCTCTGCGCAAAGTTACTCTCCAGGGTTCCTCTGGCAGAGTATAATCTCCACGATAATAGAAGAAACACAGATATACGGCAGGAACTGAATATTATGAGTATACTCGCCAGGATCGTCCAGTATCGGCTGAATTGGTGGGAACATCTTTGCCGAATGGATGACTGTCGCATCCCCAAACAACTATGGAACTATAAGCCGAGGGGACGGAGAGGTGTGGATCGTCCGAGGAAGCGCTGGAGTGACGAACTCTAATCTTTGCCTATTTGACACCGGAACAAACCATTCTTGGTTTAATCATTGAAGATGATGATGATGATGATGATGACGACGACGACGACGACGACGACGACGACGACGACGACGACGATGATGATGATGACCGCCTACACAGTTAAACACACCTAAAGAAAAACTGTATAAAAACAACCGTAACTTACCCTCCAAGTCCGTAGAACAGGGAAGAAGTGTGTTGTTTCTTGCTAAACTTTGTACGGTAATCTGAAGATAATTGATTCAAAAACAATAACTAAACCAGTTGTTGCCTTAGGCTTTCACGGCCGGTGTCGTAATAGTTATTATTAACATTTCCGGGCTATCAGCCCGTGGTCCGATATTATAATTTGCAAACTACTCAGCCATTCAATAGGTGGCCATATTCAGTGCTGAAAGGACTTAAATACTGACAAAGGTCTCAGTCAGTATTTCAGTCCTTTCAGCACTAAAACCTTTGCAAATTATAACAACGGACCACGGCCTGATAGCCCAGGAAGTGTTAATAACTAAACCAATCTTTAAAGACTTTAATCAGGTGCCTACAATAAGTTTAAAATGATTCCAAGAGACTAAAAAGGATACATAGTAATGAGCATAAATCCTGACACAATAATAAACAGAAATTTATTTAGAAACTCAACAGTCAACTTCAATAGCTTCCAGGAAAAGGTTATCGCCGCGCCAATAACGGTTCAGAGTACAGGAAGGAAGCCTGCAGACAATGAGTGCTCCAATACTGGCAGAACAAGACTGATTAATCATTAACTTACTTTACGTGGTCCTAGAAAACAATCCCACTTATTAAAACAAATCATAAACCCCGACCGCATAACAATCCTCTCGTACATTGCTATAGGACGAAAGGTTTCATCAATAACTCCAAATAATTTAATTAGGCTACTTAACATCACGGTAAATTCAATAATACAGTCTATTTCGTTAATATTATTCAATACGCGTTAATTATTAACCTCTGAATTGAAAAGTAACAATTTAATTTTTGTTTTATTAAAATTGATCAAATGGTTCTAACGATATAGAGGTAAAACTTATTTTCGTTAAAAACTCAATATGATTGCGTCCTTGCAGAATCAGAATGGCTGAACTGATTTAGAAATAAAACGGTCCGTTCTTCAAGATTAACCTAGGATAAATAAATTTGAACTAAAAGAAAAATATCGGTCAAAGAATTAAATTGTTTTAAATTGGGGTCCTATAAATAAATATGGCGACGTTTTGCCATTTTCTCTAAACATTATATATTTAGCGCCATTTTGTAAATAAAAACAAACATTTTGACTTTCTTTAATTAAAATTCATAAAGTCGTTTTATATCTATAAAAAGGTTTCAAGTCGGCATAAAGGTTGAAACAAACGTTATCCTCACCGCTTGTGCGTAGCTGTGAACAAAAAATTTAAAATGTTTTTAATTAAATAGCCAGTGATACTCGGGAAATGGAAGTGAATCGTTTAATGTTTAATTCGTCGAAGTCAGTTCATCAAAAAAACGACTTACTTGTGAATAAGATTGCATTTCTTTTGTGAGCACAATGCGATTGAAAACTATCGCCAAAACCAAATGAACAAGAACTATATTTATGCCCACTCACTGTTAAAACACAACAGCTTGTTCGAGTTATTTTTAATGTAGTCAATATTTAAGACTCACCTTTACGGATATTCAATGTGAAAACAAACATCCATTCACCCGAAGATGAAATAAATTATATAACACTATAATATATCACACTGTAGTGAATTACACCATAAATTTATTGGCAAAATGGTCTTACACTAATTTGACGCGCACAATTCCTTTATTTCAAGTTTTTTCTCATCGTGTAAAAAATAAAACCGACAATAAGTTCTAGTAATTCGTAACATGTGATTACTTATGTGATAGCACTGGCAACACCAAACTAGGCGTCGCGGTTCCAATACTTTTCACTCTTGTTTAAAATAATTTCCAAGGTTAAGTTCGATAATTCAACATATTGCGGCATTTCAACTTCCTCTTATGACAATACCCGACGACTAATTGTCAGAATTAAATCTTCTGTTACGTAAAATAAAAAATTGAGTCTGATTCCGTGAATAATAACTTTGTATCTACAACAAATTTCAAATTCAAAGCCCATTTCTAAACACCGCAAAACATATGAAAGTGTATTTATTTTTATCTTTTTATTACCTAACTACACAAGACGGAAGATATTCTGTTTACATAGTGTGTTCGTTACCTTTAACTCTAAAACGGGTTTACCAATTTTGTCAAATAACTCGCTTGAATCTGGAAGTGTCTACAAGGATATAAAAATTTATAACAAAAATTGCAAGCTTTACACATTATACTGCGTTAAATATAGGCTAACGTTTCAAATGTTGTTTCATTAAAATTAGTAATATGATTGATTACAATACAAAATACTTAATATTGATACCGGACTACCAAAGGAAAGAAGACGCCATTATGTTTAGGTACTGTCTGTTTGACACCTGATTGTATGGTTACCATGGCAACAGTATGTTTAGATTTTTTCTTTTGTTTTTAAAGACGTGATTAAAGAAAAAGTTGCGTATAATGTTTAGTAATTTCCCAATAACCATACCTACATTAATTTTTGATATTTTGTTATGCGATAGTTGGCACCCGACATGTAATTAAAATCGCATACAATTTTATTTAGAGAATAAAAATCATAAAATTATATGTGTGTATGTTATAAAATAGCTTGTCTTGTAATGATTTCAAACGTTTTCCATTTTCATATTTTGTACGAAAAGTGTTTCTAGCAATAATATAACTTTGATCTGCGACTGTGACGCCAGAATTTGTCGTTATTAGGATAGCAGGCAACTTAATAGTACACACGAAAACCGATACGCCTTTAAAATAATACTCGCTTTTTGTGAAAATCGCGTGAAAAAACAAAATTGAAGCAAGGCGGGGTGCTCCTCAGGTAATACTTTCGTTTACAAGGTTAATTTTGTTAGGTGAGATTTAAATATAATCCCACAGTAATAAAATATATCCATTATGAACAATGTTTTAAGAATGGGTTCAACATGTTTATGAATGAAGAAGAAGAAAACACTTGAATGTCACAACAATGCTTAGTTCAGTTTGCTTGTAGTTGTTTTTTCTTTTTTTTTACGTGATGAGATTGTCATCAACTGTTAATCTGTTACAATACTTATCAACTGTTATATTTTGTCAACAATGACTTCTGTTTACGTTTAACAATAAATTAAAAACCGACATTCTCACCTAACCCCACCATTACCACATTACGTATTATCGCGATACATTCACAAATAGTATCATTTGCACTTTTTCTTCTTCTTCACATCGTAGCATAACGATACTATCGCATACTCAAAAGTATCAAAAATGTAGTGTAGGCAGAGGCGTAGTTAAGGGGGGTCCAAGAGGCCAGTCGCCCCGGGCGGCATAACCAGGAGGGCGGCAAAATGAGCATAGACTTGAAAAAATTGTTTTCAGTTTATAAAACTACAAACAACTTGTTTCTTTGATATGACTATTCTTTAATAACTACAGGAATATAAGATTTTCTTAATATAAGATTAAGAACTACAACAAGTTCCAAAGAGTTTATGAAGTCTTTTATTAAGGAAAATCGAACCTTGAGTGTCAAAATATTACAATTAACAAGGAATAAACTTGCAATCATAAAATGGATGTTATTAGCGACGAGGCTGTTGATAAATACAATAAAGTCAACGATGTGAATACTTCAAACTGTGAAAATGTCAAAGTACTGTTACAAGATTCAGTTAGTTCTAGTACCATGGATGATGTTGCACCGTACAGTCTTGAAATTACAGGCGATGAAGGGCAGAACATTACTAGCAACAATGAAGACCCCGTGTTCCCGGTGCAACAGATATGACAGCTTGGCCAAGCGAGAAATCTCAATCCTTCCGAGATATAATGGTGAATAGAGGAACAAGACAAGGACAGCCATTTTTCCTGAAGATGAAGGTGGACGATCCTTAAACAAGAATTGGTTTGATAAAACCTTGCAAAATGGCGAAAAGGTAAATTCACTTTGATGTGTTTTCTTCAACTAAAAAGTCCCTATTTTGCTTTTGTTGCACTTTATTTCCACAAAAAACTATCAAAGAAGCCATTTCAATAGTAAAAATGGGTTTTCGTCGTGGCGAAAGTTAAATCCCCGTATTCAGGATCATGAAACTAGTCCTGCTCATCGCTCTGCGTTTTTTGAATGGAAGGAATTGGAACGTTATTTACTTCAGGAACAATTAATTAAAGCAGTTAAGACATGGAAAGAAATCCTCGAACGGGTCATTGCCACAATACAAACTCTTACACAACAAAATCTGGCACTGATAGGACATCGAGAGTCAATTACTAACGACCCAAATCCTGGAAACTTTCTGGCTTTATTAAAATACTTGGATAAATTTTTAACGTATAAAAATATACTTTGTGCATAACGTGTTAAAATACTTTGTTATCATTTGAATAAATAAAGCATTGACTCTTCTGTAGACGCTAACGGACAAATTAAAAGTTTGGAGGAATGAGCTGTGTGACAATATAGTTACTAAGGCAGATCAGGTATGTAATTAATGGAGTGTCAGTATAACAAAAAGGATAAGGAGGAAACCCATGATGCCAGGGGACTATGCAGACGATTCTACATTAACCGTTCGGCAAGAAATGGGGCGTCCTCTAATAGAAATTTGGACAAATTTGTCAGTTGAAATTTGAAGCCGCTTCTCTAAAATAAAAGAGTTAGTAAAACGCTTTAGGTTCCTCTGTAAATTTGTGGCGTACGTAAATTGATGAGGATATACATTTTAAGGAACAGCTTTTCCAAGTCAATATTAAGTGCACAGTGCTTGCAAAACTGTATCCAAATGACTTAAACAGTGAAGAATTGTTCAGTGACTTGAAAGACGTCATACTTTTATTTAAAAGGGAAAACGTTAACGGAGAACAAAAAGACTTTACACCTCAGGACTGCTACAGTACATTTCTTCAATGAGATTAGAAGTGTACAAAACACTAGAAACAGCTTTAAAAAATTTTCTTACTTTACCAGTGCCTGTGTCTTCTTGCGAAAGATCGTTTAGTAAGCTTCAATTGATTAAATCGTACCTACGATCAACAATATCTCAAGACAGGGATACTCAAGACAACAATATCAAATCTAGCGATACTTTCAATTGAATACGACATTGCTTGGTCTTTAGATTGTAGTGATTTAATAACCCACTTAGCAGCAATTAAGACCAGGAAAGTTACATTTTAAATCTGTCGTTTTGAATATTCAATAAATATTAAGTGTTTATCTATAAAAGACGGAAAAATTAACCTGTAATGGTAAGTGATTTATTGCATTACTTTTAATGTAATTCTTTGTTTAACTTTATGTTGCTTTAGGATATTGTTTTGACAATGCGCTTTAGACAAGAAAATTGCATGTTTATTAGAACATTTTTACGTTATTAATTTTTTATATTACTACATTTTTTTATAGTCTACATTTGGTAATAGTAAATGTATACAAACTGAATACCAGTAATATTATAATATGTAATTTCTTAATTTTGATTTAACAAATATTGTTAAGACGTTTGCTGGACGTGCTTTCATACAAAAATCTACACATTTGCATTTATTAAGTACTTTGTTGACTGGATGAGCCTTCATTTTTGCTCTTTTGTCCCCGTTTATTTGTAAAGTTGAGGCGGCCGACGATCTCCTTGCCCCGGGCGCCAAAAAGCCTAGCTACGCCACTGATTGTAGTAGGTACGGTTATTGGGGAAGTACTCAATATTTTTGTGTGGGCCCTATAAATTATAATTGTAGACTGGCGATAGACTACAATAATAACCACTTCACAAACTAAATCGAACTGCTTCAGTGTATACAACACAGAGATCTCCACCGATAAAACCAATTTTACGACGTCCAAAATGAACGAAGATCTCATTTCATGACAGTGCAATTTAACAAGTCTTACATTTTAAATATCTAGTCTGAGACGTTAGCTATGACTTTGATAGAGATTTCAATAACAAATTATTAAAACATCCATGCTGTAAGGCCGTGGTCTTCCAACTTCTGCATACCTCACCTTTGGAGGCCATCTTCAGTGTAAGTACTTCATTGTGCTGACGTACACCCCGCCATCTTCAGTGTAAGTACTTCATTGTGCTGACGTACACCCTGTCAGTTTTCTTGAAGTCCTTGCACTGACGATGGCCTCCAAAGGTGACGCCGAAACGTCTTGTCGAGTGATTAACACCTATCGGCACGAAGAAATTAAAAGACCACGGCCTTACAGCATGGATAGTAGTTATTAGGCCGGCCGTGAATGTCTAAAAAACAGATTCAGTAACAAACTTCATTAAGTTTCAACCCACGTGCGGCACAGTAGTGAGAACTTTAAGAAGAAAAGAAAGTCTTATAGGAAACACAACTGAAAATCCTGTAAGAACATGGCTTTGTGGGATCTATCCAGTATTAATGTGTAGGAGCTGCTAGAGTAACTACAGTGGAGGGAGGGGTAACGGAGATCAATCCCCCCACAGCTATTAAAAATGCCAGTGAAATTCTTAGAACCACTTACCATCTTTCATCATCACCACTCCAAGGACTAGGCCTTAGACCTGTCCCGGAACCCATCTCCTCCTCGATCTACCGACATCTCTCTTCCCAGTAGGTTGATAACCCAAGGCATTCACAGGTATATCAGGCAAACGATTCAAGTGTTCACACCATCTCCTTCTGTGGTCTTCAATCTTCTGGTGCAGTGATACAATGTTTAAATCGCGTCTAATATCCTCGTCCCTTCTCCAATCCAAGAGAGAACAATCTTGCGTCCCTCTTAGAAATGTTGTTTTGGCTGCCTGAATCCTCTACACGTCCCTTTTACCAAGAGGCCATGTCTCACTAGCATACAGGAATGTGGAGACGGCCACAGTTAGATAAAATTTTATTCGGGTTTTATCCTACCGTGTTTTATTTTTCAGGTACCTATGAATAGTTCCACGATGTGTCTAAATTTTGTTAGCTTACTATTCCAGTCAATATCAGTAGAACCAATTACGTACGCCTATTTTAACCCAGTCACGTGACTCAAAATGAGGTTATAAATAACTGTATGAGAACAATCCTGAGTATCTAATTTTCCCTGATGAAAATAGTGATTCCAACCTTCAAGCTAGTGTCACCCCCTCCCTCATCCACCCCTCACAGGAGCGACTCCTAGTTACGCCACTGGGAGCAAATCCTGGGCACTGACTAAGAAATATGTCAGTCGCATACCCAGAAAATGAAAATGAAATTCTTTAGGTGTGTGACAGTGTGATACGATGAGGCACGAGTACATCAGAAATTATCTGAAATTTTATCAGTCGATTAAAAAAGAACTGAACAAGAGGGAAAAGTGGAGAAGACATCTTGACTGAATGGAGATCAACAGAATACCCAAAATGATAAGACTATAAATCAAGTGGAAGAAGATCTGTAGGGTAAGGTAGCCGCTATTCTATGATAAGAATGAAGAAGACATGTAAATTATTTATATTACTAAAGTGTAATATGATATAGCAATCTTCGCATAAGTTCTTCCAACATAATAATACAGGAACACTGATAACGTTAATGTTTTCACGGTGATAGATAAAACTTCCGGGTTATCGATCCGTGCGTTTTGACTCCATCTGCGGGAACCATCTCCTTCTGAGTCAACTGTTAATCAGTCAAGAGTATCCTCATCTTTGCCTACATTTGCTACACTCAGAACAATACAGAATATCTTTTTCTTCTTCTTCTCTTCAACCCAAATTTTGTCGGGCTTGCAACTTATTCCCTTCCGACCAACGCCGTAGCTAGAAAAAATTTTCGGGGGGGGTTGTTTGGTTACCGATAGGTTTGGGGAGTATGGATATTCTTCTAGGAGTAGGAGTCAGACCTCCCAGATGCCCAGGAGGTTCCACTGGAAATAGGTATATTATTAAAAAAATACAGCAAACTCTCGATTATCTAGGCTAATCACCGGACAAATGCGCACGGATAGCTAAAAACACGGATAATGCGAGTTTGTGCTTTTTAATGCACAACGAAACTTTTAATAATAGGGAACATACAATACTGTTTGAAAATGCAATAATGTCAAACATTTAACACATTCAATTATCACTGTTGTTATCAATAAGGTAAGCCGAAATAAAAATTCTTTACGTCTATTGTTGGTAAAACACTTGAGGTACAAAAACTATACAAGACGTCAATTAGCCATGACTGTTATCACAGAATAGCAACAAAGAACTGCTATACAGTCGGCCTACATTGTTTGGTGTTTAATTTTTGAACAAAGCATGCCGCCAGGTCACTTGCAGACGAGAGACCGCTCGAATTCCAAGCGCGCAGTTCACATTATTCAAAATGCCGTGACGAAAATAAAGGAAATAAAATAATACAATAAACCTCGGGGATGCACAGATAACCAACAAACCGGATAATCAGCACACGGATAATCGAGTTTGCTGTACGTCTTTTCGTGTTTTTAGCAAAAACATTAATTTTATTTGCAGAGTATAGGTTACTGTTAAAAGGTTTATATTAAATTTGTTACAGCAGTGGCATTAATACATTGCAACAGTCTCAAAATCTTCAAAGAGACAAACTTATAAAACAAAGTCCAATCTTCTATCTTTTTTCGATGGAAATTTATTTATGACTTCATCTGTTGAAATGTCCCTGTTTCTGTGCATGGACATCAACGCTAATCCACTGAGGCGACTCTGTCCACAAGAGTTTCTCAAGTAGGTCTTCGGTCTTCTTAATGTGGAAAAGGTACGTTCAGGTGTACAAGTGGTAACTGGAAAAGTGGAAAATATTTGTAACAGAATGAAGATATTCCGGTAAAACTCCTCGTTACGTTCTCCTAAAGCTTCGATAGCACATGATGGGCGGTCAGTCTCATCCCTCTTCTCCCAAAAAATTCTTCATAGGTCAAACTCTGATTGTAACAGATCCAAATTAACTTTGTTTTGGTACAACTTCAAGCTTTCAGTGTCTAAAAAAGTAGTAGGCTTACAGCAAACGGATGGTAAAAGAGAGTTTAAATTTGCAAATACTTCTTTGTGATCAAGAAATCTTATTTTTAGCTGATTGTTAAAATCATCGAGAAGTCGAATGGCCATAGAGATGCGAAAATACTTTTCTGGGTCTTCCGTTTGTATGTTACAACGGTTACGTTGTGATGGAGTTAAACGGGGAAGCGTGATTTCCCCGCCAACATTCGCTAGTAAGGATTTTGCAGACTTGTATATAATGGAGAATTCACACTCAATATTCATGCGAATATTCTGAAAGAGGTCAACAATATTTTGAACGTGATCAGTTGCTGATTTCAAATCACAGAGAGGTGACTGCAATACCTTACACAAAGTCAAGGTATAAGAAAACACTTCGGCTAAGAAACAGAGACTAAGAACAAACTCTCCATTAAGCAGAGCTGTTACTAAAGATGAGGCTTTGGATGAGGTATCCATGTCTGGATCATCGCTTAAATCTTCTAACGTGGTGAGAATGGGTTTGAAAAGGTCCTTGAATTTCAAAAGACTGCTATGATTTTCAACCCATCTGGTCTCGCACATGGATGTTAAAGTTTTCCACTGGGAGTCAGATTTATTTGATTGCAATACACTCATTCTTTTAGGAGAGCTCTTCAAAAAAGTTATCGTAGTCCAACACAGTTTCTTACACTTTGTAAATTGCACGAGTGGCATAAAGCTAGATTTAACGAGTGGGAACAGCAATGGACATACAGAGCTTCTGGATAATCTTTTCTGATTAGTGCTTGCACACCTTTGAATGATCCTTTCATCACAGAGGCACCATCATAGCCTTGCCCAACTATCATTTTGCAATCCAAACCAAGATCTTCCAAATATGAAGTTATATTCCTAGCTATATCTTGTCCGGTAGTATGATGAAGACGAGCAAAGCCTAAGAAGTCCTCTTTTGACACATAATAATTATCTTCTTTTTTTGTATATCGTACACAGAGAGATAGCTGTTCATGTCCAGCAATGTCTGCAGTTTCATCTACTAAAATGGAGAACATATTGGCTTCAGTTATATCATTGACAATTTGCTTCTGAATAATAACTCCACATATCTGAATAAGATCGTTCTGGACTGTTGGACTCATGTAAGAGGCATTTAAAGACATACTCTCTGTGTGATTGATCAATTTTCGGTCACCACATAGTATTCTCATCCTTAATAAAGCCCTAAAATTGTCATCATTAACGTTTTTTTATATAATTACAAATCTTTATAACCTACGGAGGAAATTCGTAAAATTAATAGTCATAACCCCAGCTCTAATTAAATATAATACAAAAAATATAATACTAGGCCTATACATTGATATCTCTAGCACAACTGTATGACATGTAGACTAGACATATAATGGAAAGACTCGTAAAAATGCAAACATTTTACTTACTTCTTACTTTATATCTCTTTCTTGTACGTCCCTCTACAACTAAAGCAAGCACAATAATTCACTAATTTATTGAAGATGAAAAGCACGTCATTACCAATGGCAACACACAAACTGTAACCCACGTGGTCAAGATATTCACAGAGTAAGTTCGGCACCTTCATTTTCCATTGTTTGAAGGTCGGCGGCCAACAATGATGAGGGCTGTCAAGTGTTAGCCACGTGGTTTTCCAAGAAACTAGTGGTTTCCTTCCTACAAAGGCAGCTATGTACTCACGGAAGGAAAAAACGCACAGTTTGCTTTTTGTAGATGCAGTACCAGAAACACACAAAATAACTGAATTATTGCACAGTTCCTTTTTTATAAGAGCATTTTTCATTATATTTTTATTTACTTTGTTTTTATCCTAAAAAATTTCGATTTTTACCTCAACATTTCGGGGGGGGGTTCTAACCCCCTAACCCCCCCCCGCTGGCTACGGCCTTGCTTCAGACACATTTTCTTAATCACCACACATCTTCTTCCTCCTTTTTTTTCTCATCCATATACTCATGTCTGAGCCTTCCCTTCATACTACGTTTCGGAACATATGGAAAGTCATGTGTTTGTTTTCATTATTTTATTTAACAAGCGAGTGTTTGGTCAAAAGTATAGACAATAACGTTGTTAACTATTTGCCCATTACTAAAGGATTACAACGAGGTAGCATATTGTCCCAATACTGTTCAAAACATTGATATTGTTACGTAATGCGGAAAAAGTGTACGCCATAACAGAACATTCTACGGGTTTCTCGGCTATTCCAGCGGAGTCCGGCTGTAATGTGCGTGTGCATACATATTGCTGCTACTTTGAGATGAAGGACAATTACGTGACACTTGTCACGTGTCCGTAGCCGAGATTGATCCAGATTTCGCAGGTCCCCGCACGCTGTGTTCAAGGCGGCAAGCCATTGCGCTCTAGTGTTTTCTAGTAGCGTTCTTGACGCGTAGTATGGACTATTCTGGAATCTCAGCGGGGTATAAGTACAAGTACTCAGCGACGCTTAGTTCAGTTTTAGTGGCGATTTATTCCAGTGCGGTTCGTAGTATTGTGGCGAAGTGTTATGTGTTTTATAATTGTTCGAGACTATATTAGATGATATTATTATTGCGTGTGAACAGTTTTTATTTGAATTGTTGTAAGAGACTATCTTGTTGATTACAAACTGCTTAATTGTGATAATTAAAGCTGGAGATTAGTGACTTAATTGGTCTCTTGTATTTTGTTTTTCACTGTACCATACGACGATTAGTAGACCGTCGTAACAATATTGATATGATATCAGGGGGAGTCTATAGTGCAGATAATAATGAACGGTGATACACTAGAGGATGTAAAAGAAAATAATTTAAGTAGGTAAGAAACAAGTGTCACCAAACATGGAAGAAGGGAGAGAGAAATAAAATGCAGTATCATTCAAGGGAAATCAGCATTCGACAGTCAGAAACGTTTGTTTACTACGTTTGGCTCGACAACATCAGCTTGTACCTTATAAGGAAGTCGTAATTCAATTTGTTTTATAGGGATAGCTTGTACCTTACAAGTCAGTCATAATTCAATTTGTTTTATAGGGATAGCTTGTACCTTACAAGTCAGTCGTAATTCAATTTGTTTTATAGGGACAGCTTGTACCTTACAAGTCAGTCATAATTCACTTTGCTTTATACGGATAGCTTGTACCTTACAAGTCAGTCGTAATTTAATTTGCTTTATTTTTCGTCTGTGTAGTTACGTTTTTTACACGTTTCTGCACGTCATTAACAACGGATACACCGAAAGCGGAATAACGACGATACGACAGGTCGGATCACTATCCCCGATAAGCTGCCGTTAATGAATACTAAGTGTGGCAACAGTGAGTCTACGTGGACTACAAACGATAAGGCATTTTACTAAACGGACAGAGAACAGTTCCACAGTTTTAATAATAAATTATTACATCAAAGGCTTCCGGCTGATATCCTTTTACCCGAAGCAGTATTACCAGTTATGCATATTGGCGAGAAGTATTAGATATAGGCGTGCAGATATCTATGGAAACATATATGTACATATAGAGAAGCTTCCGCCTTCCGATTCTACTCGACGGCAAGTAGGTTTCTGTTTTCTTTTACTTTTATTATATTTTGGTGTTGCCTTCTTTTAACAGCATTTAATTTTCGACGATTTGTGCGTATTTACGATTCAAATTATCTCTTGTGGCTAGTATTAAATTATTACACTAAATTCTTATTGCACCTGACGACAGCCGCAAATTATTAGTGGTAGAAACGACGTATATTTAAATTTTTGCCGACGGTAATAGTCAGTAGGAACTCTCCAAATAATGTTAATTTATTTGGAGTAGGAAAACTGCAGGTACATCGAAATTTAAACTTAAACAAGTTTTAATAAATATTTTCGATAATTAAGCTACTGGAATCCTACATGTTGATAATCCTCGCCACTTCCGGTCCCAATTTGCTTGAATTCTCAAGGTTCAGTACCAATAAATCATGGTTGTCACCTGAAAAAGTGTTGCCGGGAATCGAAATTCTGACCGCATAAGTCTATGATTGAAAATATCTGTAGAGATGGTTTATGGAAATCTGAAATTTATGACAGTTATTTTTAAATAATTTTCACAAAAATAATATGATACTTCTAAAGATGTAATATAGTTTCTTTGGCCTAATGTACGTTTCACAGAATTACAGACAGTAAGTATGAACGATTATTTTTTTTTTTTAGTAGTAACAACAATGACCGTTAAGTAATAATAGAAATATTAAATGGTAAAAATGTATTTATTGGTTGCAAACTGATTACAGCCAAAATCGTGGGTAATTACTATGCATTCAAGTGCATACAAAAAAACGAGTTTCTATTAAATTTATTATGCCTGTAAGTAATATCGTTCAAATTATAAGTTTAATTAAACTGACAGTTTATCAAGACAGTAACAATTTAAAAGATAATTTTAAAAAGATTTTTTAAAAGTATATTTGAATAAATTTTTACCATTATTATGTATTGTTAATTTTAAGTTTGTCTTATGTTTTACTGATTCTTGTGTTCAATGACTTACATTTTTATTCCACCCAACTTTTAAAAATATTTTTTTTACATCGATGTTTATTACAACATAATGTTACAGAATGTGTAGTTTTTAATAAATTTTATTTTTATTATAAACTGATAAATGAAAGAGTGGCCAAACGTTTAATGCCTGTTATTACATTCAAACTGTCTTACTCTGAAACGTTGTCACTCAAACAAATCGTAGTATAGGTTTCCACATTATTGTTCACATGGGGCAAACAGATGACAGTATTATATCCACGGACAACACCAAACAAAACACTGCCAACAAACTATATTGATTTTGTTGGCGGTGGCATGGACAGCTGAAATTCGTGCAAGCAGATGGATTACCTTTTAGCGAGTGAAATCCCAAAGAATCCCAGTATCCGTACGTGAAGATAAGCGACAATAAATATTCACACACTGATAACACTCGACACCACTACGCACAACCACTATTCACCACAAACACAGACTGATTTCCAAATTCGACATTTGACTTTCACTAAGGGATATTTTGAAACAGAGTGCAGGCGCGAACAGCAACGTGCTACCGACATCTGTACGTCACGTCTTGAACTAACTAGGGAACATGGGCAGTGACTTTCAGCTAACATTACTACACACGTAGCCAGCACGCATAGACTCGAGATTATTTTCAGTATACTAATGCTACTTGTAATTCTTATACACTTTATTTCATCTATTTTTTGCTGAATTTTAGCATATAATTAAATCGAGTACAGTAACACACAATCAACAAAGGAATGCTAATGTTTGAGATTTATGTTCACTTACCTTAAATGTACATCTATACAATTGTTGCTTGCGATGGGGTCTAGGTTTTTTATAAATAATATCATAAAATTTAAAGTACATAATATTTTTAAATTGAAAATTTAATAAATTATGTATATTTGTATGTTATCTAGTAACTTCTACATTCCCCCACTACGTTAGCGATCCACCAATACGGGTTTTACTCGTAGATGTGATTGTTTGGTTATTTGGCACGAGTGTAATATCCCTATATTCCCTAATAGAGCTGATTAAATTCGTTGTTATAGTTTTGTTATTCATGGAACATTGGTTAAATTATTTAACAAATTTTAATGAAGCAGTGATAATTACAAGTCGACGACGGTGTTGTTAATTTTAAATGTGAATAGGTCGTTTGCCTTATATTTTGTGTCATCAGCTGATCGTTATAAACACTGCTGCAATAGTATTTAAGAAAACTTTATATTAGGATGGATTTCGAAGGAAAATATAATACAAAGAGCCCAGGTAATTATCAGTTAAATACTGCATGCAGGTGAATACGTTTTAGGGTATTTTCATCGTAAAAAAATGAAATGAGTTGAAGTTAACCTAATTGAGTTTGTAGATGTTAATCAGATAAGGAAAAGTCTATTGATTTGATTAGTTTTTATTAAATTATATTATTCGTGTGTTAAAGGTCATTTGAGTAAATTGTGTTTTACTGATACGGTTATTATTAAGTTAAGATTGTGACATAAACTTTTAATTGGTGACGGACATTTTAACATGTATGACCGGACAGGAAACAAGGAAAAAAGCGTCTTCAAAGCAATTTGAATTAATCAAACATTTACATTGGTTGCACACATACAAATGCCCTTGAAATATATTAAATGTAGTTAGGAGTGCACAGTATAGATAAATACATCTCGGTGCACTATTATGTTTTGTTACTGTTTGCAATAGCGTCTGTAAATAACATCTATGTAGTACATGTACATTTTATTGTAATGTGGTGCAAGATCAGACCCAATACATCTGTAGAAATGTCTCGTACAATTCTGTACCAGCATATGGTACTTTAATAACGATATCAAATAATTTTAAGATTTTTTTTTCAAAGAATATTTAATGTTTTTCCTCCTATTTAATCTCAGTTTTTCCACCAAGTCATTAAAGAACCTGAGGCTAGCCTGCTTTGTTAAATTGTTTTTGGAAATCAGTTATTTTAGCTTAGTACTGTAATGAGTACAGCGTCTATAATTAATTTGATTTTAGCTGTGATACTGATGTTATTGATGAACCAATAGCCCTAAGTATCTTGTTTTGTGTGTGTGTGCGCGCGCGCATGCACGCACGATATGGTTGGTAAATCAGATTGTTTATAATGCAGTAATGGGAATGTTATTGCTATAGTTAAAATCACTTATAAAACACATCATGTTAATTGTTTCTGGTTGTAGATGTGCTGGATTCGTACAGGGAAGGTTCAGAATACCCCACCATTTGAGAAACGGCTTTAGGAACATTGCTTTCAGATAATAAGAAAGACACAGAAACATGGTTTTAGCCTGTTCACGATCCATGTATATATATGCATGTTTACTCGTTCTGTTGTTGACTGATTCGTAGTGTAAACAAATGTGCATGACATATCCAAAAATCACTTTTTCCTGCTTGAATTAAACACATGTCACATTAACAGAAGCAGTACAGACAGGACACAAAAATATGTGATAATAGGCCCACTGTGTACAGAGAGAACCGAATTTTGATAATTATTACACTATTGCACAAATTAAAAGTTACCATAGCTTGTTTTCTTTTTCTTTAATTATGTGTTCAACACAGTGATGCTACTTGTTCTCTGTTATTTCATGTAGGCCTATAGTCCCTCCTCTGTCATTCCTTGTTATCTGGTGGCTAATACATTTTGTTCTTATGGGCAATAGGTCTATATCATTTCAAATGGCACCATTTTAATTCAGTATGATCAATAACTCAGAAATAAGGAAGTGGTTTGAAACAGTTATCAGTTACCCATTAAAACGTTGGGGGAAACTTAATCAAAAAGGAAGATGAATAGGGTTCATCAGGAAAAATGACATGTCACATAACATTGTCTGATCACATAACATGACTATACAGACATTCTGTGCATACTCAATAACACGTTACTGTATGAACACTCAACCAATAAAGTAATGTCTGCAACTGTAAGGGTAATGCAGTACTAGGGACATACAATTCACAGACACATATTTTAATTGTTTTAGAAGAAACATTTTTGTTTTAAAGTTACATTTTGCCTGAGTGAATTTAGGTCCCTGATATTGCCTGTTCCTACTGACTAACATATTCTGCCACTGCCTCAGTTGTCTTAAAACCCATTGAGAGTATAGCTGATGATTTTATGAGTAAATACAACTATTTCATTAACGACTCGGAACACAAAGTTTTTTATGAGTAAAAACCATATAAAGTTTTACCTTACAACCTGAACCGGTTTTCACTTTTAAAAAGCTTCTTCAGAGGTTGCTGCTGGTAGCGCTGTCCGTCCTGTTGTGGGCGATGGAATCGAATTTCGAAAGATCGATGTTGTGTGTGTGGGGTGAGATATGTTCGAATAATGCGTGTGATTTGAACTGTGTCTGTTCGTTTAGGATGTCGTTTTTATTTGTTTTCATGTGTTTGTATATTTCCAATTGTTCTAGAGTGTCTAGTTTTCGGCCTTTTGTGTGTACATGTAGAATGTTCATGTTATTGTCGATGTTTTTGTATGTGTGGTTTGCTTCAATGAGGTGGTTTGCAAAGGTGGATTCACATCATGCTGGTGTTGTATTCACATCATTTTTACAATTATTAACTAGAATAATTAATCTTTAAAATAAGTTTTGAAAAGAAACATTCATCCTAATGAGAACAGAGATAGGAACACCATTCCTCGCGAGCAGTGACTCGTCGAATTTCTATTACCTCTCTTTTTATCAATCATCATATACAATAAGTTGGTTCATAAAACATAATAAACCCTCAAGTTAGTTTTGGGGAAATTTTCGACCCAGAAAATTGTGTTGGTGGGAAATTTCAGGGGTCTGAACATTTTCTGCACCCCTGATCAGCCATAGTGATAAGGTCTCCTGCCAGTATCACTTGTGTTTCTTTCTGATCTGCGGATAGCATTTTTGGAACAATGTGTTGGCAAACATGGTGCATGTACATATCATTATGGAGAATACTGTGACAACTTCTTATGCTATATCCTCGACAGATTTCCTTCTCTCACCTCGAATAAGCCCTTGAACATGCTCAATGATTTTGTCATTTGTCGCATTAGACGGGTGCCCACTACGAACATCATAGTCAACACTAACACGACACTGACAGAAACGCGTGTGCCACTCATATACGTATGTTTTTTTCATTGCCAATTCAGTGTATGTATTTTAAGCAACATTACTGCCTCCGATTGTGATTTTTGAAGCAAACTGAAAAATTTCATTCCTGTGCACTGTGATGGTGTAACATATGTTTTAAAACACACAGCTGTGCTATTATTGGATAGGGCATTGTGATGTCATGAGCACTACCAACGTATGACGCAATAATTTCTGTGACAGGATTATTATTTTAAACGTAATGCACCAAGTCATGGCCGGCTCTAGTAGAGGGCCAGAACATTAAACGTGGCAACATTGCATCTGAGGCGTGTAACCATAGTGTAATAAAATGATAAAGTGAACATGTTATATTTTGATTTAATTTCATAGCATTACTAAAATCATGAGTAGGCCCATTTATAGCTAAATCTAAATTATAGGTCTGTGTGCACTTAGTACTATACGTTTAAGTTGAAGAAATTGGTGAATTAGTGTTAGACCTTATGAATTACTTTTGTTCTAATTATTGAATTCATATCATATAAATGAGTTAATTATTATATTTCTTAAATAATATAACAGTATTTTACATAATAAACTTTTAATTTGCAAAAAATGAAGAATTCTAAAACTGGCTGTTAACCAGCAATTAAAAATGATGCGATTTGATTATTGAAATACATAAATTTAGAAGATCATTTAGTCAGCATCAGATATCAGCTGGTTCCAGTGTTGCCACATTTAATATTCCAGCCTTCTACTAGAGCCGGTCATGACCAAGTCCGTGAACCTTTTGAAGCCAACTCACAGATGTAACAGCAGTGAGTTTTTGTGTTTCAGCTGTGAAGAGATTGATGCGAGAGGCGTGTGAGCTGAGAGAACCGACCGATGAATACTGTGCACATCCCATTGAAGACAACCTGTTCGAATGGCACTTCACTGTACGTGGACCAGCGGCCACGGAGTTTGAAGGTGGAGTCTACCACGGGCGAATATTAATGCCCGCTGATTATCCAATGAAGCCGCCAAATATTATACTGCTAACTGTAAGTATTTTGTTTGTCTGCCTTGTATATTGTTACAACACAAATAAGCCACCCCAATCCCAAGGATAAAAAAGATGATTTTGAATATAAAATAACAATTCATGTAAAATAAAATGTTTAATATAAAGACAATAAAAAGACAATGACACGACAAACGACGACATGACCTAACCCAAGTGATTGACCCAACAAGAGAAAACAAAAGAAGAAGGGAAAAAACCGAAACCAAGCAAAAATGAAACCAATTGAAGGAATTGAATGACTCAATGCCAAATATTAAAATGAACCCAAAGGAGAAGATGGAAAAACAAGATATAAAGGAAGTACACTAAAAATGAAGAAGGGGGAAAATAAAAAAGACACAAACCTAAGATAAAGGGAAATAAATAAAAAGGAAACCCAATAATAAGACACAAACAAGTAATAATGAAGAAAAGCAGGAGAAACAATACACTCAATGTAAGGTTGAAAAAGAAACCAATAAATAACTGAAGTAATTATTTTAATCCATTATTATTATCAATTAATGGATAATAAAGTAAATGACAATTGAAAGAAATGCAATTAAAGAATGTTAAATATAAAAGCAAACTAACCCACATATTAGAGTTAGAAGTAATGTTAAAATCAATAGAGACATAAAATTGTTAATATTGTTAATGATATATGTAATGAAAGAGATAGTACGGTAGTGAGAAAGTAATAATAGGGATGACCCATTTAGAAACACTTAAAACCAAAAACATTTTAGAAGTGCAAAAGTGGAAGTGTAAATCCCAAAATAAAGTGATAAAGAAGAAACACTAAATAAATTATAATAAACAATAAATAATTTAAAAGTGAAGGGGATGATTAAATGAGAATAATGTATAACAAAGAATGTTTGTATAGTGAAAAATAGTGAAGGATAAAAGCATAAACACATAGTAAATCAATAAGAAACACTGAAAGGTTAACAGTGAAAAATGTTAGTAAATAAGAAAGTTGTTAAGAATAAGATTAAGTGTAAACAGTTAATTAATGTATAATGAACACTGAAAAGTGATGAAGACAGTATTACTTAAGAAAGAACATTATTGTTAAGTTTAATTGAATGCAGTTATAATTAAAAGGGAGAATCCCATGAAAGAGAAAATAGATAGTGTTAGCATGGAGTGAAAGTAAAGAGTATTTAAAAAGTTCAGAAGTTAAAACAAATCAATAAACACCCCATGTTACAAGGGATCATTATTAAAGTAAGTTCAAAAAATGTGATGTTGTTTATCACCCAAAAAATAATATAAAATGAAATGAACTGTAAACCAATGTTAGCAAATAATTATATTGTAATTATTTAAGCAAGTTTAGGAATAGGAGATGGCTGGAAGAATTATACAGACCATAGACCTAGATGTTGTATTTTTATGTGAACAAAAGTAGTAAATAATAGCCACATTGTTTTATTGGGAAATTAAATAAATAAGAAGGTAAAGAAATGTAAACGAGAAAACCAGATAGTAAATGATTAGCAATTCATGATGTATAAAATAATAGTAACATAATAATAACACTACAACAGAACCAAAACACATCAATACATAAAACAACCAATTATAATAACAAAGCTAAACTCATTATGCAGAAAAGAGTTTAAATTTGTACGAAATAAGTAAATACCAATAATGGCTACTTCGGCCTAGGAAAATGCCTAACTGTTAAGAACAAACAACTACAAATTGTAATAAGTTAACAAAGAAATTAGCAAATCCGAGGCGAATGACTCACCAAGGATAAATTGTAAATCATTTTTAAGACAAAATATATTAAGTATTTGAATTCAAAAAGAAATGTAATTAACAAGTATTAAAATAATTGTAAAATCATAAAACCTAAAATAACCCAAACTTGTGGGGTATCAAATTAATCTATGAAAGGAAATACAAATAACAGTGATAATAGTTAATACTTAGGAGGGAAGATAGAGGAATAAGAGCAATCAGAAGATATACCAGGATTTTGAAAAGAATTCAAATTTTGATAACAATGGATTATGTCAATCTAAGCCAATCAAATTTAATTGGTAACCATAGCAACTGCCGTTAGGGATGGAATTACGGTTGAATATCGTTACTCGTAAAGCGTCACTCTGGAGAACAGAAGCCGAATATTGACCGACCAATTTTTAATCAAAGAATGTAAAAATAGTAAACAAAGTTCAAGAACGATGATCGAATAAGAAGCAGACGAACAACTGAGACTGTCAACTGATGCCCAGGACCATATTACCAGGAATTTAAGTGAAAATATGACCACATCGAATATGAAAAGGACGCCTGACCTACTTAAGTCCCAAGATTGATGAAAACAGAAAACGATTGCAGCCCAATCCTCTTCCAACTCAAAGTTTGATAACACCAAGTCACTGATGTGTTAAGTATCTTGAATTACCTTATTTACAAAAAAATAAACTCACTTTAAATATTACTAAAGGTAATTGAACTCTCACTGTCAACCGAATATTCTCTTTCAAAGATTAATTAAGAAAAATAACATACTGAAAATTTGTTAACATAACACATAACCTATTGTATGAATACGAACTTTGTAAACACATTTAACGACACTACAGAACAGATTATAACCACACACCTTATTATTTAAGTACACTTAAAGTAAGGTAATGTACTTTTTATTGTAATCATAGGAATTCTTTGCTTTGTAATCAAAAGAATCCCGATTTTGAACGAGTATATTGTAATTTAACTAAAACTGCATCCATGCTAGAGTAAATACCTCGTTCCAGAATTGATTTCGTCAGCCCGAGAGAAAGTGTTTCATGTAAAAAGTCGGTGCAAAATTAATAACCAACCAGAATAATATTAATTGTCAAACTGAAAATTTACTTATTGACCATTAAAATAACTAGTACAGGGAGTAACCGTTGTTATTATTTCATAGGGAGTGTATTGTATTACTTGTGTTTGTTAACGAAAGCTAGATTTGATGACCAGCGCTCAGGTAGTAATTCGAACAACTACCTACTGTAACCCCTCTTTAGAATTTTTATGCTTTATATATATATATATATATATATATTTTTTTTTTTTTTTTTTTTTTTTTTTAAAGAGGGGCCGCTAGTTATTTAAAACTAGGCCAAAAGCCTAGAGAAGCCAAAATGCGCCGGGTCCATTGAGATGGGACTTGCAATTAAACTCTCTGGTATAACCAACAATAACAGCATTTATTGAGTAAATTAACATATATCACAATTCCAAGACCCCGTAATCCCCATGATGTCCAAAAGCACATAGTTGTGTATAGAAATATATCCCCTTTTGTACACAGTGACAAAACATAAGTTTGACATAACATATCTATTTAGGTATATATATTCCCCTTGACTTGAAATGATCATGATAATAAGGTAACAATTTTTTTTGTTTTTTTTTTATAATTGCAATTTTGTATAAACCTTCCCCATACCTAACCCCCAGAAATAACACATACATAATTCACATAAATACATATATAAATATATACCTCTATCACATACACATGTTCAATATCACAACATAAATAACAAACACCCTTATAACATTAAAGCATTGCCACCCGCCTATATACATTTCCTCTCCATGCATATATCGCCCCATATAATAGAAATAATTAATAATTAATAGAAATTTCAACCACAATACCTATACAGACATCCGAATATATATACATATCTCTAGTCCCCCCCCCCCCCAGAATCTGGGTTGGCCAGAATGCTAGATACAACTTTAAAATGCGCTTAAACCGTGCCTATAAACTTGATGAAATTATATATGTGTGAATATTGTGAGATAATAATTTATAAATTCTTTTGTAAGAAATATAGTTTAGCAATAATGATTAAAAATTTACAACAGTTATGTGACATAATACGTTATGTAACTTTTTCTAAGAAAACTGATTTGGCAATAATACCTTAAAAAGAACTTTTGCAACTGTGATGTGACATAATACTTTATAACCTTTTCTAAGAAAACTGATTTGGCCCAGTAGTCGACATATATCTGCATGCAAAACCTGCCTACACAGGATTAAACAGGGGGCTGGACTGTTACTGAATAAAAAAAACTTACTACCCTTACATGACCCAAAACCTAAATTAAATATGTGATATAACCGCAATTATCAGAGCTAACCTGACAGGAATTATAGCTGAACCTGACCAGCCGGTGGGGTTCGTCCTGTCACCAACAGAACCCCCCTTACATATCTGAAATTCCAGTCCCCTAATACTTGAACCCCCCCCCTTTTATAGAAAACGAGAAAGAAAAATAAGTGCATGAATTGTAATAAGCCTCGGATACATGCCAGCCCCCAGGCTTACACTTAATATCAAATATCAGTACATACTATACAAAAGTTCCCCCAAAACCCACACATAATTATGTCCAGTTAAACCTGGGCCCAATTAAAATGTTTAAAGATGAAAGCAATTTCATGGTGTGTCACAATTACCCCACAAGTTTTATTAAGTGTTATCGGCACAAAATTGGTGGTGTCTATGTAGGTCAAAAAAAATAGTAAATGGATGGATGTCACCTTATTTGTATCATGTTGTGGTGCTGGAGTTCAATGTCTAGTGCACTTAGTTTTGGTGTGGCATGCTAATCTCGCTGTTCCCTCCGGCAGGCGAAGTCGAGAGCCTCTGGTAATGCATTCAGGAGCAGATATTCATGCCTGGGCCAGGGTCCTCGTCTAAGTGCAGGGACCCTAAGCATACATAGATAATTAGAGGGATTTCCCAACACTTATTTTCACAGGATACTGCCACACGCACACTCGATTGAACCCGTACAGAACAAATTTGAACAGGCCTCCCCCTGACCATTTAAACTCTTTTCGTTTTAATAAAAACATACGTCTTCTCTTTTGACATTTATAATTCAATCACAGACGCTCCCAAAACCAATTTATAATTTTTAATTACTTGATTATGCCTACGTGGGCAGAAAGTTTGACACACTATAACCTGTCCATTTTATGCACTGGCACGTGGTAGTACATTTGAAAACTTATAAGTCAGCCGAAATTATATAATTTTACTGCACGTTTTTACTGTACATAATGTTATACAGGCAATTACTGTATCTTAATTAAGATATACTTTATTTCATGAGGGTTTAAATAATTAAGAATTCACTGATACTGAATACTTCCGGTGTACACCACGCGGTGCAAAAGCTATCAAGTCCCATCCACTCTTACAATATTCAAATTCACATTTTATTTTATGCAAAGCATTATATATATGCTAAAGTTACTTACCGCAGATCTGTACTAAGATTATCTAGCCATCAGGCGGAGATAGAATACGACCAAAAGGACTTCACTCTGTCGGAGAGGGATTCAGCTGTTCACAGAATGAAGAACGGGGCAAGACAAAAAAAAAACTTGGTGCTTCGCCAACGTGACGAATCACGCGTTTCCAGGCCACCACCAGAATGCGTGGCAAGTACCACGGAAAACTAGATTTTACCCCCTGTTAAATACAGATACTGCTAACCTGATTTCGCGTTAGACTTAAATATTTATTTATTTATATATTATATATATTTCTTATATCTGCGCCGGTTCATGGACAACCGGCACACTACTCAATTCAGGAGGCTGAACGAGCGGGAATTATTTGAACGCCCCGGCCGTTATCACTGAGAACACCCTATTAAGATATTAGTTAATAAGTTTAATTGTTTTAATAAACAATTTGGCACCACCCGGGATTCATACACCCCTATTTAAAAACAGGTATGGTTACTGCTATGTTGTACTGGTAATTATAACATCGCTACAGATATCGTTAGTGCAAGAATAGATGTAACGACCCCAGTGCGAGACGAACACACTACACAAATACAAAACTTGTACACATTTTTCAGAGACGACCAAGTTTCATCGTTACAATATTTGCCAGATACTGTGGTTCATAACCAGTCCCTGAGTTGAAGAAGAGAGTCTAATTTAGTGTTAAAAATATCCGCATCTATACCCTTGATAGAGTGTAGAGCAGCTGTATCAAACAGAGTCAACTCTTGAGGAGCCACATACATTTCATATGAATGCCCCCATACATGTGTAAATATACTGCAACGTATTTATGTGTGTGAATTTTTATATGTACTTTAATTTGTATAGCCCTACGTTCTTTGGGAGCCAAATATGCAACAATACATATACATAAACACATATACATATACACAAATTTAGCGTGACCGGTCTCACGTTCAAGATTGACAAATTATGTAACAATATAACATTTAAATTGGGTTTCAGATGTATCTGCAATAAGAACTGTATATAACTTGTAACGGTATTTCAAATTTATTTGATATTATTAAAAAATTGTGCACATGGCACTGACTTCGATTTAAAACATTCGTTATTATTTGTTATTATGCCATAAGGCTTATGCTATATACATCCTTACTGACTAAATATTCTATTCTACTAATTATTGTATTAAAGAAAAATCTCATTTTCATACTACTCAGTCAATTAATGTGTTTCAAAATATCAATATTTAAATCTCTTTTTATATATTGTAATGTACTCAAAATATTAATAGTTATTGAATTTATCTTTTGTTTCTCAGTACTGTTTTATCTCAAATACTAATTGTTTTCATTTAAATGCTTTGTATTCATTTTATTTCATATTAATTTGAGCTCTTGTTACGTTAATCGTATTTCTAAAACATCTATGTTTTTAATTCTACTTTACAAGAAACATTGGCTCTTACTTTAAAATAAAATAGAAATGTCTTTAATTGTCTTTGAGTTCATTGTACGATTAAGATATAAATAAGTTGTTTATCACCTTATTGTCGTCAATCATACTCGATCATTTTTATCCATCTGTAGTCGTCCTCGTCTCGCACTCCAGCGTCGGCTGTCTCTCTTCTTCTCTTGTCCAACGTCGAATCACTCTCTGGAACTCTCCTCTTGTCCAGCGTCGTATCACTCTCTCTTGTCCAGCGTCGAATCACTCTCTGGAATTCTCCTCGTGCTGTTTCTGACGTCAGTGGATCTTCTTATGTAATTCTTCTTATGTGCTGCTGTTATTATTTAAAATGATTGTATTTATAACTTAGTTACATAGTTGTATGTAACTGGAAAATTTAAATTATTTACAAAAAATTAAATACGCCGTGCGGACGGGCATAAGCTCCCGCTGCACCGTGGATGATTTAAGAAAGAGAACCACTGTAGCTTGCGTGTCCTATTTATACCCATGTCTTGGTCGACACCTGCAGTGGTACGAAATCGACATGTCAGAAACTGTCTCTGGATTCAGTTCCCCCACTCTTTGTCAAATTCGCTATTTCTTATATTTCTGCGAATTGCAGAGTCCTGTAAGTATACTCTTATACTTATCTTATAACTATTTTTACAACACATGTTCACTGTAATTTTGGACGTTGCAACTTAACCCTTTCGATTTGTACACAGTTATTTCACTATTACACTCGTACGGTGTGTCACTTTCGCGTGGATTTCGTACACAGTATTTAGTAAATTTTATTACATTTTATTGTGTTTTTGGATTTCACTTCTTAATTATAGTTTATGAATAATTACGGAAAAACAGTAATTATGCAATTATTCATCTTGGGGTGGTAAACTCGCCTGCATAGACCTGCGTTCACACACACTAGCAAAATACTGGTGTACACACTTTCAGTTACATTTGTGTGTGTGTGCACGTCGATTCAGGTCGAAACACCTGTTCATATTTTTGTCTGAGCCAAGCTTGCAATCCCTGACATGCTTATTTCTAATATATTATTAATTATTTACAGTTTATTAGGTAAATTTAAATTTTTGTATTCAATGCTCAGTACATCACTTATTTGTACTGTCGCATTATCCCTCTGCTTGGTAACAAAAAAAAATTTAATAAATTTATTTATTATAATTTTTTTTTATTTATTATTATTACATTTGCAAAAGAAAATGTAACAAATAATAAAGAATAATATTCGTCATTTCACCCTTAATTGGAGTGTATACAAATGTCTTACCTCCCCTCTTCACACGCTCACAGCTCGTGACCATGTAGTAGGGTGGCTTTAACAAACAGCTGATCTGACCGGTTTCATTGAGCTCGTCGTTTTCATGTGTAGAACTTCCTAAATGACGTTGCGTGGAATTTACCTATTTCTTTCTTCTGTATCTCATCATATACGATGAAAGTGTTTTGTCCTACTCGCTGTCTTAATGTATACGGTCCATTATAAAGTCTGAAGAATTTCTTCGCCGTATTATCACTCCGTTTTCCCACTGGATTTGCTTTGAGTAGTATACTTTCTCCCACGTTGAATTGTTGTAGCTTGTGAGTTAGATTAAATCTTTCTACTCTCTTGTTACCTCTTTCTCTTATCCGTTGCTTTGCGTATTCAATTTTCACACTTATTGGTACAGATACATTTTGGTTATTAGCTTTGTTTATATACTTAGTCCAAAATCTGTTTGGCTTCTTTTCTTCTAATTCCATTGGAGTGTATCCTGTTCCTTCACTATAATTTTCGTTAATGGCTTTTTCAATAAATGGTAAATATTCTGCCCATTTATTGTGTTGATCATGGCAATATATTTGTAAATATTTACCTAATTCTTTGTTAACTCTCTCAGCAAGGTTTCCTTGAGGATGTCTTATGGATGTGAGTACAGGTTGTATTCCATTTTCCCTTAACGTCCTCTCCCATTTTTTACTTTGGAATTGTACACCTTGATCACTGAGTACCATCTTCATTTTTCCATGTGACGCAGTGGCGAATATAGAATATATTTTGGGGGGGGCCAAGATTAATGTAAGGTTAGGTTAAGTAATTTAAAGTAGACACCCCATGATACTTTATATCAGTTTTGCTGCTCATATTCAGAGGGTAATTTGCGCGGAATGCCCCTTTTACTTTACCGAGATCACGCTTCTTTATTGTTGACATTAAATCATAAAAAATATATCTATTTTTAAACAAACCAAATGATGAAAAGATCTGTTACTATATTTCAAACATTGGTCAAGATTTTAACAATGTCTCATCTGTAAACACTTATCCGAACTAAAAGAGTGAAATACGCGATTGTGATTATCGTGTTTGGAGGGGTTCTAGCTATAAATATTGTTTTGTTCTGTCATGTATGTATAAATTGCCAAGACCCCTATTTTTTTCTTTTTGTGTATACACGCATATGTGTGTATACACGCATATGTGTGTTTTATCAACTATCATTCAAAAGACTGTTTTGAGTATTGTTTTGGAGAGACCTTAAAAGAAGTTTTAATAAAGTGACTGTTTGACAATGCAACAAAATTTGTTTTATTAATCGTTTATCCAACTGACAATAAAAAGAATACATAAAAAGGAACTCCACTTTTTATATAGACCAATGGTTACGAAACAAAGTCCAGGTTTCTTGGTACACTTGCAAACTTATCAAGAACTTCATCGTCACTAACTATAATGTCTCTGTGGATAGAAAGTAAAGCAAGCCCGTTAAGCCTACTTTCAGATGTGCTGTTCCTTAGGTAAGTCTTCAGTCTTCTCAGGCTGGAGAAAGTTCACTCTACGGTTGCGACAGAAACAGGAAGAACTGCGTGTAATTTCAGAAGGGTATAAATGTTGGGGAAGAAAGTCTTGTCACATTTTTCTAGAGAACTTATAGCCGTTTTTGGAAGATTTGAAGGCTTTTCCTGACTCCACTTTTCTTTCCACAACATAAACTCACTTTGCACAATCTCTTTATGTGACAAATCTTCATAGACCAAAAGCAGCCTCCAATGAACCGAAATCTGTTATGACACACAATTGTGGAAGGATGTTTTGTAAGGATGCAACTGTTTCCTTGTGAGATTCAAAGCGTTCTTTCAGTGAGTTACAAAAATTGTCCAGGTATGGCACATAAACAGCTCGTCGATAGTATTCTTCTTCTGTGGTGTAAGGGACGTTGCTACGTGCTGTTTGAAGGCGGCAAATTCTTGGAATCTCTTCCTTAATGTCAAGTTTGGCAGCGAATGACTTTACTTGATTATACAAGGCTTTAAATGAGTCATCAGCATTTGCCCTCTCCTTCGACAGAAGGTGTAAGACACTCGTAACGTTAGTCAAGGCCTGTGGAAGATCTATATTTTTGTTTTGAAGCTGCTCAGATAAGTTATGCGTGGTTGATAGCATCCGGCTCAAAACAAAAAGATTAATAAGAAATGCAAATTGACTAATAGCACTACTTAGAGTGTGAGCCTTAGAAGCTGAGTCACTTAATTCCTCTTCTTCTATTTTGCAAAGGGAGAGAAAGATAGGTTCCAAAATGTCTTTAAATAAAATTACTGAGTCGTGCCTTTCTACCCATCGGGTTTCGCACAGTGAAATAAGTTTCTTTTTCTTTTGTTCTGGACAACATTCAGAAATCATTGATTTCAATATTTCTGTTCTTTTGGCTGACATATGAAAGAATCCACAGACTTCTTTTATGACACCCATACAGTTTCTTATAGGAGGTATTCTGCTCGCATCTGACAAACACAAATTTAGAGTGTGTGAAGAACAATGTGTATACAGGGCCAACGGTAGCTTTTCTCTGATGGAAGCTTGTACTCCTCTGAATTGCCCACTCATCGTGGCAGCGCCATCGTACCCTTGGCCTCTCATTTTGTTTAGATCAAGCCCTAATGTTGACAAGGTCTCCAATATTGTGTTAGCCAAACCTGCTCCAGTGACGTCATAAACGGGGACGAATGTCAGAAAATCTTCTCTGATTTTGAAAGTTTGGTACTCTACGTAACGTACACGGAGAGAAAACTGTTCGATTTGGCTGATGTCAGTGATTTCATCTGCTAAAACGGAATAAAAAACAGACTTTCTGACATTTTCTACAATTTTTGATTGTATTAAGTGACTGAATATGTTAATAAGTTCGTTTTGAATGAAAGAACTTGTGTACATCGTCTTCCCACCACTGGTCGTTAATTGGTCTTTAAGAATATTATCTCCACTGTTGGCTCGGTATCTCAACAACGATCGAAAATTCCCATCATTTTGGTCCGGTTCTTCAGGGCTTATTCGTCCAGAGTCACGATGACCCCTTAGAGCTATTTGCTGCCTCCCGCAAAATCGTATTGTTTGTATTATAGGGATTAGCCGTTTTCTATTATTCTCAATATCCAGTCTTCTATGGGGATTTACTTGATTGATAACACTTTCAGCCTTTTTCTTAACTATAGCTTTTGTGTTTTCAGCCATCAAAACATATTTCTTATGATAGGATAAGTTTTCATGTTTGCTAAACATTTCCCTGGCCTTTTTTTAAATTGGTAAAAGCCTGAGTAACCAACGCCCCTGCTAATTGGTGATCTCCTTTCCCTACATTTTCGGTATGGGAAAATAACACGCAGTACTTGCAAAAAGATCCAGATTTTTCCTCTGAATAAGCTAACCACGTAAATTCTTCTAGCCACTTCATTTGAAAAGATCTAGTATGGTTTGAACTAGTAATGGAGGGAAATTTGTATCCAGGCTGAGGTTTCCAAACATTTTCTAATAAAAAATTTTTTTTTTTCGTTTGTGAAAGACTGAACGGAATTGTTTTGACAATAGTTTCCAATATCATAGATATTTTTCCTTACTTGATTAGGCCTACTATCCTCCATAACCGGAACTACATTGATTGAGCTCGAAGTAGCGACATCACAAGAAGCAATTCTACCAATGCAGCCGACTTCAGCATTGTCACCGTCATGCCTATTTGCACTTTGTCCTTTCGTAACACTACCGACTTCAGGACTGTCACCAACAGGCTTATTGACACTTGGTTTTTTGGCGAAAAAGTTTTGAATAGAAGCTTGCCTCTTCATTACAATTGTGGTTCACTTACGGCCAACTTCAATATACTGATAAAGTACGTAAACATTAACACTTAAAACACCACCATACTTCAGTACAACAGATGTCGAACAAACGTAAACAACAAACAATGGCTGCCACTGAACTGTTCAGTTGTCCGCACGCGCAGATGGCCGGGCGGGAGCCCGAGTCGGACTGAATCAACCCGAACTTGCACGAACTTCACACCACTACCACCCCACTCCTCTCACCAATACGGGGAATTATCACTGTCTGCCGCGGCGATGCCTTCGCGCATGATTCATTAAAATAATTCAGATTACGTTACTTATTTTTTCTTTATATTCATTATTTCGGGGAGGGCCCGGGCCCCCTGGGCCCCCCCCTTATATACGCCCCTGATATGACGGAATATATTTCTGCAGTAGTATCTTTAGAACAACTTTGGTTGTGGGTCGCATAATTGGGTACAGTCGGACTGCCTTGGAAAACACATCGATACATACCAATATGTGCTTCACACCTCGACTTGATCGTGGTAATGGTCCCAGAAAATCCACTGCAATTAGCTCTCCTTTGTTCTCCTTCTGTATACTCTGCATTCCTACATATGTGTGTAAATTCGGCCCTTTCGCCGTTTGACACTCATAACACTTCTTTACCTCCTTCTTTATCTTTCGATACATATTATTAATCGTAAAATCTTCTCGTAGACTCAAATAACATTTCAGAGCGGCAGCATGTGCTAAACTCTCATGTGCTGGTTGAATTAATTTTTGTAGCATGTCATTCGTTAGTACTATCTTCCAGTCTTGTCTTACTAACCTGAAAATAATTCCATTAAGTACCTTATAATGATTTGGTAGCTGTTCTTGGTCCTTCATCTCCCTTATCGTCACGTCCAAATCTTGTTGATGTGCTAAGTTTTTCAGCATTTTTTTACTTCATCATTCTCTTTGAATTTAATTGATAACAATCGTACTTCTTTCTTTTCGCTCACATAAACTTCTTCACATTCTTCTTTGATGTATCGGCTTAGTGTATCCACTATAATATTGTCTTTACCTTTACAGTATTTAATGGTGAATGAGTATTCACTAATGGCTAAAATCCATCTTAATAATCGGGCATTTGTTCCTTTGCATTTCAATAGAAATGATAATGCTTGGTGGTCAGTATGTATCTCAAAATGAGTACCATAAACATAATATCTGAATTGCTTAAGAGCGTATACTATAGCAAGTATTTCTTTTTCTGATGTGGAGTAGTGTTTTTCAGCTCCTTTGAAGACTCTACTGGCGTAGGCAATAACTCGGTGCTCTCCCATAGTATCTTGTTGTTATAGTACACTTCCTACTGCGTAGTCACTAGCATCAGAGTATATTACGAATTTTCCTTCTCGTTGAGGATGATGTAACATAATATTTTCGATGAACAACTCTTTCACTTGGTTAAAGGCATCTTGATGTTTCTTCTCCCACTTCCATTTTTTTTCTTTCTTCGTCAGCTCTAGAAGCGGTTGCGTATATCTTGCATATAACGGTGAGAATCTTCTGTAGTATCATGTGAGTCCTAAGAATGCTCTTAACTCTTTGAGATTTCCGGGTATAGGGAAATTAGTTATGCTGGAAATTTTGATAGGATCGGGTTGAATACCAGAGGATGAAATAATGTGACCTAGGAATTGGATAGAGGTTTTGATAAATTCACATTTGTCTAGGTTAAGGGATATGTTCGCTTGCCTAAACTTGTGGAATATCGTGCTTAGATGTTTTATATGTTCGTCTAACGTTTTAGATACAACTAAGATATCATCTACAAATATCATGGTGTAGGGTTCCACTTCAGGTCCTAGGGCTCTTTCTAGACACTTTACGATGGCTGCCAAACTCGTGCTTAATCCGAAGGGTACTACCCTGTGTTGGTAGCATTTATTTTTATACAGGAAAGCAGTGTACTTTCTGTTCTCTTCACGAATTGGAATCTGCCAGAAACTTGAGCGTAAATCTAGCTTCGTCAGATACCTTGCTCCTTCACACTTAGTAAATAATTCGTCCGCAGTTGGCGCACAGTCATACTCCTTTAATACAATGCTGTTCAGCTCCCTCATGTCAAGGCATAGACGTATCTCACCATTTTTCTTCTTCACTACCACTAGAGGATTCAGGAAGTTGCTGTTCGATCGCTCTATGACTCCACTTTCGATCATACGCCGAATTTCCAGTTCAACCTCTTCCTCATATCGCATTGGGATAGGGTATGTCTTCCTAATGACTTTCGTAGGGTCTGACACAACTATAGAGTGCTCGTATACTGTCGTCTGCGTCAGTACTTCACTAAATACATCACTATATTCTTCTATTAATTCGTGCAGTTTCTCTTCTTCCTGTGTCATCATCCCTTCATCTACTTCATCTACCGCATTCACATGTCAAGTTGGACCATATTGTATTTGTGGCTTGTACAAAGTAATAGGTGTTTCACTTACCTTGCACTCTTCTTCCTCGCTGTTCATGTTTAATTCATATTGAACATTTTTATAATTACACACAATTATATTATCATTAATATTAATCTTAGCATTTATTGTATTTAGTATATCGATACCTAAAATTCCATCATAAATCAATTTATGCATAATTATCATGGGGTGTTCTAATTCTAGATTTTTATATGTTAGAGTTACATATGCTTGTTGTTTAACTCTTTCTTTTTTATTGGTAGCTGTTGTAATATTTAAATTATTTACGGGCAAAATTGCAGTATTTTTAAAATATTTCTTGTTGCGTTAAACCCATGCAGCGTTAAGAACTGACAGCTGGCTGCCTGTATCAACTAGCATCCGTATTTTACACCTGTTTATGCTTACAGTCACAATAGGGCATTGTGTTTGCTGCGTGTCTCGCTTTATATCCTGTTCAGTGCATAATAAGTCCTCCCTAATATCGCAGGGGTATATGTTGTTTATTTTATAATTTTGCTTCCGTTTATTCAGTCATTGTGACGCCTTTGATGTAGACGGTCGGCTGTGGAATGTTACTGTCTCTGTCTCATTCATTCCTTGGCTTTCTCTCTTCAATTTTTTTTTGTCGTACCCTCGTACTGCGGTAACGCGTTTGTCAGCTGGTTTTGAAAACTGTTTACGATTGGACGACCATACAATGTCTCTTTGTCGTCTAGCTGTATTATTTTGTTCTGTTTCTTTAGCTGTGCATGTTGTAGTGTTGTACATTGGTGGCGAATAATTTATTTTATAATTATCACGGTGCGGTGTAGTGTTTTGTATTGCTTTCTTGTCATCTCTGTGATAATTATGGTGATGATTTGCGTGTTTTTGTTCCCAGTATTGTGTGTTCTTACCTTTATTGATATTCTCCGACTGTGTTACAAGGATTAAAAATTCTTCTATGGTTTTAATCCCTTGTGTATAAACTGCTAACTGGATATCTCGCTGAAAATGGTAAGATAATTTTGAAACAATTTCATATTCTGAGAATTTAGGTTTGGAGATGCTTTACACGTTCTATTTGCGTAATTGTGTATTGTTCAATACTCTGCTGTCCTTGTGCATTGAACTTTCCATATTCGAGTTGATCCCGTACTTGTCGTTGGGTATGTAGATTCCAGTATCGGTTCTCGAATGCCTCACGAAACTGCTGATATGTACTAACGTTATCTCTAATAATAGAGTACCATTGGCTGGCTGAATCTCTAAGATATCGCGTGACGAAGTCTATCTTCTCGTCGTCATTTATTGCACTCCCAATTTTTTCTATTTCCTTCTCTACTCTTGCTAGGAATATATAAATTTAAATTTTTATATTCAATGCTCAGTACATCACTTATTTGTACTGTCGCAAATACGTTCATACACATTCAAAGACAAACATTTGATAGAAATGTGTACTTAATTTTTAGTCATCATCATCATCATCATCATCATCATCTTCAAGGATTAAAAGAAGGATGATTCTTTCTGGTCTCAAATAGGCAAAGATTAGAGCTGGTGTCTCCAGCATTTCCTCGGACGTCCCACACCTCTCCGTCCCCTCAGCTTATAGTTCCATAGTTGTTTGTGGATGTGGCAGTCATCCATTCACCAAAGATGTTCCCACCAATTCAGCCGATACTGGGCAATCCTCTCGAGTATACTCATAATATTCAGTTCCTGCTGTATGTCTGTGTTTTGTTCGATGATCATGGAGAGTATACCCTGCCACATGCCTGAGAAATCTCATTTCAGCTGCTTGGATGTGACTGGCCTGGCCTTTCGTTAAAGTCCAATTCTCAGACCCATAAAGAAGTGTAGGAAGAGCCATCTCATAATATTAGTATTATATTTATTTAAAAAAAAATAAAATAAATAAAATTTGATGTAACTTTAATTACATCTCATAATGGAAAGCAGTAATATAAGCAATTTTAAAAACAAGAAACCCTAAAATTATAGGACACTATGACATAATAGTACCACTCATTAATGACTAAATTATTGTTGGAGAAAATGATAATGAGTTTAAGAATAATTGTAACATTTAATGAATCACCCACTGTTGGAATGAAACAACACATCTACGTATTCGACACATACTACTTTGCTAATAGATTCTGTGATCAAGAAACAGTCAACATCCCACTTCAGCATTTAAGTGTAGGGAAAGTGTCACCATTGCTTGGTACGTGCACTCCACAGGCTTTTCTGAGAAGTCAGGCACATCTCAAAACAAGATGTACCTTGCCTGTTTACCAGATATTTTTGCTTCCAAATTCATTCAACTGAAATAAAAAATACAAACCAAAATGATCAGTTTTCTTCAATTTAAACTATCTGCCAGGCTGTTTCACCTTGGTCCAAGGTTTTCATTAAAACCAAACGTTTCAGCAGCACCACTGGCTGCCATCTTCAGTGGATGTATCGAGTCGACCTAATGCGGGGTGTCGTACGTCAGGCCCACAGTACTGTGGTTAAGGCTGACCACCACAGAGAGCAAGGTGTGTCTCAAAATTAAATTCTCTCAATCAGTATTTTCAAAGGGAATACGTCATCAGTGCAAGGTAGACCCCTATGGAATCCTGTCTGTTCGTCATCAAGTGAAATATCTGAGACACAGCTAAGTCTTTCAGTAATAATTTTTCCATACAACTTGTAAATCATATTTATCAAGTTTATACCTCTAAAGTTTCACGACACAATTCTGTCACCTTTCTTAAAAATGGAAGAAGCAATTAGTTTGAATTATAAATATTGATGTTATGAAAGGCAAAATTAAATATGACTATCAGCGTCAATATTTTTCTAAACAAAATTTCTGTCCATCTGAAATTATCTACAAGACAGACCCCCTTTGAATATCTATCACTGATTATGACAGTGTTCCATAACATAACTGCATACTGTATTTACTACGCATAATGCTTATATAATGAGTTGTGTTTGTAAATTCAATGAGAAAATTTTATTAGCCTATGGGCTTCCATATTGTGTTTTGTATTATAAATGCAAATGTCATGAACAAAGTAAGCACAAAATGTGCAGTAATAAATCACTAGAGCAGTAATTGATAACAAAGAAAGTAATTGATAACCAGTGGCAAAGTTACATGGAGGCAATGCCTACCCTAAAAAATTCTGTAGAATAAAAATTATAAATACGTATGAAGTATGTAACGTAAAGATTATACGTTGTTACTGTAATTGTTGAATTTACTAATTACATGCTTTACTCAGCGACCGCTAGACGGTGACAAGTGACAGCAGACATAGTTAGTTTAAAGCGAATGAGGCAACGTGAACCTGCCTCAGCATTTTTTGTATACATCGTATGTAAGCAATGTGTTGGCCGAGACTGGGGAGTGCGGGGAGCGCTCCACACGCTGTAGCATTGAGGCATGTCTCACTGCTGTTTTGTGCGAGTTTTAAAGCGCGCTGTGTTGTTTATAATCGTGTTTATTTTGTGCGGTTATTAAAAGTGTGCCTGTGATTCCAGTGAACTAATAGACGATCAACACTGTCATTTAAATTATTTGTGACATTAAACATATATATAGAAACTAATCAAGTTATAAATTTGGAAGTTCATTTAGTTATATTATTGTGTATGAATATAAGTGTCGCCCGAAATGAGTGAACGCGGTCCTTTTAATACTTTGTTAGGTCTTTTAAACGTATTAAAAAGTAAGCCGTTTTCTTCTTGGAGTTACGAAGAAAAATGTGGTGTTAAAAACAAGAGATTTACGCCTAATTTAGAAATTAAACATTTTGATGGTAAAGTATCTAGAAAATTTCAGTTTTCTTGGTACGAGCGATATTCGTGGTTGACAGGCTGTTCCGAAACCAACAGACTTTTTTGTTATACATGTATCTTGTTTTCTGGTGAAAAAGAATGGATTTTATATGGAGTGACGGTAACAAAAAACTTTCTTAGAAAGGCAGACAAACACCAGAATTCAAATAAATATATTCAAAATGAAGAGCAGTACCGTTTGCTGGGACGCGTGAGGATTGAACATACTCTCTCTGAAGGGGCTAGAATTCAAGCTGTTAAACATAATGAAGTCGTGAAACAAAATAGGCTTGTTGTTGAAAGACTTGTTGATATTGTATATTTTCTCGGGAAACAGGAGCTTGGATTTCGAGGTAATTTCGAAGGGGAAGACTCAGTCAATCGGAATAATTATCTAGAATTGTTAGATCTTCTTTCTAAGCAGGAGCAGTACATTCGAGATCATCTCCAGTCTACGTCAGGATTTAAAGGTACATCAAACGATATTCAGAATGAATTAGTTCAATCTGTAACTGATATAATTCAAGAGAAGATTAAGGCGGAGTTAGATTCTTGCGATTTTATTGGAATTCAAGCAGATGAAACTTTAGACGTATCAAGTAGATCTCAAGTCAGCATAATTTTTAGATTTTGTTCAAAAGAAGGTCCAATAGAAAGGTTCATTGGGTTTTATGATGTTTCAGTAGATAAGACTGCATCAGGCTTATCAGAATTAATTTGTTGACGTTTTAAAAAAGTGGGGTGTAACTGAGAAGGTAGTCTGTCAAACATATGATGGAGCCTCTGTAATGGCTGGAAAGCATGGAGGTGTTCAGCACTTTGTAAAACAGACTTGCCCAAGAGCATTATTTCTACATTGCTATGCTCACAAGTTAAACCTCGTACTTCTTCATTGCACTAAAACAATAAAATCGGTTAGGCTCTTCATTCACAATCTGACAGCATTTCACACATTTTTATGTAGATCCTCAAAGAGATCACAGCTTTTAGAATCTAGAGGATTTAAACTTCCACAAGCATCCACTACCCGTTGGAACTTTCATTGCAGAGCAGTTCGTACCATCTTTTCCCACTATGGTGACTTGAGACAAATTTTTGAGGACATTACAGAGAATGGTGAAGGATGGGATAGTGATTCGTACAATTCTGCTGTTGGATTGCTTAACATACTCAAAAAGACCCATTTCATTTACTTACTTTGTTTTTATAGGGAAATATTCGTTTATACTGACCATCTCTTTTCTCTACTGCAACACAAAACTATCTCCGATATAATTCTGTGCAACACTGAAATTAAGAAAACTACTGCTATCCTCAAGGACATGAGATCAGAAAACACTGTGTCGTCTTGTATTGAAAAATGTCACCAAATAAGCAGCGAGGTAAATATAGATGACAGTAACAGGAAACTCCTGAAAACGTTAACTTATGAAGTTCTTGACACTTTGATTATGCAGCTGGAGGTACGGTTCAGTGATTTTGAAAGTATCCAGTTTGTTGAGTTGTTGGATCCAAATCACTTCATTTCTTAGAAAGAGAGTTTTCCGTCTTCTAAACTGAACAGCCTTATAAATAAATACCCTTTTTTCAATAGTGAAAGACTGGAAAATGAATTAAAAAACATTTGTTCCCTCAAAGACTTTTACATTTTATAATTCTTAATGACTTAGAACCAGTGTACGTGGAAGTTTCAAAATTAATTCGTTTGATTTTAACGTTTCCTGTTACCACGGCCTCTTCAGAAAGGAGTATGAGTACTTTGAAAAGAATAAAAAACTACTTGCGCAATACGATGACTAATGAAAGACTTAACTCTCTTAGCACCATTGCTATTGAAAAAAAAATTGTGAAGGAATTGATGAGTGACCAGTTGTTCAAAGACCGTGTAGTTGACAATTTTGCAAGCAAGAAAACTCGCCATGTTGAACTACTCTACAAAAAAATTTAAGGTAAGACTTTTGCCTACCCATTCATTAACTACTAGCTTTGCCACTGTTGATAACAAAGAAACCACCACAACACTGCACTAGTTTGACCTTTTTGCTTTTGCCTGCCTGTCAGCACTTTATGTGGGTCATTCAGTGATAAATCAGTGTGAACAACACACCAGTGACTTCTGATTAAACTGAAAATAAAACAACTTTATAAATTTATTATAATTAAATTCTTGCTTTAAACTAATCAACAGGAGGGTCTCTTTTCAGGTGCAAACCTAGGATTTTAATTCGGGGGGGGGGGGGGGGGGTTCAACCAGATATCGTTTTCTTATAGTATTTTTTCTCATATAATGAAAATTGTACCAATAAATTAAAACTAATGGGTAAATAATGGCTGTAATTCATCACTCTTTTCATAAAAATCAATTGATAACATACACTTTGACTTGGAAGCCTAATACAGTAGAACTTGGCTAATTCGAACGTGCATAATTCGAATTCGTGGATAATTTGAACTTCTACCGTGGTCCCTTGAATATCCTATGTAAAACCATGCAAAAACATCGTCTGTAAATCGAACTTTTTTGGTTAATTCGAAATAAAAATTTTGCTCTAACTACAAAAAATCGCCTGCTGTATGGGCTAGACCACATAACAATAGAGACATGACTGGAAATAGACAAGCAGGCATCGCCCTTTGTGAACAGACGCTTATCCTTTGTGTCACATTCGTGGAATTACCGTCAGTATGTGGCGATGACACATGACTGGCTCGTGTAACGGTACCGTCCGCCATTGTCCCTTGTTCCACGCCTCGTCAGTCAACCACCCTCACTGTTGCTTTCAGTTCAATCTGCCTTCATTCGTGGAAGTGTTAAGTCTTTTTGAGTTTCTACTGTGCGAACTGTGTCCTGTAGTGAGAAACCGTTCCTTTCTTTATACAGTACTGTATATACAGACTGGTGTGTTTTAGTGACGCTTATTGTGCAGTTTTATTGTGTTGTGTGTTCATCATGGCCCTTTCAAAACCAACACGGACCCAATACAAATCATTGACATTTGCCGAAAAAGTTGCCGTTATACGGGAAGTGGAAAAGGGACAAAAAAAGAAATCTGAAATTGCCAAGGAACTCGGGATACCGCCAAATACGCTGTCAACGTATCTAAAAAATAAAGAGAAGATTTTGAATAGTGTGTGCAAAGCCAGCGACAAAGATAGGAAAAGAGCGCTAGGACCAGAAAATCCTGACGTGGATGAATGTGTAGTGAAGTGGTTTAAGCAAGCAAGGGACAAAAAAATTCCAGTCAGTGGGCCCCTTGTCAGAGCCAAAGCTGAGGAATTCGCATCTAGCTTAGGGAAAAATGATTTTAAGGCCAGCACTGGTTGGCTCGATGGTTTTAAAGAAAGCAATGGCATGTCTTTCAAAACTGTTTGTGAGGAAAGTGGATCTGTTGACGTTGAAGCTGCAAATTCATGGATAGACGATTTGTTACAAATGATTTCTGATAGAGACGCTAAAGACATTTTTAACTTAGACGAGACGGGCTTAATTTAATTTAAATTAAATTAAATTTAAATGTGCATAAAGTGTTATGGAACAGATATGTAGATGATATATTGGTCATATATAATCCTAGCATAAAAAATGAACATTTAATAATACTAAATAAATTAAATTAAATTTAAATGTGCATAAAGTGTTATTATGGAACAGATATGTAGATGATATATTGGTCATGTATAATCCTAGCATAAAAAATGAACATTTAATAATACTAAATAAATTAAATACATACAATGATAATATGAAGTTTACATTTGAAGAAGAAGTAAATAGAAGAATCAATTTTTTGGACATTGATATTCAAATTGGAAAAGATAACGAAATAACTACTAATGTATACAGAAAGGAAACAAATAATAATACAACAATACACAAAGATTCATCACATCCTTGGGTACACAAGGTTAATACATATAACAATATGATTAATAGAGCATACAAATACATAAATAACGAAGAGATATTACATCAGGAACTGAACATCATAAAAGAAAAAGCAATAGAAAATGGATATGACAGCAAATTTATAAACAAATTAAATAAAAAATATAAAGAAAAAACAATATAAACAATAGAACAACATTAGGCAGTATAAATACATGTAAAAAAGAAGAAAATGTAACATACCTAACTTACAAATACACATATCAAGATCTCCAATATGTTATAAAGAATACAAAATTGGATAAACATAAATATAAATATGCATACAAACCAAATAAAAGTATATATAATATAATAATAAATAGAAAAGACTGTGATATATACAAATTAAGTGGAATATACAGGAAAAAATGTAATAACTGTGACTACATATACATCGGAAGAACACATAGAAATTTCAAACAGAGATTTATGGAACATTTCAGAGCTTTTAATAATAAAAAAATGGGAATCTCCAACGTAGCAGATCACGTTATTAGTATGAATCATAGTATAACAAATATATCCAACAATATAAAAATAGTGGAAAAAAAACAATAATAAAAATGACATTATACAGTTAGAAAAATTATATATATACCTTCATAAAAAATATGACAATCGATGAATCAACAGACAATATTTGAAAATGATCAAGTGTTTCAATACATATCTGGCTTGGTTTCACCCAATAATGATGGCAGTGGAAAGTTCAAAATGAAGAACAGTAAGAGGTAATACACACAGTTAACAACAGTTATACATTTAAAGGAAAACATCACAACAGGAACATTACAGTGTATGAACTGATGATGAAATTTTAATATTTCGAAAAGGCCTTATTCATTATTTTTAAAAATGGAATTTTACTGACTATGGTGGTATGTATATAATAATAATAGTCATATTATAAACACACAAACACACATTTACATGCTATAAATAAAAAAATAGTGGCAAATAAACCTCAGCAGTGTAGATTTGAAGCAACTTTTATGCCTTGCTGATCTACAACTATATTATCACCTATGCAAAAAGATGAGCCTGAATTCAAAAATTATGCAAATTGTTATAAAGATATTAGGGTTAATCTTGAAAATAATGATTACTCTGATTTTGATTCTTTTTATCAAAATAACAATATTTCCTCAGACGAAGATTATTGCAATATACTTCGAGCTGGAATTAAGAGGCCAAGAGTTTTTCTCAAATGTTAACCATATGAAAATGGCATAATAATAACGATAAACAAAAAGAACTTTTCTTTTGCTACATGTCATCTCCAATCTATTAACTCCAAACCCCAATCCGTTCCAAATATTTTTCACGGGTCCAGCTGGATGCGGTATCTATAACCGATAATCGTATTTACCATCTCCCTTCACTCCTCTTATCGTTCTACTCGTATGAATTTTTAGCATGCATGTTAACCCTTAGTTTCTCAATCACGCCAAAGAAGTATAACTTCTAACGCGCGTACATAAGTACACGCACCCACAATTTTTTTAATTTAATTTATTCTTTTTTAATAGCCTAATTATTATTTAATGGTACTTTCACTTGTGAAACTTACTTGTTGATATTCCTTCAAACGCCATTTCGGAGTTGTATTCTCCTTCTTCAGTGAGGTTTGAATACGGAATGTGTCAAGTAGTCGGTAATTTGTAACGGTTTTTTTTTAGGTGACTGGTTGTGTGTGGGGGTGTGGAGATGGAAGGGGGTTGGTGCAGGATTCTGAATTGTTGTATGTGTTGTGTATTATTGTGTCGAATAGTGTGTTTGATTTAAATTGTAAATGGTCATTGAGTATGTTGTTTGGTTGTGTTTGTATATTTCGTATTGTTCTGCGGTGTTGAGTTTGCGACTTTTGGGTAGGTAGTGTAAAATTTCAAGATTGTTTTTTATATTGGTGTAACTGTGGTTTTCTGTCTGGATGTGTGTGGCAAATGTGGATTGTATATTGTTATTGGATAATGGTTTTGTGTGTTCAGAAAATCTGGAGGAAAAAGATCTTCCTGTCTGGCCTATATAGAATTTATTGCAAGCATTACAGTTTAATTTATATACTCTTGTTTTGTTGTACAGTATATGTCTATGTCTTTGTTTGTGCCGTTAATGTGTCTTTTGATGGTATTGTTGGTTCTGTATGCTATTTTGTAATTGTGTTTTCTGAATGTGTTGGCAATTCTGTGTGTGTTACAGTTGTAGTATGTGAGGGTGATGTATTTGTTTTGTTGTGTGTTTGTATTTTTTGTTTTTTGTTGTTTTTGTATAGGATTTGTCTATGTAATTTGTTTATTAAATCAGGGTTGTACCCGTTTTTAAATGCTATGTGTTTTATTGTGTTAAGTTCTTCATTATAATCTTGCTTATTTAGCGGTATTTTTGTGTGTCTTTGTAGCATATGGTTGAAGGATGCAGGTTTATGTTGTGTTGGATGATTTGATGTGTTGTGTATGACCATGTCAGTTGTGGTTGGTTTTCTGTAGATTTTATATGTGTGCGTATTGTTTGTTTTGTTGATTGTTAGGTCTAGAAAGTTTATACTGTTGTTTTTTTTTCTGTTTCTATGGTGAATTTGAGTTTGGGGTGCATCTTGTTTATGTATTTGTGGAAATTTTCTACTTGTCTTGTATTGCCATTGTATAATAATAATATGTCGTCTATGTATCTGTGCCAATATATGACTTTGTTGGTATATTTGTTATTATGTGTTATATGTTCTTGTTCTGTATGGTGTATAAATATTTCAGCTACAGTAGAACCTCGCTAATCTGTCACCTGTGGGACTGGGGGTATGGTCGGAATGCAAAAAAGGTCGGATTATCAGAAGAATAAAAAATGTTTATTATTTCATTAAATGAGACAGTCTAAAATAAAATAAAACTTATACAGTAGGCTACCAGGCTATATGATTGGTTATGTACAATAAATGTGTAACAGGACAGATCAGGGAAGTAAATAATTTTTAACAATTGAAAGAAATGTTAACTCAACCAGTGTTCACCACTTGGGGAACCTCTTTTAAACCACATGCTTACAATTTTATTATGAAACGTCAGTCTGTGTTTGTGTCTGGCGTCAGTTAGTCTAGGCGAGTTACCTAATCCCCTACGACTCAGGACATCTGTGAATTACAGAGAATGCGAATGTATTCGTCATTCAAACCCAAATAATCATTTCTGCCGTTTACGTTTTGCTCCTGACATAATGCAAAAACTACAACAGTATGCACACACAGTATTAAAAGTGTAAAAAAATATTTGTAAACACTAAAACTGTCACCAATTACTATGTATACCAATTCACACAGGACGAGTAATTAGCACACACTAGACACTAGATGCCGGCTCACTGAGGCAGCAAAACAACTGACAAGTATGTAAACAAGCTGGTGAGTCATCAACAAGTCGGTGCCTGAGCCGCGGTCGGACCAACCGGAGCGTCGGACCAGCCGGGGGTCGGACTAGAGAGGTTTTACTGTAGTATATCCGATATGGGGGATCCCTTGGGGAGTCCCCCTGTTTGTGTGTATATCTTGTTATTGTACGTGAAGTAATTTTGATCTGTGATTATTTTAGTGAGTGTGATGATTTCTTGTATGTGTGTTTCAGGTGTGTTGTTTTGTCTGAGTTCAAGTGTTTGTATGGTGTCTTTGACGGGTACGTTGGTGTATAAATTCGTTATGTCAAATGATCCTAATGTTGAGTTGTGTGGTATATGGATGTGTTGTAATTTTTTGACAAGTTCTATGTTGTTTGTAACAGAAGTGTTGTTGGTTAGATTTATGTGTTTTCTGATTAGTTTATGTAGGTGTTTGGCGATTTTGTGGGATGGTGCTTGTGTGTTATTTATCAAAGGTCTAATGGGTATATTGGGTTTGTGTATTTTCGGTAATGCGTTTAGTTTTGGGGGATTAGGTTTAATTTGTTTTTGGTATTTTATTGTGGAATCTTTGGTTATTTGTGTTATATTGTTTTTGGAGAAGAATTTCTCAGTTTTATTGTTTATTTCTTGTTTGTTAAGTATGACTGTTATGTTACCTTTGTCAGCTTTTAATATCATTAGGTTATGTTCATTTAGTTTTTGTTGTATATTTTTTAGCGTTTTATTTTCGTTATTATGTTCTTTTGGTTGTTGTTTTAGTATGTGTTTTAATCTTCATTTTATGTCATGGCGTATGGGTTCTTGGTCATTGTTGTGTGTGTTTTGTACGGCTGTTTCAGTGTCTGTGATTACGTCAGTTATATGTTTACTGTTGTTGTTGGGTTTATTGTGTTTTAATTTATGTTTGAGTCCTTTGTTTAATAAAGTTATTTCGTCGTCATTGAATTTGATGTCTGTTGTGTTTACTGTGCGTGTGTGGAATTTGTTTGTTGGCATGGGGATTGTTTCTATCTCCAGATTTTCTGAACACACAAAACCATTATCCAATAACAATATACAATCCACATTTGCCACACACATTCAGACAGAAAACCACAGTTACACCAATATAAAAAACAATCTTGAAATTTTACACTACCTACCCAAAAGTCGCAAACTCAACACCGTAGAACAATATGAAATATACAAACACAACCAAACAACATACTCAGTGACCATTTACAATTTAAATCAAACACACTATTCGACACAATAATACACAACACATACAACAATTCAGAATCCTGCACCAACCCCCTTCCATCTCCACACCCCCACGCACAACCAGTCACCTAAAAAAAAACCGTTACAAATTACCGACTACTTGACACATTCCGTATTCAAACCTCACTGAAGAAGGAGAATACAACTCCGAAACGGCGTTTGAGGGAATATCAATAAGTAAGTTTCACAAGTGAAAGTACCATTAAATAATAATTATTAAGTGCTGTGAAAAAAGTAGTGATGAACATTCAAAATAATATTCTTTTTTTATTGGAAAATAAGCTTTTGATTTCTTATTTACACCAGATCCTTAACTGGTAAAGATGTTGATTAATCTACAGTCATTCTTGTAGTTTATCTATTTGTATGTGTTTTTCAATATGTCCGTATCATACCAACCCTATGCAACTCTTTCTGTTACAAATTCACTTGTTACTAGTGATATTCACTATTGCTATTTAGTTTTTTTTTAGTTTTTATCCGATGAAGATTATTTTCCTGTAGTGGCTTCTAATGAAGTCTATCATATTTGCAATAATTAACCTCTTTCTCTGTGGTGCTTTCTTATTAAGTCTGTCAAACTTGTAATAATGATACCGTTTCTATTAATTACCCATTACCCACGTTCCGTCCACACAAAGATAAATAAGTTTATACCGTAATATGCCCTACATAATTCGTTGATGCCACTTAGTACATAGTGTAACTTACATTATTTTCAGTTCATTTTTTAAATTATTACAACCGTCATTAATACACACTTCACATTCACAGTTTTTTAGTATTGCAGTTTATAATATTTAAATGGGAAATTTTTAATGAATACAAATTTCTTTGTTTCCCTTACCCCTAACAATGCATCATATTTAGATGGATTTGCTTCACGTATTTTTTGTTCCAAACTAACCACGATGCTGTACACCATTAATAAGGATTGTGTGTGTGTGTGTGTGTGTGTGTGTGTGTGTGTGTGTGTGTGTGTGTGTGTGTGTGTGTGTGTGTGTGTGTGTGTGTGTGTGTGTGTGTGTGTGTGTGTGTGTGTGTGTGTGTGTGTGTGTGTGTGTGTGTGTGTGTGTGTGTGTGTGTGTGTGTGTGTGGTGCTTTGTGGACGACATTATTGAGAGATTTATTGCCGATTTATCGGCAAGTCATAAATAGCCGTCATGTTGTCACAAAGCTTAATTTCTTTGGGATTTAAAAGAAAAAAATCGTTTACCATTTGTTTTATTATCTAAAACTCCGTAATCCCCAGAACTGATGTCCTGCAATACTTCATGGTTTAAAAACCGAATTATGAATAATGCTGACAGCGAGCTTCTCTCCGTGCGCGCTTATGAATGCGACTACATTTAACTTATAATCTGTACATTGGTAAATGAAGAAAAATAAATATATATTTATATTTTTTAGATTTATTGAAGCATTTTCAATGGCCTTCTCTGTGCATTGCATTTGTGCAATGCCTGTAAATTTTTGCTATACCTGCCTTTGCAGTTTTCAGGAAATTTGTTCAGGACTTCTATCAATTTAACCCATCAATCACGTGCTAGGGGTTTCGACCAATCAGCGGCCCAATAGCCTCGAAATTACAATGTTTGACATTTGTTGGTCTGTCTGTTTGGGATATGTCTCACTATAACTTTTGAACACATCAATTAATTTTTGTAAAACTTGGTATATCCATCCTTTTATCCTACACAGCCCAATTGTTTTTGAGATTGTTCCCCCAAAAATAGGGGGGGTGAAAGGACAAAATGCAATTGGGTCAAAATTGTGAAACAAAATCATAAACTCCAATGTTGGATATCAAATTAAAGGGAATTTTAATCACAATCTGAATATAATGTTCGATTTTGGAAATTTCAAAAATTTTGTACGTCAGCCCGAAAAGTGGGAGAAAATTTTCATGAAATCACCAAAATTCATGTGGGGTATCAAACTAAACATAATTTTAACTAACATTTGAATGTAGTGTTCAGTTTCTGCAATTTTAATATTTGGAACCTCGGAGCATAAAAAAAAGGGTTAAAAAATATGAAAAAATTATGAACATTCAGCAGGGCGTCAAGCTAAAAGGAATTGTAACCCGAAACCAGAATGTTTCGAATTATTAGATATGCCAAAATTCCTGCTAACAGATATTGGTCGAATAGAGAGGGTTCGAAAATTTAAGTATCTAGGGGAAATCATTCAAGAGAATGGTTTAGAAAAATCTGCTATAGAAGAAAGGATTCATAAAATGGAAAGAGCATATGGTATAACCACTGGTGAGGTTTATTTGCCACTATTTTTTTATAGCATGTAAACGTGTGTTTGTGTGTTTATAATATGACTATTGTACACTAAAAGATAAAAATTTAATTCAATTGAAATTTTAATTTTTTCAGATTTCAGGGGGATATATGCCCCATATCCCCCCTAGTTTCGCCCCTGACTATTTCAATAGTATAAGTATGAAATTTCAGTTATTCTAATTTTGTTTGTTCCATTAACTAGAGTTATAAACTAGTATGCTCCCTGAGCTGCAGAACGTGGTCACAGTACAATTGTATAGGGTAATGACAGAATGCTCGAGCATGACGGATTAGTATAAGTATGAAATTTCAGTTATTCTAATTTTGTTTGTTCCATTAACTAGAGTTATAAACTAGTATGCTCCCTGAGCTGCAGAACTTGGTCACAGTACAATTGTATAGGGTGATGACAGAATGCTCGAGCATGACGGATTAGTATAAGTATGAAATTTCAGTTATTCTAATTTTGTTTGTTCCATTAACTAGAGTTATAAACTAGTATGCTCCCTGAGCTGCAGAACTTGGTCACAGTACACTTGTATAGGGTGATGACAGAATGCTCGAGCATGACGGATTAGTATAAGTATGAAATTTCAGTTATTCTAATTTTGTTTGTTCCATTAACTAGAGTTATAAACTTGTATGCTCCCTGAGCTGCAGAACTTAGTCACACTACAATTGTATAGGGTGATGACAGAATGCTCGAGCATGACGGATTAGTATAAGTATGAAATTTCAGTTATTCTAATTTTGTTTGTTCCATTAATTAGAGTTATAAATTAGTATGCTCCCTGAGCTGCAGAACTTGGTCACAGTACAATTTGTTCTTTCTTATGGACTCCAGTCCATCAGCTTTCTTACATCCCAGAAAGTAGTACAATTGAATCAAGTACAATTTTTGTTGTTGTATTGGCCATCTGAGAACTACATATCAATTTTAATTCTTTATTTCTTGTTCCTTTCTTTTTCTGTAATATTCTATAATCTTTTCACCATGTCTCTTCTTCCTGTCTTCAGTTCTCTTTGAACCTGCGTTTTTCTCTCTTCTACCCTCAACTACTTCCATTTTTAACACTTTTCCTGAAAAACATCTCTTTCAATTACTTCTGCGTTTATATTATATTTTTCTAAATCCTTTTTGATTTCTTTAACTCACTTGATGTTGACTTCTTTCCCCATCGACGTTTGAAGATCCGTTTTGTTAACCTATAGTCGTCCATTCTGTATAAATGTCCAAAAAAACTACTAGTCTTCTTTCTCTCACTGTTTCTGTTATATTTTCTATACTTTGATATATTTCATCATTATTCTTATTTTCCATTTCTGAAGTTTTTCGTGGGCCTAGTATTTTCCTAATAATTCGTCTTTCCAATATTTCTAGTTTGTCTAAATTATAATTCAATGCTAGACACTCACTTGCATATAGGCATTTTGGCCTCACTAGTGTACTGTAATGCCCTATTTTCGCTTTTTTGGATATGCACTTTTTATTGTAAATATCCTTAGTTATACCATATGCTCTTTCCATTTTATGAATCCTTTCTTCTATAGCAGATTTTTCTAAACCATTCTCTTGAATTATTTCCCCTAGATACTTAAATTTTCCAACCCTCTCTATTCGACCAATATCTGTTAGCAGGAATTTTGGCATATTTTTAATGTTCATGAAAAATTTGTTTATGTTGAAATTCTTAAGCCTGTTCTACTGGCGCTGTCCTCTAAAAAATTAACTTGTGGTACTGCAGATGTCAGTTGTTCAGAAAGTATAGCAAAGTCATCTGCAAATCCCAAACAGTTTATTACAATATGTTTGTTCCTTCTTCCCAACATGATGGGTGATATTTTGCATTCCTTTAATTTTTCATTCCAAACTCTCACTACTTTCTCCAGGACACAGTTGAAAAGAATTGGGGATAAACCGTCGCCCTGTCTTACACCTGCTTTTATGAAGTACAATTTATTATTACGTAAATTTCAATGTTAGATAATTTTTCAATTTTGAGAAATATAGAAATTTCTGATACTCTACTATTTATGTATAATGTAACAAATTGTAGAGATTGTAATCATACAATAAACACTAATTATTCGAAACATTCTGGTTTCGGGTTACAATTCCTTTTAGCTTGACACCCTGCTGAATGTTCATAATTTTTTCATATTTTTTAACCTTTTTTTTTATGCTCTGAGGTTCCAAATATTAAAATTGCAAGAACTGAACACTACATTCAAATGTTAGTTAAAATTATGTTTAGTTTGATACCCCACATGAATTTTGGTGATTTCATGAAAATTTTCTCCCACATGCTCTGACATCAAAATTTTTGAAATTTCCAAAATCGAACATTATATTCACATTGTGATTAAAATTCCCTTTAATTTGATAACCAACATTGGTGTTTATGATTTTGTTTCAGAATTTTGACCCAATTGCATTTTGTCCTTTCACCCCCCCCCCCATTTTTGGGGGACAATCTCAAAAACAATTGGGCTGTGTAGGATAAAAGGATGGATATACCAAGTTTTACAAAAATCAATTGATTTGTTCAAAAGTTATAGTGAGACATATCCCAATGTAACTTTTAATTACTTTTATTATTTATTTACCTTAATTGTTTACGTCCACACTTCGGACGCCATCTTGAATGGTTGCCCACTTTACTTACCAAAATTCAACCATGGTCCATGAAGGCGTACTTGGGAGACAGAACAAGGTTATTTTAGTAAACAAATCGATTAGTTGTGTTCACAGATTACTTTCTTTTATTTTCAATTACTTAATGCATTTAATCATCTCACCATGGAACAACAAGTTATCGTGTTTATAAAAAAAAAATATATAAAACCCGTCAATATTAGTAAACAAACGTTGACATTTTACATGTATATAATCACAATTAGGATTCATCATCATCTTGATTCATCAAAATAAACAGTATACCACAAACCAACACCTCTTAAGTTACTACCTAATTTTCACCCTCTTACACACACACACACACACACACACACACACACACACACCCATCCCAGGACCTTATGAGATCTCATTTTAGTGATTAAGAGAAAACATTTCTTTAACAATAGAATTTAATATTTGATTTTTGAATTTTAGTGACACTCCGAAGGTTACTTATCTGCGCATTTTTGTTCTAAATAGTCCAGGAGACATCATTCCACTTTGATGCCAACACTCGGTTTTTTATGTACACTTGAAACTGCTACTTCATTTTAATTACACAAAACTGTTATCTTAATATAATCATGGTATATTTACATGACTGTTCAAATTATTACTTTTGTTTAAAAATCACATTTTTATTTTTTACGGGCCCGTAATTTAGTTCCGGAACTTTTATTCATGACCGGCCGGCACAAAGGTGTAATTTTAACTGGGACAAGATGACTGCGTTGAATTCTGAGATGGTAGAGGGTCACGTGGTCTCATTTCATTGTTCTATTCGTGTTATGTAGCCAGATTATAAGGCGTTGTTTAATTCGTTCGACATTCCAAAGTGATGTAAACAAAGCTTTGGCCCTTGACATCATATGTTGCTTTCTCTAACATGCATAGTTCAGAGTTCATGTGGTTAAAAATAACTGTCTCCAGCAGCTTGGTCGCCCACTTGACACTAATACGTTCACATTGCATACTATGTTTATTATTCCCAAATAAAAATTTACACAATTATTATTACAAAATTATCCCTGGGTGGGTTAGTATCGTTACAATACCCCTCAATGAGAGGTTTTATGCTGAAGCATAAAAACTCTTATTGACACTCACATACTCCCCAAAGGGATCAGTCTGGATATGTCGCCACAACCCCTTATGTTTTATTAAAATCATGGGTAACTTACCCCCCGATCCAGTGACTGTGGCCGCACCTGAATGACCTTACTGGACTTCCGCCTCGAGATCCCAACACCGCAAGGCCAGACAGGCACTTGACGCTCCTGCTCTGACGCACAGGCCAGCACAGGGCCACTGCCACAGCATCACCAGACACTGAAACATTAGATCAAAAACATCAGATAGTGGCCTTGTATAATACCATATTCCTAACTGATCTGGTTCCCCTTAGCTGTGCTGGTTTGCATTAAGAAGCACTGGTTTTTCTTAACCTCTAACATATACATGTAGATATATACTTAGCATAGCATTATATATTTTAACTTCTCAAATTTTACTATCAACATTCTGTATGTCCCTCTCTCGTTAATTCTTATCCCAAAATTCAAAATATTCCCCTGATTCCAATCAGACTTTAAATAACCACTTCCCATAACAACATTACAAATATCTTCCATTACCCAAGTTACATCTTAAAATATTTAACTTCATTATTAAAATTCTTCTTAAACACATTTAAATCAACTGCATAATAACAAATTATTTACTTATATCTTTTCTCAACTTTGTTACTCATCTCCATAATACTCCTCAAAACAACACAAGAATCATTTTAATTACCTCATAAGACAATTCCACATTCTCTATTATCAACATAATAATCATTTAAACGGGTTATTCACCCCAGTTACTATCTACCTCCTTCACACATCAACTTCCTCCTTCACACATCATCTTCTAATATCCCCCATTAACCCAGTTACATTTAGGTAAATCACCTTCCAGATAAACCGGACGAGGCATTTACCTTGTTTCATAAATACTGTATTTATGCCCCTGGCTTGTAACGGCCAGCTCCTTTCCACACACTCTGTTGCTTTGTGATGTTGGACTGTAGCGCCCATTTGCCTCCACAAGAACTGAAGTTTATTAGGGTGTAAACGCTGCTTACACCGTTCTTGCTTCGGCATTATATAAAAATTCGGCATTCCTGGTATCCGGGGACACCAGTAATCCTACTAAAATGATTTATATGCCCTTAATACGGTCTATCACCCCATTCGGTGGTAGCCGCTGTTCCAAAGTTATGTTGATTCCCTTGATTTACCCCCCCCCCCCCCCGGTTAATTTCTACATTGTACCAATTTTAAAGGCAACCAACCATGGTCAGTGTACAGTAAATCTGCCCACAACTGGTTGTCATCCAAAACCACAGTCTGAGCTGGTAAGACCGGGACCGCCCGAAAGTGGGGAATCGCATTCAAAACATATTATACATTTAAAATTTACATTACAACTAAAATTCACAAAGATTAAAAGAAATCATTATTCGTTAAAACAAATTTCACAAACACATTTAAATTTCACTGTCCATTTATCAGTTCTATATTATCACCATAGCTTCACTATGTTCTTTTAATTACTCTACTAGTGAGTATAAATAACATTTTGCTTGATTCACAATTTAAAATTTTCCTTTTAATTTCCACCAGACACTGGTCTGCCACTTCTTATGTATTATATTTCATATACTGTCTACCACAGAGTTTCACCTAGGCACACACTCTATCTTATTTTCCAACAGCTGTCTCTAACAAGTGTACTATAACGCGAGTTGATCACCTTAACCTTTCTAAATTAAATCTAAATTAACACTACCTCTTTAAACTCAATTAAATGTTCGATCGTCTTCATTAAAATTTGTTTGTATTTCATTACCTAACAACATGGTTACTCATTACTGACCATATTATTAGGCAACGAAATAACTCCTAACGAGTCGCACTTGTTATTTACAATAATTTTGAGTGTTCTATTTATAAATAAAACCATTATTCATTTCGTGGATAATTGCCAATGATACATTTTTTTTTTTTTAACATTCAATCCGCAAACTAGGGGTCCCCCTCCCCGTTCAACAACAAAACTAAATTTTCTATTTTCACCAATTTGTGGAGTAGGACCATCGTTGCTTTCACCCCCTAGTTGAGGTTACCTCCTACCATGGTCCGCCTCCAAACAGCCAAAATCCACGGTCAGGGATGGTGAAGCCGTGACCGCCCGAAAACGGGGGAGAGTCCCTTCTGAAAACATATAAATACAGATTAAATTCATTCATTTAATGTGACCAATATAACTTTAAATTTGTCGCGTTATGCGTACCTACTATCTCTTGCGTCACTTGGTTTTGCAGCACGTATGCGTTATTCATCTTTATCTCTATAATCTCGTATGGTCCTTCGTATAATAGAAAAAATGTTTTGATCTCCTTATCTTGAGCACTAGACAAATCATGTCTCCGCACCAATACTAACTGTCCTACCTCATATTTGGTCCACTTACCCTTTTCATCATGCCTCCGCTTTCTCCTTTCCCCTTTGGTTAATAAACTTTCATTTGCTAGCTGGATTTTCACATTCACGTCTATGGTCTGATTCTCCGGCGGATAATCGAAAAGCTGTTCCAAAATTCTCGGTGGGCGTGTTCCCTTTATTAATTCATACGGCGTAAATCCGGTGGATTCATGGGTGGTACTGTTCAACTATTCTTCTACCTTCTTCATGTATAGTGGCCATTCACTGTGCTTGGCGTGACAGTAAGCTCGAAATATTTGGCCGATCTCTCTCATCACCCGCTCTGCTTGGTTGGACTGTGGATGATATACTGCCAAATGCTTGGATATGATACCTTCCCATCCTAGAGTCTGCCGCCATCTACCGCTGATGAATTGGGTTCCATGATCTGATAATATTATTTTTGGTTTACCTATATTTACCATGTAGTCCCTAGTTATCTTTTCGCTTAGAACCCTGCTCGTCGCTCTCTTCACACTATATAACTTAATAAACTTGGAAAAAGTGTCCAACACAACAAAAACATACATTACTCCACCCCTACCCTTTGGCAATGGCCCATATAAATCTACAGCAACTAAATCAAACGGTCTCTCCACTTTAGTATAATTCAATTCCCCTTCTACCCTATAATTCACTACTTTAGACCTCTGACATAAATCGCATCCCCGTAACAACCTTCGAACTCGCCTTTCCCATGTTCTTAAAAACACATGACTCCTTTAAAACATTTGCACACTTTTTCGCCCCAAAATGCCCTTACCTTATGTGGCAATCCCATATGATTCTATCTATCAACCCTTCCGGTATAACCAGTCTCCAATCACGCTCACCACTCTCTACTTTCTTGAACAAAATTCCCTGATATACTTGAAAATGTGCATTAGACTCAGATCCATCTAAATCCACTTCTAAACTAGCAATTATTTTACCCGATTTATTATCCTGATCTTTGCATATTCTTAATATCCCTTAACTCCTCACCAAAAAGTCTATCTTCCCTTGTCAAACGAAAAATCTCTATCTCCTTTAGGTCCCTCCCTGTTTTGTTTTCTATAACCTCTACCCTGGAAAGAGTGTCTGGTATTTTGTTGTCTGTCCCTTTAATATACTCCCATGAGAAATTGTACTCTTGTAAGGCTAGTACCCACCTGGTTAGACGGCTATGTGTTAACCTGCATGTATTCAAAAACAACAGCGCTTTGTGGTCCATCCTGATGACTGTCCTGTTCCCCAAGATGTAGGTGCGGAACTTTCCCACAGTGAACACGATATTAAATAACTCCTTCTCTGTCGCGTATAATTTCTCTCGGCTGCCAAAAGGGATCAGCTGGTGAAAGCTATTGTTTGATGTTCTCGGTCGCTATCTTCCTGGTATAATTCTGCTCCCAGGGTGACGTTGCTGGCGTCAGTCTGTAAATAAAAAGTTTTCAAGAAATCAGGGTGATTCATCATTATCATGTTAGAAAAATTTCGTTTTATCTCCTCGAATGCATCTCTTACCATCTCTCCCCATTTCCACTGCTTATTCTTTTGTAAAACGGCATGAAGCCTTGACGTTGTCTGCGCATAATTTTTCTGAAATTTATTTCTATTCTGTAGAAATTGCACGGACCCAAAAAACTCTAACTGTTTAATATTCTTTGGTTCGGGGAAACGCATAATAGCTTCTACTTTATCAGGGTTAGCTAGAATTCCCTCTGAAGTAATAATAAAACCTAGAAAATATATCTCAGTTTGTAAAAACTTAGACTTCTCCCAGTTAATCGTTAAGCCGCCATTCTGTAATTTACTTAAAACATACTCAAGGTGTTCCAAATCTTCAGAAAATGTTCTAGACGCAATTAATATGTCATCAACGTATACTGTTAGAAAATCTAAGTCTTTGGGTTGCAATATCATATCCAGACATTTAATGAAACTTGCTACGCTAGTGTTAAGCCCAAATGGCAAACGCTTAAACTGATAGTTCTTACCATTGAAGAGAAACGCAGTATACCTCCGACTCTCACTGCTAATGAAACTTGCCAGTATCCAGCTGTCAGGTCTAAAGACGTCATGTACTTGACTCCGCTGAACTTCTGAAAAATCTTAGTTATTGGTTCCGGTGACTCCCGGTCAGGTATTATAATTTGATTTATTTTTCTCGAATCTAAACATAATCTTACCCTCCCATCTTTCTTTATTACCACTACCAACGGATTCGAGTTAGGCGATATCGATCTCTCTATAATGTCTCCCTCCATCATTCTGTCCAACTCCTCTTGCACGGCTCTCCTCTTTGAAAATGGTACTGGATGTAGGGTGTGTGTTCCCGAACCTTCAGCTCACACTCATAGTTCCTGGCTCTTAAAGGCAACTCCGCAAACACCTCTTTAAAACGTTCCACAACTGCCCACAACTCCTGTCATTGGGGACTCCCTACAACTCCACCCTCATTAAAAAATGTATCCGCCCTACTTTCCCATATTCTCTCTCTCTCTCTCTCTCTCATCTCTCTCTCATCTCTCTCTCTCTCTCTCTCTCTCTCTCTCTCTCTCTCTCTCTCTCTCTCTCTCTCTCTCTCTCTCTCTCTCTCTCTCGACATATATTCACTTTGGTTTCTATGTCTCTATCGCCTACCCGCTTCTGTATCATTTTTACTCCTGTAACTCTAATCTCATCTAACACCCGCTTAAAATTAACCCTGACTGGCTCACTCCCACTATTAAATTCTACTACTCGTTCATTAAAATAATTACTGCCCTATTTCTCTCTAAAAAGTCATTTCCCAAGATTACATCTAAGCTTAACCCCTTGACTACTAGAAATGTATTTTCAAACTCTGTTTTATTAATGAATAAATTTAATTGTACTTGTTTAGTCACCCTTTTACTTCATACTCCCGTTACCCCCACTACTGTTACACCCGCAACTGGTAATGATGGAATATTTTTATTTATTTCTTTTAATTCCCCCAGTACATTTTCTGAAATTACTGATATTTCACTCCCTGTATCCATCAGTGTCTTAAAATTCTTACCTTCCATTTTGACTATTACCTCCGTCAATCCAGTTTTTGGTTCCATGATCTCTGTGTTATCTTCCTCCAGGAATTCCTTCATTATGTCTGTCTGAATCACATTACTCTGATATTCGTCTGTTTCCTGGACCCTGTTGTTCTCTGTGGACAATGGTGGGGTCCTTGCTTCCATTGTCTGCCTTAGTTTTCCGTTCTAGCAGTAGTACTGCCCTGCGGGTGTCCAGTATGACCTCTGGCCTGATCTCGGCTTCCAGATGCTCTGCCACCGTTCTCTACTCCTCTCTGCTGTTGACGGTGCTGATTTGTTCCAACTTCTCTTCGTCGCTCGTCCCGTGTCTTACTGCACCTGTAACATACCTGTCTCCCCACAAAATTTTCAAATCTACACGATGAGCACCTCCAACCCTTGTCCCTATTATTATTTACTCTCGTCCCTCCGTATCCGGTCATTAACCCCCTCGCTTGATTATTATTTACATTATGGTGTACTATTGGTTGGTTTTGGCGTCTACCTACCTCCCTATCTCTTATGTTTTGAAATATGTCGAGAATTTTCTCTAATTCGTTAATATCATTTATTTCCCTGGTCATTAGTGTAATCTGTACTTCCCGGGGCAGGTGTTTACTGATATGCCTCACAAAAGATTTAAATGGCAGTGGAGGCTCTAAGTATTTGGCCTCGTTGTACAATCTCATAACATAGATGGTAACATTATTATTATTATGACCCCCAAAATTACCCGGGCGCATAATTCTACTTCTTAAAATTTCTTGGTCTTCTTTCGCCCAATATTTTCCTCGAAATGTCCGTTCAAAGTCATCGTAACAGCCCCATTCGACTCTGTGGCCCTCCGCCCATATTGCTGAACTTCCCTTAAAACATTTTATTATACGCAACAACTGCACCTCCCAAGTATTGTTGTAAAATCTACTAAACTCCCTGGTGCGATTTAAAAATTGCATCGGGTGCACCGCTTTACTCTCACAACTAAATGATTCGAGTTCTATTTCGTTGTTCACATCTCGAGTAATCAATATTCTCTCTGTAATGCCGGTTAATTTTTTATTTATTTCCCCACTTAATTTGTCTTTCACATTATTTATATTTTGTTCAATTAAATTTAATTTACTATTGTTAATACATTCAGATTGAATACAATTTTGGTTTATTGTCTTTACCATATCATGCAATAACTGTATTTCTGTCTTACAACTAGTCTTTATTTCGCTAATTTTACTATCAGTATCAACTTCACATCTTTGAATATTTTTATTAATTTCTTCAATTTGACTTATTGTATCAGATCTACATTCATTTATTTGCGATTCAAAATTTTCAGTCACATCATGTATTTGTTTGTCAATTTTTTCTGTCATACTACGATCTATTTCATTAATTCTATCATCCATATTCTTTACTGAACTATCTACCTTTGTATTTAATTTGCTTTATTTCGTCCCTAATTTCATTGAAATTACTATTTATTTCATTGAATCTACTTTCGCTTTTAACGTCTTGTTCTTTGAACTTTTCATTGAAATTACCTTTTATTTCATTATTTTGTTCTTTCAACTTGTCATTTAAATTACTATTTATATTTTCAGACATTGTTCTCATTAGGTTAAACATATCATCCATCGACAACTCTCTTACTGTAGTTGTTGTTGGAGTGGACTCTGCTTCTACATTACTCATTATTATTGATTTGGTAAAAACTGCTTTCGTTATTTGCCATTTTAATCAATCAATACTTAATCATTACTTATAACATAAACATAAACAAATAATAACCTCCCCAGCACTTTACTTTACAACAACGTCATACGTACATTTATTTATATTTTCTTTAGTTATCTTAACTAACCCTTTCTGTCCTCCAAAGTAGGCCTACTTCTACTAAAATTAAAAAATTTCATGTTGAAGTCCCTGTTTGGATAGCGCCAATATAACTTTTAATTACTTTTATTATTTATTTACCTTAATTGTTTACGTCCACACTTCAGACACCATCTTGAATGGTTGCCCACTTTACTTACCAAAATTCAACCAAGGTCCGTGAAGGCATACTTGGGAGACAGAACAAGGTTATTTTAGTAAACAAATCGATTAGTTGTGTTCACAGATTACTTTCTATTATTCTCAATTACTTAATGCATTTAATCATCTCACCATGGAACAAGTTATCGTGTTTATAAAAAAAAATATAAAACCCGTCAATATTAGTGAACAAACGTTGACATTTTATATGTATATAATCACAATTAGGATTCATCATCTTAAATCATCAAAATAAACAATATATCACAAACCAGCACCTCTTAAATTATTACCTAATTTTCACCCTCTTACACTCAAACACACACCCATCCCAGGACCTTATGAGATCTCATTTTAGTGATTAAGAGAAAACATTTCTTTAACAATAGAATTTAATATTTGATTTTTGAATTTTAGTGACACTCCGAAGGTTACTTATCTGCACATTTTTGTTCTAAATAGTCCAGGAGACGTCATTCCACTTTGATGCCAACACTCGGTTTTTTATGTACATTTGAAACTGCTACTTCATTTTAATTACACAAAACTGTTATCTTAATATAATCATGGTATAGTTACATGACTGTTCAAATTATTACTTTTGTTTAAAAATCACATTTTTATTTTTTACGGGCCCGTAATTTAGTTCCGGAACTTTTATTCGTGACCAGCCGGCACAAAGGTGTAATTTTAACTGGGACGAGATAACTGCGTTGAGTTCTGAGATGGTAGGGGGTCCGTGGTCTCATTTCATTGTTCTATTCGTGTTATGTAGCCAGATTATAAGGCATTGTTTAATTCGCTCGACATTCCAAAGTGATGTAAACAAAGGTTTGGCCCTTGACGTCATATGTTGCTTTGTGTAACATGCATAGTTCATAGTTCATGCGGTTAAAAATATGTCTCCAGCAGCTTGGTCGCCCGTCCTTGACAATAATACGTTCACATTGCGTACTATATTTATTATTCCCAAATAAAAAATTAGAATTATTATTACAAAATTATCCCTGGGTGGGTTAGTACCGTTACACCAAACAGACAGATCAACAAATGTCAAACAGTCAAGTTAAAACTGAGCACTCGCTGAATTTCCATGTAAGCTGAAATATGTTGAATGTAAAGAAACATGGGTAATTCTGTGTTAACAGGGCGTCATTAGTTACATGAAAAACCGATACATAAACTAACCAATTCCCAAGCAAGATACTTTATCTAAACAACAGCCCTATATTACCTGTGCTTCCATTGGGCCAGCCACCTACGCCTACAACAAAAACTACTGATGGTTATTTTTTACACTAGTACTTCAGTGTTATTAACTGATCCTTGGTAGCTATGAAATTTACAAGAACCATGAAAGTAAACCTACCTTGTATTCCAGTAATAAGCATTAAATTAATACTGTGTGTAATACGTAGTTTGATATAATTTCCAGCCAAATGGGCGGTTTGAAACCAACAAGAAGATCTGTCTCAGCATATCAGGGCATCATCCGGAAACATGGCAGCCGTCATGGTCTATTCGAACAGCGTTATTAGCATTAATAGCATTTATGCCTTCACCTGGTAATGGCACTATAGGAGCGTTGGACTACACAGCTGAAGAACGCCAGCAGATGGCAAGGAAGTGAGTAGTTTGATTGCACATGTGTGAGAGAGAGAGAGAGAGAGAGAGAGAGAGAATGTTATTGAAATCCCGGTAACAATAACAGATAGCAAAATGAATCCCGGTAGACATTTCTGTCATGTGGCAGCCACTGGGAAATGTGTTATTTTATTTGTAATTTTGCTTTCAACTAAGCATATACACTTTTGTAACATTTTGAATACCAACAGTGTAATATCATACTGCAGCTTCATCTTTTATTCTATTATTGAATGATGAGCCCAAATAATTGTACAATTGTGAACACTGTTTTCTTGTACAAATAACTCGTATTGTTCATTTTATGTAAATTGTACATAAATTCATGAATAAGTTATGAACTATGAATCAGGTGGTGAAGTATTTAATTTGTATGAATTGGAGAGTGGAGACGATGTACTTATCAGTGTGTGTGTGTGTGTGTGTGTGTGTGTGTGTGTGTGTGTGTGTGTGTGTGTGTGTGTGTGTGTGTGTGTGTGTGTGTGTGTGTGTGTGTGTGTGTGTGTGTGTGTGTGTGTGTGTGTGTGTGTGTGTTTTGGAAGTAACTCCGAAGTATTTCTTGGAGGTTTTTATTTTATGAACAGTTATTCAAATATTAACAATTTCTGCAAGTAAAATTATATATCATCTTACACACGTTTCGCTGATTAAATCAGCATCATCAGAGGATAGTATATGAATAAACAAACAGTTGAATTGATTCAGTTTCAATATAAAAAATATATGTATTCAAACACTTTTTACTACAGTCAATTTCTTGCGGCATATATTATTTATTTTATATTTATAACTATTTTACCTCAAGATATAATATTTCTTATTTGGAACATGTTTCGGGAATCCTATTGTTCTTATCCTCAGCCACCTTAATTTTGGATTTTGTTGAGTATTTGTGTTCCTTTTGGTTGTTGCTATGGTTTCCTGATGGTTTTTAGTATTTTAAATTGGTATTATGTACACCACACCTACACACAACAATATCAAATTAAAATACTAAAAGCCAACAGAAAACCATAGCAACAACCATCCGGAACACAAGTACTCAACAAGATGCAAATTAAGATGGCTGAGGATGGAAACAGTGGGATTCCCAGAACATGTTCCAAATAAAGAATAATACATCTTGAGGTAAAACAGTCATAAATATTAAATAAATTATATATAATATTATCAGTTTCCCTATAATTAAACTTCATAGTTTTGCATGAATTTACATTTTACAAAGTTTCAAAAAATTCCACTATCAGAGGCCTAACATACTAACTGAGGTGTCACTGACCATCATCATCATCTCCACTTCACGGATCAGGCTGCACTGCCTGTTCTGGAAACCATCTCACCCCTCACTACGATACCCTGTGGATTTATAATTCAAGTCAAGTTTGGTAAGGTGACATCCTGCCGTTACTCTGAGGCTATTCAGGTTTCTGCCAGTAATAAAACTGATCAAAGAGATAATAATCTTTTGTATATGTTTAAAACTGTAAAGTGTGATTAACGGCGTTTTGATTGCAGGTCACAAGTATGGGTGTGTTCAGTGTGCGGCAAGATAGCAGACCTGTTGAGCAAGAACACAACGGCCTCGCCTGTTACCAAGGATGAATCCGATTTAATTAAGAATATGGTTTTCAAAGTAAGTGTTTGTAAGTGATTACAATTCCAGTAAGTGATTATGGCTTCCCACAGTAAGTGATTACTAGGAACCAGTTCATCAATACTGAGTCTGGTTTATATACAAATCTCATTGTAGTCTGATCCTGTTTAAATAGGATCTGACTAATTTTGATTTTTTTTCATGATTGTACTTAGATCTCTAAACCTGTTCACCTGTTTTGAGCCAGATATCACCATCATCATCATCGTCATCACCTTCAAGCAATAAACCAAGAATGGTTTGTTCCAGTCTCAAATAGGCAAAGGTTACAGCTGGTCACTCCAGCGCTTCCTCAGACGTACCATACCTCTCCGTCCCCTCAGGTTATAGTTTGTCACTAGACAAAAGGCTTGCCGCATGACAAATGGCGCCAATCGTACACTCTAGTTATTTTGGTGGCCCTAAAAAGGACCTGGTGGCGAGAAAGCTGATGTTGGTAGTGCCGCGCTGAGATGTTCGGCGGCTGCGACCACTGTTCGTGGCGTACTGCAGTCCTCCTCTTCTTTCGGCACCGGTTGTAGAGTCAGCTGCCGGCCCAGCGAAATCCATCGCTGGCGCGGAACTGGAGGGCGAAGACGCAAGAACGCCAGTTCTATTCTTCGGCCGTTCCTTCAGGCTGACTCCGCGCTGATGTCGTCCGAGAGAGGAGAGAAGATGAAGTGCGTCCAATGGCGTGGCGATGAAAAGTGCGCAAAATTTTCTGCCAGCCCGGGTTTTATTAACTAACCGGGATCGCTGATTCGCTAGCTCCGAACACGCAGTTGGTCACGTCTCGGCGGCTGCTGATGCTGGATTGGCTCGCCTCGTATTCTTCAGGTGTCACGCGCTGTGTCGCTGGTACCGGAGAGCAGACGTAATGAATCGCTGTTGCCACAACTCCCCCGGGTCTTGAATGCCCTCCGGTAGCCAGCCTACTGCTCTTCTCCGGATCTTGTAGAGGTGTCTGTTGGGCGCCATGTTGATTGGTGTGCCGGCTGGTAGCTCGCTGGCGTGGCTGGATCTTGCATCCGCAAGTTGATCGTTGCCTCACGTTGGGCACCACTTGTCACCGGACAAAAGGCTTGCCGCATGACAAATGGCGCCAATCGTACACTCTAGTTATTTTGGTGGCCCTAAAAAGGACCTGGTGGTGAGAAAGCTGATGTTGGTAGTGCCGCGCTGAGATGTTTGGTGGCTGTGCCCGCTGTTCGTGGCGTACTGCAGTCCTCCTCTTCTTTCGGCACCGGTTGTAGAGTCGGCTGCCGGCCCAGCGAAATCCATCGCTGGCGCGGAACTGGAGGGCGAAGACACAAGAATGCCGGTTCTATTCTTCGGCTGTTCATTCCGGCTGACTCCGCGCCAACGTCGTCCGAGAGAGGAGAGAAGATGAAGTGCATCCGATGGCGTGGCGATTAAGAGTGCGCAAAATTTTATGCCGGCCCGGGTTTTATTAACTAACCGGGATCGCTGATTCGCTAGCTCCGAACACGCAGTTGGTCATGTCTCGGCGGCTGCTGATGCCCGGATTGGCTCACCTCGTATTCTTCAGGTGTCACGTGCTGTGTCGCTGGTACCGGAGAGCAGACGTAATGAATTGCTGTTGCCACAAATTCCATAGTTGTTTGGGGATGCAGCAGTCATCCATTCGGCAAAGATGTTCCCACCAATTCAGCCGATACTTGGCAATCCTGTCGAGTATACTCATAATATTCAGTTCCTGCCATATATCTGTGTTTCTTCTGTGATCATGGAGAGTATACCCTGACACGTGCCTGAGAAATCTCATTTCAGCTGCTTGGATGCGACTAGCCTGGCCTTTCGTTAAAGTCCAATTCTCAGACCCATAAAGAAGTGTGGGGAGATCCATCACCTTGTAGAATTTTAGGCGTTTTCCTTTACTTGCTGACTTGAGGGTTCGCCTGATGGTCCCGCACATAAGGTTGAACTTATGCAACTTATTCACAACATCGTTGCTTGTATTATAAGAAACACTGTAGCCCAGATATTCAAGATTGCTAACTTGTGACCCAGATATTCTTCTTATAATTGTGTTTTCAAAAACATTGTAGTAATTTACAGTTTACTGTCTTCTAATTTCCATCTTCATATGTTTTTGTTCTTATTACTCTTTTATAGAGTCTCATTTTATTATTCAGGTAAACGTCACAAAACCTAAGTGTAAATATAAGAGAACAAGGCATGCTTCATTCACCTGGGCTACTCTTCTTCTTTAGATAGACTCATATATAAAGCCTTTCAGCCTTTCCTAATTGCAGTTTCTAGTACTTTATTTTGAAAACTTCTACGTGAACATGCCTGAGTCAGTATTTGTATTTTCTCTATATTTATTGTTGCATATTACTTTCTCTGAACTGTTTTCTGTATTGATTTCTACATTTATTTTTTTCTTCACCTCATCTTCAGCATTATCCTCAAGTCATTTAAGATTTCCGTAACCTTCATTGGCCGACCCATTATGTTAGTACAGTGTGTACACGTTGTAGTCTACAATAAGTCATTACTCAAGATTACTGTTAGCTCTTTATTGTCCCTAATCCATTTCACCTGGATTATAATATGAAAACTTGCTCATTTGGTATGCAGTAGAAAGCATGAGTATACAAATTTAAACCAACATGAAATACACAGATGTTCCACTATGTATGCTATCACAGCTGGAGTCAGTATTTAAATGATTAATTTCCAAGCTGTTCACTGGTTAATGGTCGATTGCTCACTGGTGTTCCCATAACTAGACGTTTCAGCCACGTACCAGAGGCCTCTTCAGTAGTAAAAATAATTTAAAAGTCTTGCGACAAGGGATGAACATACACCTAGTTACTCCTAGAACATACCTGTAATTAAAAAATGCAAATGTTTGTTTTCACATTTTGCTCAGAAGTATCACTCAGAAAATGTTCAGAGTAATATGTGCAGAAAATGTTCAGACCCCTGAAATTTTCCCAAAACTAACGCCAAGGTTTATTACGTTTTACCAACCAATTTATTGTATGTGGCGAATGATTAAAAAAAGTAATAAATATACAGGTTACAGACATTTAATTTACTCAAAAAATTATCTTATGAACAAGAAATCTTATGTCTGCCGCGCCAGTCACAAAACGCACAGTTTACGTCTTGCTTACTTTTAAATGTCTTGACATAGATAATTAATGTAAAATTACGATATTTTATACTCACTGTACGGTATATCACTTAACTATTCACTATTAAAAGAAAACAATATGCACGCACCCGACCAACTAATAAAAACAAAGAAATACTATTACCTTCCCCAAAACAACTAAACAAATAAATAGTGCAGTGGAGACGGTACGAGACGCACGCACACACCGGTGACAACAATGCGCCTTATCGCTCCGTCCCTTGCCTGTCGCAACTTGATTCTATGAGTCATTGCTCACAAGGAGTGATGTTACTATTTTTTGTTCTCATTAGGATGATTTTTTTTTGTTCAAAACTCATTTTACAGATTAATTATTCTAGTTAATAATTGTTAAAATGATGTGAAGACAATATCAGTTGATATTTTTTTTGTCATGATTTCTACTTTTTGTCACTGGTAAAAATTTCCCCGGGCAACCCAAATTTCCCCCGAACCACGTTTGCGCGTTCGAACATAGTCTGCACCCCTGGTGTCACTGTCTGTAATCAGTACTGGTTTTTATTTAAAATAATAAAACATCGTCATTCAGTTTGCTGAATACACAAGTGTTGTTTATATAATTGTTTATCCTACGAAATAACAAATTACAACATTGTGGTAGTTTTTCTGTTTCCTGTTGTCATTTCCTTTCACCAAGGTCAACCTACAGTTGAGGTGTCACCAACCTTCAGTATGCTACAATGTGTGTACATTACGCCTGTCATTTAGACCTTTATCACGGGCTTTGATTTTTCTGTAGTTGATACAAATAAATATAACTATAATTGTAGCCAGGGAGTGTGGACAGGGCGAAGACCCTAAAAGTTTTTCATCATCTTCACGGATTATACCACGAATGATTTTTTCCGTGATCCATCCAGCCAGTCCTTATTTGAGGCAATTTAGTAGTGAATATGTTCCTTGGATATGTTGCTAGCATATCGCAGGGTAAGGTGGGACTGCCACCTTCAGGTCGATTTAACATCCAGCCCGATTTTCTGTCTGGGTGTTCTCCTATAAACTGGCTGTCTTACTAAACTAAAGACACCAATTTTCCCTGTTGAGATATCCATAAGGATATTTAATGTGGTGGTTTATCCTTGGCTTCCACATCCTACATCATTGACCAATGGAAGGTCATCCATCTTTAGGGTCAATTTCTCATCCCAAGGGCAAGAGGGTGCCCTAACCTTTACTTGACAATGGCAAGTAGAGGAGGGACAGCTTATACAGTCTGTCACTCAGTCTCCAGAGCTGTGTTAGCCACCTGTAGGTGTTACCCATCCCCCACCACTTGGAGGTGCGGTTGGATATTTCCTTTCGTCAAGGAGTGAGACCATAAGGCATTACTCATCCTCTCCAGTACTTTGGGGGACAAGTTTTTCATTGATTGTTAATTAACAATCTTTAATTTATAATGTATTTCAGATATGCCTATTTAGTAAAACTTTGCTTATGATAGGATTCAACTGGACGCTTTCCACTTTTCTGGATCTTGAGCATGTGTCTCCATCTGCCTGTAGTTCTGATTGATGTCATCAAGGGTCCCAAACGTTCTTCTGCCCCTTCCTCACTTTCCCTCTATGATCCTTAGCTGCACAGTATATGCCACAACCAAGCTACTTCTCAGGATTTATACCTTACTTGAGAGCATTGTCCAGTGAGATTAAGGATACAACAAGGGTCTTTAATGCGGTGGTATACCCTTGCCTTCCTTGTCCTATGCCGTTGACACCTTGACAAGCTCATCTTCCTTTAGAAGTGGTTTACCACTCCAAGGGCAAGAGGGTACTCTACCTTCTACCCGCTCAACCACCCTCCGGAAAACTGCTGGCACTTGATGGAAGGGAAATACTCAGTCCCTGCATTCGTTAGCCGCTTGTCACACAAACTGTAATCTTTTAGTCCCTGCAATTCGGGCGCAAAATGTAATCTTTTACATATATTGTTTTTATTACTTATGGTGACAATGTAATTTTTGTCTATACGTAAATAATTTCGGTCGCCATGTTTGTTAAGGTAACATGATCGAAATTTACTTTTAGGGCCAGACTTCGTGTAACACGAACCAGTTAGTGAAACAAATTACCTGAAATAAAGACATACACCAAATAACATATAGAAAGTATTTATTAATATTAAACATTGATAAGTATTACATAGATATAGATCTCTGATCGATATATTGCGCCATGGGCGTTGTCCACATGAAATTACACTATACAAAAAATATACGCTGCATTATAATACATGTTATAAGATAAGACATACATTTATTATTTAAATGTAAATTTCAGCACAACCCAACACTTATAAATTTTAACCCACACACTCAAACACTCGCTCTTCCATACTCATGGTACAACTTTTATGCATAGTGGAGCTCCTTTTAAATATAATGAAAAATTTAAATGATTTTTTAAATAATTGATTTAAAATTAAAATTAAAATTTGGTATTTGGAAATAATTAAAGGATTGAAAATGTAAAAGGAACGTTCTCACCCATTTCGTGTTTTGGTTGTTATCGCTGTAGGTACTGTAAAACTTCGCGACCACTACCGCGAGTTTTACGTTTACTCGTCTCGGTCACATTTTTGTAATCGATGCACTGTACGGTGTTTTACACAGTTTATTAACCACCTATAGTGGTCTAAAAAGTTAAAATTCACCCGTAAGTGAATGAGCAGCCGGCCGGCTCTGATCAGTGCTGCAGCAGAAATGACGACAATTCCTTGTTGGATTCTGCGGAAGTGGGGTGAACCTACGTCACATTTTCTTTGTTTAACTTGTTGACATCGCCGTTTTGTCGTGGTCAACACATTCTCAGCCTCTGACGTAATTAAGGCTTGGCTTGCTTATCGCAATAACTGCACACTGTTTTTGTGATGTTACACCGTTTTTTTGCTATGAATTGTGTCAAATCCTGGCAAATATTGTGATATAGTCCACTCACTGTAGATTCGATATCAGGTGTTTGAGGTTGGGTTGGGTATGTCAAAAAATAGAAAAATACAATATTTATGATCTCGTTACCATATTTTAGGTAATTTCAAAAATGTACCATGATTGTACCATCACAAAACCCCCTCAATGAAAGATGGTGTGACGAAGCACACAAACTTTCATTGACCCTTTCATACTTCCTAAAGGGATCAGCCAGGACAAGTCGCCACAACCCCCTTACAAATTTACATAAAAAATAACAACTCACCCTTGGTCTGGTGATGAGGACCGTACCTAGATGACCTTACTGGACTTCTCCTGCGAGATCCCAACACCATAAGGCCACTTAGGCTCTTAACGCCCCTGCTCTGACGCGTTGGCCAGCTCAGGACCGCTGTCACACCACCAAACACTGAAACAATATATAATAAATATTAAAATAGTGGCTTAGTAAATCACTCCATCCTCAACTGATCTGGTTCCCCTTAGCTAAGTACTGGTTTGTGCCAATAAGCACTGGGTTGGCTTAATATATTTTAATACGCTTAATAAAATTATAATATTATATATTATAATCCTCAAGAATTAAAAAGAATATCTCTTCTTCATATTACAAAATACTTCTACCCTGAGTTGAAAAATGGTTTTGATTCCTATCGATAATATTTATCTTCATTCTTTTACAATTACTATAATTGTAATTTATAATTGTAACATAAGCACATTAATATAATATAGTTACCAAATTTGAATAAAATATAATTGAAAATATAATAGGAAAATTACACATTATAATCTCCCAAATCTGGAGAAAACAAATTATAAAAGAATTAATAACTCTATATATTTATTTATTGAATACTCTTAGTGCATGATAAAACAAAAAAATTATTATTATTGTTATTATTATTATTATTCTTATTATTAACAGGTAATTATTTGGCTTATTTGTATTATTAACAGCGCCAGTTAAAAAAATTTTTTTTTTTTTTTCTACACATTATTCCCATGTTATAACATCATGTTGAAATTTCTATAACATAAATACATTTTACATAATAATAATACATTAATAATTAACACTGATACATTAATACATTAAATATTCTTGATTCATTTTAATTTAAATCATTTAAAATTTACAATTTCACTTAAGTCATTAATTAGACATCAATTTTATTATAATGAATTATTAATATTTATTTCAAATTTATTATTAGTATTCATACTACATTATTATTATTATTTCATTATTCACTTCTTACTTTCTCTATACTCTGAACTTTCTATCTACCTAACTACCTAACCTTTCACCTTCTATCACTGTTTAGTCTGGATAACTCCTATATTCACTATACTTCTAATTTTTTATAATCTTACTCACCTTCTTCTAACTTACCATCAAATTTACCTATCAGTGACACCAATATCTCAATTATAAACTCCATTACTAATTCCATTTAAATCCTATGGCACCGCTCGTCTTTGCACTGGGTTGGGTGTTCCCTAACTGGCTATATACATCTCTAACATTTTGCCCTTCCAAAATATTCGGCAAACACTCCCTAAAAATTATGCTAATACCTGCCACAACACTATTGGTTGGCTACTCTTTATCACCTCACCCCCCACTACAGAATTCATCAACAATAATTATATGTTTATACCTCTACTTAAACACCTTCTCTACAAATAATCACTAACTACTGTGTCCCTAAATATCTAATAGTTCTCTTTGTATTTTCTTAAAAATTCTTATCTTTCTAACTCCATTTACATTAATTAATCAACTCACCTGCATTTATCTATACCCAGGCTCTATTCCTGTTTAAACACTTACTGTAATCATTGACAATTCTCTTATAAAATTCCTCTCTTACCTACTTATAACAATACCTCTTTTCAAAATTCAAATATATATTCTTATTTAAGCATTTATTAGGAATTGCTTTCAATAGCAATTAAAATTTAAAATATTATTATTAAACATGTCATATATGTAAAATATATAATAATACATACTGGTGTAAATATACCTGTAATACATAATACACATCAAAAATACATGGATATATAAATACAGTGAATACAATGAAAAATATACACTCCAACTTCATTATTGTGTGATTAATCGAAATCAGTCCATAGCAGTCCAATTCAATACCACTTTTCATATTATTATTTAATGTTCATTTCACAATACAACAGTCTATCCACCATCATTAAACAACAAACGAATCTTAGGTCTATATAAATCATTTTTGATTAAATACATTATCTTATTATTATAAATGTAAAGGTCATTCAATTTTTTATAATTTTCCACAATACTATTATAATCAATATGATCACTCCATATCATTATCTCATATAATTTGTCACGATCGATTATGGTCCTGTCACCTTTAGTATTATCTGTCACAACCAGGTAAATTATAAAGTCATCATTAATAACATCATCTCCTCCTGCTGCTATATCAGCTTCAACATAGGGTAAGTACTTACAATAATTATTAATTCTCTCTCTACTAACTCTCTCTCTTAATTCTGTATAATTTCTCCCAACTTCAAACAACTCTAACTTACTATCACCATACCTATCTCTCTCAAAATATGCCTCATTATAACACCAAGTCACACTCTCTCTCTCCAGATATGCAGGGGTCCCTATCATAAAATTGTTGCACCTCTTCTTAGGTACACAAAAACATAAAGAAACTTTATTTGTAGAACTATCGTCTATCAAATATAAATTAAAGGCATTCTTATCCTTATAACAATTACATGAAGACTTGTCTTCACCTCCTAATACAACATTAAAAGAAAATTCTACCCCCTGCATTCCTTGTACTAAAATACTTTCTCTCAACTTTCTTTCTGACTTCATAAATTCAAATATTTCATTATCATTCATTATACTTTCATTATCATGTTTATCCTCTTCTAACACCACAATCTTACTACTTGTATTATTTGGATTATCTATACTACATTCATTATTGGAATTATTATTTTGCTGGGTACCGCTATTGACTTTCTGGGTTTCTACTTGATTTTCTACCACATTTAAATTATCGAGTTTTGTAATAAGCTGGTCACATTTCTTAATAAGTTTATTGTGACCTAATTCTATTTCATTTTTCAATTCATTGAAATTAATTTCAAAACTATTAAATTTGTCATTCAAATGTGTGAATTTAATATCAGAATCGTTTTTCTGTTCATCTAATTTTTTATCTAGTTTTAATAATAATTGTATCATTGCACTATTTTCATCTGGTTTACTATCTAAACTAGTTGAAATGGATGTGTTAGCTTTAGTTATCTCTGCAGACACAGGCATACTTGCCTCATCAGTCTGACTAGTTTGAGGTGTTTGTACATCCATTTCACTAATTACATTTATCTCCGATGTACTGGTTTCTATTACAATATTGTCACTGGTACTCATGTTGTATTATTTAAGGTTACTAAAACGTATTTATTTATAACCTAGAATTTAACCTTACCTTTCGCACGTTTTGCGAACTATTACGCTATTACCTCAAGTAACTGTTTCACATACCAGTAGGTGTACTCTACATAATTTTATTTTATGTCGAGTCACTGTTCGGCACGCGCCAAATGTAATCTTTTAGTCCCTGCAATTCGGGCGCAAAATGTAATCTTTTACATATATTGTTTTTATTACTTATGGTGACAATGTAATTTTTGTCTATACGTAAATAATTTCGGTCGCCATGTTTGTTAAGGTAACATGATCGAAATTTACTTTTAGGGCCAGACTTCGTGTAACACGAACCAGTTAGTGAAACAAATTACCTGAAATAAAGACATACACCAAATAACATATAGAAAGTATTTATTAATATTAAACATTGATAAGTATTACATAGATATAGATCTCTGATCGATATATTGCGCCATGGGCGTTGTCCACATGAAATTACACTATACAAAAAATATACGCTGCATTATAATACATGTTATAAGATAAGACATACATTTATTATTTAAATGTAAATTTCAGCACAACCCAACACTTATAAATTTTAGCCCACACACTCAAACACTCGCTCTTCCATACTCATGGTACAACTTTTATGCATAGTGGAGCTCCTTTTAAATATAATGAAAAATTTAAATGATTTTTTAAATAATTGATTTAAAATTAAAATTAAAATTTGGTATTTGGAAATAATTAAAGGATTGAAAATGTAAAAGGAACGTTCTCACCCATTTCGTGTTTTGGTTGTTATCGCTGTAGGTACTGTAAAACTTCGCGACCACTACCGCGAGTTTTACGTTTACTCGTCTCGGTCACATTTTTGTAATCGACGCACTGTACGGTGTTTTACACAGTTTATTAACCACCTATAGTGGTCTAAAAAGTTAAAATTCACCCGTAAGTGAATGAGCAGCCGGCCGGCTCTGATCAGTGCTGCAGCAGAAATGACGACAATTCCTTGTTGGATTCTGCGGAAGTGGGGTGAACCTACGTCACATTTTCTTTGTTTAACTTGTTGACATCTCCGTTTTGTCGTGGTCAACACATTCTCAGCCTCTGACGTAATTAAGGCTTGGCTTGCTTATCGCAATAACTGCACACTGTTTTTGTGATGTTACACCGTTTTTTTTGCTATGAATTGTGTCAAATCCTGGCAAATATTGTGATATAGTCCACTCACTGTAGATTCGATATCGGGTGTTTGAGGTTGGGTTGGGTATGTCAAAAAATAGAAAAATACAATATTTATGATCTCGTTACCATATTTTAGGTAATTTCAAAAATGTACCATGATTGTACCATCACAAAACGTTGCCCCCGTCTTAACCCCAGGGAAGTGAACATCAAGTTTTTCCCTTCTAAAAGTCTAGGCCTATAATGACATTTCCTAGACTCTTCTGTACTTTTAGAGAGATTTCAGATATTGTAGGCAGAAAATATTATGTTACTCTGTGAATGCTACATAAGCTGTAATTAAATAAGTAAGTTGAATTACATAATCCTGCATTTTTCCACTTTTCTTTGTGTTTCCAATCATCTTCTCTTCTTACAAGTAGTGACTGTCCATCAGTTTCTTTTTGAATCCCTCTGACCATGGAATTTTCAAGTCTCCTCTTTTTCTTTTTTCTATTAACTACAATACCAGTTCGATGTTGTTTAATTAAATACCCTTATTCCACCATTCTTCTTTACATGTCTTGCTTCAGCTGTCATTTGAATTGTATATTACATCACCATCCGCCATATGTCAAAATCGGTGTGCAATTCCAGGCGTAAAATATTAGTTTCAAGTCCGAGGAAGACTTATGTCGACCCATAGATTGGTCTGCAGCAGTCCTCCAGTCCTCATCTCGATTCTCTGCCCTGTGAATTGAGGGGATATGTTAGTATCAACATAGTTCCTGTGACAAATGTCTTCTGTGATTTGGGTGCTTATATTGTAAACGGGGTCTTCCTGTGTACCTCTTTCCTTCTAGTGTTCCCTCCAGTGCAGTGGTTCCCAAACTTTTCAGTCCATGGACCCCCCAAATAATTTAAAAATTCACAGACCCTGTCTGAGTTCTGAAATAAAACAAACAGTAAATATAATAGAAACTCTTATATTTAATTAGAATGTATTAAAATCCAAATTTTCTTAATTTTCAATAATATTAATGATATCAATGAAATCAGAAAATTCTACAATAAGGTAAAACAAGGTAGGAAACCCTTTAAACCCAGGACAACAGCTTGTCGTGACACTGACGGTACCCTACTTTCAGAAAAGGGGAAAATCCTCGAAAGGTGGCGCAAGCACTTTGAAGCTCTTCTTTCTAAGAATGACGAGGTGGACAACTATGTACCACCTGTGCTAGAGGAACATGAACACATCGAGCCTCTGGATGAAGATGATGTGATAGCTGCAATAGAAAGCCTTAAAAACAACAAAGCTCCCGGTTCTGATGATCTTCCTGCGGAGCTTTTCAAAAATGGTGGCCCAGAGCTGGTTAAAACCCTTCATCACCTTGTCATTGATATATGGATAGAAGAGAAACTGCCAACAGCCTGGCAGAAGGCAGTTATATGTCCGGTTTATAAAAAGGGAGATCAACTAGACTGTGACAATTACAGAGGCATTTCTCTTCTCCCTGTGGCGTATAAAATAGTGTCCCATATATTGTACCAAAAACTGCTTCCACATGCTGATCGGGTGATTGGTTGATATCAGTGCGGATTTAGAAGAGGAAAATCAACAATAGACCAGGTTTTCACACCCCGACAAATTCTGGAGAAAGGTAGGGAACATAAGCTACAAACCCATCACCTCTTCATAGATTTCAGAAATGCATATGACAGCATTGACAGAAAAGAACTTTACACTGCTCTTGAAGAACTGGGCATACCAAATAAATTAATAAGATTGTGTAGGATGACAATGCTGACAGGGAAGGGCATGGTGAGGATTCAGAATGACTAATCAGGAGAGTTTGACTATGGAAAGGGAGTCCTCCAGGGCGATGCTCTTTCTTGCCTCCTCTTCAATCTTGCCTTAGAAAAAGCTATGAGAGATGCTGGAATAGATTCCTCCGGGACTGTATTCAACAGGTTGGTGCAGGTCCTAGGATACGCCGATGACCTAGATATAATCGGGAGGTCCCTTCGAGCAGTCACTGAAGCCTTTCTTGCTCTTGAAGGTCCCGCAAGGAGGCTGGATCTCATAATAAATGAAAGCAAGACAAAATACATGGTCACAGAACAGGAGGCTAGAGAAGAAGAGCACATCCAAATTGGCATCTATCCTTTGAAAAAATCAACAACTTTGTTTATTTAGGATGCCAAGTTAACGCTGATGGGGAAACAACAGAAGAAATAAAGCGAAGAAACACCTCAGCTAATAGGTGCTTCTTTGGTCTCAGACCCCTGTTCCAAAGCAGAATAATTCCCAGGAGCATCAAGCTGCTTTTGTATAAAACACTGATCCGCCCAGTTCTCACCTATGGTTCTGAGACCTGGACCATTTCTAGAAAGTCTGAGGCAAGCCTGCTGGTTCATGAACGCAAAATCCTCCGTAGTATATTTGGTCCAATATGTGTAGGAGGTGAATGGAGGAAAAGAACCAACCAAGAACTGAACACTTCTGAATGAACCAGATATTGTGAAAATTATAAAACTTGGTAGACTCAGGTGGGCTGGACACGTGACCAGAATGGGGGAGAATGAAATACCAAGAAAAGCACTCACAGAACAGATCTATGGCACCAGGAGAGTTGGTAGACCCAAACTACATTGGGAAGACGGTGTGAGCTACGATGCGCACCACATCCTTGGGACCCAGAACTGGAGAGCAGCTGCACTTGACCAGGACAACTGGCGGAGGCTGTTAAAGGAGGCCTTGACTCAGTAATGGGTTGTTGCACCGCTGATGATGATTAATGATATCAAACATAGTTTAATGTGAACAATGAAGCTGCTTTTGCACAATTAGCTCTTTAATATTGGGTTTAAGGTGTAATAATTACAATATTAAGTAACTCGACGTCAATTTTATTTCTTAACTTTGTAAGTACATGAGCAGGGAGACTGCAGTTTCACACACAAAATAGAGGAAAACACAGTAAACACTGTAAAGCTCTTTTTCCAAGTTCAGGGTAGTCAGTCCTTACATACAACCAGACGTCAGCTAGCTGTAATTATGAAAACTGTAATTTTAATGAACTGTCAGTTGAAAGTTCTGCCAATGAATCTTCTTCTTTTACTGTAAGAGAGAGGGCTCGTACTACACAACATGATTTAAAGATATTATAAAAGTCATAAGTTTGAAATTTTTTTTACAATTACAATTAGTTTGAACAAAAAAAAAATACTGGATTCTCCTACTAATTGTGTAAAAGTTCTAAGATTTATATTTTAGACCATAAAAAATTAGAGAAAATTATGATATATTCTATTTTTTCTTAAAAGTGTCTGTGGACCCCCTGAAACATTGTCCCATACCCCACTTTGGGAACCACTGCTCCAGTGTGTTAGTAAATTCTTGTGACTTAGAATATGTCCTAGATTATTACAAGCAATTATGCTCTCCTGCTTTAAAAAAATTTACAGGCATTGCACAAATGCAATGCACAGAGAAGGGCATTGAAAATGCTTTAATAAATCTAATATATATATATATATATATATATATTTATGTTCATTCACCAATCAATGAATTCATTCTTCATTCACCAATCAATGAATTCATTCTTCATTTACCAATGTACAGATTATAAGTTAAATGTAGTCGCATTCATATGCGAAGTTTTATATGTGTACTACGTTATTGACAACAAAGAAGTAGTTTCTATGGAAACTCACCGGTTCCCATTTTCGATCACACACCAGCGATCGGCCGCAAATGTGCGACACGTCCTTATAAACATTTTCAATGTTAAAAGAAAAACTCCTTTGTTTGTCACTCTGTCTCACCACCTAGTTCCCATCATTTTTCTATCGCATCATTGGTCAAATGACATTAATCTCCTTTTCTCTTACTTTCATACCATCGAGTTTTCACATTCGTACAAGACACCCCTCTAAACAAACGTCTTCAGTAACCTCTTGTCACTGCTATTCAGCTGATGTTATTTAGTAGTAAACAGCATGATGTTTCTTATTTCTGAACGCTGTTTTTGCTTAAGCAATCCTGCATTTTATTTCCCTTGTGTTTTTCCCATCTTTGGTAACTTTGCTTGTTAAGTATTTAAATTCTTTTATATCTTCCAGAGTGTTGACATTGATTATTATTAGCTGCACTGTTAAGTCCCCTTCTTCGTCAGAGATCGTTACTTTAGTTTTCTGAAGTGAAAACTTTGGAGTCACAACAACCACATCATCAAAAAGCCTAGCTGGTTGATAGTATTAAGATCCTTCTGTATGAAATACATATTGTAATATAACTGTTTGTCTCAGTTCGATAAATTACCTTGCCTTATTTGGAAAATTTTTATTTATAAAAAAAATAATTAGAAAAATTTAATTTTTTATTTTTTTTTCTTTATTTAATTTATTTTTGTTTCTTGTTTAATGAAAATTATTTCGTTTAATCATTTAATTCGAAATTGTTCGGTTAAATTTTATTAATTAATACGTATTTGACTTTTACTGGTTTGGTAAAAAATTATTAAAAGAAATGTTTTGTGTAAGTTCAGTTCGATTGTGATATCGAATTGGCTAATAGAGGTTATGTGCTTATTCTCTCATTTCCGATGACATTCCAATTGTCAGTGTGAGTTCACTCTTCCTTTAGTACCTAAAAATCCTTTAATCTAAATTTATTTTATAAATAAAACTCATTTTAAAACCAATTAATTATAATTATCTTGTTGGTACATCCTCTTCGTTCACTTTTATAAATATTATATATATATATATATAATACCAATTAATTATATTCATTAACTTTTATTATTCTTAAAATCAGTCTGACGACTCTTAGGTCAAAATTGTTTATTTCCCGGATCAACTCTTTCTCTCAGTTCGATTGTTACAAAAATTATTTTGTATTTTATAATATAAATTCTAGGGTTCTTGGTTAACTGCTCTTAAAAAGTTAGAAATGCATACTTTAAGTACAATACCTCACAAATATTTAAAAATCTTACTTATTAATACAAATAAAGTTAATTTTGTTTAAGTATAACACAATAATTATTTAATTTAAATGATCCAAAATTATACTAACATGGCATCGCTTATAGTTTGAGATGATGAAGTTTTAAAGATGGCCGCTTGTGGCTCACCTCATGTAATGCAAAATTATTTGTCACTGATTTCTTTATCACCTTATTCATACATTAAGTACTATAATACATTGTAATGTATTTCTGCTTGTCACATTCATCGTTTTTGTACTTGGTTTACCTTTTTGTTGTCACAAAAAGAATTAATTAATCTATGCAGTCTGTTCTGTTTTGATTAATTATTGCTAATTTTCCCTCACCACTTCACTCTTATCATGAAATATGATTTATAATATTCTCTTATAAACTATGGTACATTAGTCTTTCTTTACCTACTGTATTGTACTTCAGGGTTTATTATTTTTATTTAGTTTAATTTATTTTATGGGTTTTTTATATTGATTTGCCACGTTTATTTGGTCTCCTCATTCTGTTACATTAAATATTTATAAATTAATAAATTACCTTAGATCCATCGTGTGACTTCGTTTTTTATTTAAAATGACATGTTTCAGAACATATGTTTCATCTTCAAATTAATTCACTCAGTTGAGGTGGTTAAATGTAAAAATCACATTACTTTGTACTTACACTCGTCCGTATGGGTGCGCACCCTTTGGAGGCCTTCTGTACGGTTTAAGAATAAAGACAGTCAATGCGGATTTAATAAACTCATAATTCTGACGTCACCAATAATATTCAAATTAAGAATAAACAGAACAAAGTTCTGTTGGTTTGGTTCAAACAAACATTTAATGAAGCTGTTTTCATAACTACTATAAGTCAGATTATAAACCAAATTTTGAATACGAAAATCATTTGAAAATTTTTCCTTTTTATTCAAGAAGATGGTTTGATGATATGCTAGAAGGTCTCAGAAGAACAGATTTGAGGTGTTACACTGAGGTGGCAATGGACAGGGGACTTTAGGGGAAATTGGTGTTGGAAGCCAAGGCTCACATTGGGTTGTAGTACTGAGAAGAAGAAGAAGAAGAAATCATTTTTATGGGTAGGGCAGGCATACTGTGTTAACCAGATATTGAGTTTAATGCTTATTTTTCTTAGTAAAACTGTCAATACCAGGTATCAACTGGATGCTGCAAGTTCTCCTTTTTTTTGTCCATCTGTGTACAGCTCCTTCCTTTTCTGATGTCATCAAGCATTCCAACTTTTCTTTTCTTCTTCCCTGCCCTCTCTTCCACTCTACCTTTCCCTCTGTGTTCATTTAGCTGCAGACAATTTTCTACACAATACATTCCCCAACTAAGACGTTTTTGCCTTTCTTAATTATGTTTATCAGTTTTGTTCCTCCCTTGTTCTCAATAGTACTTCTTCATGTCTCACTGTATCAGTTTATTTCACCTTAATTGTTCTTCAGCATGACCGTATGTTTCAAAGCTCTCAAGGTACCTGTCTTCTGTTTTTTTATGGTTCGTGTTCCACCGCATACAAAACCACACTCCAAATAAAACATTACCAATTATTTCTCCTTCTCATGCCAGTTGGAATCCTTGCTGTCTGCAATGCTTTTACCTGTTCAAAAACTCCCTTACACATAGATATCTTGCTTCTGAATTGCTCCCTGCAGCTTCCATTCCATACCCCACCATACTTCCCAAATACATAAATAGGTTCACTTGTTCTGCAGTTTTTCCTTCATTTCAAGAATAACTTTAACGAAACCTTTATTCTTGCTAATTCTTATCACTTTAGTTTTCCCTACATTTACCATCATTCCAAACTGTTTCCCCATTCTTACAGTATTCTCCATCATAAACACAGTGTGATAAAGTTAAAGTAATGTACATATTACATATTACATAAAACATTAAGGTAATACATTGTTACGACATTACAGAACATGCAACATGTTTCTCGGCTATTCCAGCGGACCCCGCTGTAGTATGTGTGTGTGTACATATTGCTGCTACTTTGAGATGAAGGACAATTACGTGACACTTGTCACGCGTCCGCAACGAGACTTTTCCAGACCATACCGGTCTGCGCGTGCTGTGTTCAAGGCCGCAGTCAATTATGCTCTAGTGTTTTCTAGTAGACACCTATATTCTGGTGTCTCAGCGGGGTATAAATACAAGACTTTAGCGACACTTAGTTGAGTTTTAGTGGCGATTTATTCTAGTGCAGTTCGAAATATTGTGGCGAAGTGTTATGTGTTTATAATTACATGAAAATCTATTAGTTGACATTATTATTGCGTGTGAACAACTTTTATTTGATTTGTTGTAAGAGCCTATCTTGTTGATTACAAACTGTTTAATTGTGATAATTAAAGCTGGTGATTAGTGACTTAATTGATGACTTGTATTTTCATTTCCACTGTACCATACAACGATCGTAGACCATCGTAACAATATGTTGTATTCGCGTCTTTACAAAGTCTTCAATAATAGTGCTTTGTATCAGAGTCACGCTTTAAATTGGAAGTTGATACAGCATAAACAAGATACGTGTTGTTTCAAGTGTAGCGTTATTTGTGTGTACACAATACTCGGTTTGAAGTTATTGGCCAGATCCGTGTATTGTGTGGTGTGGTGCACATCTGTTGCTGTTTAGACAGCTTGAAAGTTACATTGTGTAACATTTTTAAAATACAGTCCCGTGATTGGTGGCTGAATCAAACACATGGCGTAACACACGACCTTGCAAATGTGTTTACGTTAAAATGGGAGAATACTTTGCATGCGTAGCACTTTTTATTATTGTGTGTGTACATACTTAATAGCCTAGGAAGGCTCTGGGAATATTTATCTACCGTACGTATTTATTTATTATAAAGACCCATCCAAACTATTAACAATTAATATTTTTACGACGGTCTACTCGATCGTCGTAGGTACAGTGGAAACGAAAATACAGTACAAGACACCAATTAAGTCACTAATCACCAGCTTTAATTTTCACAGCTAAACAATTTGTATTTAACAACACAGTCTCTTATAACAAATCAAATAAAAATTGTTCACACGCAAATAAAATGTCACTAATATTAAACACAGTGGTATTACAATATACTGTCTGATTTTAAAACACAACACTTAACTAATAACCACTTAAAAGCGCACAGTCATAACTCGAACTGCTCTGTAAATATATTGCAGCTATACTGAAAACTAAGGCCGCTGCCGCCATGTATTTATACCTGCGCTCACAGACCAGAATGTTCGAAATTGCGTCTTAGCGTCCGGTGAACAACGTAATTAATTTCGGCCTTGACACAGTCCGAGCGGCTGGTGCCTTCGAGAAAACTCTCGCGAATGCATCTACTGCACGTACGCCACACACGTTACATCGAGATTCTTCTGGCACATTCGACAAACACGGAGATTGTTCTGTGATGTCGTAACACTGCCCCCTCCTTAAGCCTGTTCGTCCCGAACTGGCAAACCGTCTCTAAAGTAATACTCGACCAGGCGATCTAGGCAGGCCCATATTTAGGTATTGTGCGCCCCTGTACTCTTAAGTAATATGGCGCCCCCCACGCACCACGCCCCCACCCACACAAACTTACGACTCAAACAAGGAAACAAGCCGTGATTTTACAGACATACCAGCTCAAGTTAAGTACATTATAATAGGTAAACATAAACATATGATGGCAGTCTGTTGTAGCGTTGTAGGTATTACAAGTTACAAGTAATTTTAAATGGCATAATTCTCTCGACATTGACATATAATTCATGTAGGATGTAGTCTACAGAAAATTTATTCTTTTTACTCTTAATCACAGTTATGTCATATTTTTTAATATTTCACAATTTCACTTAAATTATGATGGTATTTCTTAAATATTTACTCTTAACATTGTAATAATTAGACATGGAATTAAAAAGTAAGCAGTGTTTCTGACACTGATTATTTTTAATACATTACGGAATTACAGTAAGTTCAGTGAAAAGCATTTAACCAAACCTGATAAGTAAAAATGTATCTTACCTTTCATAGTGAACGGTTTTCGTCTGGCTTCACTGTGAGTAAAATCATTGATTATTTCGTCAAAACTTAGCCGTTAGTTATATCTGACTCAATACACAGAACTGCTGCACTTACAAGTCGCTCTTGTCTTTGGCTTGACCGCATGTAGTTGTTCACTCTTCTTAAAACAGAAAACGATCTTTCAGCTGACAGTTGGTTGCAGCTGTACAGTTATAAATTTTCAGCGCAATACAAATATTAGGATAAACTTCTTGTAAGTTTCTTTCAATTAACATTTTATTCAAACTTGACAAAGTCCAGGGTTTTTCTACTTTTTCACCTTTCTTGTTTAGCACTTCACGTTTAATATTTTTTATGAAACCTTTAAGATGGATACACTCATTTATTAGACTATCCTCCAAATCCGTATTGTACAGTTCATACAGTTCTTTTGCTGAATTCATTATACTAGTAGATTCAAGATTTGTAAGTTTGGAAATAAAATCAAATCTAGACACAAAATATGTGTACACAGATATTCTTTTTTCCAAATCCTCCTTCAATGTGTCAATTACAGCAAAAAAACTTGACTTAAGCTTTTTTTTCATTTAAGTGTATTTCTTTTGATCCTTTATCTTCATGTGTAGATAAATTATCACCTTCCTCTTCACTCGTGTCAGAGTCACACTGATCAAAAAATCGTTTCTTTTACCTCTTCCTCTTAGGTGAGGTCATATTAAGTTCTGATGATGTTTTATTTAGTGTTAGTGTCATTGTCTCATTTATCTTTTTTACAGCTTGGGATTTGTATTCATGATACAGTTCCCTAATTTCTTCAAGATAACCAATCAACGATTCATAAAGTTCCTTGGCAGCAGAGACATCCAAATCTTCTGCTTGTAGCTTTTCCATTGTCTTCACAAACTGTTGGAATATGGCACCCCAAAGCCTAGACATAAATGCTGTGTCAATATGAGTTAACTGCTTAAGTAAACCTTTAGCTTTGTTTCGGTCCAAACAGTTTTGTCTGGCATCTTCGGAAAATGACTTAAGAGCATTGAATATAGCTGTCCCATCTAAATTTAGACTTTTACACGCTTCTTCTCGTGCACTCCAACGAGTCTGACTTAATGATTTCAATGTTGAGCTTTTTGGACCAAAATATGATAAAAGCAAATTCCATCTCTGTGTCGAACTAGAAAAAAAATTAAAAATACTCTGCAAGAAGTCAAAAAATGTTACAGACTCCTGACAACACTCTGCTGCTCGAGAACCACTCAAATTTGCTGACTGGGCAGCACAGGGAATATAGAAAGCTAGTGGATTGATTGCCTTGATTCTGGCTTGCAAACCAGAATATATACCTGACATGTTTGAACAGTTGTCATAAGTTTGACTCCTGCAATCAGATATCTCTAGATTTATACTTTTTAAAATCTCCAATACTGCGTCTGCAAGGTTTTCACCTGTGTGCCCAGGATTTTTGAAGAAGGTTAAATATCTCTCATGTGCCTCCCCTATCTCATTTACATAACGAACAATGAAGGTTAATTGGTCATTATGAGTAATGTCTGGAGATGAGTCAACTATTACTGAATAATATTTACACAACTGGACCTCTTCAACAATCTTAGAGACTACTTTCTCTCCCATAATTTTAATAAGGTCATCACAAATTACTGGACTCAAATATGACATGCTTCCTCTACCTGGATTTCCATAGCGTGAAATGTGAGCAGATAGAAAGGGGTCATACTCAGCTATTAATTCAAGGCACATCATAAAATTGCCATTATGCTCTGACCCAAACACTTCGTTATCTCCTCGGAATGCTAGTCCTCAAGAAGATAATTTTTTTAAGACAGAAATTACCCAATCAAATATATTGCAACTTACCGTCTGCGGCTTTTAGAAACAACGTCTTCACAAAGTTGACATGTTTCGGGACACTTGTCCCATCATCAGAACTTAAAATAATCGTGTATCATTTAAAGTTGATACATTTGTCAGTTAATTAAAATATTAAAATCCAACATGAAACAAATAACTTAAAACAATATGAATACTTAAATGTTTAAAGCGAGCACGAAGGTTTAACGATGTACATCGTACGGAGATTGACCGCGCACTCACTACAGTGTGCACGGTCAATCTCCATACGATGTACATCGTTAAACCTTCATGCTCGCTTTAAACATTTAAGTATTCATATTGTTTTAAGTTATTTGTTTCATGTTGGATTTTAATATTTTAATTAATTGACAAATGTATCAACTTTAAATGATACACGATTATTTTAAGTTCTGATGATGGGACAAGTTTCCCGAAACATGTCAACTTTGTGAAGACGTTGTTTCTAAAAGCCGCAGACAGTAAGTTGCAATATATTTGATTGAACAACACGTGGCTTGGTACTAAACATTTGGGATTTATTCCTTTTAAACAGAAATTACCCTCTGTAGTACATTCCTCCAATACTGGACCTCTTGCTCAAAAAAAGTTACTAACTTTTTGTCAATTCTAGATAATTCATTTGCTCGGGTTTTAAATGTAATTGCACAATCTCTGTGAGAGGATGAGTTTTCATGTTCGGAGATACGTTGTACAGCGTGAATCCAATCATTAAACCCTGATTTTGAAGCAAACCCAGGTAGGCCTCCAAAAAGCATACAAGGAGCACAATATAGAGACCCCTGACTTGGTAAATAAACTAAATATTCTCGTTTTACAACATTCCCATTCAAAAGCTTTCTTTTAAATAAACTATCAGTACAGTACCTCTTTCTACCATCATGATATAGACGAACTGACTTTGAAAAATCAGAATCGTCATTTTGTTTTATACTCTGTTTGATTAAGAAATCAATGGTTTCGTCACCCACTGATATGGATCATTGTCTGGCAAACAAATTATACTGTCATTATTTTTGTCTAGACCAGGAGATGCCGATGTTGAGGGTTCTGGATGAATCTCATTATTTTCATCAGAAGTGGTAGAACCTTGGTTGGTTGTTTTGCATTCATTACCAGTACCACCAGTATTACTATTACTTACATGAATTTTTGGTTCTTCAGAAATTTTGTTTTCAGTTTTTTCATAACTAAAAAACGATTTTAATTTTCTTACTTTTTTAAGGGTGTCATCTTCTTTTTGTTTCTTTTCTTCTGCCTTCCGTCTATATGCCGCCCCAGTTATTCTTCCATCCATTTCAATTTTATACTTAAATATCGATTTGCAATCCAATAAAGAACTAAAGAAGTAAAAAATAAAACTCGTACTTTTTTCACTTCACAGTTTAATAAAAACTAACATAACCTAGTTGAACAGAATAGGCAAACGGTATAACAGAGCGACGCGCGAGCCAGACCAGAGCGGCAGCTGACAGCGCAGTGTTGCCAACAAAAACCTTCCGTACCTCATCTATACAGACTAGTAGCACTAGTAGAACAGCAGCGGAATACAAATCATACCCCGCTTTGCGTGACCCCACATAACACGAATTCGCTATAATGTGTTTTTTTCTAAGAAAATAATTATTATACATATTAACAATTACATATACGGTACCAATAATATTGTATATATACATATCAACGTATCATCGTAAATGTAATGAATATGTAAATTTTGAATTTAACAACTAAAGTTTGCGTATTTTATTTTGAAAATGACAAATAAACACATACAGTACTGTAATTACATTACTGTATTATTTTTTAAGGAGTACGAACACGTCAGCCTACCAACACGTTTGGTGGAAACGTAAGAACAGACAGCTGATTTGTACAGATAAATAAGAGGTTCCATTAGGTCAGACGTAGATCTGTAATAAGTGTCAGCCAAAACAAAACGTTTTGTAAATATACATGGCTGTGCCATTACACATTATAAATGTTATTTGACCTTGAATACTCTCGTTGGCGGGATTCTGACAAATGAGAAATCGTATCTCTGTGCTGGAGACCAGCGGTGACGCTGAATAGACACAACACATTTTCACTACACACAGCAGTGGCTGACGTTTATTAACCATTTCTGGGTTCCCGATGCCACAACTCAGATTAAACTGTGCACAATGTTTGTAGAAAAGGTGGACGTGTGTGACGTAGGCGTTAGTTTGCAGTGGAAATATCCTTTCAATGTGAATCTAAAAAATAAAAATCCAAAATTTTGCTGCCCCCCCCCCAAATCGTGCCGCCCTGTGCGCAAGCACAGAATAGCACGTGCCTAAATACGGGCCTGGATCTAGGTGGACGTCCTTGCGAAGGATAATTTTCCCGTTCTTCGAATTCAGTCTCGTGTGATCCGAACATCATGTTCCCAGGAATGCGAGTCTTTCGCGCAACCACTAGTTTCGCTGGAATCACTCCAGTTGCGTCATGCACTGATGACCTAAATACCACTGGCTGATCCAAGTTTGTTTGGTTCTCGTCAACAACCTCTTGCGTAACCACATCTTCAGCCACTTTACCCTCGGTCGCTTCTATCAGCTCAAGAACAAGCAAGAGTTTTGTCTCGACACCCATAGTTGGCTTTCCAATCACTTCTTTTGTCGTTATACTTATTTGTACTTCCTCTGCTAGTTCTTCCTCCATATCCGCTTGCAACAGGGAGGGTTCCTCTTGACCAGACTTGTTGACTTTTTCTTCGACTAATGCCACTCGCTTAATCGAATGGTTGGTAGACCGTGTCATTTTAGCCATGCAAAGCTTTATCTTCTGTCACCGGACAAAAGGCTTGCCGCATGACAAATGGCGCCAATCGTACACTCTAGTGTTTTCGGTGGCCCTAAAAAGGACCTTGTGGCGAGAAGGCTGATGTTGGTTGTGCCGCGCTAAGATGTTCGGCGGCTGCACCCGCTGTTCGGGGCATACTACAGTCCTCCTCTTCTTTCGGCACCGGTTGTAGAGTTGGCTGCCGGCCCAGCGAAATCCATCGCTGGTGCGGAACGGGAGTGCGAAGACGCAAGAACGGCGGCGGTTCTATTCTTCGGCTGTTCCTTCCGGCTGACCCTGCCTTGATGTCGTCCGAGAGAGGAGAGACGAAGTGTGTCCGATGCCGTGGCGATGAAGAGGCGGGGTCAGCCGGAAGGAACAGCCGAAGAATAGAACCGCCGCCGTTCTTGCGTCTTTGCACTCCTGTTCCGCGCCAGCGATGGATTTCACTGGGCCGGCAGAACTCTACAACCGGTGCCGAAAGAAGAGGAGGACTGTAGTACACCCCGAACAGCGGGCACAGCCGCCGAACATCTTAGCGCGGCACAACCAACATTAGCGTTCTCGCCACAAGTTCCTTTTTAGGCCCACCAAAAACACTAGAGTGTACGATTGGTGCCATTTGTCATGCGACAAGCCTTTTGTCCGGTGAAAAGTGGCGCCTAACGTGGGGCGACGATCATCTTGCAGATGCAAGATCCAGCCACGCCAGCGAGCTACCAGCTGGCACACCAATCAACATGGCGCCCTACAGACACCTCTACAAGATCCGGAGAAGAGCAGTAGGCTGGCTACTGGAGAGCATTCAAGACCTGGGGGAGTTGTAGCAACAGCGATTCATTACGTCTGCTCTCCGGTACCAGCGACACGGCGCGTGACACCTGAAGAAGGCGAGGCGAGCCAATCAAGGATCAGCAGCAGCTTGATTGGCCTCGACGTGACCATCTAACGTGCTCGGAGTGAACCAATAGGCGATCCCGGTGAGTGCATAAAACCCGGGCCGGCAGAAAATTTTGGCGCACTCTTCATCGCCACGCCATCGGACGCACTTCATCTCCTCTCCTCTCTCGGACGGAATCTGCGCGGAGTCAGCCGGAAGGAACGGCCGAAGAGAACCGGCGTTCTTGCGTCTTCGCCCTCCAGTTCCGCGCCAGCGATGGATTTCGCTGGGCTGGCAGCCGACTCTGCACCCGATGCCAAAAGAAGAGGAGGACTGCAGTACACCACGAACAGCAGGCGCAGCCTCCGAACATCTCAGCATGGCACTACCAACATCAGCTTTCTTGCCACCAGGTCCTTTTTAGGGCCACCAAAATAACTAGAGTGTACGATTGGCGCCATTTGTCACGCGGCAAGCCTTTTGTCCTGTGACACTTCTCTTGGCCAACTTTCAGGACATTCTCTCTTAAGTCCATAACGAATCCGTAGGCATTCATAATGACCATGCCAATACAATCACTTCATCGACAATATCTGCAACGAACATTTGGTGGCTAAACTCGAGAAGACCCAGGCGTACACGTACGTCTACCTTTCCTAGCACCTTGACGGGGTTTCCAGTCACAGTCTGTATTGTACAAGAGCTAATTAGAGGCTGGCGGTTGCTGATTAAGTCACGGCGCATAGTGGACACTGTTGCTCCCATGTCAACTGTAAATGATGTTGGTTTATCTTCCGCAAATCCATTAACGATCAAGTTTCCACTGGTCTTATGTAGCGTGGAAACTGTGCTGTTCTAGGGCTTTACTTCTCCAATTGGTGCGATCACTCTCTTCTCTCGGTATCTTCTTCTCCTGACAGTCTACCTGTAGATGACCACGTTTTTCACAGTTGTAACATTTCGGTCTTCTGTCTTTTTCAAATCGTTGCGACTCTCTTGAACTTTTGAATCGTTTGTCTGACAACATTGTTTTTCTGCACCCATCGTAACAGCAATGTGATGGCACAAACCCATTAATGTAGTGGGATGCTGACTTGGCAGCTTCAAACTCTAGGGCATGAACAAGAGCTTCTGAGCTATTTCGGTGTCTTGCCATTTGTAACACTTGCTGAAGTTCACAATCTCCGATGCCATCAATAAATGTCTGCACCGCAAACCTTATTCGGAAGTCTTCTGGTGCTTCAGGATAGGCCAATCTAATCAGTCTGTCGATACTTGCTTCAAACTCTTGAAGACTCTCCCCAGAAAGTTGTCCTGTTCTCAACTGAGCGTAGTACACCTCTCACAAATGTTTATCACCGTAGCATAATTCTAGAGCTTTTATCAACTCAGCATAGATGTTCTGGCTGTCAGGTGGGACTTTCTGTAGTAGTTCCGCTGGGGGTCCTTTTAAATTGGCGGAGGTACGTTGCCCAGTGACTGCTTCCATCAAAGGTTGGAGCTTTGACATGAACTGTCCCTACTGCAGGTAAAGTTACTTTCTCTGTTGACTTATTTTCTGCGTATTTTTCTGTTTTTTATCATTGGTACAGTTTGTTCACAAAGTTGTTTTGGTTGTAACTTCAGCAACTGCTCTCTTATGTTTGCCATTGAGATTTCTACTGCAGATATTTTATTTCACATGGTTTCTTCTGTGTCAAATATTTTTGTGGACATCGATTCTTCAACACTCGAAACAGATTTCTGTACTTCACCTATTTTCATTGTCATTGATTCTTGTACCTCCGATATTTTAGTAACTTGTTTATTAAGCTCACCTCGTAGGAGACCCAATTCTGTGGTACTATGTTCTTGCATCTGTTTCTGCTCCTGTATTAATGCTTTGATATCTTCTGTTTCACGCTTCCGTTCCTCTGTCTCCTGCTTACGTTTTTCATCCTGTCGTTTTTCTGCTTCTTCCGCCTCGTGTCTGCGTTTCTCATCCTGTCGTTTTTCTGCTTCTTCCGCCTTGTGTCTGCGTTTCTCATCCTGTCGTTTTTCTCCTTCTTCCGCCTCGTGTCTGCGTTTCTCATCCTGTCGTTTTTCTGCTTCTTGTGCCTCGTGTCTGCGTTTCTCATCCTGTCGTTTTTCTTCTTCTTCTGCTTCCTGTCTGCGTTTCTCATCCTGTCGTTTTTCTGCTTCTTCCTGTGTCTGCCACAGCAATGTTTGTAAAGCTTCCATCATCTGACTGGCATCCATGTTTACCGATTAATTACGAATTACACTCGTCTTGTACAAACTATCCACTGTTAACCGTTCTATCCCAGTTCTGACACCACTGTTACGATGGTCTACTCGATCGTTGTAGGTACAGTGGAAACAAAAATACAGTACAAAACACCAATTAAGTCACTAATCACCAGCTTTAATTTTCACAGTTAAACAGTTCGTAATTAACAACACAGTCTCTTATAACAAATCAAATAATAATTGTTCACACGCAAATAAAATGTCACTAATATTAAACACAATGGTATTACAATATATCGTCCGAGTATACAACACAATACTTAACTAATAACCACTTGAATGCACACAGTCATAATCGAACCGCACTGTAAATATATCGCAGCTATACTGAAAACTAAGGCCGCTACCACCATGTATTTATACCTGTGCTCACAGACCAGAATGTTCGAAGTTGCGTCTTAGCATCCGGTGAACTACATAATTAATTTCGGCCTTGACACAGTCCGAGCGGCTGGCGCCTTCGAGAAAACTCTCACGAATGCGTCTACAGCACGTACGCCACACGCATTACATCGAGATTCTTCTGGCACATTAGACAAACACGTAGATTGTTCTGTGATGTCATAACAATATACTTCTGCCTATGGCCAATGGTGTTAATAGTTATTACACAATGATGTATTTTGTATTGCATTTCTTTTTCTTTACTTTCAGTGTGACATGCTGTCCATTTTTCTCAGCTTGTTTCTTTCTTCATCTGCCAATATCTCCTTCCATTTCTAATGTCATCAAGCGCATTCCAACCTTTCTTCTCCCTGTCCTTTCTTACTTTTACCTCTATGATCCTTAGCCACAAACAGTTTCTACGCAATCTATCTTATTCTTCAGTGGCGCAACTACCCGTTACTGAGTCAAGGCCTCCTTTAACAGCCTCCGCCAGTTGTCCCGATCAAGTGCACCTGCTCTCCAGTTCCGGTCCCAAGGATATGGTATGCATCATAGTTCACACCGTCTTTCTAATGTAGTTTGGGTCTACCAACTCTCCTGATGCCATATATCTGTTCTGTGAGTGCCTTTCTTGGTATTTCATTCTCCCCCATTCTGGTCACATGTCCAGCCCACCTGAGTCTACCAAGTTTTATAATTTGCACAATATCTGGTTCAATTCTTGGTTGGTCCTTTTCCTCCATTCACATCCCACACATATTGGGCCAAAAATGCTGTGGAGGATTTTGCGTTCATGAACCAGCAGGCTTGACTCAGACTTTCTACAGCTCAGTGTTTTATACAGAAGTAGCTTGATGCTCCTGACAATTGTTCTGCTCTGGAACAGCGGTCTGAGACCAAATAAGCACCTATTGCCTGAGGTGATAGTTCGCTTTATTTCTTCTGTTGTTTCCCCATCGAAGTTATCTTGGTATCCTAAATAAACAAAGTTGTTGACTTTTTTTGAAGGAATAGATGCCAAGTTGGATGCGCTCTCCTTCTCTAGCTTCCTGTCCTGTGACTATATAATTTGTCTTGCTTTTGTTTATTATGAAACCCAGCCTCCTTGCAGGACCTTCAAGAGCAAGAAAGGCTACCCAATCTATGCTGCAACCAATATGCTTCTCAAGATCTACCCTACTTCAGAGCATACTTCAGTAGGACTAGGGAAAGGAATTGAATTACGCTAGCTTCCTACTGTTCAGAAATACCTCAGCCTTCTCTTCTCCATTTGTGGAACATTTCATGACATTTAATATTGTTCTAAGGCTTTCACGGTTGGTGTCAGTTGTATTTAAATATCTACCGGGCTGTTTGGCCATGGTCCATGGTTTACATTCAAACCAAACGTTTCAGCAGAACCACTGGCTGCCATCTTCAGTACTGTGGGCCTGACATACGACACCCCATGTTAGGTTGACTCGAATATCCACTGAAGATGGCAGCCAGTGGTGCTGCTGAAACATTTGGTTTGAATGTAAACGTTGGACCACGGCCAAACAGCCCAGTAGATATTTTAAATTTCATGACATTTCTTTTTCCTATGTATCATCTTCTCACATTTATCTTGTTCATTTGCTACATTGTATTCTACATTGCTACATTCTACATTTGTTCACAGATATTATTCTCATTTCAAACAAGCTTGTAATTATCTTCTTTTCTTAGGGTGAAGACGTTAATTCCAACAACAACAACAACAACAGAGCAGCTAAGCCACAGCATGTTTCACGATTGGTAGCAGAAGCCCAAACAGCAGCAGCAGCAGCAGTAGAAAACATAGAACAAGAGGATAGCAACACAGATAATGCTAATAGCGGTGATACAGTACAGTCGCCACCTACACCTAGTTGTCCGTCACCGCCGCAGGTGTTACACCGAGTAACCACTGCCACCGTCAACACGCCGTCGCAGAGTTCGACTGCAGAAACACTAAGTAACATTTTGATTGGCTTAATTGTTGCCACAATCGCATTCCTTGTCTACAGACGACTTTTCCTCATATAATAGCTGTCAATACTTTGGATTATTACTGTAATGTTTGTGTAGATATAGCTTTATATTATTATTATTATTATCGTCATCAATCTATTATGTAATTGAAATTATAAATGCAGTCACTATATTATATAATAGTAGTAGACCACTCTAGTAAAGAGTGTGTGTACATAAATAAATAAACAGTTATTCTATTAAAGAAAGAAAACAAGTTTTTCCACCTGTAAATTTTGTATTTTTCTAATGTTTATAGGAAAAAAACTTATACTATCGATAGTGAAAAAAAGAAACTTCAATTTCATTGTTTTTACTGTACACAAACAAATGTGATGTTACCTAATTATGATTTACAATAAGTGTCAGTACTGAGAAATCAAATTGTGTGTGTGTGTGTGTGTGTGTGTGTGTGTGTGTGTGTGTGTGTGTGTGTGTGTGTGTGTGTGTGTGTGTGTGTGTGTGTGTGTGTGTGTGTGTGTGTGTGTGTGTGTGTGTGTGTGTGTGTGTGTGTGTGTGTGTGTGTGTGTGTGTGTGTGTGTGTGTGTGTGTGTGTGTGTGTGTGTGTGTGTGTGTGTGTGTTCTAAGTGCATTTGCTAATTTTATTTAGCTAAGTTTGTGTACATTTTTGCAAACGTGTAAATATTCATGTGTAATATTCTTGTAACATACATACATATATACTGTATAAGAGGAAATATATTACTATACATGCAAAAGTTCTTCTTTTGATTCCATTAATTTCATTGGTTCACATATTTGTTAATACGGCCTCAGCCCCAAAACAATGACAGTCATGGCATTAAAGCAGCTGTTATCTGTTGTAATTAATTTTTTATATCACGTCAGTGTAGCTACATTGTTGACATATTTGTGCACATCATTAAACATCGGCTACGCTGACAGCAAAATGATGATGACACAACTGGTCGGCTGAAGGTGATAGCTGTAGTTGATAAATACTAATTGTGGAAATGCTGCATTAACCTGTATTTAAAATATCGGTATGGAGAACCATACATGACTTCCATGTTCTAAGATTTATATTTAAAATCATTTTCAAAATGAAATATTTCCATAGAAACTACTTCTTTGTACTTATTGCTTCAGCCTTAACCACAGTACTGTGGTCACTAACGTATACTACCTCACGTTATCGCACTCGACTTTCACTGATGATGGCAGTCGATGGCACTGCCAAAATATCTGGTTTTGCAGAAAACATTGGACTAAGGCCAAACAGCCCGGGAAGGAATTTTAACAACAAACTACTTCTTTGTTGATGATAACGTAGTACACATAAAAAATTTCCCCTCCCCTTTCAACTATAATTTTCACTTATAGAAAATTACCCCCACCCTGTTCAACTAGCCTCTTCATTTATAGATATTTCATCTATGTTTCTACAGTGGATTATTATGATCTTCTTATAAGGATACTTTATTTATCAAAATTAAGTACTTTACTCTTGTTAAAACATAAAATGTTGCAGGTAAACTACCCCTTTCCCTTAACCGATCTTCACCAAAATCAATAGGCCTTGCATCATCTACAATTCAGGAATGTATGCAAAAAATTATTTGATTCTGTTTGAATGTGCGGCAGTTATCGTTCGTCATAGAAAAAATTACCCTTGTTAAAACATAATATGTTGCAGGTAAACTACCCATTTCCCTTAATCGATCTTCACCAAAATCAACAGGCCTTGAGTCCTTTACAATTCAGGAACGTATGCAAAAAATTATTTGATTCTGTTTGAATGTGCGGCTGTTATCATTCGTCATAGAAAAAATTACCCTTGTTAAAACATAATACGTTGCAGGTAAACTACCCCTTTCCCTTAATCGATCTTCACCAAAATCAACAGGCCTTGAGTCCTTTACAATTCAGGAACGTATGCAAAAAAATATTTGATTCTGTTTGAATGTGCAGCTGTTATCATTCGTCATAGAAAAAATTACCCTTGTTAAAATATAATATGTTGCAGGTAAACTACCCCTTTCCCTTAATCGATCTTCACCAAAATCAACAGGCCTTGAGTCCTTTACAATTCAGGAACGTATGCAAAAAATTATTTGATTCTGTTTGAATTTGCGGCTGTTATCATTTGCCATAGAAAAAATTCTACACAGACAGACAGACACACACGCACACACTTTTCGAAAAATGACTTTTCTTCATGTTGTGAGGGTAGTACAATCAGAATCAGCCATTATCTCGAACACGATTTTTTTCGCCATGACCATACTTCCATTTCCTTATGGAACATGGAAGTAAAAAGTAATCTCATCTCATCTTACTGAAGATGCAATCTGATGGGTGCATAGAGACAGTGTTTGGAAATGCTGCACAATTAAGAACGTATTATTACATCTGAATGCTGTGTGATTTTCTCGTTTATTATAGTAAACTCATTTTTTATTCATATATGTGGCAGTACAGTGCCACACTTTTTATAGTTCAGTGTATATCACTATTTAGAGTGTCAGTTATGTAGCATTTTTTTCAGATATATAAAAAAAACACAAAACGTTTCTCTTACAGATATGGTATCTGAGGAATGGTATAACTAATGATCTAGTTCTCAGAAAATTGGGGCAAAAACTCCATAGAAATGGATTATAAATTGTCTGCAATCTTCAACCAAATTTTCAGCACTACATTACTACCAGCATTCGCAGTATTGAGATAGGGCGAGCCACTAACTATCATCATCAACACTGGTACGCTTCACATTTTTTCCATAAAGCTGAGAAATTTGATGGTAAACTTGTGCAGCTTATGTGCAAAATTGTCACACACAACTTCACACTTTACAGGCTTTTAAACGATCGTGTCATCTCTGTATACATGTGGCACAGTAGTAATATTCAAGACTGACAATTGTAACAGCTGTGCTATGGTTGTCAAATTGAATCAAGGTCATGCCTGCCCACCTCTGTTGCAAAAATTGGTTTGTTCCGGTCCCAAGCAGATAGACTAGAACTGATCATGCCAACACTTCTTCAGACATCCCACACCTCTCAGTCCCTTCCGCTTATAATTCATTAGTTGTTTGAAGGTGCGGCTGTCATCTGTTCAGTTAAGATGTTCCAACCATTTTTAGCTGATATTGTGCACTCCTGACGAGCATACTCAGAATATTCAATTCGTGCTGTATGTCTGCATTTCTTTTACGATCTTGATGTGCAATATCCTGCCATGTGCTGCCTGAGAAATCTCATTTCAGCTACTTGAATACGATAAATTAAAGTCCATTTCTCAGATGCATAGAAAAGAGTGGATAGGGCAGACCGTCAGTTACATTTCTTTATTCACTGATTTTAGAGATCTCGTGATAGCCCCACACATATGGTTGAACTTCTGTATATCTTGTTGTGCAGAAAAAATGATATGGAAAATCAAAACTGGGGGAAAAGTAACATGGGCAGAAGGGACAGTCTAAGAAATCTGGCCATTAAGAACTGGTTAACATCAATTTAAAACTGATTTACAGGGTCTGTAGGTTGGTAGTGTCACAGGAAATGACACAAAAAGAGCTTGAATTCTTAAAAGTTAGATTAGATTATCATGTAGAAACTATCGTTGAATATGTTATTTTCATATTTCATAAGATAAATGTTGTCATTTTTCATATTGAAAATAATATACACTGAATACTGCCTAACCAAGTACACATGATTGGCTAAAGACATCTAAATGTAAAACAGAACGTCTATATAATTGTTGTAGTTTATATTATTAACAGTTCACTAAATTTATAATATTATATGTTAATAATTTACAATGTGTAATTGTAACTTACTGTTTAGTTGTTGCGAATTGCTTAAAGAAAATAAAAACATAGCTTTACTAGGGATAAATAGTAGGCCTAATAAAAATTCTGTATTCTTAATTTGAAACTTCGTGTTGCCTGTAACAAATACGGTATAATATACAAGCAGCAGTCAAAAAGTTAGTTGACTTGCATAAAAAAACATGTGGATTATTAATGAAAATTCTTTTATTTATCTGAAAGTACAATTGATCTACATTTCTTCAAAATCCGTAGTTCATTTAAACATTTACTGCAGCATGGTAAGAGTTGTTTAATGTCCTTGTCGAAAACTTCCTGTCCAACATATGATAATCATTCCTGTGCTGCATTTTTGTCTTCTTTACCAGCATGATGTCATCACTTCTCGTAGGACCTAACGCATGGAAATCAGTCTGTTCAAAATCAGGATAATATGCAAAAATCAATGTTCCACACAGAAAATATATAACATAAAACGATGTAATTACTGTAAGTAAAAAAAGAACAAATTTGTCTATTATTAAAATAAAAATATGAAGTTTATGCTGCTTGTAATAAGCGTGCACGCCATGCTATAATGTTTTTGTAATGCTTCATCTTGTTTGTCTGTCTCGATAAAACTATCATCCAAGTACCATCTGCAGAAAACAATATAAGAGTATTTCATATCGACCATATTAATTATTAATTATGAGGCACTCACCAGACCAGTTGTTACTTATGGAGGTGAGACATGTACACTGATATAAAAAAAAGGAACAAGAAACACTAAGAAGGTTTGAAAGAAAGGTCATAAGACATGTTATGGTCCAGTTAAAAAAGATGATGAATAGAGAATAAGAAAAAAACCAGGACATAGATGAGCTGTTGATTCATGAAGACATTGTAAGGTTCATAAATGCTCAAAGAATACAATTGGTTAGGTCACCTAGACCAGACGGATGATCAGCGTATGCCAGAGAAAATCATGAGGGAGCAAGTCTTATAAAAGCAGAAAGAGGGGCCGACCTAGGATAAGATGGTTGGATGATGTGCTAGAAGATCTCAGAAGAATGGATGTGAGGGGGTATACTGACATGGCAATGTGTAGAAGACTTTGGGGAAGATTGGTGTTGGAAGCCAGAGTTCACTTTGGGCTGTAGTCCTGAAAAAGAAATCATTTTTATAGGTAGGAGAGAAGGCGTACTGTATTGCATTTTGGACTTCTTTACCAGTGCGATGTCACGACTTCTCATAGGACCTAATATATGTAAATCGCTCTGTTCAAAATCAGGATGACTGTACAAAGAGTAATCGCTCTTCCCATTCAAATTTTTCAAAATGTTACTTCATGACATGTCCAAATGATGCTCGCAGTTTTCTTGATATTGCAGATGCTCAGAGATGATGTAGTGCACAGTTTCATCCATTGTGATTTGCCTACTTGCAAGTAACAATTGGTGAATGCGTTCAGTGTTGTCATCCATTGTTGAAGTTGATGGCCTTATCTGCATCATCAACATCCGTAGGGCTACTTTTGAACAACTCTCACCATCTTGCAATGACCTTGTACAAGAATGAAATATCACCATACACTTCCCGCAACTGGTGATTAATTTCACCTCCTTGGCAAATGCCATGACACGTTTCATGGTGAATAATGAACTGTCATTTGAGAAACATTGCTACAGCTGACGGAAACACAAGTTTACCAGTGTTGCTAACAGCTTTCGTTATTTTTTTATTTTATTTTTTTAAAGAATATGAGCAATTGCAACTAACATTTTGATTGCCCTCATAATTCAATTGTTGTTAGTTAATAAATTTATTGTAATTGTATGTGTGATATTTTTAGGTATACCAAACTTGCAATATATATTATTATTATTACTACGACTATACTAGTATATTATTATTTGCAACATATTATAGAATATTATTTATATGCAAATACCAATGACTTGTATCACAAATGCCCCACAGCCTGGTAAACTGTAGTTCATAATTATTCAAATTATTATCCGGTCTGTAAGGTTTGACATCCCGTTCTGCGTGACGTGTAGGGTTACGCTTGCTTCTGATTGGCTGATTGTGATTTTCAGCTGACATTGTGAAAACTCTAAAAGTGTATATAAGACGGACGGTCCTTTTTGGGATCACTCGGCCTTTGCCATACCACTGTGGTTTACTGACGTACATCTTGTCAGTCGTTTCAGAAACCTTTCACTGAAAATGCCCTCTAGAGGTGAGTCCTCATGTCAGATTATAGAGGTTCATGTTATAATGTCTGATTATAACACCAATGTCGATCACAGAGAATTTTAGTAAACCTTGGTTTTACAGCCCGTATAATAATTTGAATAATTATGATGCCATCTGTGAAAGCGTAAGAAACTAGTTCAATTGGTGCTTGCCACAAAAACTCAGTGTTGAATGTACTTGTAGACTGGTTTAGCAAAATAGATTTTTCATAAGTGAAAGAACCGTGGTACCGACTTTAGAGTTTCAGCTCTGTGTGTGTGTGTGTGCGTGTGTGTGTGTTAACATAATTTATTTGTTGTATGAAATTTGCAATGTTTTCATACACAAAAAAAGAAAAAAAAAAACAGTATTTTATTCACTTTACTTGCTGTCAGTAGTTACTTAACACAAACAAATGTTTATGCTAAACCATGCTATTGTTCACTTATGACAATGTGTTTCAATCATTACACCACTGAAAGATGGTGGAGAAGTTATCATCATTGGTGTGGCATCCCAGTAGAGTTTGGAGGTGTTTGTAGTCCATGATGGACTTTGGCCGATGACAAATCATGCACACGCAGATTTGGTATTGCCGATTTTCGTTAAGTGAGTCGCCCAAAAAATTGCTACTCCAGCCTTCCTGGGTTTGCTATTATAGTCAGTGAAGCTTTTATGCATGTCTCTCCGTTTATTGGTAGCAACCAATTTGTCAGATTCCTCTTTGTATTGCTCTATTACGTTATGGTTCAAGAGTTTATTTAGTGAGTCGACCTGTAGTGGTGTATCTTTTAATGTACTTATTGTAGTAGCACCTTTTTGTCTGTCATCTTGTTCCCTTCTGGTCCAACATGAGATGAACCGCACTGAAATACGACAGATTCATTGAGAGCCTGCAAGTGTTTTAGCGCGTGGTTTTATTTTATTGTGGGTGGCTGTTAGAAGAAACTGCTTGTACGACTGCTTTTGAATCTACTAAGAAGACATCTGTGCCAAATCATCTTTGGGTCTGTGAAGAATGCTGTAGGGCCAGAGGTAGTCTGTATTTCACCATTAAAGTTTGATTTGATATACTACTGAACAACAGTCTATGATAAGTACTGTCATACATAGATTAATATAAGTCAACCACATTGTACACCATTCAAAAGCAGAAGTTGGCGGGGCAAACTGACTTCAGTCACGAACTAAATTCTATGCTGTATGCATTGTGACAAACAGAAATATGTTGACCTAGTCAGTAGGAATAATATTTAGTATTGAAAGAGAATTAATTGATGACTAGTTGGGCACTTGGTGAAACATATTAATGCAAAGGTTTTGTAAAATATATAAAAACACTTGGTAAGTTTCACAGATTTTATTTAACTCTAACAGCTGTTTCGGCTACCTAAGCCATTGTCAAAGAGGCAAATGAGTGAAAAAGTATTACAAAACTTACTCATTTTACAAAACCTTTGAAAGAGAATGTCCAGGTTGCATTACTTTAATCAACATTTAATTTACTTTAATTAAAAAGAAATCAAAACAAGGTAATCAATGACATTGAACTTAATCATTTGTGAACTACGTTTGTAGCTTGTGTAGTAGACAAACCTTGGTAATTTGGCAATGAATTCTTGCTGTACTTAATTTTTGTGCATGCAAAACTCATATCAGAACACAAACTCCAAATGTGGTGGAATTTCTAATGAGATTACTAATTTTATGTAACCTTACCTTGTGTGTACACAAAACAGCAATGAAGTGTCTTTTATTAGACTCGATGTGAGCCAAACTAACATATTTCGCATATCCAAACTTGATTATGTTGCGTGAGCAGATATGCAGTGGGACCCTATTTTCTGATTTATCCTTGTGATTCCATTCACTTTTGAAACAACCCATATGCGATCATGCCATGTGTTGTTATGTGATCATGAATCAATAATATTCTCACGTAGGCTTCCGCGGCCAGTGTCCATTATGTTTTTGAAGTCTTCTTCTGGTATGGACCACGTCAAAAATGGCTTGTATAACGTTTCACCCATGTTACAGTATCCTCAGGTCTAAGTGACGAAAAGGCCGGCAAGCGAACTCAGTTATATAGTGTAGAAGTGGCGGTGGGTGGTCCGGTAAGTGGACCCTGCCCTGTAGGCGTTACTCTGTGTGCATTATTTGTGTGGTCAGTCAACCCGTGTGCAGTCAAACCAGAAAGTAAAGGGTACCAAGTCATACTAAGCGTGGCGGTTTCTCTGTTGATGTTATCCTTGTGTTTATTAATTTCTATTGCTTCTAGGATCAATCTGTCACAATACCTATTACATGGCCTTATTACAGACACGTCTTCGAAGTTTACCATGTGATTAGTTAAGGCTGAATGCTCAGCAACTGATCATAGACTTTTCAACTGCTGAGTTCTTCGTATGTCTGACATGTTCTTGGACTCTTGTTGAAATCAGGCAGCCCATCTGGCCAATGTAGCCTTTCCGCAACAGCATGGGATTTTGTAGATACCTTCAGTGTTGTACGGGATTCTGTCTTTGATTGGTTTTAAAAATTGTGCCAGCTTCTTATGTGGTTGAAACAATGTTTTAATGCCGTATTTCCTCAGCATACAGCTAATTTTGTCTGTGGTAGCTTTTACGTACGGTAAGAATTCTCTGTGGTTACTATCGTCTGCTGTAGGTGTTTCTGAAGTTTTCCGGTTTTCTTAAATGCTGTACGGATGGCATCCCTGTTATATCCACATGAATCAATAATAATGTGATAATTATTACAAGTGAACAGACAGTGGCATAGCAAACAACATTTCTCGTGTTTACAAAAAGAAATATTACCTTTGTTCATACCATTCTTTTTAAGATTTATTTGCAGTACTTTGCTTAGAACTTTTCCTAATAAATTATTTTTGTTTTATTATTATTACTGTCATTACACATTTCAGACCAGAGTGTTACTTGTTTACATCTAAGTCATTCTTATGTACAAAAAGGTAAATATGTGTAGTTTTATAAGATACGATATAATTGTGTAAATAAAATATATTTTATAAATCTTAACTGAAACCAAATATACATAAAACTTTTACCAATTGTGTTAGTGATTGTTCCTTTCCAAATACATAATACTCCCTTTTGTCACCCTGATACATTTGATATTATTGATATTTTTTTATCATTGATACAAACAAGGTTAAAGTAATTGAGAACATTAATTTTTTGGGTAGCCATCTTGTATCGCCAACTTCTTAAAAGAGAAAAAAAAAATATATACGTGCTTACCCTACTTACGTTCATACGGGTTCTTTTTGGCGAACAGGAAAATCAGAATGTTGTTTGAACAAATAAAGAGAACGTTATATGTTTCGTCATTAATTAAAATTTATTAACCTTTCTGGAAAAACGCACACAAAATGAAATTAAGAAAACAACTTTTAATAAAAAAAATATAACATTTTAGTGTAACAAGAAATCAAGATTTTACATAGAAATAATCTCTATACTACTAGGGTTAGTTTTAACTACGGAAACCAGCACTTCATTCCCTATTTATGTAATCAAACAAAACCTCACACTCGCTCACATACTACCCCCCATTTTAAAATCTTTCCCTAAATTTCCCATTTTTATTTAATTTTATTTATTTGTATATTTAAACCAGCATTTTTTTATTATTATTTTTTGAATGTCTACTTTCCTGTATATGAGTTCGACTCCTGGGGCGTCTCCTCATGGCGTGCACTGTTTTGCGGTTATATTGTTTTATAGTTCGCACTATTACATTTTTACGGCCAAAAACTGTTTGTGTTTTAGATATAAATATAAAGATTCACATTTTTATTGTATGCGGGCCCGCACTTATGTTCCGAAACTTTTACATAGCTGTTGCTCGCGCGAGCGATGAGATTGGACTGGGGAGATTTACAGGCGCTATTTTGTGAAGCGGCTGTTGTAGTATGTTCAAATGTCTTTGTTTTCCAGTTTATATCCTTGCGCCAGTACACTACTTTCGTTTGCTGAGTGTCTGACGAAACTGATGACACACCGCGTTATATAAGTTGCTGACGCAACACATCGCCTGATGTCTGGTTGCATAATTGGTTTACAGATTTTGTTACATAACGTGTTTACGTTTTTCGTGTTCGTCATTGTCCTTGAACTGACTTTGGTACATTTGCAGTTATTAAAACGGTCCACACAATTATTAAACAATTCATACAGTCAACAGCAGTGCAGCCACGTTGCGATCGCTTCCACATAACAAATTTACCTCTCGGTCATAAAATTTTTCTATCTCTCAATTAGTTAATTATTATTTATGAAAAAAAAAATACAAATTCTGTTATTACCCCAGGTCTGCCCAAAAATGCCCCGCTACAATACCCCCTCAATGAGATATTTTATGCCGAAGCATAAAAAATCTCATTGACACATTCATACTTGCTAAAGGGATCAGCCCGGATATGTCGCCACAACCCCCTGTATGGTTTACAAAAAAGAATAATCAACTTACCCTTGGTCCGGTGACTGTGACCGCATCTGCATGACAATACTGGACTTCTCTCTCGAGATCCCAACACTGTAGAGTCAGACAGATACTCAACGCCCCTGCCCTGACGCGCAGGCCAGCTCAGGTCCGCCGCCACAGCACCACCAAACACTGAAACAACAAATCAAAATATCAAATAGTGGCCTTATACAACACCATATCCCCAACTGATCTGTTCCCCCCTAGCGGTTCTGGTTTGCGCTAAGAAGCACTGGTTTTGTTCTTTATTTATATTTAACATATATATGAATACCTAACTACAACATGATAAGATTCTCTTACACTAACAAACACAACATAACATAAGAAAACATAGACATAAAACATAAAATAAGAAACATAGTACACTTCTAATTCCCATTAAAATAAACAACTGGTATTTAAAATGTTACACACTTTACATTATTAAATTGGCATATAAAATCAAAAATTACTTTTAAACTTGATTTACTCTTATTAATTCGTTTCTCAAAATTACAAAAATTTTTTTTTTTTTTTTTTTTTTTTTTTTTTTTTTTTTTTTTTTTCAATTATGGCCATTATTATTCTATTTCATTACTTTGGGTGATTCTACGTTATTCATTATAATTTACTTTATCCACTTGGCATTTACTCATAATCTTACCCCTTTTATTACTCTTAACGTTCCCTTACAAAATCTCTAACTAGTATGACACCCCTCTCTTAAAATTTACTAACCCTTATCTACCTCTAACTACTTACTACTGTAACTCCAATCGCCACCTTCTACTCTTATATATAAAAAAAAAAATACTCTCTAACCCTTTGTACATAGGATACGTGTTTCCCCCCCCCCCCCAAAAACTCAATTCCCGTTCTCTGGCCCCTGGATTTTTACCTAAGGCGGCCCCTTCCCACTAAAACTATACCAAATCCCGTCCCAACCCTTATGTTGCGGACTCCCACATTACACTACCCCTACTACAAAATTGCCATCCCCAAAAAATCTCAATCTCATAACCTCACTACAATTACAACAAATTAACATCAACAAAATAAACAATATATCGCTCAAAACTCTACATAAAATCTCCATAACTACTGTGTCTCCACTTATACTTCTCAAAATTCTATAACATATACTAACTCAAAACAACATTGCATTATTTTCATCTCTCATTCTCTTTAATACCTCAATATTTTTTAACTTGGACTGACTCAAACATTTTATTCAAACAATTACTGTCACCCATTTCTATCTTTTGCAACCCATTGAAAATTTCACCTATCACAACTATTTTCCATTTTATTTTAAAATCTATAAACACATTGAAAACATATTATTATATTTTTATAATACTTATTCCTAACATACTAAATGCAATCAACACAATAAGACATAATAAACACAATATAGGAAGTATTTAGTGCATCTATTTTTTAAATTCAAACAAAATTATTGAGTAGCAAATCATCATTATTAATTAAAATATAGCGAAATTTTAATACGTTATCCCCTTGGATAACCTCCCAGCCACACACACTATTTCAGATTATGTAAGACTGTGGCGCCTTTTCGCTTCCACAGAGACTGTATATTTTGGAGCAGGGTTTTACCTCTCCGTGTCTCTGCTTCCGCTATTAAGTTTAAAATTGGTGAACATCAACATGTTCTCGTTAATAATCATGCACCCTTAAACGGATCTACCACCTGGCTCTGCTGTTCCTCCTCGAACAGAGTGGCAGCCGCTGTTCCATAGTTTGGTGATTCCCCTTTTATTACCCCCCATCAATTTCAAAATACACCTTTACAACGATAACAGCTATGGCCAGTTATGGTCAGCGCGTAATCGTAATGTGCCCCAACCATAGCTGTTAAAGCTAAACCAATTCCACGGTCAAGGTTCGGTGAGGCCGTGACCGCCCGAAAAGTTGGGGAATCACAAGTAAAATATCTTTCGTAATATTAAATTTACGAATTTATATTTAAATGACAATATTAATTTAGATGGGGTTTTAACCCACTTTATATGGAAGCTTAACCATTATTAACATAAAATATTAAATACAAAATTTACAACCTCCCCCCATAGCAGTTCCACACTACACTGTTATGTCACTTCATTGAGCACCAATCTACCCCCCAAAATTATCCCCACAGCTTGTATTGATAACAAGTTCTTATATTACTACACATTTCTTCAAAACGTTCCTATACTCACTAATACTAAAATTTAACAATTATAATTGGTCACCTATTCCAAAAAATTTAGAAGAAAAAAAAAATTATATTTTAAATTTAAAATTATACACATCCAAAATTATTTTGGGTTTTTTTTTTTTTTTTTTTTTTTTTTTTTTTTTTTATATATTATTTACATAGGAGGCTGACTCTATTGTCATAAACTTACTCTACGTCTAGGAAGGTCGCAGCCGCCTGAAATGCCGGGTCTTGCAAAAAGAATAGGCACTAGATAGATACACTACGTGAACTCACGTCCCCTCTCTGAAACACACTACCCCCCCTCTCCTACCATTTCTTCTACCCCGCTTTCTATCTTGCGCCGATCCCTCTTGCCCCAAAACTCGTCGTTTCGGGCTAATCAGAAAATATTGTCAAGGGCTCCATTTTAATTTCGCCCTTGACACTAAAAAAATTTAAATTGAATGCACTGCCTTTTACTTAAATGCAGCCTCCATTATTTACAAACACTCTAAGGCAGTGCAGGCACACCAAAACCGCTGCACCGGGAGTGTATAAGAAAATAATTTGTGTCACGTACCTGTGGGGTCCCCCTCCCCGTTCAAATGTGCAGTTAGGTTTTCTACTTTATACCAATTTTGGTGGAGCCGGACCATCGTTGTTTTCACCGCCCGAAGGAAGATCCGCCAACCATGGCCCGCCTCCGAGTTCCGAATTCCACGGCCAGGACTGGTAAGATCGTGACCGCCCGAAAATGGGGGAGGATCCCTTCTGAAAACATACAATAATATTTGAAAAAACTTATTTATAAACATAACAATTAAAGTGACCTATATAATTTTAAATTCGTCGCATTTTGAGTACCTACTATTTCCTGCGTCGCTGGGTTCCTCAGCACATACGCATTCTGCATTTTTACTTCTATAACTTCATAAGGTCCTTCATATAACAAGAAAAACTTTTTTATTTCCCTATCTTGAGCACTGGACAAATCATGTCTTTTTACTAACACTAACTGACCTACCTCATACTTGGTCCATTTACCTTTGGCATCATGTTTCTGTTTTCGTCGCTCTCCTCTAGTAAGTAAATTCTCGTTCGCCAATCTAATTTTCATGTTCCTGTCCAAAATTTGACCTTCAGGTGGGTATGTGAAGAGTTGTTCTAATATCCTGGGCGGCCTTGTTCCCCTGATCAATTCATGCGGCGTTTATCCCGTGGACTCATGGGTGGTACAATTCAGCCACTCCTCTACTTTTCTCACGTAGGATGGCCATTCTGTGTGTTTGGCGTGACAGTACGCCCGAAATATCCTGCCAATCTCTCTCATCACCCGTTCTGCTTGGTTCGACTGAGGATGGTACACTGCCGTATGCTTGGGTATGATGCCTTCCCATCCAAGCGTCTGCCGCCACTTGCCGCTTATAAACTGTGGACCATGGTCAGATAATATAATTTTCGGCTTTCCCACATTAAGCATATAATCTTTTACTATTCTCTCACTAAGTACCTTACTAGTTGCCCTCTTAATACTATATAACTTTACAAATTTTGAAAAAGTGTCTAAAACTACAAATACATATAACACACCCCCTCTACCTCTGGGTAATGGTCCATATAAATCAACCGCAACTAGATCAAAAGGCTTATCTACTTTTATATAATTCATCTCTCCTTCCACTCTATAATTCACCACTTTCGATTTTTGACATAAATCACACACTCTCAACACTTTTCTCACTCTCCTCTCCATATTCTTAAATATACATGACTCTTTCAAAACATTTGCACACTTTCTCGCACCAAAATGACCATACCTTATATGACAATCCCAAACAATTTTATCTATTAACCCATCAGGTATAACTAACCTCCAATCACGCTCCCCACCATCTACTTTTTTAAACAAAATGCCTTGATATACTTGAAATCGCTCATTATATTCTGATCCCGCTACATCTGTTTCTAAACTAACAATTATTTTACCCAGTTTGCTATCAGATCTTTGCAAGTTTTTAATGTCACTTAATTCCTCACCAAAAATCCTATCTTCTCTAGTTAGTCTAAAAATTTCTATTTCTTTAAGGTCCCTACCAGTCTTATTATCTATAACATCTATTCTAGAAAGTGTATCTGGTACCTTATTATCTGACCCCTTTATGTACTCCCATGAAAAGTTATATTCCTGTAAGGCTAATACCCACCTGGTTAATCGGCTGTGTGTTAGCTTACATGAATTCAGAAATGACAGTGCCTTGTGGTCCGTCCGGATTATCGTAGTATTCCCTAAGATGTAGGTGCGGAATTTACCCACGGCGAACACAATGCTCAGAAGTTCCTTTTCTGTTGTCGTGTAATTCTTTTCCGCCGATAACAGCGATCTACTGGCGAAGGCGATCGTTAGGTGTTCCTTGTCGCAGCTCTCCTGGTATAACTCGGCACCTAGCGCTACATTGCTGGCGTCGGTCTGCAAATAAAAAATCTTATTAAAATCGGGATGATTCATCATTATCATGTGACTGAACTTTCTCTTAATTTCATTAAACGCAGCTCGTTCCGCATCGCCCCATCTCCACTGTTTATTCTTCTGCAGGACAGCACTCAGTTTGGATGTTGTGTGTGCGTAGTTCTCCTGAAATTTCCTGTAAAAATTGCATAAGCCTAAAAAACTCTGTAGTTGCTTAATGTTTTTAGGTTCAGGGAATCGCATTATTGCTTCGACTTTGTCAGGGTTGGCTAATATCCCCTCTTGTGTAATGATAAATCCTAAAAAGTGTATCTCTGTCTGCAGAAACTTAGACTTGTCCCAATTCACTGTTAAACCCCCTACTTGTAGCTTATCTAATACATATTCTATGTGTTCTAAATGTTCAGTGAATGTTCTAGAGGCTATCAAAATATCATCGACATACACAGTTAAAAAGTCTAAGTCCTTAGGTTGTAAAATATTATCTAAACATTTGATAAAACTAGCAACACTGGTGTTTAATCCAAAAGGTAAGCGTTTAAACTGGTAATTCTTACCATTAAAAAGAAAAGCTGTGTATTTCCTACTCTCTGTTGCTAATGGTACCTGCCAGTATCCAGCGGTCAGATCTAAAGATGTCAGGTACTTGACTCCGCTAAACTTTTGTAAAATCTCATTTATGGGTTCCGGAGATTCTCTGTCCGGTATAATAATTTGATTTATTTTTCTAGCATCTAAACATAACCTTACCTTGCCATGCTTCTTTATCACTACCACCAAAGGGTTTGAATAAGGTGATACTGAGCGTTCAATTATGCCTCCTTGCATCATACGGTCTAACTCCTCCTGGACAGCTCTTCTCTTCGAAAATGGCACCGGGTAGCTCCTCTGCATGTATGGTGCGTGGTCCCGAACTTTCAGCTCGCAGATGTAGTCCTTTGCTTTCCCTGGTGATTCATCAAACACTTCTCTGTACCGCTCCACAACTGCCCACAACTCCTGTTGTTGAGTATTTCCTACAACTGTATTTTCATTGAAAAATTTATCGGCTCTATTTGCCCACACACTCTCATTACGCTCATGCATCTCTCTCTCCTCATTTTCTAGGCTATCACTCTCTAGACATATATTTATTTTAGTTTCTATCTCTCTATCACTTATCTGTTTATGTAACATTTTTATTCCCGTGACTTTATTTTCATTTACTACTTTCTTAAACTCTATGCTGACTGGTTTATTCCCCTTTTCAAATTTTATTATTTGTTTATTGAAATCTATTACTGCTCCGTTTCTTTCCAAAAAATCATTTCCCAATATTACATCTAGACTCAACCCTTTAACTACTAGGAAAGTGTTTTCAAATTCAACTCCATTTATTAAAATATTTAATTGTACTTGTCTGGTTATTCTTTTACTTCTCACCCCAGTTACCCCCACTACAGTGACCCCTGCAACTGGTAATGACGGTATATTCTTGTTTAACTCTTTTAATTCACCCATGACATTTTCAGAAATTACTGATATCTCGCTACCGGTATCAATTAAAGTTTTATAATTCTTACCTTCAATGTTAATCGTCACCTCAGTCAATCCTGTTCTGCGTTCCACCACCTTGTTCTCCTCTTCTTCTAACAACTCTTTTGCCATATCCATCTTGATGACGTTGTTTGTGTATTCGTTAATTCCTTGGACCCGGTCCTCCGTTGACAATGGCTGGGTCCGCTTCCCCATTGTCTTCCTCAGTTTTCCGTGGAGGGACCTGCCACAGCTTGATGATTTCCTCCTCGACTTCTATTGTGATTTCCTCCTCCTCGAGGCCCTCCTCTATAAAATTCTCCTCCTCTCGACTGTTGATTTGGTGGTGGATTTGTCCTCTCGTTTCTGGCGCACTCCCTGGTTCGATGACATCTAAAACAATTCGTTCTATTAGCATAGTTATCAATTTCACAGGCTCTACACCTCCAACTCTCGCCCCTATTATCGAAACTTCCTCCCCGCGCTCCTCTATGAAAATTCTGTGTACCCCTGTTATGATGGAAATTATTATTATTATTATTATTATTATGGTGTGGTACTACTGGTGTGTTTGGACGTCGTCCCATGTCGCGTTCCCCTATATTCTGTAATACATCTAACATGTTTTCTAACTTGCTTATATTTGTAATCTCTCTAGTCATTAAAGTTATTTGCACCTCTCTGGGCAGGTGTTTGCTAATATGTCGTACAAATGATCGGAATGGCAACGGCGGTTCTAAATACTTTGCTTCGTTATAAATGGTCATCACATATATGGTTAGGTGGTTATTAATCCTACCAAAATTCCCGTTACCCATTATTTTACTTCTTAATATTTCTTGGTCTTCTTCTGACCAATATTTATTGCGAAAAGCTATCTCAAAATCTTCATAACTTTCCCATTCGGTATGGTGTACTTCCGACCATATCTCGGCACTACCTTTAAAACATTTGATAATCTTCAGCAACTTAACCTCCCAGCTACTATTATTAAACCGATTAAACTCCCTAACCCTATTTAAAAATTGCATTGGGTGTACTCTACGATTGTCACAATAGAAAGTTTCTAATTCTACTTCATTATTTGTGTCTCGTGTCATAAATACTCGTTCAATAACATTGTTTACATTTTGATTTTTCACTAAACTTAATTCATCTCGCATACTACTAATATTTTGTTCAAGTGAATACAATTTTTTATCATTACTATATTCAGACTGTACATTATTTTTTGCTATTACTTCAATAGATTCATTTACTGCTTGTATCTCTGTCTTATAATTACTTTCAATTTCATATATTCTAGAGTCTATCTTATTTTGGTGTTCATCAATATTCTGACTAAATTTTTCAACTGTCATTACTACACTACTCAACTTACATTCAGTTTCAATATTACGTTTAATAATTTTAGATTCTATGTCATTGTTATACTCATTCATTGAATTTATTAATATTTCATTGTTTTCATTGATTTGCTTCTCAACTCTGTCTATCTGACTATCTATTTCATTAAATTTATCATCTGTTTTTTGTATTGAATCATCTAACTTGGTTTCTACTTGGCTGATTTTATTAGTAAATTCTACTTTGGTATTTTCACAATGTTTATTAATTTCTTGTATCTCATGTTTCAACTCCTCAAAACTATTCTTTTGAATATCAAACTTCTCATTGATACTACTTTTGAACTCTTGCATATCGTTTTTCTGTTCATTAAAAAGCAATTTCATCATCTTAATCATATCATTATCTTCAGCCTTTTTATTCACGACTGGTGTTGAGTGAACCCCTTCATGCATGATTTGGGATTCAGTTATGCTTATCTGGCTTTCATCTACACTGTCAGTGACGCTGACAGTTTCATGATTGTCTGCCATTTTTTCTTAAAAATTTTTTATATATATTTCTTTATATAATCTTCTTATCCGTAACATATAATTATTGAAAAATATTCTACTCACCCATATTAAACATAACCTCTTACGTCTAATTTACGTATGCATAAAAATTTTATTTTCAACTTCACACAATCATTCTGTTCTCCCCGTAGGCCTATATTTATATAATTTCATTTATATAAATCGTCCCTCATCTTCGGGCGCCACTGATACGTTTGATATTATTGATATTTTTTTTATCATTGATACAAACAAGGTTAAAGTAATTGAGAACATAATTTTTTGGGTAGCCATCTTGTATTGCCAACTTCTTAAGAGAAAAAAAAAATATATATGTGCTTACCCTACTTACGTTCATACGGGTTCTTTTTGGCGAACAGGAAAATCAGAATGTTGTTTGAACAAATAAAGAGAACGTTATATGTTTCCTCCTAAATTAAAATTTATTAACATTTCTGGAAAAACGCACACAAAATGAAATTAAGAAAACAACTTTTAATAAAAAAAATATAACATTTTAGTGTAACAAGAAATCAAGATTTTACATAGAAATAATCTCTATACTACTAGGGTTAGTTTTAACTACGGAAACCAGCACTTCATTCCCTATTTATGTAATCAAACAAAACCTCACACTCGCTCACATACTACCCCCCATTTTAAAATCTTTCCCTAAATTTCCCATTTTTATTTAATTTTATTTATTTGTATGTTTAAACCAGCATTTTTTTATTATTATTTTTTGAATGTCTACTTTCCTGTATATGAGTTCGACTCCTGGGGCGTCTCCTCATGGCGTGCACTGTTTTGCGGTTATATTGTTTTATAGTTCGCACTATTACATTTTTACGGCCGAAAACTGTTTGTGTTTTAGATATAAATATAAAGATTCACATTTTTATTGTATGCGGGCCCGCACTTATGTTCCGAAACTTTTACATAGCTGTTGCTCGCGCGAGCGATGAGATTGGACTGGGGAGATTTACAGGCGCTATTTTGTGAAGCGGCTGTTGTAGTATGTTCAAATGTCTTTGTTTTCCAGTTTATATCCTTGCGCCAGTACACTACTTTCGTTTGCTGAGTGTCTGACGAAACTGATGACACACCGCGTTATATAAGTTGCTGACGCAACACATCGCCTGATGTCTGGTTGCATAATTGGTTTACAGATTTTGTTACATAACGTGTTTACGTTTTTCGTGTTCGTCATTGTCCTTGAACTGACTTTGGTACATTTGCAGTTATTAAAACGGTCCACACAATTATTAAACAATTCATACAGTCAACAGCAGTGCAGCCACGTTGCGATCGCTTCCACATAACAAATTTACCTCTCGGTCATAAAATTTTTCTATCTCTCAATTAGTTAATTATTATTTATGAAAAAAAAAATACAAATTCTGTTATTACCCCAGGTCTGCCCAAAAATGCCCCGCTACAACCCATACAGACTTACAAGATCAGAATTTTTAACTGTCAACACCACTGTTTTCCCATGTTCATAAATGTGCTGTTGCTCAAGTGTACTAAAAAAATTATAGAAATTATAATAGTTTGAAGCGGCTGAAGCGTAGTGATGGCCACACTGCCTTCCTTGTATGCCATACGGCTCACATAAGGCAGCCTACCCTGCCTGACTCCTAAGCTGCTTCGGTGGTACACATGGGAGCCATTATTATTATTATTATAATAGTTTGAAAATTTATTGAAAGTGGACAACTGCAAATGTATTGAGTTCATTGTCCACTGGCCGCTTACGGTAGTTTCCATTGTGTTGTTTTCATTAACACAAAATGCCCCATTAGTAATATTTGTGTGACTGATAATTATTATCGTCCTAATGACACGGCTCGAAAATAAACCAATTCTAAATTGCAATTTGTTGTATTCATTAAAGTGCGTTGCCTGCTGTACGGATTGGCAACATTTATTTGTTGGTTCAGGAAGAGGTTTTTAAATATCAGTTAATGAATAGCTAGATGAAATTGTGCCAGATCCTTACTTCCGTCGTCCCAGCTGCCAATACGGAGGTTATATTAAAAGTTATAGAACAGTACTGCCAATCTGTTTTAGAGGCAGGACGATATAAATTGAACACTCCAGTCTCAATGCACAGTAGACAAACACCTCGTTGCGAGGCTAACAAAATTTTCATTTACTTTGCACATGTGCAGAACAGTTTTTTGCAGTGTTTCATAGCGTGAACATCAGCTGCAACAAGATTGACGAGAACAACGGAAGCATGTGTGTGACAGAGAGGGAAATAATATGGAAGTGAGACAGTGAACGTTATAGCGTCGTCTCCCTTCTCTTCTCTCTTAGCTATACTTGAAAGTGGGGGTAATTAATGCATTGGATCGGCGCAGATTACTGTTCAGGAAACGCTGGCGGGCCTACTACACTTGACATGCCAGTGGGCAGATAATCTACCACCTCAATACCACTCAAAACTAGTCCTTATGGTGGACTCCCAGGCTGCTATTCCAATGGTATCTTGAAACCACCAGTCAGCGAAATTGCAGAGCATCAAACAAATTCACAAATCTCTTTAACAAAACTAGTGTTCCAGTGGATCCTGTCCCATGTAGAGGTCGAGAGAAATGAAATCCCTGATAGGCTGGTCAATAAGGGCACCGAAGTTCATCTGAAAGTGTCCTCTGTCAAGAAATTTCTATCGCACCAAATTCATGGAATCTGTAGAAAAGAAGGAGCAGGACGACAAAAGGGAAAACATCTGTGAACAACAGAAACTCTTCTTCTTCAGTACTACAGACAGCCCAAATCTACCGAAGTCTCCTGTCCATTGCCATCTCAGTGTAACCCCTCACATTCATTCTTCTGAGATCTTCTAGCACTTTATCCAACCATCTTATTCTACATCTGAACTTCTTTCTGCTTTTACAGACTTTGAGAAGCTACTCACCTTTCTCACATTTATTAATTATTATTTAAAACAAAACTTACCTTGATTTAGCCCAGGATTCGGCACACGAACTGTGAACTATAAACGTGACTTAGGGTTACGTACTTCAATGACTATGCACATTTATGGTTAACTCATTCAAATTTTATTAAAACATTTTTCTTAGCTTCATGAGTTACTTCTCTCAGAATCCCATTCCAAACAATAATTATGTCAAATTCTCATTTAACAAATACTATCAAAGTCTAATATTCTCTCTTACCATACTGAACAAAAATATAATTACTTAACTTAATTATTAAAGGTGACCCAGTATCTTGCTCACACACACACACTCATACAATATTTATTACCCCATCATTTACTGTAAAGAACTCTTTTAATTAAATTTTCAGGATTGATTTCATGTTATACAGTTACTTGGACATGGATATTCCTTCCGACCACGTGCCGCACTGATTTCCTTTTTGTTCACAGGTTTGTCCGAATCAAGTCATCACTGACGATTTAATTACTGAAGATTTACTGTTCTCGCACCATTTTATATCACTTCCTCGTCACTTTAGAACAAATTTTGCAATTTTAATTAATTTTCGGCCCGCGAGCCTTTGTTTTCATCCGGCCGGATGGGGGTTTTGTAGTCGACTGATGCTGTACTCCAGCGTCTACAAAAAGCCACGCCTTCTTGATCCACGGCAACTAATTAATAAGAATCACGTGACCCGGTAATGAGTTAAAGTTTGTCTTCCTTCCGTTATTAACTTTGGGTCCAAGAGTACAAAAAGCAGCACACACACACGCTCGGACCCACATTCCAGCGTCTTATCGTTCTCGTACCTGACTCTACCTAGTACCGAGTTGAACACAGGGTGTTAAACAAATCAAGTCCTTTTGACAATAAATGTTGCCCAACCACAATTGGCTCCAGATTGTTATAATTGTTATAAAAATAAACCCCCAGCCTTATTTTCCCCGTTACAATACCCCCCCCCCAATGAGAGGTTTTCTGCCAAAACAGAAAAACTCTCATTGCTAAACCCTAAGAGGATCAGTGAGGATCTGGTGCCAACAACCCCCCATTAATTTCTTAACACATCATGGGTAAACTACCCCCCTAGCTCGGTGACGATGGCTGCACCTGAACAACATTACTGGACTTCTCTGTCCAAGATCCCAACACCGTAAAGTCAATCAGTTACTCACCACAGTACCACCTAACCTTGTAACATTTTATATAAAATCAACAACTAGCCTTATACCATACCAGATCCTCAACCGATATATCCCCCCTTACATACATACTGGGTTGCCTTTAGCAAGTACTGGCTGCACGTACACATACTCATTATTATATCAAACACAACATCTCCACATTAATTCTTGATCTAAAATTCGTAAAAATATTTTATATTCAATTCCTTTTCTCAACTTTTATCGGCTTGACGTTACGGTTTCAAATCAAAAACAAATCAAATTAAATCATTTAAATTTTGTTCAAATAGAGAAATTAATCTAAGTCCATTATCAAAATCCCTTTTAAGATAATTTATATTATCTCTTTCAATTAATTAATTTAATCATAATTCTCAAAATTCGAAAATCCTTTACATGAATTTACTTTATTACTTCTCTTAACTAGCTGCTAATAATCATAATAAACAAAATAAAATGAACACCTTATTTTATCATAAACTCCCTTATCACTACATTTGTTTACAACACATATAATATGAACAATATAAATCAGTTAATACATTAGCAATACACATAATCAGCAATATATCCTGAACATAAAAACACAACACAATCTGTACTTCAAACAAAATTTAAAAAAATTTTTTTCATAATTAAATAATATTGTTATAAAATGTAATAGTTTTATTAAACATATATTCTGATAATTAATAGAAAGAAAAATTATAAAATAAAATTACATTGATTACTAAAAGAACATATAAATTGATTACATTGACCATTATATAGTTCCTATCAGTCACCCAGCTGATGTCTTACTGACAGTTGAATGACCTTTCTATAGTCACACTGAATACCACTAACACCAATACCCAAAATTATATAATTACCATCATAAAGGTTCTTGTAGATTAAGATCATTACAATTGAATGTAGTACTTAAAATCGTTTGTTCTCATAAGTGAAATACATCACTAATCATCGAATCATAGTTATAGCAACTGTTACTGAACAGGAACTGGGTCACCAACCACCAACTCTCTCTTTAGAGTAAGTGAAATTGAATGTCCCTTGGTTTACAGTGGTTGTTACCCTCTCACTGATTGCTCAGTTACTCTTCCCACTACATCATTTTTCTTAATTCCCCCCTATCCCAGTTACAATTAGGTAAATAGGCTCACGCTTAAACCGTGCAAGGCATTTACCTGGTTGCATAAAATCTCTATTGTTTATGCCCCCGGCTTGTAACGGCCAGCTCCTTTTCCACACACACTATTGTTTCCTGATGGTGGACTGTAGCGCCCATTTGCATCCCCAAGAACTGAAGTTTATATAAATATAATTCCAACACACAAATACTGCACCAGAAGCAAGATGGCGAAGGTTGAAGATGGGAGAACAGGATCTCCCGAAACATGTCCCTAAAGGAAAAAATACATCTTGAGGTAAAATAGTTACAAGTATTATAGTAATATATATATATGTAATTTGTGGTGTTTTCAATTTGTTTCTTCTGCAAGTAGATAATATTGTATATTCTTTTTAACACATGACGCACGTTTCACTGAAAAATATCAGTATCATCAGAGGTTTCTAAGTGAATTAATAACAATCGAAATAATTCTATTCAATTATATTATTCAATTATTCTATTACTGAATATTCAAATATGATACTGATATTTTTCAGTGAAACGTGCGTCAGGTGTTAAAAAGAATATACAATATTATCTACTTGCAGAAGAAACAAATTGAAAACATCACAAATTATATAATTACTGCAAGAAACATCGAGTTACTTATATAGAAAATATATATATGTGTAGGGTATAGACGCTGCCTATACCGTTCTTGGTTAAGCGTTATGAAAAATTCGGCATTACTGATGTCCGAGGACACCAGTAATCCTACTAAATATGATTTACACACCTTTAACACGGCACTATCACCCCCTACAACGATAGCCGCTGTTCCATAGTTTGGTGATTCCCCTGAATTTACCCCCCCCCCCCCCCCCGGTTAATTTCTAAATTCACCAATTTTGAAAATAATAAGCATGCTAGGATACAATCTGCCTAACCACACTTGCTACCAATAATCCAAATCCACGGTCAGGGTTCGGTGACTCTGTGACCGCCCGAAAGTGGGGAATCGCTAGTAAAAAATACATATATATATTGTAACGTAACAGATTTGAGGTCCCCCACGTTACATAAAAAATGAAGTAACTATGGTTTAGAACAACACCCAAATATTAAGGTTACGAAGTAATTAATACATCTGAGATGTACATAAATTTAAAAGATGTAATAAATAACATGGATTGTAAAATATAAACATTGTATCAAATGGGAGGAGTTTGATATGTAGTAATGAAGTATAAAATACTATTCCAATTAATGGTTAATGTGTTACAAATTGTACTTGTTGTTATGCTGTAGCATGGTAGTGTTTACAGGATATTTGTTTTATGTTTTGTGGATAGTAAGAGGGAACTGTTGTTTTATAGAAGTACTTAGTCAGTGGTACTCCTTTCATTTATGTTAAAATTGTCTTTAGACAATTAAGTATAAATACATGTGTTAGGTATTATATTATGTTAAATGTATTGACTGAAATTGATTAATGAAGTTGTTTTGAATTAATGTTTGTAAACTTGGCCAAGATGGCAATAAGTGTTTAAAAGTTGACAAGTAGTTCTTATAATTATGTTGTAAAATAATGAAAGGTTCCAGGATGAATTAATTAATAGAATAAATTAAAACCAGGAAATATAAATTAATGTAAGCAGCCATAAATCAGTGACTATTTGTACAGTACGTCAGGTAAAGAAAATTAAGTTAAAACCCAAACAATATTATAACAGTTGTAAGAAAACCTATAGGCCTAAATTTAATGTTTGTAAAAGGAAATTAATACCTTTTTAATAAGTCCAGTCTAATGAAACTATAGTAAAATATATACGGTTTAATAAGGTAGATTGGGTGAGAGTTTTAGGTAATTTGGTATAATTCCAAGCATGGAGTATTTTATTAAAAAAGAGTAGTAATATTTTATAATTCTGGCTCTAGGATATCAAATATTATCCAATGACAGAAAGTAGTGGTTGTTAGGGTAACTAAAATATAAAAAATCTTGTTGATTTTCAATTATTCGATTGTTATATGCTGTTGAGTTCAGATGAGGAGACACTTTAAAAAAAAAAAAGATGACACAAATTAACAAAAATGAATCTAAATTAATAAATTAAGGCCGAAACCTAATCCTATAAAACGAACTGATGAATAATAAAATAAATTAGATTTCAAAAATATAACCAAATACCTCCAAAAGGTCGAGAAATTCTTACTTCACGCATCAGGATAATTCCGTTGAATTTAGTATTAAACCCGATTTCCCATCTAACCAGGAGACTAATTGATGGAAGAAAAAAGCCTAAATTAATGGAATTATAGGAAAAATATACAAGGACCTTGTTTATGAAGAAATAAACCTCACTTTCCAGAAGGAAGTTATAATACGACTACAATTCCACCGAGACCGCAAACCACAAGGATCGCAAGAGAAGAACGAAGATCAGAAGAGTTCCCGGGGCTTTCCAGTACATCACACCGTCAATTTTATTAAGAATCGGAACACTTTTTCTGGATGGAAGTAACCTAAATTGCTATCTTCAACTTTTGCAGATGTACAATGCTGCCTTGAGAGTCATCAACCCGGTAACACCAGCTTATTTTTAATTTTAATATATTAAGAAATAATAACCTTTGTAATACTAAGTAACCTTAATTTTGCATGACCTGGCCTTACTAATCGTTAAAAGAATCACACGTACCCTGGGATAAGAGATATTTAATATTATATTTAATTTGTATAAAATAAAAGGAACCTGATCAACTAAACAATCGATCCATCATTGTGTAATCGATATCATTCTATTGTAGTCATGAAAAACACTGTTAGTTTGAATTAAAGTACAAAATAAATAAAGAATCCTTCTTGTATATGATGACGTTTTATGTTATTGTAGAATAGGTATTATATGTTGTGGGTGAAGTAATTTACAGGAAAAAGGGTGATTAAAAGCTGGTGAACCAGTTAACCTAGAAGCAAGCCAATTACGAATGATAGCGCTCATAGTCAACAGCTGGAGAACGTGAGATTACCGAACTAGCGTGTTTCCTGCACAATTTTTGAATTGAATTACATAATACGGAGTGACTAGGGTTGGCGAGAATTCTTAATTCATTAAGTCAATACATGAAGTATATCATTGATATTAAAGCAGTACTAGTTTAAAAATAAATATTAAAGTTTATAAACCTGTTTATATAATTGGAACTCTGCTTGCTTTTTAAATCAAAATATTCGAATTTGTCCCACTTACCTTCACTGCGAATAAACCAGGGTGTCGTCTGATGTACTTAGGCAGAGAAAAACAACAGGTAATGCAATGACACACACGTATTTTACAAACATAAATAAAATGGTATTTTATTTATATAGCATGACAATTTTTCTGTTTACCTTCCGGTTTAGATTTACTAAAATACGCCTTATGGCTGAATTGTGAAACTACGTCAAATTATGATTTCTACTGTAGTTATGCTTTTTCTACCAATAACCCTCCTAACAATATTTGATTCACCTAGCCATGCTATCAAGATTTATTTATTACTGACTATATATATACTTACGACTAACTTATTTTCTACTCAAAAAAAAAACGACCCAGTATATGCTCACTCTCTCCCTCTCATACTGTAAAATTCCCCATAATTTAGATTTAGTGCTTTTTTATTGAATTTTCATCATTAATATTGGTGAATTGAAATTAATTAAAATTGAAATATTTTGTCTGTTCAAACTGCTTAAATTAGGTACTCATCCCTTCATCCACGTGGTTATGCCATCACTGTTAACACTTGATTCTGCTGACACACTCCGAATATAAGTTTAGAATGTTATTATTTGTTGGTTACTTCTGTTCGATCACTATAACATGATTGACTGTTATTTTAAATTAAAATAGCCAGATTTACTGGTCGGCCGACCCTAACTAGCTCGAGCAATGTTTTATGTGACCTCGCGAGGCCTGGAGGTCTAAGTAGACTAAACTGACGCTACTCTGAGCGTCACTCCCGCCACAGTTCACCAGCTTGCGCTCTGATTCGTGGATAAAATCACATGACATGGTCATTAGTGGAATTACAGTTTACGCTCTTGGTAGCGAGTTTGGGTATTTTTGTTCTGTCCTGGGGCTCGCCACAAAGTTTGTGCTTTTTGCCAATGGAAAACGCAATCATCCGTGCACCGGTTCACATTCCAACACCTCAAGGAGCAGTGCTTATTGCAGGGCTCTGACAAAATGTGCGTCTTGGTGCCCCGACAAAGTAAAACAAGGAATGTTAATTGTTCAAAACTGAGGCTCTGTTTGGGTAGACCTTATGTTACACTTATAATTGCAATAAAAAATAAAACCCCTCAAAATTGTCCCATTACAATACCCCCCCAATGAGAGGTTTTCTGTCGAAACAGAAAAACTCTCATTGCTAACCCTAAGAGGATCGGTGAGGATATGGAGCCAACAACCCCCCCAATGATTTCTTAACACATCATGGGTAAACTACCCCCCTGGCTCGGCGACTATGGACGCATCTGAACGAGATCACTGGACTTCTCTGTAAGAGATCCCAACACCGAAAAATCGAACAGACACGTACCACGGCACACCTTACCTTCTATCATGCTACCCCAAAAATCCTCAATCCCTGGCTTATATCATGCCAGATCCTCAACCGATGTGTTCCCCCTTATCATGCACACTGGGTCGCCTTCAGCAAATACTGGGCTCACACACACTCACATTACATCTTGAAAATTGAAAACTTCTTTAAAAATTCGTTAAAATACCACTCACTGGTTGTTTCCATTTAAAATCAAATCATAAATTTTGTATATATTTTAAATTATTCTCTTCATTAGTTTTTTTTTGCCATTTAAAATAAATCAATTTAAACATTTCTTACAATTAAGAACATCCTTAACCTAACATGGATTACCTAGAGTCTAACAATACAATTCAACAAAATAATTCAACATGGTTAAAATTTTTTAAATTCCAAAAAAATTTAAATTCAAAATTTCAATTTATTAAAATATTTCTTTCATATCGAAATTATTTTAAATTTGTATAAATTGATCAAAAAACAAAAGTTGAATTAACTTATATGACCTCACGATCAGCTGATCAAAACTAGGTCAAGTCCAAAAACCTTGACCTACATACGTTATATACAAGTTCTATCTGAAAATACACTTAACATCTGTAAAATTCTCTCTTAAAACACAAAAACATAATAAAATACAATATCTAAAGTTAATAAAATATTATTATAATCAACAATTGGATTGATATTTAAATTATTCAAATAAACACTTTCTAGCTTTACATTATTTTCAAACACTATCAAAATTGTCACTGGTTACAATTAAAAATTCTTTATATTTGTATTCTAAATCTCTTTCTTTATTTAACAATCTCACTTTCCCTTACTTTGTGTGACCTAATTATTTATTTTAGCTTGATATGCCACTTGGCAGGTAATATGTATATAATCTTTCTCCCTCTCTCTCTAATACCACTAACAATTTTAGCTTGGACTGATTCAAACGTTTTACTCAATTTCTATCTTTTACAACCCATTGAACACTTTTAATTATCTCAAATTTATTTCATTATTCATTGAAATTCTTTAAACACACTGAAAACTTATTTTATAAAATATTATCCTATTTTGTAATCCTTATTCCTAACAAACTACATGCAATTAACACAATAATACATAATAAACACAATATATGAAGTATCTAGTGCCTCTATTTTGCAAATCAAAACAAAATTATGTAGTTATCTCAGTAGCGAATCATCATTATTAAAACACAACAAATTCCTAATTCGTTACCCCCCCCTGGGTAACCTCCCTGCCACACACACTATGACCCCCCCTAGACTGTGGCGTCTAGTTGCGTCCACAAGGACTGAAATTTTTGAGGAATTTTGACATCTCCGTGTCCTTGCTTCTGCGTTACATTTTAATAAAACTAGATATCCTAATATCTAAACGTTCATATTACACGCCCCTAATGCGGGTCTACCACCTGGCTTTGCTGTCCCTCCTCGGACAGAGTGGCAGCCGCTGTTTCATAGTTTGGTGATTCCCCTAAAATACCCCCCTGTCAATTTCAAAATTCACCTTGACAACGATAACAGCTATGGCCAGTTAAGGCAGAACGTGACGCAATGAGCCCCAACCATAGCTGTTAAAGCTAAACCAATTCCACGGTCAGGGTTCGGTGAGGCCGTGACCGCCCGAAAAGTTGGGGAATCACAAGTAAAATATATTTTATAAAATTAGAATTAACAATTTATATTATATGACATTTCCAGTCTTGGTGGTGTTTTAACACCATACATTTCTTTCCAAACTTTCCCTACCTTGACCTTCATTAACATAAAATAATAAGTACAACAAAATATTTACTTGGGCACTTAAATTAATCTATTTACACTTAACGATGTTGTTATTACATGAAAATAAACAATTCACTTTTCAGATTTACCAAAATTACCTGACTTACACTTTTAATTTCATTTTCAAATTCTATTTACTCGTGACCTTATTACATTTTATTACTGCATAATAGATTTTATTACATAAAAGTAAATTTTGTTTGAACACACTGCCTCACTAAAATTATTTATTATAATAATAAAATATAAAAATGTCTGTTTATGTATGAAAACTTTAATATTTACAAATATATCTATCATCACTCAGCTAGATAATACTTTTTTAATTGGGTCACATTATAAGTTCCTTTTATTTCTCGAGTTTGCAAATCTACTAAAACATAAGCATTCTCCATTTTCACTTGGCTAACCTCATATGGACCGTCATACAATAGGAAGAATTTTTTTATTTCTTTGTCCAACGCTGATGATTAATCGTGATTTTTTATTAATACTAATTGTCCTACCTCGTATTGTATGGGTGTTAAATTCCGGTCATGTCTCCGTTTCCGCTGTTCGGCCTTACTCAGCAGGCGCTCCCTAGCGATTACCAATTTCCTATCATGTGGTATTTCCGTCCGGGTTGGAAATTTTACTAGCTCTTCTAATATGCGTGACGGCCTTCTCTGAAACATTAACTCACATGGGCTGTAACTAGTGGATTCATGTAAACTATTGTTAATATATCCCTCTATCTTGCACACAAAAGTAGCCCACAAAGAATGTTTTTTATGGCAAAAGGTCCTAAACATCCTCCCTAATTCCCGCATAACACATTCACTTGGATTTGACTGTGGATGATACACTGATGTATGTTTAACTAAAATATTTTCCCAACCTAAAGTTTCCCGCCAGATGTTGCTGGTGAACTGCGAACCATGATCTGATAATACTATTTTCGGCATACCTACTTCAACAAGGTACTCATTTCCTATCTTCCTAGCTAATACTGATGAGGTTGCCTTTTTAATCGGGTACAATTTTACAAATTTGGTAAAAACATCTAACACAACAAATAAATAATTTACCCCTCCTCTACCTTTGGGTAAGGGGCCATATAAATCAACGGCAACTAATGCTAAAGGACTGTCTGGCATTACATGTTGCATTAAACCCTCCTGTTTACGATTGTTTACTTTAGCTTTCTGACAAATTTCGCATGTTTGTAATATTTTACGCACTGTTCTTTCCATATTATTAAATTTACATGACTCCTTTAATATATCACTACATTTCTTGGGGCCTATATGGCCATACCTTAGATGGCAATCTCTCACTACTTCAGGTATTATAACTTTAGGGATACACACCTTCCAATCATCTCCCTGTTCATTTGCCCGATGAAATAAGTGTTTATTAAACAAGCTAAAATGTTTCTCCCACTTATGAGGTACGTTGGGTATTTGACTCAAACCTAATATTATTTTATTAAGTTCGGTGTCTCTTTCTTGTTCTGTTACTAAGTTACTTATTAATTTTTTCATATCTACTTCCCCCACTTCTTTTACTATAAATATTTTATATGTATTTGCTACATCTACTTCGGTATTATTATCAAAATCTGTTCTGGATAGGACATCAGCTACTATATTTTCTTTACCCTTACAATACTCAATTGTTAAGTCATATTCTTGTAATATTAGCATCCACCGCACTAACCTACCATGTGTTAATTTACAGTTCTTTAAAAACGTTAATGCTTGTTGGTCGGATCTTATGATTACCTTATTTCCTAATAAGTACGTTCTGAATTTTCTACAGGCGAAAACTATTGATAACGCCTCCTTCTCTGTCGTAGTATAGTTCTTTTCACTAGTTAATAGAGATCTACTTGCAAAAGCTACTACTCTGTGGTTACCACTCCCATCTAACTGAAACAACTCTACTCCCAATGCAATGTCTGACGCATCTGTGTGTATATAAAATGGTTCTGAAAAATTAGGATGAGCTAATATAACTGTGTTTAAGAATTTATTTTTTATCAGCTCGAATATATTTTGCTCTTTTAAACTCCATTGCCATCGATTGTCTTTATTTAATAAATGTCCCAATTGTACTGTTAAATATGAATATTTGTCTACAAATTGCCTATAATAATTGCACAAGCCTAAGAAACTTTGCTAATATAATTAAACTGTTTAACATTTTTTGGTATCGGAAAATTTTGTATTATTTCTACTTTTTTAGGGTCTGTACTGATACCCCTTGCTGAAATTATATGTCCTAAGAAATTAACTTGTTCTTTCAAAAATTCTGACTTCTTAAATTTAACTGTTGTGCCATATTCATGCAGTCTACTTAATACCCTGTCTAACCTTTCACAGTGTATATCAATGTCTGGTGACGTAATTACTACATCGTCTACATAAACGGTTGTGAATTCTAAAATCTCTCTCCCTAGCACATAATCCAGGCATTTGATAAAAATTGAAACACTTACGTTGAGTCCAAAAGGTAGTCTTCGAAATTGGTAATTCCTACCGTTGTATAGAAATGCCACATACTGTCGAGACTCCTCTTCCAGCTCTATCTGCCAGTAACCTGCAGTCAAGTCTAAAGTGGTGATGTATTTGGTCCCACTAAAACGTTGCAGAATTTTGCTTACTGGTTCCGGTGATTCTCTGTCTGGAACAATTATTCTGTTTACTTGTCTTGCGTCTAAACATAATCTTATCGATAAATCTTTCTTTGTCACCACTACTAAAGGGTTGGAATATGGTGATGTAGATGTTTCTATTATACCTTCCCTCAACATTTTATTTATTTCCTCCTGTACTAAACCCCTCTTGGAGTATGGTACCGGATAGGCTTTAGGTGCAAAGGGTGTTTTTTCTTTAACGACTAATTTACCTTTAAAATTCTTTACTAAACCGGGTTCATCTGAAAAAACTGATCTATTTTTGTTTATTATTAACATTATTTTTTCTCTGTCTTGGTAGCTAAATTCCCCCTCTTGATATAGGATTTCATTCATTTTCTCCTCCCAATTGTCTTCATTTTCAAATAATTCGTTACTATTTACTCTCAAGTTACAATAATTTATCATTAAGGGCCTACACTCGTTTATATCATTGTCAGAAATTAACATTCCCTTACTAATTATTTTTAATGCTTTCATTCCTACAATTTTCTTTTGTATGAATGGTATTTCAATTATATTATTATTATTATTTAATTTCATAGTCTGTGTGTAATAGTTTAATTCTACTTTGAAATTATTCAAAAAATCATTACCTATTATAGCTCCCATATTTAGTCCTGGAACAACTAAGAAAGGTACATTTATTGTGTTCTCATTTACTTTTAATTGTAGCATTATTTGTTTGGTTACTTTTTTACTGCGAACACCCGTTACTCCTATAACACTAATTCCCAGTACTGGTAATTGTGGAATTGTTTCTGTACTCTGATTTTTGATTTTTTCAAACATTCTATCGTCTATAGCAGTCAGCTCACTCCCTGAATCTACTAGAAAAATGTATTTAGAATTAAACACTTCAGCTTCAAATTCTGCCATCCCGAAAGCATTATTACTCTCTCCCGCTTCTTCGTCAGATAAATCATTATGTATATTAGTAATTAGTGACCCTATTGTTAGGTGATTACTAGACGGCTGGGGGCTTTCTTTTTCAACCGCCCTGATTAGTTTAACGGCATTGGAGGTGGTGGTTCACTGTAAACCCCCCTACTGTTTTGGTTATGAGCTGGTGCTTCCATGCCCCGAGTTTCATTTGGGTTACTAACATATCCCCCTCTTCCTCTATGATTAAAATTTCCTGACACTCCCCGATTACTGGTAAAACCTCTCCCTCTATGATGCCCTCTAAATTGATCGCAACCCCTATTATAACTCTCCACTCTCCCTTGGGCACTACTCCTCGGGCCCTGACACCGGTAACATTGATTCCGCGACCCATTATAATTACTAGCTCCACAACTAGGGTTTGGACACAACCACGCCCCCTCCCCTGATCTACTCACATTACTAATAAAATGGTCTGGTTGTCTTATGTCAGTATTTATTTGACTTGATTCGTTAACTCTAAACTGATATTTATTATCTTCTTCCTCTTTCATACTCTGGTATGCTTCTAGTATTTTTTCTAACTCTGCGATATTAGCAAACTCCCGGGTTCTAATTGTGGACCGTATGTCCTTTGGTAAATGTTTACTAATATATCTTATAAAAGATGAAAGAGGCATTGGTGGTTCTAAATATTTAACCTGACTATACAGTCTCGTCACATACGATGTAATACTCATGTTTTTTATATTAAAATTTCCCCACCCCATTATGGTACTACGTAACCCCTCTTGTTTCTCTTCTGACCAGTACTTATCTCTAAATGCTTGCTCAAATTCATTAAAATCTACCCAGTTATCGTTATGAGCATCCGCCCATATTTTAGCATCCCCTTTAAAGTATTTTAAAATTCTTACTAATTTAATTTCCCAACTTTCTTGGTTATATTTGTTGAAACTTTTTATAGAGTTTAAAAACTGTATGGGGTTCACCCCCCTACTTTCATTACTAAAATAGCTTAACTCTACTTCCATGTTCACTCTCTCACTCACACTAGTAAATTTTTGGTTAATTGCTACACTTAAATCTTCTCTGACTTTAGTTATTTCTTTTTCGTGTTCTGCGTGTTTACTTTTCAAACTAGTTACATCAGTTTTAATTACATCAATCTGCTCAAAGTTACTTCTAAATTCATCATTTATATTTTCTTGTATTTCACTTGCTCGTTTGATTTGTTCACACTCATTAATTATACATTGAACATTACTGTCAATTTTGTCATTTTGCTTTTTAATTTTATCATAAAATTTATTTGTCAATGTGTCAAATTTTTTATTTGTTTCTAACATTTTCTCTTTTTGTTTTTCATTAATTATTTTTATATCATTTTTCATCTCGGCTTGTATTTTATTTATATCTATAGTCAATTCATCTCTCACTCCCGCAATAGTCTTATTCTGTTCTTCTAACTTATTGTCTATTTCTCTTAATTTTTGGTCTTGTTTGTTTATTTCTGTTTTCAATTCTATGTTACTAGCATTTATTTCTGATTTGATTTCAATCTTAAATTCATTCAAGCTTGTTTTCAAATTATCGTTTTCTGATTTCATCTCATTTTTAAATTCATTTAAACATGTGTTTATATTATTATTTTCTGATTTCAACTCATTTCTCATTCCTGACATCATCTCCATCATTAACGCTAACTGATTAAATATATTTACATTATCGCTTATTTTTGCGTCTACTGTCTCAATCGTTAATTCGTGTGTTGTATTGTCTACACTCTCGTTAATATTTGTCGATATTAAATCGTCTTGCGTAACATTTAAAATTGACCCCTCCACAATATCTTCACATAATTTTGCACTCTCGCTTTTCTCTGCCATTTCGATCACGTTGTAAATTAATTTATTTTATATTAAATTAAAAATTAATTTACAATGTCCCTGTTCGGGCGCCAACTAAAGCAGTACTAGTTTAAAAATAAATATTAAAGTTTATAAACCTGTTTATATAATTGGAACTCTGCTTGCTTTTTAAATCAAAATATTCGAATTTGTCCCACTTACCTTCATTGCGAATAAACCAGGGTGTCATCTGATGTACTTAGGCAGAGAAAAACAACAGGTAATGCAATGACACACACGTATTTTACAAACATAAATAAAATGGTATTTTATTTATATAGCATGACAATTTTTCTGTTTACCTTCCGATTTAGATTTACTAAAATACGCCTTATGGCTGAATTGTGAAACTACGTCAAATTATGATTTCTACTGTAGTTATGCTTTTTCTACCAATAACCCTCCTAACAATATTTGATTCACCTAGCCATGCTATCAAGATTTATTTATTACTGACTATATATTTACTTACGACTAACTTATTTTCTACTCAAAAAAAAACGACCCAGTATATGCTCACTCTCTCCCTCTCATACTGTAAAATTCCCCATAATTTAGATTTAGCGCTTTTTTATTGAATTTTCATCATTAATATTGGTGAATTGAAATTAATTAAAATTGAAATATTTTGTCTGTTCAAACTGCTTAAATTAGGTACTCATCCCTTCATCCACGTGGTTATGTCATCACTGTTAACACTTGATTCTGCTGACACACTCCGAATATAAGTTTAGAATGTTATTATTTGTCGGTTACTTCTGTTCGATCACTATAACATGATTGACTGTTATTTTAAATTAAAATAGCCAGATTTACTGGTCGGCCGACCCTAACTAGCTCGAGCAATGTTTTATGTGACCTCGCGAGGCCTGGAGGTCTAAGTCGACTAAACTGACGCTACTCTGAGCGTCACTCCCGCCACAGTTCACCAGCTTGCGCTCTGATTCGTGGATAAAATCACATGACATGGTCATTAGTGGAATTACAGTTTACGCTCTTGGTAGCGAGTTTGGGTATTTTTGTTCTGTCCTGGGGCTCACCACAAAGTTTGTGCTTTTTGCCAATGGAAAACGCAATCATCCGCGCACCGGTTCGCATTCCAACACCTCAAGGAGCAGTGCTTATTGCAGGGCTCTGACAAAATGTGCGTCTTGGTGCCCCGACAAAGTAAAACAAGGAATGTTAATTGTTCAAAACTGAGGCCCTGTTTGGGTAGACCTTATGTTACACTTATAATTGCAATAAAAAATAAAACCCCTCAAAATTGTCCCATTACAATATTGCGTAAACATTGAGTAATTAGGTAAAACCGTGTTATAGTATACATAAAAGTTATAATAACACCATAATAAATATATTTGTCTATTAAATTTGAGTTACAGGAGGTCACCTATAAGACTACATAAATAATATTTATAAATAACAGATTGATTAAAAACAAGTAACAACATCGGTAATTGGTTACAAATTGGCGCATACCAACGTGGAGCTTGATTAAAACCCAGTAAACACATTTAAACAATTCATTACAAATTGCCGCCTTCAATGAGGGGCTTGACGTTGATACACGGGAGTCACACATAAGTGACAACGCAACTATTCGATTCATTACAAATTGGCGAACCCAACAGTGGGGCTTTCAAACATCCTCGAATATAATTAATAACGTAAGAAAACAATTGATTACAATATATGTCATTTCGTTACATTTCAAATTTACAATTTTCATTACATGAAGTTCCTAGTCTTGGTTGTGTGTTCTAACACCATGCATTTTCTTTCTTAACTTTCCCTACTTTGACTTTCATTAACATAAAATAGTGAGTACAACAAAATATTTATTGTTCACCTAAACTAATCTATTCCTACTTACACAATCTAGCACCAACTAACGATTAAATCTTCAGCATTCCACCTACACATAGGCAACAAATTTTCAATAAAATAATTAGTGCTGAAAGCGCAATTAAGGCAATTACTGATCCTAATAGACAAATGGAAACAAGACATTTAATTAATAATAAATTTGTAAAGACATTAAATACATATAATGATAATAAATATTACACACAAAAACAAATAAAAGCTCGCACAGAATTCAAAACGGTACAGAACATAAAAAGTAAAATTAATAGATAACGACGCACTTATCACAAAAGCTGACACGGGTCATACACTCGTAATAATAGACAGAAACACTTATAAACAAAAAGTACATAAGTTTATATTGGAAAATAATATCGAAACATTGAATAACGACCTACAAATTCATACACAATATCTTTAAACAAAACAATCAATAAATGTACGAGCCTATTGGATGAACCCACAAGACATCAATTAAAGCCCATAAATGCAAGAGCACCCATGCCATGCTGACTGGTCAACCTAAGCTGCATAAAACGGATACTCCGATTAGACCGCTGGTAAATTTTACCACAGCGCCAGGATATAAGACAGCAAAAAAGCTAGCGACAATAATTAAAGAGAACATCGTTTTAAATAATAATCGAACTGTTATAAACAACTTGGATTTCATAAACAAGATACGCGATATTAAAATTTCACCTAATTATAAATTAGCTTCCTTGGACATTGTTAGTTTATACACAAACGTACCTGTAAAACAAACTATAGACATTTTAAACAATAATTTACTAACTACTAAAAAACTGGACACACAAAAGATACAAGAACTAATACTCTTACTGAAGACTATTTTACAACAGAATTATTTCACATTCGACGACGATTATTATTTCCAAAGAGACGGTCTCGCCATGGGGTCACCGCTATCCGGCATATTAGCAGATATATATTTAAATTATTACGAAAACAATTTCTTTTTCAATAATAACACATTTGCAAATAATATTTATTATGGCCGATACGTCGATGACACATTTTTAATATTTAATGGTTCTCTGCGCCAATTGAACAACTTGAAGAATGTTTTAAATGCAATAAATAACAATATCCAATTTACAATGGAAACCGAGACCGAAAATGAAATTTGCTTTCTGGACTTAACAGTCATCAAAAATAGAGATAACCTGAAATTTAAAATATATCGTAAACCTACTACTACTGACGTAACCATCCACGCTGAATCACATCACCCATATCCACAAAAATTAGCTGCTTACAATAGTCTTGTATACAGATTACTATCCGTTCCTCTTGAAAAAGATGATTATAACACTGAGCTAGATATAATTAAACATATAGCCACGAAAAATGGATATGATCATCATATTATAGATAATATTGTCAAGAAACAAAAAACCAGATTATCGAGACAAACACATAGTATGCAACCAACAACCAAATATGTTTCTACCATATTCACAGAAATAATGCCAAAAATACTAACTCCTACTTTTCATAAAATAGGATATAATATAGTTTTCAAGACCTGCAATCAAATATCAAATCTAATACGACATAAACGTCATGTCCCCATTAAGACAAGAACAGGTATATATAAATTAACATGTGACGATTGTGATTGTTACTATGTGGGTCAAACGGGGCGCCCATTTATAAAAAGATTTAAAGAACATACCCCTCACAAATCAATTAGTAAAAATATCGGCTCCCTAGATAATATTAAATCCAATTATGCTCGACATATGATAGATAATAATCACTCATATAGAAGTTTTGACACAAACTTCATACCCCTACATTTTTGTGACAAAGGACTCAGGATGAATGCACTTGAAGAATTTGAAATCTACAGGGGTCATAACAATCCTGTATATAAGAACAACATATTGAATGATAAATTGAATTTCAAGAGCAACCCGCTATATGATACAGCAATACTAGCGCTCGCAAAAACAAAACGTTGAAAAGTTACACTACTCAGTATCGATCGGTAATCGCGTGGTGCACCACGACAACAGTATTATTCATGTTTTTGAACATTAATTATTGACAATGAGTTTACATGTGTGTTTTTATTTTAATTGGATTTTAATATATGACGACCTCTTTTCGAGCAAGTGTCTGAGGATGGATCAGATGACCTGAAACACGTCACACTAATATTATTCTAAAGATAAAAGTCACAAGACGGACCTAACAAAGGTAAGAAAATAAGAAATTAAATCTTCAATTACAATTTAATTGACCATTTAATAAAAAGGATGTACTCTCTCTCACTCCATTAAAATAAACATTTAATTTGCATCTGAATAAAAATTACAAACATTTCACTTTTAGGTTTAGTTTCAAATTCTATTAACTCTTTATTTTGTTACATTTTATTATTACATTTCAATTATGAATTTCTATTAATCATTTTCATCATCAATTGGTTTGGGTGATTCTCAGTTATCCACGATGATCTACTTTACCGAATGGGCAATAAAATATAACCTTACCCCCCTTCTTCCTTCTAACAATCCCTAACAGATTTACATAGGGTGACACCAATCTCTCAAAATATTTACCTCCACTAATTCTCTAACTTCACTTAAATCATTCTCCTCTTATAATAAACTACCTGATACCCCTTTGTACTTAGGATGTGTGTTCCCTTCCCATATACTCATTCCCTTATTAGTTCCTGGCCTCTCCCAGGTAACTCCGCCAATGCTCATACGGTTCACCTCCCACCACAACGCCTTTCGTTGAGGACTCCTTACCACACCACCCTCTTTACAAAATTTCACCATCATCTATTTACTCTCCAATTACCTCACTCTCACTACTCTACATACATGCACTATCGCTACTGTGTCCCTACTATTACCCCTTTTCTGTTCTACTTGTATTCCAAAATTCTTTTTTTTTGTCTAGCACCCCTTTAAAATTTAACTTTGACTGTCTAATGCCTTATTTAAATATTTATCACCCAAACTCCCTCCTTTACAATCTTTTACATTAAGTTAACCACTAAAATTATACTAGAAAATTCATAACTACCTCAAATTAGTTTCATAATTTAATTTAAACCTTTAAAACTCATTTAAAATTTATTATTCAAACATTTTACTCTATTTAAATTGCATTATAAACTTCCTACCACCATATGGTCAATTATTCACTTAAATAAAAATACGAATACCGTAATTATATATTGACAATTATTTACACCTAAAACTTATTATTATTAGCCTTAAAATAGTGAGTTTGTGATCGCCCAAAAATGGGGGTTTGTCGAGGCGAGCGAGGGGGCGGGCAGACACCATACGTGAATTCATGTTCCCCTAAGCTACCATTAAATCACATTACCTTGCTTTTATTATTTTCAACTACCTTGATTACAATTTATAAGAATCTGCTCTCTCCATCATTCATCCAGGCATGCCGTCTATCCGTCCCCACACCCACCTACACAAAACCCATTTTTCTTAATATACTGAAATTTCTATCATTTGCTAAATTTTTTATTTTGCAAATAACACTGGTGAATTTTACTTGAAAACATTGCCTCACTTTATTTTTGTTTTAATACACTCTTAGCAATGTTGGTACGTGGTGTTGTGCTTATTTATGCACCTTGAGTGTACAAAATTTATCTCCACGTACCTTAGGGGGTCCCCCTCCCCGTTCAATAATGTAGTAAAATTTCTAATTAATACCAATTTTGTGAAGTCGGACCATTGTCGCTTTCACCACCAGATGGAAGTTCTGCCGACCATGGTCCGCCTACAAAGTGCCAAAACCCACGGTCAGGAGTGGTAAGTTTGTGACCGCCCGAAAATGGGGGAGGATCCCTTCTGAAAACAAACAAAATATATTAAAAACAAAAATAGATTCAAAATTTATTGTGACCAATAACGCTTTAAATTTGTTGCGTTATGTGTACCCACTATTTCTCGTGTCGTCTGGTTTTGCAGAACATATGCATTGTCCATTTTGACCTCTATCACTTCGTATGGTCCCTCTTATAACAAAAAGAATTTCTTTATCTTGCGCACTTGATACATCATGACTTCTCACTAGTACCAACTGACCTACCTCATATCTTGTCCACTTGCCTTTAGCATCATGCCGCTGCTTCCTTCTTTCTCCCTTGGTTAATAGGTTTTCATTGTATAACGGCTGTATACTATCTTTTATAACTTCTGTATACTATCGCCATTATAACCTCGGGAGCCGGGTTAATTGACGTCGGTCAATTAAACAGGCTGCCATAATATTCACTAAATGTTATATATTTAATTAAAATACAACGTAACAAAACACTTAATTGGAATCTGTGAATTAAGGAATATTAGATTAGTGTTGCCAAATTAATTCACGCATGTTTACGTCCATGACATCTCTTTATTTACATACCTGGTAATTAGCATAAAAGAAAATGAGTTACTGTCTTGTTATTAAAAATTAATTAGGCTTGTGATTTGTATAGTTAAAACATACATATATATACTTGACCTACTTTTCGTTTACTCTATTTCATTCAACTGATTAGTTAACTATATTAAAAAGATAATAACTGCATAAAGTATTCATTAATCAACTTGGTTAATTATTTATAAAACTTTGGTAATTCATACCCTCGGATCCGAGATATATCCTTTCTTTATATTACAGTTAAACAATTTACTTTTGCTGTCATTTGAAGAATGGACTTATTAATATTAGCATGTTATAGTCATTAAAGCTAAATACATCATATTGTTTATTACAAAGTTACAATGGTAATTTAATTCGGCCAGTCTTTTGTATAATTATATTAATTTTATTTTGGTGTCAATTGTCTTTCATATTTTTATTAAGTAATTTCTGAACTATAGAAGTTTGACTTCTGTATCACCTGTATGTAGTATCCTTGGCGAATCGGGGTTGTCTGTAGTAAACGGTGGCTATGCGGCTTCTGGTAATATCCTGGAGGTCTGAAGAAAGGTGTAATAATGGAAGGTGTGGTTCTCTCTCTTTTTGCAAGGTTGATCAGATTCTGGTGCTGACGGTGGTGAGAAACTTTCACTTGAACTTACTTACTTCGGTTTTCCCGCACTTTTACCTTATAGTTAAATTGTTACATATACTGTGATCTCTATCACGTTGACGTGATATTAAATCTACTACAGAAATGTCATAAACACACACTTAAAACGTATCAAAGATGTTAAAACATATTGAAATTACTGATAATTATTGCTATCAGCTTTACTAAGCATTAGCTTAAAGAAACTAAGAGAGTGAATGACATATTCTTTCATTCTCTATAATTTTGTAGTTACTGACTACATTTTCAACTGTGTTGTTCTCGCTGCGGAGTCTGATTTACAACTAACTTTTGGGGCGCATCGCTGGCTTAGCGAAGTGCTTGTCCGCGTGTGTTGTTATTTACCTGCGCGAGAAATAGTTCTTAATTTATTAATTATTATTTTTACTTATTTTAAATTGCTGGTTTATTACGTCTCTCTATAATTTAATACTCGCTGAAGAAACAGGAGGTGGTTTACATATTTATTTGTTTAACATTATTTAGTTTTCTATTTATTTCATATTTATATCATAGGGAGGGAAATTATGTAGTTTCATTTAGGATTATATTATTTTTTACCTTTTTTTTTATTTTGTGCTATTTAACCCTATTAAATCGTCACATTCTCCTCCACTTAAAAAAGACACTGGGTCGGTGACCGATGTGTATTCAACGGGGAAATAGCTAAGAATTACACTGGGAATTTTGTACGAGCTTCCGTGTGAAATCCCCTTTCTCTCTTTTCATGATTCACTCATGTGATAATCGAATTATTATCAATTCAATATTTTTTTTATTTTTTTTTATCTAAAAGATACAATACTATACTATCTCTAAAATGTATCTTAATTCTACTACATAATACTACTACTTAATACTACTAGTTAATACTACTACTTAATACTACTACCGGTTTTTTCGTTTAGCTTTTTCTAACTCGTTTAGTGGAGTTATTCTACACAGAGTATGTTTTTCATTCTTACTGCGTTTCCTTTCCTTTTTTTAATTGTTCGTCGACAATTTTATCTTAGTACTGTATTTTTCTGTGGTAACGTTACCTTTATTTGTCAGTTGACTTTACATATCGCTTTTATTTATTTTTGGTGAATAGGATCTAAGGTTGATCAGGTCTCATTCTTATTCATACCTTACGATTTTGTAATTAAGTATGGTTTACAGTGACTTAATTACAATATAGGAAATATACTTTGTACTACATTTATTGTTTTTTTTACTTCATTTCTTTCTTTGCTCACTAGCAGAACAATTTCCGTGATATTTTATCTGGGAAACATGACTTCTTCGTACATAATTATCCGTAGTGGGGTCATACAGTGCTACGGTTGCAGGCGTTAAATATTTGTGAATCCTGTAAGGGCCACACCATCGGTAAGATAGCTTGGAGGTGGTCTTATCAACTGCACTACTCGTCGGATGAGTTTGGTACATCACTAGGTCCCCGACTTGATACTTAATTTCTTTACTATCACGCTCGTGATATTTTCACGATTTTCTTAAGTATACTCTCAGATTTGCGTGAGCTTCGTTACATATTTTTTTTTTATTTTTAACACTGATTTCGCTGGGTAGCAATTCATGTATTTTCCACTTTGTGGATAATGGGTGATTTGGTTTATATTTGTACAACAAATCAAAGGGTGTACATTTATGTCCTTCGTGACATGCTGAGTTGAAAGCAAATTGGATCCAGGATAGGTTCTGGTCCCATGATGTCTGGTCGTTTGCATGATAGGCTATTAAAGTGGATTTTAAGTTTCGCAAATACCTTTCAGCGATATTACCTTGTGGACGGTACTCTGTAACAGTTATACGGTCTATGCCTAGTCTGAAACACATGTCCCTGAATTCTTTGGACTTAAACTGGGGTCCGTTATCTGACACTAGGTGTACTGGTGGTAAAATTTTCACTGTGGTTGATGCTAATGCTCGTCACATGGGATACATCCAGATGAATTTGTTAAATGAATCTACGCAAATGAGTAGCATGGTGTTACCGGATTTTGAACGTGGATAAGGGCCAGAAAAGTCTATGTAAATTTTTGAAAAGGGTGTCGTGGGAGTCTCTGAGATTAATTTACCAATGTGGCTGTTTCTCGCGGGTTTGCTGAGTTCACACAATTTACACTCTTTTACGAACTTAGCTATCTCGCTGTTCATATTTCCCCAATGATATTCTTTTCTAATACGATGTATGGTTTTATTAATACCCATATGAGCTCCAATGGTGGATGTGTGGTAGTATTGCATAAGCATTGGTTTAATAATGTCCGGGGCAATTATTCTCAAGGATTTTCCATTTGCTAGTTTATAACATAATACTCTCTTACTCAATATATATTTATCTGAAGTACTTCCTTTATTGATCTGTTCTATTATTTTACTTAAGGAAGGATCTTGTTGTTGCAGGGTGTCCACAGAAATTCTGTTTTAATTTTCCCTGACTTTCCCTGACCTACTTACAGAAATTTCCCTGACTCACTAAAATGCATAGTACATTAATTCTTTGAGCATTATATTTTACAAGGAAGAAAAAAGAAAACCCAGCCTCCACCTTCCCCATAGCTGGCCTAATTCTCTCTCCACTTTTTTTTTCTTCCTCTTTTATTTTATTTATTTTTTATTATTTATTTATTGAAAATATAAATACATTGATGGCATTTTAAAAATAAATATTTCCATTATTACCTAAAGGTAACACTTAGGTAACGTAAGAATGAGAGTGTTTTCACTAGAACTTAATAAAATAATATATGAACAAGATAAAATGGACTAATTAATAGAACAACTTACATGGTAACAAATAATTATAATAATCAGCTATAGCTTTCAAAATTGAAAATGAACCAGTCCGACAGGATGAGAATGAAAAAGAAAAATATGCACTCCTTCAAAATTTACTAGTGTGATCTCTTCATGTTCTCCAGCAGTTTTTTCTTTTTTCTTCCAACTCTTTCAACTGTAATTCAATTTTCCTTTTCTCTATTTTCTTTTTTTCCTCTTCTGACTGCATTTCTTTTTTCTTTTCCAAATACGATTGATATCTTCTTCTTGAAGATCTGACTGAGGTAAGCATACTTCTGTTGATAGTCACATTCCTCAAACCACCTAGATGCTTTATGCTATTACAAATAACTCTTTGGGACACAAGGGATTCTTCTAGAAGATTTTCAACTAGTAAATGCTTATTGACAGAAAAGCCAGATTCAACTGATGTATTACCATGGGATAAAATGAAACACAGCTTCATTACAGACCAGAGATCTTCATATTTCTTATCTTCTCCTAAAAGGCCGTAGTAAAATTCGTCCAATCCCATGTCATCAGATGTTTTGGAAATGAAATCATTAGCTTCTTCAGTTAGCAAAGAAAACTGTCGTTTGGCCTTTTCAGCACTTTTATCACATATTCTTCTATGGCTGTGCAGGTTTTCTAGAACAACATCAATCCTTTTTATTGCCAAACTGGGTTTGAGCATTATCATTTTAGGGTCTAAGGCAGTGAGGCCTCGTGCTAAATGTGATTTCAAAGGACTTTTCTCTCTGAGTTTTTCTATCATGGTGGTAAGGAGATTTTTGAACTCATTTTTAAAACCAAGTTTCTCTTTTTCTGAGCATTTAATTTGTTTCATTAAGCTTTCTGCAGCATAACCAACGTCCACCTTTTCTACTGAAACCAGATTGGCACTGTCTTGCAAGTCCAAGTTCATTAATTTTTGAGTAGTACTTGCTTCAGCTATTTTTTCATATTTTACAAATCTCATCATTAGGTATTTTATAAGTTGTTCAAGTGAAGTAAAGAGATAAGGGACCATAGACTTCTGACTTTGGAACCTTCTCAGGAAGGCTCAACGTCTGACAATATGCTTCTGAAAGCACTTAGTTTTGCCTTAAAAAATGGATTTTTCATAGCTTCTCTAAGGTATTGCAGGTTTTTGTTGTCCTTTTCGTTGTATTCTTTTACAAATTTATCGACATGATCAAATATTTTGAGAGCTTGATCTACACAGCGACCATTTTCCAGCCATCTTACTGCTGTGAACTTAAAAGGGAAAGAGGTGCTGGTTGTAATATCTGAGTATTTTGCTCGCCGAGCTGGGCTATCTTTGAAAAGACTGTAGAGAGATCTAAAAAAGTGAAAAAGTTCCCAACCAGTTTTGGAGATCCCAGTCTTCAGGGCTCCATTAACTGTATGCAAACTGCATATGCCAATATCAAGAAGGGACTTTCCCTCTGGATTTAAGACTTGCAAATGGCTCTCGAGATTTTTCATAAAACTGAGGTTAACATTCGGCCCGTCCATTGAGATTTGCAAAATATTTCCTAAAGGTAAGGAGAGCCCTTGAATAAACCCATCTAACAAGTGATCTGCAGTTGCCCTGCCTAAAAATACACTATTCCAATATCGTGTTGAAACTTTCTGAAGGTTTACTTCCCAAAACCTTACAAGTCCATTTGTCCTCTTTGAACAAATTTGTTCAGAGATTCATCAAAACAAACAACATAGTCAGAGCACTGTTTCATGTTATTTTGCAACATTTCTTGAAAATATGGGGTTAACCAAGGATTTATTACATAGGAAGCCTTAGTCTTGCCCATAGAAAAGCTCCGAGCGATTTTACTGTCTGGAAACATATTTTTGAAGGCTGCAGAGGTTTCATCACAAGAGTTTAGAGACATTTTCCCAGTGATTACGTGGAGAGCCCATATTGCTTCGGCTGACATAACATCATCTTCATTCACAATGAAACTCTTTAAACTTGTTTGACTTGTTCCTGGCACTACTAATAATTCTTTTGTAGCTGAAGTTGAAGGTGTTGGCTGCACATCTTTTAATGGAGATGGCGTAGTAAAAAAAAGAAATTGCCGGCTGGGAAGCCTTTGCTCTCATGTTTTTTACATGAGTTGGTCCCTTAGCATGAGAAACAATTGCTTGTTTCCCCATATTGCTTAGTTTAAAAGATTTGAGACACATTTGACAATAAGCTGAATTTGCATCACTAACCACCAAGTCCAACCAACCACTAAATTCCGGAAACACTTTACTGCCCAGCCAAAGTTTATTAAACAAACATTTCTTGTTAGCCATTGTAATGAGTTTAAGTCAGCAGCCTAAAAAAACTGAAAATAGAAAAAGAATTAGCTAAATCGGTTGAAAAAAGGACACAAGGGCACAACAAAAAATATATAATTGTTGTGCACTTCTTGTGAAAAATACCTGGAAAAAATGCTACAATAGTCTGGGTTACGGCAGACTAGAGCATTCAAAATTCCCCTCAAATCCATCATCGGGGAAGATTTCCCTGACTTTTCAGATTTTTCACGGGTTGCGGCAGACTAGAGTAAAAAATTACCCTCAAGTCTGTCATCGGGGAAGATTTCCCTGACTTTCCAGATTTTTTGTTTATTTCCCTGACTTTCCCTGACCAACTTTTTTTTCCCTGACTTTCCCTGACTCTCCCTGACATTCCAGAATGTGGACACCCTGTGTTGATACTGGGCTATGTCAGTAAATGCCAGTGGGAATTCAGTTATTAGGGTATTTATTATTGATGTTTCACCTCTTTCATTATGTTCGGATTCCTTACTCGGCTGCTGGAACATACGGGATAGTGTATCGGCTACTACATTTTGGGTGCCACGAATGTGTTGTACTTTAAACTTGTAACAATTTAATCTCAATACCCATCTTCTGATACGACCTAACTGTTTAGAGTAATTTAATAACCATGATAAAGCTTGATTATCCGTTTCTAACAGAAATTCTTTATGTTCTAAAAATGGCTTGAATTTCTCGAATGCGAATACTACGGCTAAACATTCTAATTCGTATCCGGAGAATTTCTTTTCCTGATCAGTTAGGGTTCGCGAGGCATAACTGATCGGTAATCTAGAATTATCTACTTCCTGATATATGACTGCTCCTAGGGCTACACTTGAACTATCTGTCTGTGCGAAAAATGGTTTCGTGAAATCGGCCAGTTGTAATACTGGAGGTTGTATTATACTTTCTTTCAGGTTGTCAAATGCTGTTTGATGTTGAGGGGTCCATTCAAATTTTACTCCTTTTTTTTAACGCATTTAAGGCTGCTGCTATATCAGCTAGGTGTGGAATATACTTGTGGAAGTAATTTATCATTCCCAAAAATCGGGCTATTCCTTTCGTATCATGTGGTGGTAAAAATTCTCTGATTGCACGGGTGCGTTCTGGGTCTATGCTTTCTTTTCCGTCGCCAGATACTATGTGACCTAAAAACGAGAATTGGTTAACGGCAAAATTTACTTTACTTGGGTTCATGGTTAATCTGGCTTTCTTTAGTCGGGATAAGATTTCGCGTAAATGATGAAGATGTTGTTCCATGGATTCGCTGTAAATTACTGTGTCATCTAGGTAGTGGTATACGAATTTAAATTTTACGTCGTGGAATATTTTTTCTAACAATCGACTACAAACAGAACTTCCTTGGGAGATTCCAAAGGGTACTCTTGTAAATTGGTACAGGTTGAACGGGACTGCGAAGGCGGTTAGATGTTTGGATTCTTCCAACAATGGTATTTGGTGGAATGCTTGATTGAGATCCATTATGGTGAAAACTTTAGCTTTTGTAAAATAGTGGAAGGCGCTGTGGATGTCGGGGAGCGGTATGGACTCGAATTCTATCTTTTTATTTAATTGTCTATAGTCAACAACTAATCTATGTTTATCAGTGCCTTTGGGTACTAAGAACGCGGGTGATGAATACGGTGAAGTGGAAGGTTCTATAACTTGTTGTTATAACAATTTATTGATTTGATTTCTCATGATTTCCATTTTTGGAGGAGATAACTTATATGGATGCAGTCGGATTACTTTATTATCGTTCAGGTTGATCTTGTACTCTATTAGATTCGTTAAACCTAACTTTGGGGTTAGAACGGTGGAAAATTCTTTTATTAGATTTTGTATTTTTTGTTTATCTTTACTCTCTAAATGATCTAGTGCAGATTCGTGGTGTACTACGTGCATTGCGGATGTTTCTGTACCTTTACTGTTATTTACTTCGAAGTCAAAATTATATTTTTGGGTACGGTCGAATCTAAAATAATACTTCTTATCGTACATGTCAAGAATTATACCTGTTTTACTGATGAAGTCCGCTCTTAATATTAAGTTTAGTCCTAATTCTTCAGATACTAATACTGGAAAATACCATGTTAAATTTTTAATTTTTAGTTTGATAGTAACGCTGAGTTTTATTGTTAATTTTTGGTTATTAGCGGTAGCGCATTTCATATTCACCGGTTGACTACGTTTAACAAGGTGGTGTTTGGCTAATGTTTCGGCTAATTGTTGGCTAATTAAGCTCCGTGTTGATCCGGAATCAATTAATCCTAGTATTTTCGTAATGCCAAGGTCTACTTGTACATATGGTAATTGACACACACTGGATTTGCATGTAGTAATTGAGTTGCATCTACTGACAAATCTTTCTACGTAGGGGTCTAATTTTTTTTTATTATTATTATTTTTTTTGGTTTTATACTTCTCGGTTTTACCTACTCTTACGAAGCGGTGGGAGACACAGGATTTTGGCACTCCCTGCCTTACATGTTTTTTGAATGAGAGGATTTTTGGTAGTGCTGTTTCTGTTTACAGTACCTACTAATGTGACCTTGTTTACCGCAGTTATAGCATCTTTTTTCTCTACTCACTGTGTCGCTTATATTCGGTTGGGATTTCAGTTGATAATTTTGTGCAGGTTGGTAGTGTGAAGGTTTCGGAGTTCTAAAGTGTCGACTATCACGGTGTATTCTTGATTCTGATACCAGGGGTGGTGTTTCGTTTCTGCGTTGTGTCTGAGGAATTAAAGCACATCTGTTTTGGTCCGAGTACCATACGTTTCATGAGTGGATACAGCATTGTTCTAATTCTGCAAAAGTGTTGGGTCTATTGATCAGTACTAATTGCGATCTCTCTTCTGGGGATAATCCTACCAGAATCGTTTCTACTAACTGTGGTTCGCTCAAATTTACCTTTAGTAATAATGAAGATTCTCTTATCTCTGAAATATAGTGCACGAGTCTCTCGTGCGCTCCTTGTACTCTAAGTACTGTGTTCCGTTTCAATTCTTCATAAATTCCCGTTGGATTAAAATGTCTTATTAAGGCAGAATGTAGTTGGTCTACGGAATGCTGAAAATTCATTGACTCCTGTACACGGTCTTTTAATGGTGGTTTACATTTAGTCATAATGACTTGCAATATTTGGCTATCGCTCAGTTGCTGTAAGTCTTTTATTTGTAAAAGGTGTTTTATGAACGCTAACAGTTTGGTAATACTTAATCCATCGGTATATTGGATTTCTGATAAAATCTTTTCTACGGGATGAGTTATCTTTCCGTATAGATTAGCACTAAAGTTCACGTGAGATTGTATTCTCGGGTGTCTCGACACTGAATTAGTTATCGCAGAGGGTGGTAACACACGATTACTCATTAAATCATTATTATATTTGAGACTACGCTGGGCATTTGGAGGTGAGGATTCCGCTGTTGGTGTGGTATTCACATTTCTATTAAGCGTCTGATCTGCATTCGGTTCTACACTTGATACTTGTGGAAATTCGAAAGTCACGGTAGTGGGTCTCTGTTCTATGGTGGGTGATAGAGATGGTGTGATATTTAATTTAGAAAGAGATTCTTCTATTTCCTCCATTTTAAATGAGTCTGATTTACGACGTAGGTTTCTTACTATCGTTGGTAATTGCTGCAATGCTTCGTCGGCAAATTTTTGCACGTCACGGGGTGTTACAGTAGCTCCGGGCCAGTTTAGTAAATTATTTATGTGACGGGTTAAATGCTCTATCCGTTGCGTGGTACGCAAGATTATGGCGGGTGATTTTTCGTCATGGAGGGTTTGCGATTTTGACGTCAATTCCCTATATTTTGCATAACACGTTTCTACTTCACTTTCAAGTTCTATTTCGTTTAATCTCTCTAACTGGGTAGGTATATTTTGCTTGTTTTCGCGTAATGTTTTGCGTAATTCTGCGACTGTTATGTTTGCATAAGGTAAACCGCGTAAAAGTGCTTCATAGCATAATTCGTCTTTTAATAACAAATCCGGGTTAAATTGAGACATTGTCTTAATATGCTAATTGTAGTAATCTACTTATACTAATTAACATCAGTTTGATTATATTAATTATATCACTGTATATGACTATCTTTAGTTTTGTGGAATCAAATACCTTTCAATTCACAGAGAGAATAATAGCTCATATGCAGATATAGAAGGGGATCTCACACAGAGTTCTACAGGACGTGACATGAAATATTATGACTACTGTTGTTAGGCGATAACATTCCTATGCAAGGGGAGATATTACGCGTATGTATTCGACTATTGTCTAGATCAATGGTTGGTTTATTCACAGTTGTTGCACATACGCTTATAACAATGGTCTAGTTTATATACAGTTTCTAACACGTTAATAGATTTCCTGTTTGTTCTTGCTCTCACGCTTATTTTGGGGTGACAATCTGTGCACGCTTCAACATGGGTTTACAGAATTAAATTATCATTACATACATTATTTTTCTTAATAATAATTGCAAATCTTTTGTACTAATATATTATTGCTATTCTTGTTTTATTTAATTTTTATTTTTATTATTAAGCTTTTTATATATATAGCTTTTTTTTTATTTATTTATTGCAGTAACTCCAATTAGTCTTTTATTTATTAGCAAAGCAGTGTTGGGCATCTTATAACGGCTGTATACTATCTTTTATAACTTCTGTATACTATCGCCATTATAACCTTGGGAGCCGGGTTAATTGACGTCGGCCAATTAAACAGGCTGCCATAATATTCACTAAATGTTATATATTTAATTAAAATACAACGTAACAAAACACTTAATTGGAATCTGTGAATTAAGGAATATTAGATTAGTGTTGCCAAATTAATTCACGCATGTTTACGTCCATGACATCTCTTTATTTACATACCTGGTAATTAGCATAAAAGAAAATGAGTTACTGTCTTGTTATTAAAAATTAATTAGGCTTGTGATTTGTATAGTTAAAACATACATATATATATATATATATATATATATATACTAGCAGAACCCGGCTGACGTTTTCCTGCCTGTGTATATTTATTTATATAAAAATGGATGGTCTCTATGTAATCTAGAATCTATAATGCGTTGTGTAAAAATGTGGAAAAATGAAAGATGACTCATACTAATGAAATTCCATTATTTTTATTGGTATAAATAGATGATCAACTATGTAAATTTGTTATGAATAATTCACGTGAATGAACAATATTTTTGACTATTCCATTCGCTATATAATTGAACCAACTTAAAATAATTGAAACTAATACTAACATCTAGCGTAACGCAAGTGGATAAACAATATTTTTGGTTTTCTGATTTGGTGTATAGATGTACAGAGTTTCTGGATTTCCTACTCTGGAGCAAGCAACATATAGCTGACCATGCGAAAAACATGGATTTTCTAAATTTAATCTGGCAACACGCAGCGACTGCCCTTGAGCTTTGTTGATTGTCATCGCAAAAGCAAGACGCACAGGAAAGTGTAGTCGTTTGAATGTGAAGGGCAAATCAGTGGGAATCATTGGAATGCGCGGAATCAGCACATCTTCTCCTTTACATTTGCCGTTAATTATTGTTGCTTCAATCACATTCGGCATCAGTTTTTTCACGGAAAGTCTGGTTCCGTTGCACAACTTTGGCGTGTTCAGATTCCGAAGGAGCAGTATTGGTGAGCCAACTTTCAAGGTCAATATGTGCGGTGGCATTCCAGGAGGCTCCAATAAATTGAGAAATTCGACTGGATAATTAACAGCTTGATCCTCTTCTGTAACTGTGTCAATGGATTTGTATTCCGTAACCGCACCAGGAATTTTCAATTGAATCTTATTATTGATTCGATTGACGTCATCATTTTTTGGAGCTAAGATAGCTCGCTCGCAAAGCCAATCGTGATTCCTGAAGTTGTTGGCGATGTTCGGGAAAACCTTCTTTTCAAGATCTTCAATTGATGACAGAAGTTCGGTGGGAACGATATCTCCTGTGTTGCAGGATCAACCGGAAGTTTGCCGTCGCCCATATCCAAAAGTTGCTTGGCAAATGTTTGTGCAAAAACATATCCAAGTAAATGCATATGCATATTGGTCGACAGTGTAATTTTCTTCACATGTCCCCAGAGAGCCGAATTCTTCAGGCATGCGTTCAGCTCGTCTGCTGGTGTTGATCTTGGAATGACGGGCAAAATTTGATGGAAATCACCGGTGAGCAGTATCAGAGCTCCGCCCATTGGACGTTGATCGTTTCTGAAATCTCGCAGAGTACGATCAAGTGCCTCAAGTCCTTTCTTATGGGCCATGGTACATTCATCCCAAATAATGAGTTGGCATGTTTTCAATACAGTTGCCATTCCAGATGTTTTCCCAATGTTGCAAAGAGGATCTGCAGCTAGATTTAAATTCAATGGCAGCTTGAGAGCCGAATGTGCCGTGCGTCCTGCGTCCGTGTGTCGAGTAGCGTTGCTGCAATCCCCGATGATGCCACAGCCAGAGCAGAGCTACTGCGGATCTTCTTCGGGTACTGGAAGAAGTGAACCAATCTGATGATACACTTGTCCTTGCACTTTGAATGTGGGCATGAAATTACCATATCTCACAATACTCGTCGCTCCAAACGATGTCATTTGAAAGCATGAGTTGTATTTCCGAATATGTTCTAGAAAGTGTTTGGACTCCCGAGTAGCTCCAGCCACGTAAATTAGAAGTGGTTCTGGTGGCTCAGCCAGTGGTGGCAAATTGACTTTGCCATTGGAGCAACACATGCCAGGCGTTTCTTTCTGAAACTTCAAAGCGCGACAATGTAAGCACAATGTAGCCATTGGACCAATGACAACATCGCGATGCATTCTGTAATCACAGTCTTTATCATAATTGAACGCCGCTTTCTTGAGATCGATTCTCGTTCTTGATCGAGTCTGCCGTGAGCGTTCAGCTTCACGTCGTGTGTCTCGCTCTTCGGGTGTTGCAGCAGCTCTTGAAGTAGAAGCTCTTGCTCGAAGATCTGCAACTCGCACGTCATGCTGTTGAGATGTTTTGGCAGCTCTTGAAGTAGAAGCTCTTGCTCGAAGATCTGCAACTCGCACGTCATGCTGCTGAGATGTTTCGGCAGCTCTTGAAGTAGAAGCTCTTGCTCGAAGATCTGCAACTCGTACATCTGCTGTTGAGATGTTTCGGCAGCTCTTGAAGTAGAGGCTCTGATCCGGTCAGTTTCCCGGCGTGCGTCTCGCTCTTCAGATGTTTCAGCAGCTCTTGAAGTAGAGGCTCTGATTCGTACAGTTTCCCATCGCGCGTCTCACTCTTCAGATGTTTCAGCAGCTCTACTGGCTGACAGTTGCCGTGCATGTCTGGTTGATCTTCCAATGTTTGATTTTTTGGGTGGCATTTCAAATAATTTCCAGTATTTAATGTTTGGTGACAGATGAGGCGTCCAAAGGTAGTTGAGTTGTGTGTGACCCAAATGTCATTCGCCTATAAACAAAAGAACAATGGTTATGCATATCGACGTCCAGCACTCAACACAATTTGAATGGAAATGGTATTCCATTTTAAACTCACTCACCAATTACTAATCACAGTCCATGTCTTGTTGATCTTCCAATGTTTGATATTTTGGGTGGCATTTCAAATAATTTCCAGTATTTAATGTTTGGTGACAGATGAGGCGTCCAAAGATAGTTGCGTTGTGTGTGACCCAAATGTCATTCGCCTATAAACAAAAGAACAATGGTTATGCATATTGACGTCCAACACTCAACACAATTCGAATGGAAATGGTATTCCATTTGAAACTCACTCACCAATTACTAATCACAGTCACAATCACTATTTGTTATAATTGAGGATTGAGGACAATATTATTGAGGATTGATGACAATATAAAGGTTAGCGTGAAAATATTCTCCGTGCTGAAATACCTGTGTATACCAATTTTCATGGCGTTCGGTTGAACGGTGTAGAAGTTGATGCGCTGCAGCGCCATCTAATGGCAAGTTACAGCAAAATGGATAGCGCAAAAATATTCTCCGTACTGAAATACCTGTGTATATCAATTTTCATGGCGATCGGTTGAACGGTGTAGAAGTTGATGCGCTGCAGCGCCATCTAGTGGCGAGTTACACCAAAGTGGACAGCATAAAAACCCTCTCCATGAAAAAATACTTATATGTGCCAACTTTCATGGTGATCGGTCAAGCGGTGTCGGAGTCTATATCACGAACTTTCATACAAACTTTCGTCCCCCGTATTTAACCCCCTTAGGGGATGAATTTCCAAAAAAGGCTGAAACAGAAAACTTATTTTTAACCGAATGCCTAAATACCAGTTTAACATTTCTAACTTCAAAAATCACGAAATTTCTTCCAAACTTTTGTCCCCCGTTTTACCCCCTTAGGGATGGAATTTCCGAAAATACTGTCTTAGGGGCTGCCTACACCCTATAAGGAACCTACTCGCCAAATTTCAAGTTTGTAGGCTTTATAGTCCCTGAAATTTCGTGATTTCGCTTTTAACTTTTTTCACCCCATTTCACCCCCTTAGGGTACCCCCTTAGGGGATGAATTTCCAAAAGGGCTGAAACAGAAAACTTTTATTTTTAACCGAACGCCTAAATTTCACATTTCTAACTTCAAAAATCACCAACTTTCATACAAATTTTCGTCCCCCGTTTCACCCCCTTAGGGGTGGAGATTCCAAAAATCCTTTCTTAGCGGCTGCCTACACCCTATAGGGAACCTACACGCCAAATTTCAAGTTTGTAAGCTTTATAGTCCCTGAGATTTCGTGATTTCGCTTTTAATCTTTTTCACCTCAATCACCCCCCTTTGGTGATGAATTTCCAAAAGGCTGAAATAGAAAACTTTTATTTTTAAACGAACGCCTAACTACCAATTTCACATTTCTAACTTCAATAATCACGAACTTTCAGACAAACTTTCGTCCCCCGTTTCAACCCCTTAGGGGTGGAATTTCCAAAAATAATTTCTTATCGGCTGGCTATACCCTATAAGGAAGCTACACGCCAAATTTCAAGTTTGTAGGCTTTATAGTCCCTGAGATTTCGTAGGCTTTATAGTCCCTGAGATTTAGTGATTTCGCTTTTAACCCTTTTCACCCCCCTTTGGCGAGTTACAACAAAGTGTATAGCATAAAAACCTTCTCCATGAAAAAATACTTATATGTGCCAACTTTCATGGTGATCGGTCAAACGGTGTCGGAGTCTACAAATCTCAAACAGATATACATATATACCAACATCCATTTTTATATATATATATATTGGCTGTCCAATTTAGCCACACATGCAATAAACACAGGACATGAATTCCCAGACATAACCAATGTAACACTAATAAAACATATACCACACAAAGGCACCATAATGAACATTTGGGAAAATTTACAGATTTACAAACATAAAACACAAAACAAATTAATACCAGAACAAATACAAATCAATACAAAAAATGACACAATATTCAAAGCACTCAACATCGAAAATACACAAAATACAAAAACAGATACCACAACCACACACAATAATGCAACATTGAAGGACCAAAGACCAACAAACCACCTTAATAACATCCAGAAGCCAACACACAAATACTGCACCAGAAGCAAGATGGCGAAGGCTGAAGATTGGAGAACAGGATCTCCCGAAACATGTTCCTAAAGGAAAAAATATATCTTGAGGTAAATTAGTTATAAGTATTATAGTATTATATACATCAAGAAACGGACTGTAGCAGAAAGTGATTGAAATAATATAACCATACAAGGTAAATAAGCCTACAGTGAAAAAACGAAAAGTGAGGTTATAAAACAAAGCAAAAACAAAAGTGTATAGTGAAGAAAAAAAATAGTGAAGTGAATAGCAAATAAGTGAAATCAACTGCCAAATAACGGATAACAAATCATCTCTCACATAAATATACATTAACATGTACACAAACAACATAAACACAATTCCATATAACCACATTACCAAATTGTTAAACAAATTTCAAACACGAAAAAACAACTAATGAACACAAACATAAACATATACTTCAATAGACAATGCCAAAAACATAAATTAACACCTAAATACATCAACATAAACACAAACAACAAAAATATGACTGCACAAAAAACTATAAAACAAGCACAAAGGCTATGGATACAAAACGAAATTAATCAATTATACAGTAAGAAAAATAGCATAACACTAGACATATACAAACTACACTTAGAGCTAACAAGTTTATTACATCCAATCACTTGGAATAATAAATACAATAACATAGAAAATAAAATAAGATTTGAGAAAAACAAAAAGACTTATACAATCAACAAAAAACTTAACACATTAAAACAACAAAACAAAAATCAAGAACAAAAAAACAAAAATAAACACACATTTTACCCTCGAACCATTAACCTCAGCAATACAGAATTTAACAAAAAAGAAACAGAATATTTAAACAATATGTCAAAAACTAACATAACCCAAAATGCAAACAAAAATCTAGAAAATTTAATAGTAGAGACAGAATTTGCCATTAACCTAATAAAAGACAATATACAAGAAGAAAAAAGAACAGAAGCAACACATATAATTAAAAAAATAATCATTAGCGAAATGAAAAACAAAGATAAACAAAAGAAAAACAATAAAACAATAAAAGAAATTAAAAATAAAGTAAAGAACAATAATTTAATAATAACTAAAGCAGACAAAAGTCAAGCAACAGTAATCATTGATAAAACAGACTACATCAAAAAAACCGAAGACTTCATCAACAATAATAAATGCGTACAACTAGATAAAAACCCACCAGAAAAACTATCTTAAACAAACAATAAAACTAATAAAAACAAATAAAAACATTTTCAACAATAAAAACAGACATATATATAAACAATAATCCAGAACCACCTAAAATGAACAGCCTAATAAAAATACACAAATTAAACAACCCAATACGTCCATTAATCAATTTCAAAAAAGCTCCTACATACAAAATAGCAAGAATAATAGCACAAAAACTAAAAAATAACCATCTGACAAATAACCATCATAACATAAAAAATACATACGAATTAATAGACAAACTAAAAATAATAAATATAAATGAAAATACATTTTTCACATCATATGACATAACAAACATGTACACTAATATCCCAGTAGAAGAAACAATTGACATAATAATAAACAAACTTATAGAACAAAATGAAAACAAACAATATATAACCGAAATAAAAAATAGTCTCCAACTAATACTAAAACAAAATTACTTTGAATTTAATAGCAAAATTTATCAACAGAAAGAAGGTTTAGCAATGGGATCACCATTATCAAGCATAATAGCAGAAATATTCCTACAACATATAGACACCAAAATACAAAATATCATAAAAACACATGACCCAGATGGCATATGGATAAGATATGTAGATGATGGACTATATGTATCAAATAACAAAAACACAAATGCAGAGAACATACTGAAACAAATCAATAACATACATCCCAAAATACAATTCACAGAAGAAAAAGAAAAACATAACAAAATCAACTACGTATTTAGACATAACCATCACAAGATACAACAAACACATACAATATGCAATATATAGAAAACCAACTTCCACTAACATCATTATACCTAACCATTCTGACCACCCACCACAACATAAAATGGCAGCATTTTATTCGTTATTTAACAGAATGTACAAAATACCCCTAAACAAACAAGAAACTGACAAAAAACGAAATATAATATACCAAATTGGTTATGCAAATGGATACAATAAAAATACTATGATCAAAATAGAAAATAAAATCAAATACAAAATAAAAACTGAACAATTAAGAATTAATCAAACTGAACAACACATAAATAATAACAACAACAAAAAATGGGCCACACTCACATATATAAATAATAAAATGACAAAACTAACAAAACTATTTAAAAACACAGATATAAAAATAGCATACAAAACTAATAAAAATAAATTACAAAATCTAAATAGGTCACACAACAAAGATAATACAACAACCAATGGTATATACAAAATTGAATGCCAAGATTGCAATAAATGTTATATAGGACAAACAAAAAAACAGCTGAAAAAACGTTATTTTGAACACCTAAATGCATACAAAAAACCAAATATATATAAATCCAATTTAGCCACACATGCAATAAACACAGGACATGAATTCCCAGACATAACCAATGTAACACTAATAAAACATATACCACACAAAGGCACCATAATGAACATTTGGGAAAATTTACAGATTTACAAACATAAAACACAAAACAAATTAATACCAGAACAAATACAAACAATACAAAACATGACACAATATTCAAAGCACTCAACATCGAAAATACACAAAATACAAAAACAGATACCACAACCACACACAATAATGCAACATTGAAGGACCAAAGACCAACAAACCACCTTAATAACATCCAGAAGCCAACACACAAATACTGCACCAGAAGCAAGATGGCGAAGGCTGAAGATGGGAGAACAGGATCTCCCGAAACATATTCCTAAAGGAAAAAATATATCTTGAGGTAAATTAGTTATAAGTATTATAGTAATATATATATATATATATATTACTTTAATATTTATAACTAAATTTACCTCAAGATATACTTTTTTCTCTATATATATATACTTAACCTACATTTTGTTTACTCTATTTCGTTCAACTGATTAGTTAACTATATTAAAAAGATAATAACTGCATAAAGTATTCATTAATCAACTTGGTTAATTATTTATAAAACTTTGGTAATTCATACCCTCAGATCCGAGATATATCCTTTCTTTATATTACAGTTAAACAATTTACTTTTGCTGCCATTTGAAGAATGGACTTATTAATATTAGCATGTTATAGTCATTAATGCTAAAAACATCATATTGTTTATTACAAAGTTACAATGGTAATTTAATTCGGCCAGTCTTTTGTATAATTATATTAATTTTATTTTGGTGTCAATTGTCTTTCATATTTTTATTAAGTAATTTCTGAACTACAGAAGTTTGACTTCTGTATCACCTGTATGTAGTATCCTCGGCGAATCGGGGTTGTCTGTAGTAAACGGTGGCTATGCGGCTTCTGGTATATCCTGGAGGTCTGAAGAAAGGTGTAATAATGGAAGGTGTGGTTATCTCTCTTTTTGCAAGGTTGATCAGATTCTGGTGCTGGCGGTGGTGAGAAACTTTCACTTGAACTTACTTACTTCGGTTTTCCTGCACTTTTACCTTATAGTTAAACTGTTACATATACTGTGATCTCTATCACGTTGACGTGATATTAAATCAACTGCAGAGATGTCATAAACACACACTTAAAACGTATCAAAGATGTTAAACATATTGAAATTACTGATAATTATTGCTATCAGCTTTACTAAGCATTAGCTTAAAGAAACTAAGAGAGTGAATGACATATTCTTTCATTCTCTATAATTTTGTAGTTACTGACTACATTTTCAACTGTGTAGTTCTCGCTGCGGAGTCTGATTTACAACTAACTTTTGGGGCGCATCGCTGGCTTAGCGAAGTGCTTGTCCGCGCGTGTTGTTATTTACCTGCGCGAGAAATAGTTCTTAATTTATTAATTATTATTTTTACTTATTTTAAATTGCTGGTTTATTACGTCTCTCTATAATTTAATACTCTGTGACATAGCGAGGCGAAGATCTGCTCTCGGCGCCAGCCGAGACGTGACACGAGAAGGCGAGGCGACCCAATCAAGGATCGGCAGCAGCTTGATTGGCCTCAACGTGACCATCTAACGTGCTCGAGGCGAGCCAACCAGGGACCAGCGGCACTCTGATAGGTTCGTGGCATACGACCTGTCAGGGCATAAAAACAGCGCCGCTAAAAATTTTTGGCGCAATGTTCTCTGGGACATTCCACACAGGCCTGCACTGTGGCAGACAAAACCAAATTTCGCTGCATCAATTGTGGTCAAGGCCACGCAGCGAGTAACGTAAACTGCCCGGTCTATAAGGCGGAGCTCCTGCGGAAGCAAAAGCCGCAGGGGCCCCTCCCGAAGCCACGGCAGCCAGCTATGCAGCCCCAACCTAGACAGCCTAAAATGCAGGCTAGGCCTAAACCTCAGGCACAACCGGCACGGCGCGCGCCCTCTCCGGCTCCACCTCCAGCCCCTACAAAGGCAACTAAACGTACCGCGTCTCCTTCTACAGCAGAGACACGCCCAGTAGCTATTATCTCGGTTTTGGAGCCGGAGAATGAACCCTCCACCTCCGCGGAACCTCCTACTCCCGCCTCTGAACCAGAGGTAGCCTCGCCGCCCCTGCCACCTCCGCGATTTCCGCGAGCAGGCATCAAACCCAGGAACAAAGGGATACCCACACCGGATGCTCGGCCCCGAGCTCCTGCCGGCCCACAGCCCAAGAAAAGTCCTGCTTCCCGGTATAAGTCCGACGAAGCGCAACAGCGTACTTTTCCTGCCGCTGATCCAAAACCGTCTGGCCCTGGTCCTATGGCTTCCACCATGACCCGATCTGCCGTAACACCTGGTCGCTCTTATGCGGCCTCAGTTTCCAGGCAAACCGCCCAGTCCGTCAGTTCCAATGACGCACAGTTCGTCCGCGGCTTTCTGTCTAGCTACGACCTCCCGAAAGTCGCATCTACCTTCAGGTCCATCCGAGCCCGCCTGGAAACTGCTGACCCAACTGAGAGATTCATGCTCTTGGTGGAAGCCTGCGAAGTCATAGGTCTTCTATGAACCGAGCCCTTAGACGAGATCTCTCGCTCGTAGCCTGGAATGCTAACAGCATCGGTCCCAAGCATTCCGACCTTCTTGAATTCCTGGCTCGGTTCAAACCCGACGTACTTCTCCTTACTGGAACCCACCTGACCCCGGCGAACCGGTTTCGATTACCAAATTACGTGGTCTATCGGGATGACCGAGTTGGCCGACGAGGAGGCGGCACGGCGATCGCGGTGAGGACCTCCATAGGTCATCATCGTGTCGCTTTGCCGCAGCTTACCAACCTAGAGGCCACCGCCATTGAGGTCCACGGAGCTCTTGGCGGCGTCCTCGTGGTCTCAGCTTATAAGCCCCCTCAAGCTGAACTCCTTGTCGGCGACCTGGACGTCATCTTCGATTCCCATCGAAGGGTAATTCTGGCCGGCGATCTGAATTGCAAGCATCGCGTTTGGAATAGTCGCCTGACTACTCCGAACGGGAGGCGCTTGCTCAGTTTTGTTGAATCGCGCCGGGCGATGGTGTTTGGTCCAGCGCAACCCACGTTCTTTCCGTCACAGCCTAACGCGGCTCCCGATGTTTTGGATATCGCGGTGACCCAAGGAGTTGTCTGTCCGGTCGAGGTATTCTCACTTACGGAGCTGACATCCGACCACAACCCTATCTTGGTCCACGTCGCTACCCAGCACGCCTATGCACGTTCTGACCAGAAGAAGGTTATCGATTGGGATCGCTACGGCCCGGCCTTGTGCCGTCGATTGCCGCCAGCGGCCCCAATCGATTCCGTTCGCCTCCTAGACGAAGCAGTTGCGGGAATCGAAGAGGCAATCATCTCGGCTATAGGCGTGTCTTCACGTACGCGAGCTGGTCTCACGCCTGGCTACCAACGCATCCCTGAGGAAGTCTCTCTTCTCGCTCGCGAGAGGAATTACTTCCGGAAACGTTGGCAGAGGACGCCGATAAGGCAGCATACAATCGGCTCACCGGACGACTGCGTGGCAGTCTGAAGGCGTTCCGACGTAGCTGTTGGGAACTCGACGTGGCCCGAACGGGGGATGCGGACCCGCAATCTCACCCGTACAGAATACCTACCGCATTGACGGGACGGAGGCGCCGACCTCCACTTCCCGCCATTGTTGGACCGTTCGGTCGACCCCTGGGTCGCCCGGAGGAGAAGGCCGAGTACTTGGGCTTGTGTTTCGAGCGCCAGTTCGCTCCCAACCCGCCCATGGACTGGGACTTCGACGAACAAGTCGAGATGGCCGTGGAAGACTTTCTGTCACTTCCGATCACGACGGAGCCCGAACCCATCTCTTTGGAAGAGGTCTCAGATCGGCTCGCTGAACTTCAGCCAAGAAAAGCTCCAGGCCCGGACGGTGTTACCAACACCGCTCTACGTCTTCTTCCCGAGCCTGGAGTTCAATTCTTGACTGATTTGTTCAACGCGTGTCTTAGACTGGCCTACTTTCCCAAGAAATGGAGAAAGGCGACGGTTATCGTGATCCCGAAGCCGGGAAAGGATACCACCCGCTCGGAAAACCTCCGGCCTATCAGCCTACTTTCCGCTACGTCCAAGGTTTTTGAGCGCCTCGTACAGCGTCGTGTACGAGAACATCTAACCAACTTTGACGTGCTGGTCCCCGAACAGTTCGGCTTTCGTGTGGGGCATTCGACCACTCATCAATTGATGAGACTGGTGGAAGGCATCACGGAAGCCGGGTGTCGGAGAGAACGGACCGTTGGCTGTTTCTTAGATGTTGAGAAAGCCTTCGACAGCGTATGGCATGATGGCCTGTTATTCAAACTTAGGGAAGTCCAGCTCCCGGACTGCTACCTCCATCTGGTTGCTAGCTTTCTGACGGAGAGGACCTTCTGCGTGAGAGTTGGCGATTCAGTCTCTTCCGACAGGCGAATCACAGCCGGCGTCCCTCAAGGTAGTGTTCTAGGCCCCCTTCTGTTCTCGATCTACGTCAACGACGTGCCGAGACAGCCTGGAGTCCAGATGGCCCTCTTCGCTGACGACACGGCCGTATTTACGGCCGATCGTCATGAGGAAAGGGCCGTCCTACGACTGCAGCGCCAGCTCGACACGCTCGTGGACTGGACTGATAACTGGAGAGTGCTCCTCAACCCTACCAAGAGCGTAGCCGTCGAATTCTCTAAGCGACGGAAGAACCCCGTTAGGCAACTACGTATCGGCAGAACGTACTTGCGCTGGTCCAACGAGGTCAAGTACCTCGGCTTACACCTCGACCGTCGGCTCACCTGGCGTACCCACGCACAGACAGGTCTTAAGCGAGCATCCACTCGCCTGTGCGCACTGTTTCCACTCCTGATCAGCCCAGCCATGACCAGGAAATTGGGTAGGATGATCGTCGGCGCGTATCTGCTGCCGGTCATTACCTACGCCTGCCCGGTCTGGGGTTACCTCGCCGCAATGCATAAAAAGAAGTTGCAGAGCGTCCTCGACAAGGGGCTTCGGCTAGCGGCCAAAGTCCCCCGTCGCTTCTCATCTCGCCTTCTAAGGAGAGGACTTGGCGTCCGCTCCTTAGACGACACTTTCAGGCGGCTTGCACGCAAATTTTATGCACGTGCGGCGAGGTTCCCAGACAATCCTCTAGTGACTGGGCTGGGAAGGTACCGTATACGCCCAGGTGATTCATGGAAACGCCCTCGGTGTATACTGCGCTAGCGTAGGCTAGCACAACAGCCGAGAAAGGCCTGCTATAGAGCACACGCCCTACTTGGGCAGGGCCACGAGGCAGGAGCTCCAGATGGTAGCTCGGAACTCAGTTCCCGTGCGGTTCGTCTCTGCGACGCACAACCGCAAAGCCCAGAGCAAAAAAAAAAAATTTTTGGCGCACTCCATTGGACGTCGTCAAGCCAGCTGGAAGAAAAGGAAGAAGGAAGAATGGAGAACGCAGGAGAAGCAGTGATGGACATCGACTGGGACAGCAGCGGGCTCTACATACCGCTGCCGAAAGAAGAGAACCGCAGCACGCCCGGAACAGCGGACGCAGCCGCCGAACATCACAGCGCGGCTCGGGCAGCGTACGCAAATGATTTAGCGTACCCGACAAACGGTCCTTTTAAGGGCCTAAAAAACTATAGTGTGTACGATTGGCGCCATTTGTCCTGTGACAAGTGGCGCCCAACGTGGGGCGACGATCATCTTGCGGATGCAGGATCCAGCCACGCCAGAGAACTACCAGCCGGCACACAAAACAACATGGCGCCCAACAGCTACACCCAGCGGGACACCGGGTTCGAAATAGAGCAAGGCTTTGCGCAATTCGCCGCAGCTCTGAGGTGCACGTTGCCACCGGTGATCACCGCTACATACCATGGCCTCAAGTACGAGGATCCAGAACGATATCTTCAACAGCTAGAGCGACAGCTGCGGGACTACAGAGTCCCACCTGAACAGTGGGCAGATTACGCAGTGCGGCAGCTCCGAGGAGAAGCTGCCACGTGGGCAGAGAGATACACGGGATTGCAGATAAATTGGCCCGAGTTCTGCGACCGCTTCCGGCATCACTTCTGCGGGATGCAACGAGACGCAGAGCTGCTGGCCGAGCTGTACGGACAAACGCAGCGGCAGGAATCGGCGGAAATCTTCATCCTGAGAAAAATCAAGCTGTTTCGCCGTCTGTACCCCGGAGGTGACGAGAGGACGAGCATAGCCATGCTTACACAACAGCTGCAGCCACGCCTTCGACCTGCGCTGAGGTTCCCGCCGCCTATGACTTTAGAGGAACTTTTACAACGGGCAATGAGCATCGAGGCGGACTTGGATCAAGATAGTCGTGCGCGAGGTCGGGATGACTCTGCTGAAAACTCCCTGGATCGAGTAGGGGGGTCGAAGCAGTGTCGATCGGCCTCAAGCACGAAAGAGGAACAAAGATTGAACAGCCTAACGCCCAAGTGCCGCTACTGCCCGGGAAGACACTTCCATCGGGACTGCCCTGTGAAGAACCGGCAGGGAAACGACCAAGCGCCCCGGTAAATAGCCCACCGGGGCGCGTGAACCAACTAGGTGCGGACATACCGCGCATTCCAATAGAGATCGCCGGCCGAAAACTGACCGCAGCCTTGGACTCCGCCGCAAACTACGACTTCGTACGAGCCGGTCTGCTGCCCGGAGGAAGGAAGACGGAGCCCCGAGTTGTCCAGCTAGCGCTACACGGTCAGCAATGTCACTCAACGGCCACCGTCGTCGCAGACATTATAATTGGAAGTCTCGCGACCACCACCAGTCTGCTAGAAGTGCCCGGACTGCAAGAAGAAGTTTTATTGGGCCACCACTGGCTCACGGCCAACCAAGCAGTTGTGGACTACCGACGGGGCTGCCTTCACATTGGCAGCGAGAACCGACAGACGGTCTTCTGGAATGACCGCGCGGAGCCCGAGGAAGAGGACATTAACGAAGCTAGCCTTCAAACGTCAGCAGGTGGCCAACACCATAAACGGCTTCTGGAAATGTTACACCGTCATCGCAGTTTGTTCTCCCGTGGCCCGCTCCGCACTACATCTGCGGCCAAGCACGAGATCCGGCTGATAGAAGGTAGCCAGCCAGTCCGGCTCCCAATGTACCGGTACTCCGACGAGAAGAAACGCACCATCCGGGAACAGGTAGAAGAGATGCTGAGGCAGCGTATCATTGAACCGGCCACCTCGCCATACAGCTCTCCGGTGGTGATTGTGAAGAAGAAGGACAGCACACCCCGGTTCTGCGTAGACTTCCGGAGGCTGAACGATCAGACCGAGGATGTGGACTCACCACTGCCGCTGATATACGAAACAATCAAGGACCTCAGCGGGGCCCAAGTCTTCTCGACCCTAGATCTCAAGAGCGGCTACTGGCAAATCCCGCTGGAGGAAGAAGCAAAGAAGTACACAGCATTCTCGGTGCCCGACGGAGGTCGCTACCAGTTCCGGGTGATGTGCTTTGGGCTGAAGAACGCGCCCAGCACCTTCCAACGGCTGATGCAGGATGTTCTCACGGGACTATTACGGGAGTGCTGCCTCGTCTATCTGGACGACATCATTGTCTACTCCCCCGACTGGGAAACGCACCTGCGACACCTGGATCAAGTCTTGGAAAGGCTGCAGATGCACCAGCTGACCTGCTCGCTCAACAAGTGTCACTTCGGCCGGGAAGAAGTCGCCTTTCTGGGCCACGAGATTACTCCGGACGGCAACCTCCCGCAGCAGCAACATCTCAGAGCGATTGAAGACCAGCCGGCCCCCAGCAACAAGAAAGAGCTGCAACGCTTCCTGGGAACCTGCAACTGGCTGCGAGAGTACATCCCCTGCTTCGCCATGATTTCGGAACCGTTAACGGACCTGCTGCGGACAAGAAAGTGGCATTGGGACGACACAACTCAGCGAGCCTTCGAAGAGGTTAAGGCCGCTTTCCGGCAGCCGTTAAAACTCTCACGACCGGATCGAGACTTGCCGATGTTTCTGCAGACCGACGCCAGCCAAAAGGGACTTGGAGCGGTGCTTTATCAATGCACCGAAGCCGGAGAGAGGCGTATCATCTCGTACGCCAGTGCCAAGCTCCACGAGGCGGAGAAGAACTACCACTCCAACGAACTGGAGTGTTTGGCAGTCGTCTGGGCCATCAAGAAATACCGGCCATACTTGGAGGATCGACATTTCACCCTAAGGACCGACAACAAGGCGCTAACTTGGCTGAAGCAGGCGACGGGGCAGAAGACGAAGTACGCTCGCTGGGCTCTACTGATACAGAGCTTCAAATTCACCGTCGTCCACTGCCCGGGCAAGGAGAACGAGTTGCCGGACTTCCTCTCGAGGGAACCTGGGCTTGAAGATACTGCCGGCGTCCAAGAAGAACCACGGATGCAGCCTGAAGAGAGGCCACTTCGCAGTGTTGCGGCAGCTGCACCCCGACTACAAGAAATCACAGCTGTCGGCATCCATCAGGCAGTGCAGGAGGCGCAAGAAGGCGACCAGGAGTGCCAAGCGTGGAGAAACGACCCTGCGGCGGCTACAGCGAGAGGATACCGGGTGGACAACGGCCTGGTTTGGAAGGACAGACGCAACCAGGAACCAGGATTGTACGTGCCGCCGAGTGTCCGCATGGAGGTCATCAGGCACTTCCACGACTTCCCTGAAGCCGGTCATCCGGGGGCCGAAGAAACGTTTCGGGCCATCGGCAAGGACTTCGTCTGGACCGGCCTAACCATTGATGTCCGCAGATACGTCCGGAGTTGCAGAATATGCGCCCTACACAAGCGCGGCGCAAATCCCGAACAGGACCAACAGCGACCTCACCGACCCAGGAGATGTTGGAATACTGTCGCCCTGGACGTCATGGGACCATATCCGCTGACTCGAGCTGGCAACCGGTACATCGTAGTGGTCACGGATATGATGTCGAGATGGGTGGAAGCAAAGGCCGTGCGCAAGGCGGACGCCGACACCATTATCCGCTACCTGGAGGAAGAAGTGTTCCCTCGTTGGGGATACCCAGAGGCGTTGCTCACCGACAACGGAAAGCCGCTCACGGGCCACAAGTGGAAGCAGATGTGCGACAAGCTGCACATACGACCGTGGACTACAGCCAACTACCATCCCAGGGCGAACCCGACCGAGCGGCGCAACGGCGAGATCAAGAAGGCGCTGCGGATCCAGCTCCATGACTGCAAGGACCATGGCGACTGGGACAAGCGTTTGCCGACGATTCTGTTCTCGCTGCGGAATCGTGCAAACGCCGCCACTGGAGTGACACCGAGCGAGCTTCTGCTGGGCAGAGACCTACGCCGACCCGGCGACTGGAGTCGGCCACACGCAGAACAGGACGTCCGGCCAATTGAGGAACGAGAAGAGGCGGCCAGGTCACACCAGACGCAGTATCAGCGGCGGCGGTATCCAGAACGGAGGACACAGGACCCTACACTGGCCGTAGGGCAGCTGGTGTACGTCAAGAGCCACGCCGGACCAGCCAAAGGACGGAGGTACCCTGGATGGGAGCCAGCCTGGGAAGGTCCCTTTAGCGTTGCCGCAACCCTCGGCGGGCAGATTTACACGGTGGAGAAGGACGGACGTCCATACAAGGTTCACCGCCAACGGCTCAAACCCGCCGGAGAAGAACAATGGGCTGGCCACCGGAGAGCATTCAAGACCCGGGGGAGTTGTGACATAGCGAGGCTTTTTTTTTTTTTTTTTTTTTTTTTTTTTTTTTTTTTTTTTTTTTTTTTGCTCTGGGCTTTGCGGTTGTGCGTCGCAGAGACGAACCGCACGGGAACTGAGTTCCGAGCTACCATCTGGAGCTCCTGCCTCGTGGCCCTGCCCAAGTAGGGCGTGTGCTCTATAGCAGGCCTTTCTCGGCTGTTGTGCTAGCCTACGCTAGCGCAGTATACACCGAGGGCGTTTCCATGAATCACCTGGGCGTATACGGTACCTTCCCAGCCCAGTCACTAGAGGATTGTCTGGGAACCTCGCCGCACGTGCATAAAATTTGCGTGCAAGCCGCCTGAAAGTGTCGTCTAAGGAGCGGACGCCAAGTCCTCTCCTTAGAAGGCGAGATGAGAAGCGACGGGGGACTTTGGCCGCTAGCCGAAGCCCCTTGTCGAGGACGCTCTGCAACTTCTTTTTATGCATTGCGGCGAGGTAACCCCAGACCGGGCAGGCGTAGGTAATGACCGGCAGCAGATACGCGCCGACGATCATCCTACCCAATTTCCTGGTCATGGCTGGGCTGATCAGGAGTGGAAACAGTGCGCACAGGCGAGTGGATGCTCGCTTAAGACCTGTCTGTGCGTGGGTACGCCAGGTGAGCCGACGGTCGAGGTGTAAGCCGAGGTACTTGACCTCGTTGGACCAGCGCAAGTACGTTCTGCCGATACGTAGTTGCCTAACGGGGTTCTTCCGTCGCTTAGAGAATTCGACGGCTACGCTCTTGGTAGGGTTGAGGAGCACTCTCCAGTTATCAGTCCAGTCCACGAGCGTGTCGAGCTGGCGCTGCAGTCGTAGGACGGCCCTTTCCTCATGACGATCGGCCGTAAATACGGCCGTGTCGTCAGCGAAGAGGGCCATCTGGACTCCAGGCTGTCTCGGCACGTCGTTGACGTAGATCGAGAACAGAAGGGGGCCTAGAACACTACCTTGAGGGACGCCGGCTGTGATTCGCCTCTCGGAAGAGACTGAATCGCCAACTCTCACGCAGAAGGTCCTCTCCGTCAGAAAGCTAGCAACCAGATGGAGGTAGCAGTCCGGGAGCTGGACTTCCCTAAGTTTGAATAACAGGCCATCATGCCATACGCTGTCGAAGGCTTTCTCAACATCTAAGAAACAGCCAACGGTCCGTTCTCTCCGACACCCGGCTTCCGCGATGCCTTCCACCAGTCTCATCAATTGATGAGTGGTCGAATGCCCCACACGAAAGCCGAACTGTTCGGGGACCAGCACGTCAAAGTTGGTTAGATGTTCTCGTACACGACGCTGTACGAGGCGCTCAAAAACCTTGGACGTAGCGGAAAGTAGGCTGATAGGCCGGAGGTTTTCCGAGCGGGTGGTATCCTTTCCCGGCTTCGGGATCACGATAACCGTCGCCTTTCTCCATTTCTTGGGAAAGTAGGCCAGTCTAAGACACGCGTTGAACAAATCAGTCAAGAATTGAACTCCAGGCTCGGGAAGAAGACGTAGAGCGGTGTTGGTAACACCGTCCGGGCCTGGAGCTTTTCTTGGCTGAAGTTCAGCGAGCCGATCTGAGACCTCTTCCAAAGAGATGGGTTCGGGCTCCGTCGTGATCGGAAGTGACAGAAAGTCTTCCACGGCCATCTCGACTTGTTCGTCGAAGTCCCAGTCCATGGGCGGGTTGGGAGCGAACTGGCGCTCGAAACACAAGCCCAAGTACTCGGCCTTCTCCTCCGGGCGACCCAGGGGTCGACCGAACGGTCCAACAATGGCGGGAAGTGGAGGTCGGCGCCTCCGTCCCGTCAATGCGGTAGGTATTCTGTACGGGTGAGATTGCGGGTCCGCATCCCCCGTTCGGGCCACGTCGAGTTCCCAACAGCTACGTCGGAACGCCTTCAGACTGCCACGCAGTCGTCCGGTGAGCCGATTGTATGCTGCCTTATCGGCGTCCTCTGCCAACGTTTCCGGAAGTAATTCCTCTCGCGAGCGAGAAGAGAGACTTCCTCAGGGATGCGTTGGTAGCCAGGCGTGAGACCAGCTCGCGTACGTGAAGACACGCCTATAGCCGAGATGATTGCCTCTTCGATTCCCGCAACTGCTTCGTCTAGGAGGCGAACGGAATCGATTGGGGCCGCTGGCGGCAATCGACGGCACAAGGCCGGGCCGTAGCGATCCCAATCGATAACCTTCTTCTGGTCAGAACGTGCATAGGCGTGCTGGGTAGCGACGTGGACCAAGATAGGGTTGTGGTCGGATGTCAGCTCCGTAAGTGAGAATACCTCGACCGGACAGACAACTCCTTGGGTCACCGCGATATCCAAAACATCGGGAGCCGCGTTAGGCTGTGACGGAAAGAACGTGGGTTGCGCTGGACCAAACACCATCGCCCGGCGCGATTCAACAAAACTGAGCAAGCGCCTCCCGTTCGGAGTAGTCAGGCGACTATTCCAAACGCGATGCTTGCAATTCAGATCGCCGGCCAGAATTACCCTTCGATGGGAATCGAAGATGACGTCCAGGTCGCCGACAAGGAGTTCAGCTTGAGGGGGCTTATAAGCTGAGACCACGAGGACGCCGCCAAGAGCTCCGTGGACCTCAATGGCGGTGGCCTCTAGGTTGGTAAGCTGCGGCAAAGCGACACGATGATGACCTATGGAGGTCCTCACCGCGATCGCCGTGCCGCCTCCTCGTCGGCCAACTCGGTCATCCCGATAGACCACGTAATTTGGTAATCGAAACCGGTTCGCCGGGGTCAGGTGGGTTTCAGTAAGGAGAAGTACGTCGGGTTTGAACCGAGCCAGGAATTCAAGAAGGTCGGAATGCTTGGGACCGATGCTGTTAGCATTCCAGGCTACGAGCGAGAGATCTCGTCTAAGGGCTCGGTTCATAGAAGACCTATGACTTCGCAGGCTTCCACCAAGAGCATGAATCTCTCAGTTGGGTCAGCAGTTTCCAGGCGGGCTCGGATGGACCTGAAGGTAGATGCGACTTTCGGGAGGTCGTAGCTAGACAGAAAGCCGCGGACGAACTGTGCGTCATTGGAACTGACGGACTGGGCGGTTTGCCTGGAAACTGAGGCCGCATAAGAGCGACCAGGTGTTACGGCAGATCGGGTCATGGTGGAAGCCATAGGACCAGGGCCAGACGGTTTTGGATCAGCGGCAGGAAAAGTACGCTGTTGCGCTTCGTCGGACTTATACCGGGAAGCAGGACTTTTCTTGGGCTGTGGGCCGGCAGGAGCTCGGGGCCGAGCATCCGGTGTGGGTATCCCTTTGTTCCTGGGTTTGATGCCTGCTCGCGGAAATCGCGGAGGTGGCAGGGGCGGCGAGGCTACCTCTGGTTCAGAGGCGGGAGTAGGAGGTTCCTCGGAGGTGGAGGGTTCATTCTCCGGCTCCAAAACCGAGATAATAGCTACTGGGCGTGTCTCTGCTGTAGAAGGAGACGCGGTACGTTTAGTTGCCTTTGTAGGGGCTGGAGGTGGAGCCGGAGAGGGCGCGCGCCGTGCCGGTTGTGCCTGAGGTTTAGGCCTAGCCTGCATTTTAGGCTGTCTAGGTTGGGGCTGCATAGCTGGCTGCCGTGGCTTCGGGAGGGGCCCCTGCGGCTTTTGCTTCCGCAGGAGCTCCGCTTTATAGACCGGGCAGTTTACGTTACTCGCTGCGTGGCCTTGACCACAATTGATGCAGCGAAATTTGGTTTTGTCTGCCACAGTGCAGGCCTGTGTGGAATGTCCCAGAGAACATCGTAGACAGGCCGGGGCATTGCGGCAGACGTCGGTGTGATGGCCGAACCTCTGGCACCGGTGGCACTGCGCAAGCTTGCCCTGGGGTCGACTGGTTTCCACCCGGACGCGGAAGCCAAACAGCCGCGTCAGGTGGAAAATTTTGTCTGCAGCCTCGCCCTTCTCGAGCTGGAGACGGACGAGCGGGAGAGGGACTCGGGTCTCTGAGTGAGTGAACAGGCGGAAAATTGCCTGCACCGGGTACCCGAGGTCGCGGAGTTCCATGAGGATCTCCTGTGGATCGGTGTGCGCGTCAAGCCCTCGCAAAATTACCGACAAGGGCTTGACTCGCTTAGGAGTAAAGGTGTGATACTGAAGGTTATGGGCTTGGAGGAAGGCCTCGACCAAGCGATGGTCCTCGAGCTGGCGGACGACAATCCTGACCGTATCACCGCCAAGCAGCTTCAGGTCAAGCTTGTCGGCCGACAGGCCGTGGGCCGCGATCAGCCGTCTGTATAAGGCGGCGACATTGGATACGCTATGGACGTACAGGGGCGGCACACGACCAACAGCGGCAGCAGCCGGAGCTGATGTCGAAGCAGTCGGAACCGCGGCCTGTGGGCCCTGAGAAGGTCCAATGTCCATGGCCGAGGTGTTAGAGGAAGCGGTTGGGTGGGTTCTCTTGGGCTTCTTAGCCGGGCGATTACGCCGACCAACGGTCGCGAACTCGCCCGACTCGTCAGCCGGAAGAGGAGGAATCGGGTTGGGGAGAGGATCGTCCGTCTCCATCGCCCGAGGCGAATCGGGCGAGTCGCCCAGATGGGGTAGCAAGGCGGGGCCGAGCGACTCGGCACTTGGGCCGTTGCCTGTAGAAGGCATGCTGGCCAGGTGCGGCGGCTGCCGGGCAGAGACTGCTAGGCAGTCACTGCCAGACGCCAGGGATCTCGGGTCCGGCCGAAGCCGGATTACCCGCGCGTCTTCCTTGTTCACGACGATGCGGGAGGAGCTGGGCTAACGACCAGCTTCGTTGAATACCAGTCCTTACCAAGACTGGTGTCCACTGGCCCAGAATGACATATTCTTTCATTCTCTATAATTTTGTAGTTACTGACTACATTTTCAACTGTGTAGTTCTCGCTGCGGAGTCTGATTTACAACTAACTTTTGGGGCGCATCGCTGGCTTAGCGAAGTGCTTGTCCGCGCGTGTTGTTATTTACCTGCGCGAGAAATAGTTCTTAATTTATTAATTATTATTTTTACTTATTTTAAATTGCTGGTTTATTGCATTGCACTGCATTATGGATGCGGGGTGTCTTTGCACCCGTGGCTTGATTGCAGCATCTGGATCGTGTCCAATGGCTGCCAGAAGTAAACATAGTGCTGGTACATGTCGACTGGTAACCTAGAACTGGAAAAGGAAACCGCCAACCAGTTAACTGAGAAGGCGGGGGAGTATAACTGTTATTTGTTTAATGCACTGCCGCTGGTACCGATTCGAGCAACAGATGTTGCCCGTTTCAAGTCCAGTCAGCAGACGCCCTGAGGGCGTCGGTCGCTCCCCGCGAGGCGGAGAGCCTCCGTGCCAGTGAATGATGACAGCGACAAGCAGCCGGCTCAGCGTGCTAGGAGGTGGACAGGAAGGAGAGAAGGACAGTTTGGTGAAATACTCTGGTCTAGGACTGATGATTACTTGTTTGTATTTAATTTAAAGAGGATGGCGTTATGGCGGGTCATCAAGAAGCGCCCGAGGGCGCTTGACCCGAATGGGCGGTGGTGGTTCTGATGCACTGATGGTTCGTAGGTACGGGAAGGTGGAGGTCGAGGCTTTAGCAAAGAGAGTTAGAGCCAGCGACCGGACAAAGGAAGTCAAGGTAGGAACACGGAGACCCCTTCGAATCACGTCGTTCCTTACAAACCAAGGGGACCCCGTCAAGGATCGGAGTGTTCGGGACTGGAAAGCTTCCAGCCTACATCTGTTGGTGGTGGATAAAAGAGACCACCAGGCGGGTGCCGCATAGGTCAATACAGACCTGAGAAATAGTAGATAGATGGTAAGTTTCGTGCGCATGGCCAGGCGGCTGCGACACGAGAGGAAAGGAGATAATTTGGCTCGGACGCCGCGAGCCTTGGCAAGGGTTTCCGTCACGTGGGCGTTGAAGCAAAGGCGACGATCTAGTCGAACGCCTAAATACTTCACCGATTCTTTGTAGGCGATGGGTCTCCCTGCTAGGGAGAGGGGCTGGCATCGGGAGATGGACTTACGGGTGAAACAGATCGCCTCGGATTTCTCCGTGTTGATCGTCACCCGCCATTTCCGTAGCCAGTCCGGAAGCTGGTTCAACTGACGCTGCAGCTTTGTACTCGCAAACCGCGGGGACAGGGAGCTGCAGTGATACATAGCATCGTCAGCGAACAAAGACAACGTGACTCCGGGCAAGACAGGCAGGTCGTTCGTGTACACAAGGTACAGAACGGGGCCGAGGACAGATCCCTGTGGTACGCCGGCGGCGACGGGTCGAACTGTAGAACAGGACCCGTCGACGCTCACCCTGAAGGTTCGGTCGCTGAGATACGACCGGAGGAAAAACACTATGGTCGATGGTAGAGGGGAATTGGCAAGTTTGAAGAGAAGACCTTCGTGCCAGACTTTATCGAAGGCCTTGCTCACGTCCAACAGTACGGCGGCCGTAGCCGCTCGCCTGTTGGTGGCGTCTGACAAGTGCGTAACAACGCGGACCAATTGAAGCGTGGTCGAGTGCTCTCTGCGAAACCCGAACTGTTCGCTGCGGATGAAACCATCTAGCAGCGGCGAGATGCGAGCCAGCAGGAGACGCTCGAACACCTTCGAGATGACTGGCAAGAGAGAGATTGGACGATAGCTTTCAGGAAGCATGCGCGGCTTGCGAGGCTTCGGAATCATTACGATGTTGGCTGATTTCCACAGGCGGGGAAAATACTGTAGCCGGAGACAGGAGTTAAACAGCTCAAGAACGAGGTCAACGCCTGAGGCCGGGAGATTTTGTAGAGCAGCGGCCCCGATCCGGTCAGGACCGGGGGCGCGACGGCGATTTAGTCGGCAGATAGATGAAACTAGTTCATCCCTGTCGAACGGGAGGGCTGGGATTTCGGGAGGGCGTGAAAAATGTCCAGATAGGAAGTCACGGACTTCTGCCGAGTGGGCAGAGTCCGAGACGCCTTGGTGAACAGTAAATTGCACCTCCATGCAGTCGGCGAAGACCTCTGCCTTGCCTTCTGATGAAGATACAACCCCGTTCGGAGTTTCAAGGGGGTTGCGAGTTCTCTTCTCGCGGGTCAGTCTACTCGCCGCTCTCCAGACGGAGGCGTGGTCGACTTCAAGAGACTCAAGGTATGAGTCCCATCGATTAGAGTTTACGTCCCGCAGTAGCTGCTGGACGTAAAGAGACTGGGCCTGAAAGCGCCTTTTGACGCCGGGATCACGGGTTCTTTGCCATCTGCGGCGGAGATTGCGCCGTAGCCAGATGGCGTGGAGTACTTCCGCAGGTAAGGCCGATTTACGATGATTCACCTCGAGAGTATATGTGTGTCGATCCATGACACCTTGGACCAACTCCTGAAGATGAGTGGCTCGGAGATCCAAATCGTCACAAGTGACGACCGGGTCCGCGGGGAGTGATGGTAACCGCCGTGAGAGCTCATCATGGTAGGAGCGCCAGTTGACTCTCCTAACAGTCTGAGCGGGAGGTCGGGGTGAGGCCGACAGCTCACGGGCAGTTATAAAAAGGGGATTGTGATCGGATGAGAGATCCGACACTGACGAGACCTGGATGTGATGGGTCACGTCCTTGGCTATGACAATGTCAAGGACGTCCGGTCGATGACCGGAAAAGGGGAAGTGAGTAGGGTCTTCTGGGCCGATAACTTGAAGTACCGGGTCGTCGGAGACGAACCGATACAGAGATTTTCCGTAGGCGTTGGCTACTCTGCTGTTCCAGGAGGGATGCTTGGCATTTAAGTCGCCGGCTACGATGGTTGGTAGGGGATGATCGAGGAGAGCGTCCCACTCCTCGGGCGGTGGAGGTAGCCGCAGGCCGGGCCGGAGATACGCCGCAACAACGCGCAACTCCGATCCGCCAGCGTCTATCGCCACCGCACAACCTTCAACAAGAGATGTATCTAAAGGGGGTAGTGGCCTGTGGGATATCCGCCTGTGGACTAAGACGGCTGTCCCCCCCGAGGGGCGACAGCCAGGCCGTTGGGGACGATCCTGACGAAAACAGATGTAAGATGGCAGGTTGAAGGTATGGTAGCGAGCCAGATGAGTCTCGCAAAGGAGGACGACATCAGCGTCGTACTCCGTTACGAAAGTCATCAGTTCAGATCGTCGAGGGACTACCCCATGGGCATTCCACGCAACGATCCTAAGACTCCTAGCCATTCAAAGGAAGAAGAGGAAAGAGGGTAGACAGGGATTGAAACACCAGGGCGAGAACCGTGGTTGTATCTGGAGCAGACCTGATGTTATTTACCAAAGTTTCAGCCCAGGCAGTCAGGGGGTCCACCGGGGCCCGGGAAGATTCCCGAGATTCCGGAAGACGGACCTGGCTGGCCTCGGCCGGTGTTGCAGATGGCGCAGGGCTCGGGGACGGACGTGGGGTCTGCTCAATTGGGAGCTTAGGTTGATGGCTGGGGGCGGGCGGGGCCCGCTGAGGTTTTACAGGCAAGGCCTGTGGAACTTGTCGCTGACGGCGACGAGTGCGCTTTGGTTTGTGGCTCCGAGGAGCGGAAGGCGGGACTGATGTAGCGGCCACAGCCGCGTATGAAGGACCGGGCGCTCCGGCAGGCGCCGGGACAGAGGGGACTGCAGGCGGCGCCGAAACGTCGACTGCAGGCGGAACTGGGGCCCTGGGAGCAGCCGGAACTGCTGCCGGGGCCTGAGATGATGCTCCGGAGAGAGGTGGGAAGGCCTCTCTGCGGTTAGGGAGGGGACCTGCAACACGGCCTGCCTGCGCGCCAGGGCGAGCAGGAGTCCGCTGCAGCTTCAAGGCTGATATAAAGTCCCTACATCCTCTATAACTAGCCGGATGGTCCCCGCCGCAGTTGCAGCAAATGGCCGTGAACCCCGTCTTGGGCTTATCACACCCACGATGAGGCTCAGTACATCGCACGCAACGCGGAGGGTGATTACAGAATAAGCTGGAGTGGCCAAACCTCTGACAGTTAAAACACTGCGAGGGGCCTGGCCGCGGGTCAAAAGTACGAACTTGCACCCGAAGGTGCAGGAAGTTTTGGAGGCCATAGACCTCCTCGAACTGGCCTACTTTGAGTAGTTTCACTAGGAAACTATTCACAGGACGGCGATCTTCCCCCTTGCCAGCATGCAGTACACTTACCGCCGTCGGCGAATAGCCTAAGGCGACAAGCTCCTGCCTGATGGTATCGGGGGCGGTCCAGGAAGGAAGTCCGGAAAGAACAACTTTAATTTCGCGCTCTGAAGGAAGCGCGAAAGTATGGAAGGAGATCTTCCGATCGGTAAGAAACTGTTGGACCGATCGGAAGTCCGGGACTGTTGTGGCCGCAATTCGAAGCGAGGAGCCTTGGCACCTGGCCTCGAGTTTGGCCGAAGGAAGCAGATTCTGGAGGGAACGAAGAATTTCCCTATAATTGCGATTGTCGGGAATGACAATCGGAGGAATTTTAGGCTTGGGCACAGATTGAGAGGGAGACTGAGTCGGATGGCTGGCGCTGTTACCGGGACTAGATACCCGATGCGTAGCAGCGGCCGGTGGCGGGCTGGCGACCAATTTTCGCTTGCGTTTGGCAGACTTGCCCTCCACAAGCGAAAATTCACCTTCCCCCGTCCCCACACTACACATCGACGCACAATCACTTTCACTTTCACTATCACTGATTGTATGGGACGGCAGCGGGGTAGAATGAGGACCAGCACCGCAGGTTTCCATTAAGGTTACCAGCGGTGCCGGCAAAGGAACGGGAGTTGCGTTCGACGCCATCTCGGGATGAGCCGAAATGAACGTCGAAGACGCAAAAAAGGGCTAGGAAAGAGTGACTTTCACCAGCACTGAATCACTACACTGACAGACAAAGAACACGAACACCAGACGCGCACTGCACACGAGTCACAAAAACACACGCGCACGACACAATACACTGGTAATTTATAGCACACTGATGAAGATGAATACAGATGAAGATATGTTGAAGAATTCACTTTGATAAATGTATAAATAACGGTGAAATTCACAAGCAAAAATCGCCATAAAAAGTGACGCAGCCTACCCTGGCAACAGCTCTAGGTAGACTCAGCTGGTTTATTACGTCTCTCTATAATTTAATACTCTGTGACATAGCGAGGCGAAGATCTGCTCTCGGCGCCAGCCGAGACGTGACACGAGAAGGCGAGGCGACCCAATCAAGGATCGGCAGCAGCTTGATTGGCCTCAACGTGACCATCTAACGTGCTCGAGGCGAGCCAACCAGGGACCAGCGGCACTCTGATAGGTTCGTGGCATACGACCTGTCAGGGCATAAAAACAGCGCCGCTAAAAATTTTTGGCGCACTCCATTGGACGTCGTCAAGCCAGCTGGAAGAGAAGGAAGAAGGAAGAATGGAGAACGCAGGAGAAGCAGTGATGGACATCGACTGGGACAGCAGCGGGCTCTACATACCGCTGCCGAAAGAAGAGAACCGCAGCACGCCCGGAACAGCGGACGCAGCCGCCGAACATCACAGCGCGGCTCGGGCAGCGTACGCAAATGATTTAGCGTACCCGACAAACGGTCCTTTTAAGGGCCTAAAAAAACTATAGTGTGTACGATTGGCGCCATTTGTCCTGTGACAACTCGCTGAAGAAACAGGAGGTGGTTTACATATTTATTTGTTTAACATTATTTAGTTTTCTATTTATTTCATATTTATATCATAGGGAGGGAAATTATGTAGTTTCATTTAGGATTATATTATTTTTTACCTTTTTTTTATTTTGTGCTATTTAACCCTATTAAATCGTCACATTCTCCTCCACTTAAAAAAGACACTGGGTCGGTGACCGATGTGTATTCAACGGGGAAATAGCTAAGAATTACACTGGGAATTTTGTACGAGCTTCTGTGTGAAATCCCATTTCTCTCTTTTCGTGATTCACTCGACTGATAATCGAATTATTATCAATTCAATTTATTTTTTTATTTTTTTTTATCTAAAAGATACAATACTATACTATCTCTAAAATGTATCTTAATTCTACTACATAATACTACTACTTAATACTACTAGTTAATACCACTACCGGTTTTTTCGTTTAGCTTTTTCTAACTCATTTAGTGGAGTTATTCTACACAGAGTATGTTTTTCATTCTTACTGCGTTTCCTTTCCTTTTTTTAATTGTTCGTAGACAATTTTATCTTAGTACTGTATTTTTCTGTGGTAACGTTACCTTTATTTGTCAGTTGACTTTACATATCGCTTTTATTTATTTTTGGTGAATAGGATCTAAGGTTGATCAGGCCTCATTCTTATTCATACCTTACGATTTTGTAATTAAGTATGGTTTACAGTGACTTAATTACAATATAGGAAATATACTTTGTAGTACATTTATTGTTTTTTTTACTTCATTTCTTTCTTTGCTCACTAGCAGAACAATTTCCGTGATATTTTATCTGGGAAACATGACTTCTTCGTACATAATTATCCGTAGTGGGGTCATACAGTGCTACGGTTGCAGGCGTTAAATATTTGTGAATCCTGTAAGGGCCACACCATCGGTAAGATAGCTTGGAGGTGGTCTTATCAACTGCACTACTCGTCGGATGAGTTTGGTACATCACTAGGTCTCCGACTTGATACTTAATTTCTTTACTATCACGCTCGTGATATTTTCGCGATTTTCTTAAGTATACTCTCAGATTTGCGCGAGCTTCGTTCCATATTTTTTTTATATTTTTAACACTGATTTCGCTGGGTAGCAATTCATGTATTTTCCACTTTGTGGATAATGGGTGATTTGGTTTATATTTGTACAACAAATCAAAGGGTGTAGATTTATGTCCTTCGTGACATGCTGAGTTGAAAGCAAATTGGATCCAGGATAGGTTCTGGTCCCATGATGTCTGGTCGTTTGCATGATAGGCTATTAAAGCGGATTTTAAGTTTTGCAAATACCTTTCAGCGATATTACCTTGTGGACGGTACTCTGTAACAGTTATACGGTCTATGCCTAGTCTGAAACACATGTCCCTGAATTCTTCGGACTTAAACTGGGGTCCGTTATCTGACACTAGGTGTACTGGTGTACCAAAGTCTTTAAATAATTTCTCTTGTAAAATTTTCACTGTGGTTGATGCTAATGCTCGTCGCATGGGATACATCCAGACGAATTTGGTAAATGAATCTACGCAAATGAGTAGCATGGTGTTACCGGATTTTGAACGTGGATAAGGGCCAGAAAAGTCTATGTAAATTTTTGAAAAGGGTGTCGTGGGAGTCTCGGAGATTAATTTACCAATGTGGCTGTTTCTCGCGGGTTTGCTGAGTGCACACAATTTACACTCTTTTACGAACTTAGCTATCTCGCTGTTCATATTTCCCCAATGATATTCTTTTCTAATACGATGTATGGTTTTATTAATACCCATATGAGCTCCAATGGTGGATGCGTGGTAGTATTGCATAAGCATTGGTTTAATAATGTCCGGGGCAATTATTCTCAAGGATTTTCCATTTGCTAGTTTATAACATAATACTCTCTTACTCAATATATATTTATCTGAAGTATTTCCTTTATTGATCTGTTCTATTATTTTACTTAAGGAAGGATCTTGTTGTTGATACTGGGCTATGTCAGTAAATGCCAGTGGGAATTCAGTTATTAGGGTATTTATTATTGATGTTTCACCTCTTTCATTATGTTCGGATTCCTTACTCGGCTGCTGGAACATACGGGATAGTGTATCGGCTACTACATTTTGGGTGCCATGAATGTGTTGTACTTTAAACTTGTAACAATTTAATCTCAATACCCATCTTCCGATACGACCTAACTGTTTAGGGTGATTTAATAACCATGATAAAGCTTGATTATCCATTTCTAACAGAAATTCTTTATGTTCTAAAAATGGCTTGAATTTCTCGAATGCGAATACTACGGCTAAACATTCTAATTCGTATGCGGAGAATTTCTTTACCTGATCGGTTAGGGTTCGCGAGGCATAACTGATCAGTAATCTAGAATTATCTACTTCCTGATATATTGTGACTTACCGTCTATCACAATATATTATTATTATTATATTTCCAATTAATTTGTTACTTACCGTTACGAAAGCTTACAGGGCCCAGGATTCGTTCACATGTACCTAGATACAAACATGGTCTGTGGGTTATGCTAAGTACTGACACAACTCATTTTAGAAGAGAATTTCCATTTAATGTTTTACTATTACTTGAGTGAAATTAAGAACATACTTTTAATAAATACATATTCAGGTGTTGTGCAACACGTGACTCTGTTATAATCTAACTTACAATCTACGGCTTACCTTATTTTATACCATTCAGACTGCCCAGCCTGCATTTTTTACACACACACACACACAAAATATTAACAAACCCCTTAACATTTTTTATAAATTCATTTTTGTATCGGTAACACCTCACTGTCGCGATTCTGGCCAAACACGTGGATTCCGTTCGCCCGATTCGTTGCCCGTTAACTTGTCTATTTATAACTTCGTTTCCTTAGTTAACCAATGTAGTAAGTCTATTATCTATTAATTCCTTGGGTCCCGGTCGGTGTTAAAACGGTATTATACTGATTGTTCACATTTTTTAAAGTTCGTCCGACCGGGCCCGCACAACACGATCAGCGTCTGTAGGTGAACTCTGTACCTCCTGGACTATATGGCGTCTCTCAGTTCCCCACTCCGGGAGCATTTTAGTCAAGACGACGGACATCAATGCCTTCCAGTTAGTCGTCCCAGTTTCGACTCATACTAGTCATGTAGTTGTTGGAGTGACGATAGCAGACGATTTCAACTAGGCACTGGCTAATGTCATAAAAGTGGGTGGGACTTAAAACAGTGCTTCCGGGGGATCTTGAAGAAAACGACAAATATTATTCTCTCTAGCCATCTTGGTTTTTTGTTAGAGCGTCCTTTGAGCGTGATTGAGCAGTTGCGTATGTGCGCTGCCACACACAGGTACAAAGTTCTCAGAATTTTGTGGAGGTGCAGATGCTCCGCCGCATTCCTCAACAACAACTGCGCCTTATTGCTTTGTTTCGAACTGTTTCTTAACACTGTTCTGTTGTATGGACAAATACGTTGCACAATACAATTATTTCGCAATGTTTTATAAAGCTCCCGACCGAAAACGAACTGAATAAAAATATATAAATGCCCCAAACGGTTAAAACAAAAACACCCAAAAATCGACCCGCTACAATACCCCCTCGATGAGAATTCTGCTGTCCACGACAGAAGAAATCTCATCGATGACCCCAAAGAGGACCGGTGAGGAACTGGTGCCACAACCCCCTTGTTCTTAATCTCATGGGTACACGACCCCCCTGGCTCAGCGACCATGGACTCATCTGAACGAGATCACTGGACTTCTCCGTAAGAGATCCCAACACCGAGAAATCGATCAGACTCGCACCACCGCCCACCTCGCCTTCTAACATGCTACCCCCAAAATCCTCAATCCCTGGCTAAAATCATTCCAGCTCCTCCGCCGATATGGATCCCCTTTTTGCAAGCTGGGCTGCCTTTAGCAGATACTGGGCTCACACACTCTAACATTACATGTTACCATAACGCATAAAAAAAATAAAACTTCTTTTAAAATTTACTAAAAATTTAAAAAATTCAAAATTCAAAAAAATAATCTTTTATCAAAAAATTCTCTTCCTCTTTTTTCTAATTTTTGTTTCAAATGACGTAACCTAGACATTTCTACTAATATAAACACATCCTTATTCTAACAGGAGAATCACTTATAGTCTACCAATATAATGCAATACAATAAAAGAAACATGGTTAATGCACATATAATAAAATCCTTATCTGAAATAGTCATTCGCTGGCAGGCGAAAAATCAAGTTTTCTCTTTTTTTTTTTCAACAAAATTTAAAATTTTCAAAATTTTAAAATTCAAAAAAATTATTCATTAAATATTTATTAAATTTATTTATTAAATAACATTTATTAAAATTATTCAAATGTTGGTTTGAATTAATTAAACAAACAAATCACAATTGGCTTCCTACTATACAAGCTTAATAGGTGTATGAACTCATCAGCTGATCATAACTAGGTCAAGTCCAAAACCCTTGACCTACATATGTTATGTATGATTTCTGAAAACACTTTAAATATCTGTAATATCCTACCTTGAAATACAAACATACTAACAAAAAATATTTATAATAAACAAAATATTAATATAATCAATCATCAACTTGACATTTAAATTATTTAAAACAAACAATTCTTAACTTTACATTATTTTCAAATTTTATCAAAATTCTGTCACTGGTGAAAAAAATAAACAATTGCATATTCTTTATCATGAATCTCTCTTTCTTTTCAACAATCTTACTTTAATATACTGTGGGTGATGTAAATTATTTATTCTCGTTTTTCTGTATGAGATTTCTATACATATATAAACTTTCTCCCCCTGACTCTAATATTTATCAACTGCAACTCCCAAGACACCCAACTCTATCAAAAATATCTACTAATCAGGACATTCTAAACCCCAACTTCTCATTTAACACAATTCGCCGCCTTCTCCCCATATATAAAAAAAATACTCTCCAACCCTTTGTACATAGGATACGTGTTTCCCCTACCCAAAACTCAATTCCCTTATTTGGCGGCCCGGATTCTACCTAAGGCGGCCCCTCCTCACTAAAATCTATTCTAATCCCGTCCCAACCCTTGTTGCGGACTCCCCAAATACACTACCCCCTAATACAAAATTGCCATCCCCAAAAATCTCAATCTCATTACATTACTACAAATACGCAAAATAATCTCATTAATTATAAACATAAATATATATCATTCAAAACTCTACATAAAGTCTCCATTACCACTGTGTCAGCATTAATACTTCACCAACTCTGTTACATCACATCAATTCAAAACCAACATTACATTATATTCATCTCTACTCTTGCAAATTCAACTTTTAATTCAACTTGGACAGGTCTGCATGTCCCATAAAACATTTATCACCCATGAATTATCTTTTATTAATTTGCATATTCTTTTTATCTTTACTTCAAAATATCTGTAGTACACTAAACATTAATTACTTGTAACATTTACAAACCAATATACCAGTGACATGGTATTGTTGATCAGCTGATATCCTAACATAATTAAAACACCATGGATACCTTTCAAAATTGAACAATTACATGTAATACATTATCAACACTTACTTCTATTATGTTGATTGCCTGCCAGTCGTCTAATGATTGGCTTAAAAAAAAAATTACACACATAATGAAAATACTATTTTAAAACATCACATAACACAATACACAAATAGCAATAAGCCTGGATTATTAGCATACATCAAACAAACAATTCTCTTTTAAATAATTTATATAAAAATTTATAAACATTATGATTTAAAATTTTTCATTAACTCTTTTTATTTATCATCATGATGAATTTATCCTGTGTTGTAATCAGATTTTCAAAAATTCTAAATTTCTTATTAATACATATTTTTAATCATTATGTTCCACAAAATAAACCATTTAACATTTATTTACTTATTAATTATTATTAAATCAAAATCTCACCAAACACTTTAATTACCTTATAAAATTCAAACACATAATATTCAATCACACTATCTAAACATCTCCACTTATTTAATTCAATTTATTATTAAAATTAAATATTCATTTGATTATTAAAATAACATATCTCAATTATTATCAACATTCTACAAATCATTAACTATTGTCTTCGTAATTATTTTGTTATTTAATTAGAATTCAAAAATATTAATAATATTATTATTATTAATACAACATTTTCTAAAACATATACACATTACTTATCTAACATTTCACAATACACACAAATGAATTCAATATTATTTACAAAATATACGTCAAAACTGTTCTAGTGTATCTCACTTCAGATGTCCAAATCAGCAAGGTCATTACCAGAAATTTATAAAATTCAAACGAGGTCTATACACTGATATTCTAGTTCAGCCACCATCGTCAAAAATTAATCTTGGTTCTAAATAACACTTTTGCTTTTTATTTACAAACAAATGGTTACTTTGTGTGTCATAACCAGAACAACCAAATTCACTCATTTTACCAGAATACTCATTAAACCAGTCTACGTTAGGTATTTTTGTTAAGTCTCCGTCATTACATTCATTCACTATCGGTCTAATTATTTTTATCAAATCATTGTAATCATTATTATTCAAATATATTTCTAAGCCTTCTTTCCATTCATCATACTTTCTATTCAAATTATACAATTCTGTTACATACCATTCTCTATTTACCTCTCTCTCTTCATAACACCACATCACACTCTCACAATTATTCCGGACAGAGGGTACACAATTACTCCACAAAAATAAACACCTCAATTCATCTACCAATACGGGACTCTTGCCCTTCAACCACAACACTTGTGGACTCAATAAATCATCATAAACATCATAAATAATAAAGGGAAAATTTGCCCTCTGTCCCCACTCTACCACAACATTATTTCTCCACTCTCTCTCTACTTCATAAACACTCATTAACATCTCATAATCACTACCTTCCACCAACTCATCAGTACTCTCATTCTTTATTTTTACCATATCAGTCTCCGATACTAATTCTTCAAATACATTACTATTATTCTCATTATTTTCAACATTATTGTTATCATCTATTAACTCTTTCTCTGGTATCATATTTTTACATTTGTCATTACAATTTTCATTTGTTTTATTTTTCTCTGTCCTCATCACATGTACTCCCATTCGCTCAACACTTTGTTCTAATTTATTCAAACTGGATCTTATCGTTTCATTAGTACTTTCTACACATTTACTCATTTCTTGTATTTCATTTTTTAACTTGTGAAACTTGACATTGGAATCACTTTGTTGCTCTTTATAATTGCTATTTATATTTTCAGACATGGTTTTCATTAGATTAAACAGCTCGTCCATCGACAACCCTTTAGTTCGTGTTGTCGACGGAGTAGATTGCGCTGCTATATTTCCGTCAGTGAAGCCGACTTCTTTACTATCAGTTCTACTTTCCCTATCTAATTTCGGGGTTATTTGAATCCCTGAATCTTCATTTATTTTACTTTGATCTGTTATACTTATTTCTGTTTCACTCTGACTCACACTTGGAGTCGAGTGTGTTTCATAGTTACTAACGTTTGAGTCGTCGAAATTTTCGACACTCATTTTATTTACGTCAGTTTCGTTATTTGACATTTTATATTATTGATATAAATGAAATTATATAAATTGCTTAAATAGAATAATTAATTAAATTAAATTAAATAAATACAGTAATTATTTAAATTTTGTAATCTACCGTTAGGTTACTAAGCTAACCTAGAACATGCTTGTATCCATGTCGATGCGGAATCCAATTAATTAATTATAATTAATTATATTCGTGCCTGTTTCGTGGCGCCATTGTGACTTACCGTCTATCACAATATATTATTATTATTATATTTCCAATTAATTTGTTACTTACCGTTACGAAAGCTTACAGGGCCCAGGATTCGTTCACATGTACCTAGATACAAACATGGTCTGTGGGTTATGCTAAGTACTGACACAACTCATTTTAGAAGAGAATTTCCATTTAATGTTTTACTATTACTTGAGTGAAATTAAGAACATACTTTTAATAAATACATATTCAGGTGTTGTGCAACACGTGACTCTGTTATAATCTAACTTACAATCTACGGCTTACCTTATTTTATACCATTCAGACTGCCCAGCCTGCATTTTTTACACACACACACACACAAAATATTAACAAACCCCTTAACATTTTTTATAAATTCATTTTTGTATCGGTAACACCTCACTGTCGCGATTCTGGCCAAACACGTGGATTCCGTTCGCCCGATTCGTTGCCCGTTAACTTGTCTATTTATAACTTCGTTTCCTTAGTTAACCAATGTAGTAAGTCTATTATCTATTAATTCCTTGGGTCCCGGTCGGTGTTAAAACGGTATTATACTGATTGTTCACATTTTTTAAAGTTCGTCCGACCGGGCCCGCACAACACGATCAGCGTCTGTAGGTGAACTCTGTACCTCCTGGACTATATGGCGTCTCTCAGTTCCCCACTCCGGGAGCATTTTAGTCAAGACGACGGACATCAATGCCTTCCAGTTAGTCGTCCCAGTTTCGACTCATACTAGTCATGTAGTTGTTGGAGTGACGATAGCAGACGATTTCAACTAGGCACTGGCTAATGTCATAAAAGTGGGTGGGACTTAAAACAGTGCTTCCGGGGGATCTTGAAGAAAACGACAAATATTATTCTCTCTAGCCATCTTGGTTTTTTGTTAGAGCGTCCTTTGAGCGTGATTGAGCAGTTGCGTATGTGCGCTGCCACACACAGGTACAAAGTTCTCAGAATTTTGTGGAGGTGCAGATGCTCCGCCGCATTCCTCAACAACTGCGCCTTATTGCTTTGTTTCGAACTGTTTCTTAACACTGTTCTGTTGTATGGACAAATACGTTGCACAATACAATTATTTCGCAATGTTTTATAAAGCTCCCGACCGAAAACGAACTGAATAAAAATATATAAATGCCCCAAACGGTTAAAACAAAAACACCCAAAAATCGACCCGCTACAATATGACTGCTCCTAGGGCTACACTTGAACTATCTGTCTGTGCGATAAATGGTTTCGTGAAATCGGCCAGTTGTAATACTGGAGGTTGTATTATACTTTCTTTCAGGTTGTCGAATGGTGTTTGATGTTGAGGGGTCCATTCAAATTTTACTCCTTTTTTTTAACGCATTTAAGGCTGCTGCTATATCAGCTAGGTGTAGAATATACTTGTGGAAGTAATTTATCATTCCCAAAAATCGGGCTATTCCTTTCGTATCACGTGGTGGTAAAAATTCTCTGATTGCACGGGTGCGTTCTGGGTCTATGCTTACTTTTCCGTCGGCAGATACTATGTGACCTAAAAATGAGAATTGGTAACGGCAAAATTTACTTTACTTGGGTTCATGGTTAATCCGGCTTTCTTTAGTCGGGATAAGATTTCGCGTAAATGATGAAGATGTTCCATGGATTCGCTGTAAATTACTATGTCATCTAGGTAGTGGTATACGAATTTAAATTTTACATCGTGGAATATTTTTTCTAACAATCGACTACAAACAGAACTTCCTTGGGAGATTCCAAAGGGTACTCTTGTAAATTGGTACAGGTTGAACAGGGCTGCGAAGGCGGTTAGATGTTTGGATTCTTCCGATAATGGTATTTGGTGGAATGCTTGATTGAGATCCATTATGGTGAAAACTTTAGCTTTTGTAAAATAGTGGAAGGCGCTGTGGATGACAGGGAGCGGTATGGACTCGAATTCTATCTTTTTATTTAATTGTCTATAGTCAACAACTAATCTATGTTTATCAGTGCCTTTCGGTACTAACAACGCGGGTGACGAATACGGTGAAGTGGAAGGTTCTATAACTTGTTCTAACAATTAATTGATTTGATTTCTCATGATTTCCATTTTTGGAGGAGAAAACTTATATGGATGCATTCGGATTACTTTATTATTGTTCAGGTTGATCTTGTACTCTATTAGATTCGTTAAACCTAACTTTGGGGTTAGAACGGTGGAAAATTCTTTTATTAGATTTTGTATTTTTTGTTTATCTTTACTCTCTAAATGATCTAGTGCAGATTCGTGGTGTACTACGTGCGTTGCGGATGTTTCTGTACCTTTACTGTTATTTATATCGAAGTCAAAATTATATTTTTGGGTCGGGCGAATCTAAAATAATACTTCTTATCGTACATGTCAAGAATTATACCTGTTTTACTGATGAAGTCCGCTCCTAATATTAAGTTTAGTCCTAATTCTTCAGATACTAATACTGGAAAATACCATGTTAAATTTTTATTTTTTAGTTTGATAGTAACGCTGAGTTTTATTGTTAATTTTTGGTTATTAGCGGTAGCACATTTCATATTCACCGGTTGACTATGTTTAACAAGGTGGTGTTTGGCTAATTGTTGGCTAATTAAGCTCCGTGTTGATCCGGAATCAATTAATCCTAGTATTTTCGTAATGCCAAGGTCTACTTGTACATACGGTAATTGACACACATTGGATTTGCATGTAGTAATTGAGTTGCATCTATTGACAAATCTTTCTACGTAGGGGTCTAATTTTTTTTTATTATTATTATTTTTTTTGGTTTTATACTTCTCGGTTTTACCTACTCTTACGAAGCGGCGGGAGACACAGGATTTCGGCACTCCCTGCCTTACATGTTTTTTGAATGAGAGGATTTTTGGTAGTGCTGTTTCTGTTTACAGTACCTACTAATGTGACCTTGTTTACCGCAGTTATAGCATCTTTTTTCTCTACTCACTGTGTCGCTTATATTCGGTTGGGATTTCAGTTGATAATTTTGTGCAGGTTGGTAGTGTGAAGGTTTCGGAGTTCTAAAGTGTCGACTATCACGGTGTATTCTCGGTTCTGATACCAGGGGTGGTGTTTCGTTTCTACGTTGTGTCTGAGGAATTAAAGCACATCTGTTTTGGTCCGAGTACCATACGTTTGATGAGTGGATACAGCATTGTTCTAATTCTGCAAAAGTGTTGGGTCTATTGATCAGTACTAATCGCGATCTCTCTTCTGGGGATAATCCTACCAGAATCGTTTCTACTAACTGTGGTTCGCTAAAATTTACCTTTAGTAATAATGAAGATTCTCTTATCTCTGAAATATAGTGCGCAAGTCTCTCGTGCGCTCCTTGTACTCTAAGTACTGTGTTCCGTTTCAATTCTTCATAAATTCCCGTTGGAATAAAATGTCTTATTAAGGCAGAATGTAGTTGGTCTACGGAATGCTGAAAATTCATTGACTCCTGTACACGGTCTTTTAATGGTGGTTTACATTTAGTCATAATGACTTGCAATATTTGGCTATCGCTCAGTTGCTGTAAGTCTTTTATTTGTAAAAGGTGTTTTATGAACGCTAACAGTTTGGTAATACTTAATCCATCGGTATATTGGATTTCTGATAAAATCTTTTCTACGGGACGAGTTATCTTTCCGTATAGATTAGCACTAAAGTTCACGTGAGATTGTATTCTCGGGTGTCTCGACACTGAATTAGTTATCGCAGAGGGTGGTAACACACGATTACTCATTAAATCATTATTATATTTGGGACTACGCTGGGGAATTTGGAGGTGAGGATTCCGCTGTTGGTGTGGTATTCACATTTCTATTAAGCGTCTGATCTGCATTCGGTTCTACACTTGATACTTGTGGAAATTCGAAAGTCACGGTAGTGGGTCTCTGTTCTATGGTGGGTGATAGAGATGGTGTGATATTTAATTTAGAAAGAGATTCTTCTATTTCCTCCATTTTAAATGAGTCTGATTTACGACGTAGGTTTCTTACTATCGTTGGTAACTGCTGCAATGCTTCGTCGGCAAATTTTTGCACGTCACGTGGTGTTACAGTAGCTCCGGGCCAGTTTAGTAAATTATTTATGCGACAGGTTAAATGCTCTATCCATTGCGTGGTACGCAAGATTATGGCGGGTGATTTTTCGTCATGGAGGGTTTGCGATTTTGACGTCAATTCCCTATATTTTGCATAACACGTTTCTACTTCGCTTTCAAGTTCTATTTCGTTTAATCTATCTAACTGGGTAGGTATATTTTGCTTGTTTTCGCGTAATGTTTTGCGTAATTCTGCGTCCGTTATGTTTGCATAAGGTAAACCGCGTAAAAGTGCTTCATAGCATAATTCGTCTTTTAATAACAAATCCGGGTTAAATTGAGACATTGTCTTAATATGCTAATTGTAGTAATCTACTTATACTAATTAACATCAGTTTGATTATATTAATTATATCACTGTATATGACTATCTTTAGTTTTGTGGAATCAAATACCTTTCAATTCACAGAGAGAATAATAGCTCGTATGCAGATATAGAAGGGGATCTCACACAGAGTTCTACAGGATGTGACATGAAATATTATGACTACTGTTGTTAGGCGATAACATTCCTATGCAAGGGGAGATATTACGCGTATGTATTCGACAATTGTCTAGATCAACGGTTGGTTTATTCACAGTTGTTGCACATACGCTTATAACAATGGTCTAGTTTATATACAGTTTCTAACACGTTAATAGATTTCCTGTTTGTTCTTGCTCTCACGCTTATTTTGGGGTGACAATCTGTGCACGCTTCAACATGGGTTTACAGAATTAAATTATCATTACATATATTATTTTTCTTAATAATAATTGCAAATCTTTTGTACTAATAAATTATTGCTATTCTTATTTTATTTTATTTTTATTTTTATTATTAAGCTTTTTATATATAGCCTTTTTTTATTTATTTATTGCAGTAACTCCAATTAGTCTTTTATTTATTAGCAAGCAGAGTTGCGCATCTTATAACGGCTGTATACTATCTTTTATAACTTCTGTATACTATCGCCATTATAACCTCGGGAGCCGGGTTAATTGACGTCGGTCAATTAAACAGGCTGCCATAATATTCACTAAATGTTATATATTTAGTTAAAATACAACGTAACAAAACACTTAATTGGAATCTGTGAATTAAGGAATATTAGATTAGTGTTGCCAAATTAATTCACGTATGTTTACGTCCATGACATCTCTTTATTTACATACCTGGTAATTAGCATAAAAGAAAACGAGTTACTGTCTTGTTATTAAAAATTAATTAGGCTTGTGATTTGTATAGTTAAAACATACATATATATACTTAACCTACTTTTCGTTTACTCTATTTCGTTCAACTGATTAGTTATCTATATTAAAAAGATAATAACTGCATAAAGTATTCATTAATCAACTTGGTTAATTATTTATAAAACTTTGGTAATTCATACCCTCGGATCCGAGATATATCCTTTCTTTATATTACAGTTAAACAATTTACTTTTGCTGCCATTTGAAGAATGGACTTATTAATATTAGCATGTTATAGTCATTAAAGCTAAAAACATCATATTGTTTATTACAAAGTTACAATGGTAATTTAATTCGGCCAGTCTTTTGTATAATTATATTAATTTTATTTTGGTGTCAATTGTCTTTCATATTTTTATTAAGTAATTTCTGAACTACAGAAGTTTGACTTCTGTATCACCTGTATGTAGTATCCTCGGCGAATCGGGGTTGTCTGTAGTAAACGGTAGCTATGCGGCTTCTGGTATATCCTGGAGGTCTGAAGAAAGGTGTAATAATGGAAGGTGTGGTTATCTCTCTTTTTGCAAGGTTGATCAGATTCTGGTGCTGGCGGTGGTGAGAAACTTTCACTTGAACTTACTTACTTCGGTTTTCCCGCACTTTTACCTTATAGTTAAACTGTTACACATACTGTGATCTCTATCACGTTGACGTGATATTAAATCAACTGCAGAGATGTCATAAACACACACTTAAAACGTATCAAAGATGTTAAACATATTGAAATTACTGATAATTATTGCTATCAGCTTTACTAAGCATTAGCTTAAAGAAACTAAGAGAGTGAATGACATATTCTTTCATTCTCTATAATTTTGTAGTTACTGACTACATTTTCAACTGTGTTGTTCTCGCTGCGGAGTCTGATTTACAACTAACTTTTGGGGCGCATCGCTGGCTTAGCGAAGTGCTTGTCCGCGTGTATTGTTATTTACCTGCGCGAGAAATAGTTCTTAATTTATTAATTATTATTTTTACTTATTTTAAATTGCTGGTTTATTACGTCTCTTTATAATTTAATACTCGCTGAAGAAACAGGAGGTGGTTTACATATTTATTTGTTTAACATTATTTAGTTTTCTATTTATTTCATATTTATATCATAGGGAGGGAAATTATGTAGTTTCATTTAGGATTATATTATTTTTTACCTTTTTTTTTATTTTGTGCTATTTAACCCTATTAAATCGTCACAATTGATGAGTTTAAGTTTTACTTCCTTACCTCAGGTGTTGTTCTCTGGTGGATAGTTGAACAGCTGCTCTAGAATCCTAGGTGGACGCGCTCCCTTGACTAACTCGTACGGTGTGAACCCCGTTGATTCATGGGTGGTACAATTTAACCATTCTTCAATTCTCCCCACATATGCTGGCCATTCACTGTGCTTAGCATGGCAATACGCCCGAAAAATTCTCCCTAATTCTCACATGACTCTTTCAGCTTGATTCGACTGAGGATGGTATACCGCCGTGTGTTTGGGTATAATGCCTTCCCAACCCAAAGTTTGTCGCCATATTCCACTAATAAATTGGGGCCCATGATCAGATAGTATTATTTTAGGTTTACTGGTTTTAACCATGTAGTCCTTGGTTATCTTTTCACTTAATACTTTACCCGTCGCTCTTTTCACACTATACAGTCTTACAAATTTCGTGAATGCATCTAAAACCACAAAAATGTACATTACGCCTCCCCTTCCCTTTGGTAGAGGACCAAATAAATCCACCGCAACTAAATCAAAAGGTTTCTCGACTTTAATGTTGTGATGGTACAATGTATACAATGTTAATTCCCCCTCTAATCGATAATTAACTACTTTCGACTTTTGACATAAATCGCACCCCTGGAGTATTCTAACTCTCCGTTCCATATTTTTGAACAAACATGATTCTTTTAATACATTTACACATTTCCTAGCACCGAAATGCCCATACCAAACATGACAATCCCAAACTATTTTATCTACCAAACCCTCCGGTATAACTAACCTCCAATCATGCTCCCCCCCTCTACTTTCTTAAATAGACTCCCTTGATAGATGTGAAAATATTGGCTATAACCCAACTCATCGACATTGGACTCTAAACTGGTTATTATTTTACTTAATTTAACATCTGTTCTTTGCAGGCTATTAATATCTTTCAATTCCTCCCCAAAAAGCTTATCTTCTCTACTTAACCTATATATCTCTATTTCTTTTAAATCTATCCCTGTTTTATTACCCTCAAAGTCCACCCGTGAAAGTGTATCTGGTACTTTGTTCTCCACTCCTCTTATGTGTTCCCAAGAAAAATTGTACTCTTGTAGAGCTAGCACCCACCTGGTTATTCTGCTGTGTGTTAATTTGCAGGTGTTTAGGAAAGATAATGCCTTGTGGTCAGTCCTGATGATGGTGGAATTCCCCAACAAGTATGTCCGAAACTTCTTCACCGCGAAGACGATGCTAAGTAATTCTTTCTCGGTGGTTGTGTAATTTCTTTCCGCAGCTAACACGGTACGGCTGGCAAACGCAATGGTGTGATGTTCCTTTTCGTCGTCCTCCTGGTACAACTCAGCACCTAGCGCAATATTACTGGCGTCTGTCTGTAAATAAAAGGTGTGTTCAAAGTTAGGGTGATTCATCATGATCATGTTAGCAAAATGGTCCTTTATCTCATTAAATACATCTCGTTCCTTTCCCCCCATCTCCATTGTTTACTCTTTTGTAACACCTCACTCAATTTTGAAGTTATTTGAGCATAGTTTCTCTGGAATTTCCTATAAAAATTGCATAGTCCTAAAAAACTTGTGTAATTGGTTAATATTTCTAGGTTCGGGGAATTTTAAAATTGACTCTGCCTTCTCTGGGTTGGCTTTTATCCCTTCTGGTGTTATTATGAAACCTAAAAAATGTATTTCGGTTTGTAAAAATTTAGATTTTTCCCAGTTGACAGTCATACCCCCTTTCTGCAATTTGTCTAACACATATTCTAAATGCTCTGTGAACGTGCGTGATGCTATCAATATGTCATCTACATAAATTGTCAAAAAATCTAAATTTTGGGGTTGTAAAATCTCATCTAAACATTTTATAAAACTGGCTACACTGGTGTTCAATCCAAACGGTAATCGTTTAAACTGGTAGTTCTTTCCATTAAATAAAAATGCTGTATATTTACGACTGTTTATGGCTAATGGTACTTGCCAGTACCCTTGCGGTCAAATCTAAGGAAGCATGTATTTTACACCACTAAATTTTTGAAATATTTTGTCAATCGCTTCCAGCGACTCCCGGTCATTAATGATTATTTGGTTGATACGACGGGCATCTAAACACAGTCTCACTCTACCATCCTTTTTAATTACTACTACTAGCGGGTTTGAATAAGTTGATACTGATCTTTCTATGATACCCCCTCTAACATTTTATCTAACTCTTCTTGAACAGCCTTTCGTTTGGAAAATGGCACCGGATAACTTCGTTGTACATAGGGTGCGTGTTCCCTTACCTTTAATTCACACTCGTAGTTCCTGGCCCTCCCAGGTAACTCTGCAAACACCTCTTTAAAACTCTCTACAACCCGCCACAACGTTCTACGTTGGGGACTCCCTAACACGCCACCCTCACTACAAAACTTATGTGCCCTTTATTCCCAAATTTGCTCTTCCCGTTCATCATTCTCTCTCACTACATGCATTCACTCTAACTTCTATTCATTTATCACTACCCCGATTTTGTATCACCCTTAGTCCCGATACTCTCACCGCGTCTGAAACCTGCACAAAACTGACCCTAATTGGTTGACTCTCATGACTTAATTCTACTATCCGCTTCCTTAAAATCAATTACCGCGCTATGCCTGATTAAAAAATCGTTACCTAGTATGACTTCTAAATTTAAACCGCGTACCACCAAAAATGAGTTTTCATATGTTCCACCGTTTATTATCATGTTTAGTTGTACTTGTTTTGTTACTCGTTTACTTCTAACCCCAGTAACACCTACAATACTAACCCCCGCAACTGGTAAAGAAGGAATGTGTTTGTTGTTTTACCTTATTTCATCTAATGTATGCTCTGAAATTACGGAGACCTCGCTCCCCGTGTCTATTAAAGTTTTCTTCCTTACCTTCTATGTTGATCTTAATTTCTGTTAATCCCTGCTCCTGTCTTACTGCCTCCATGTCTTCTTCCTCCATCAGTTCCTTGGACATGTCTGTAATGATCGTATTATTCTGGTAGTTGTATTCTTTTTGGACCCCATTGCTACCTGCCGACAATGGCTGGGACCGGTTCCCCATTGTCCCGTCTAGTTTCCCGTGGATGTACCCGCCACCGCTTGGTTGTATCCTCCTCTACCTCTCGTCGCATCTCCACCTCCTCTGGTTACCTCCGCCTCGTTGCTGTTGATTATGATGATTGGACGCCACGTTGCTCCGTTGGCAATCTCTCACCTTGTTGCATCTGTAACATACTGTTCGGATAGCAAAATTCTCGTATTCACAATTCGGGCATTTCCACATTTCGCCTCGATGGTTACTACTGTTACTTCCCCGCGACCCTCTATAAGAGTTTGGTATCCCCCTGGATTGCTGATAATTCCCGTTAGTATGTGCCGCTGGTGGGTTCGGATGCCTACCCATTTCGCAGTTCCTAATGTTTTGCAATACATCCAACATGTTTTCTAGTTCGTTTATGTCTGCTATCTCTCTCGTCATTAGAGTAATTTGTACTTCTCTGGGCAGGTGTTTACTAACATGTCTAACAAATGACAGAAACGGCAACGGCGGTTCTAAGTACTTTGCCTCATTGAATATCCTCATTACATACATGGTTATGTGGTTGTTTATTCCCCCAAAATTCCCAGTTCCCATGATTTTACTACGTAAAATTTCCTATCCTCTTTGGACCAATATTTATTCCGGAACGCTACCTCGAACTTTTCATAACTACTCCACTCTGTATTATGTACTTCTGCCCATATTTCGGAACTGCCCTTAAACACTTTAAAAATTTTATCTCCCAACTGCTGCTATTGAACCGGTTAAATTCCCTTACCCTACTCAGAAACTGCATCGGGTGTACTCTCCAGTTGTAACAACTAAATTGTTCGAGTTCGACATCATCTTTTGCTTCGCGAGTATACAATATTCACTCCGCAACACTATTTAAATTTGGCTTACCGCCACATGTAATTCATCTTTTATTTCTACTATGTCTTGCTCAATTATTCTTAATTTATTACCATTTTTAATTTCGTATTGAAGGATATGTTTACTCATAGCCCCCATACTCTCTTGCACAGATTGTTTACACACATTTTCTACCTCTACTATTTTAATTTTTATGTCATTATTATTTTCATTAATCTTATTTATACACTTACTTTCTATCTCTACACACTGTTCTTTAACTTGAGTTTTAATTCGGTCTGTCACTTGTTCATTTACATCATTTATTTTACTTTCGATATTTTCTTTTATATCATATATTTGTTTGTCAATTTTTTCGGTCATTCTATCATTTACTTCATTAATTTTAATATCTATATTTTTTACTGAATTATCTAGTTTGGTATTTAATTCGCTACACTTACTGGCAAATTCTTCATTGGTATTTTCGAAACGTTTATTGATTTCATTAATATCGTTTTTCAAATCACTATTTTGCTCTTTCAATTCATCGAAATTATTTTCGCATTTTATTTTTTGTTCGTGTACTTCATCTCTTAATTCATCAAATTTACTATTTATTTCATTAAGTCTACTTTCATTTTTAACATCTTGAGCTTTCATAAAATTAAACAAGTCATCTAACGACACTTTACTGACTGTAGGTGTCGACTTAGCGTTTACTCCGCTCATAATCATTGATTCGGTCTCGCTTAAATCGCTATTTATTTGACCCTCCATATTGCTCTTAGTGAAGCTGACGTTTTTGTCATTATCTTTATTAGCACTCAGTTTTTTTTCAGCATTAATTTACTGTTATACTCATTACTTAACTATGGTAAACATATCAAATAACCTTTACGTAATTTATACGCACTCCCAAATCATGCTTATATTCACTCGTAGGTGTGGTTTAAATTATTTTATAAACAGTCTCTGTTCGAAGCGCCATTGAGAAGCTACTCACCTTTCTCACATTTATTAATTAATATTTAAAACAAAACTTACCTTGATTTAGCCCAGGATTCGGCACACGAACTGTGAACTATAAACGTGACTTAGGGTTACGTACTTCAATGACTACACACATTTATGGTTAACTCATTCAAATTTTATTAAAACATTTTTCTTAGCTTTCATGAGTTACTTCTCTCAGAATCCCATTCCAAACAATATTTAGGTCAAATCCTCATTTAACAAATACTATCAAAGTTTAATATTCTCTCTTACCATACTGAACAAAAATATAATTACTTAACTTAATTATTAAAGGCGGCCCAGTATCTTGCTCACACACACTCATACAATATTTATTACCCCATCATTTACTATAAAGAACTCTTTTAATTAAATTTTCAGGATTGATTTAATGTTATACAGTTACTTGGACATGGATATTCCTTCCGACCACATGCCACACTGATTTCCTTTTTGTTCACAGGTTTGTCCGAATCAAGTCATCACTGACGATTTAATTACTGAAGATTTACTGTTCTCGCACCATTTTATATCACTTCCTCGTCACTTTAGAACAAATTTTGCAATTTTAATTAATTTTCGGCCCGCAAGCCTTTGTTTTCATCCGGCCGGATGGGGGTTTTGTAGTCGACTGATGCTGTACTCCAGCGTCTACAAAAAGCCACGCCTTCTTGATCCACGGCAGCTTGGTCTGTGATTCGTTAATAAGAATCACGTGACCCGGTAATGAGTTAAAGTTTGTCTTCCTTCCGTTATTAACTTTGGGTCCAAGAGTACAAAAAGCAGCACACGCGCGCGCTTGCACCCACATTCCAACGTCTTATCGTTCTCGTACCTGACTCTACCTAGTACTGAGTTGAACACAGGGTGTTAAACAAATCAAGCCCTTTTGACAATAAATGTTGCCCAGCCACAATTGGCTCCAGATTGTTACAATTGTTATAAAAATAAAAATAAACCCCCACCCTTATTTGCCCCGTTAAACTTACACCCTCACAATTTTCTTTGGCATACACTGCTCATCCGCTCTAGGTGACCTAGCCATTGTATTTGTTGAGCCTTTATGAATCTTACAATGTACTCTAGTGGCGGCTGGTGGTTCTAAATTTTGGTGGTTGCAGTAGTCGGTTGAGTGGGGGGGGGGGAGTTAAAAGAACACATTAAACAGGAGGCAGACCTACTACATACTGTATGTGCATCATAAATAATGCTGTCGTATGGAAAAAAAAAATAGAAATTTACTGTTTTCCAATTATTTGAGTGGTTAATTTCTGGGAAATTTCAAGTAAGTTGTGTCGAGACAGTTCATCTAACAAACATGATGCAAGCAAATGAGGATCATGTTTAGGAAAAGCAATGAAACCCCATAATCTTTCAACATGTTTATCTTTCAACGATACACTATGACCATTTGAAAAACATTAGCACATCAGTGGTCTCATCAGGAATTACAGCCAAATAATCCGCTTCTTGTATCTTACTCGTTATTTCTTCGTGGCATATTTCTAACATTATATATAAAAATCACTTTGAATGGTTTTTGAGGTGCCCTTAAATGCAAGTGCTTCCTCTAAATGAGTTTTCACTGCTGTGTCCAGCTCAGAACTGAAACCAAATAAGATTCGAAATATACCAGGATCTGAAGATTCTGTCTCATCATGACCCTGCAAAGCTAATTCAAAAGCTCCACAGAAGCGAATACAGTTTATTATTATATTTAAGACGTGCCGATTATTGTGTACTCTTTTGTTGTGTAAAACAATATTTCGTCTATATTCACTGTCCAGCTGCTGTGCTATACGTACCAAAAAGAGAAAACTGAAAAGCAATCGTTATATGTACACTTAACGCCTGATGATTTCTTATTTTTTCAGCTAGATGATTAATATCTTTCATTCCGAATTTCGTCCTGGGGTTCCATCCAAACAAAAAACATGGAAACAATAATATTTCCCTCCAAAACAAAATAAAGAATTTCTTTTGTCACAACCACATAACCAGGTAGTATTTTCATAATATTCTACTTTCAATGATCGATTAAATTGTCGACCACCTGATTTTACAATTTGATTTATTGTTAAGGGTGACATTTGGTGTCCTAGCCATTGGATCTTAACGCTATTCATTTTAAACTAAAAAAAAACATGTTTAAAAGCACGCAGAATCAGTAACTCCAGAAAGCACAGACACAAAAGCACACAGCAGCATTAAACAACAACAAAATACTTAACCCACAGTTTAATTAATAAAAAGTCAATTGACACTTCATCACAATTGCAGTTATACCAAATTATTACTATAATTTTATAAATTCAAACAATGGGTAACGTTTATCTTGAACCAATGTAAACACTAAACGACACCTTACAAATCAAGGTGTGCTTCATAACATAACACAACTAAGGATGAGCTACAACGCTACTAGTGGAGTGTTGCAGAATCTTGTGCAACCGCCTAGCTAACATTGGGAAGATACGGCAATGTGAAGAATAACGCACGTTCTCCCATATGTTTGTGTAGTAAGCTCTGCCATATACTGTTCAAGTTGCAAGCGGCCTACAATCACCAGCCTGCGTGCCACATTGCATGGGAACATTACCATATAGAATCTAATACACTTTCCGTTGAAATTTATGACACTTTCAACTGCTTAATGTTTTCGTATATTATTTTACAGTTTAGTTATTCTATTTTGGTGGTTGTGCAATGCTGCAACCATAGCACCAGCCGCCATTGATGTACTCATGATTCAATAGCTCTTCTACCTCTTGGTTATTTCTTACTCTCCAGTTGTCATCTTCTTTAACCGGGCCATAAACATGTCTATGATCTTTTCTTTCAAACCTTCTTAGTGTTTCTTGTTTCTTTTTTTTATCTCGCCTCCATAAGTAACCACCGGGAACAAGGTGGATACGAAATAAGGGAAACCCCAGGAAGGAAGCTGTAGCAACTTTCAGATAAACAACTAATCACGGCTGTCTTGCACAAACGAACGTCACACTAGTCAAGTGAATGCACCAGTTGTCACATCCCAACGTATACCACTTCCTGCACTGCACTGGACACAACCCTGCCTACAAACAAAGGCCCAACCTAGCTAGATTTTACTGGGATGCCAGGAGCAAGCCGGAATAAGAACAACTTCCATCATACCTCTGGGAAAATGCACACATTTTTAAAATAAACAACATTTTCAGTTTAAAACAACTTGTAATGAAAAATTTACATAAATCTCAAAATAAATACAATGTTTTCATATTTATATAAATATACATAAAATGTCCAAATACATAACCGCGTATGTGTGTATATAAATGATACAACAGTACAGGTTAGTTTTTCAATGTATTTAAACCAATGTAATTACACATACTCCAGAGTTGTGTATCAACAGTTGTCGTTACTCTCTGTAATATTCAAATTTCTCTAAAAATAACAATACCTATTCTAGAAACTGCTGCTGCCAAAAACGAGATAATCTTTTGTCTAGTCAACTATTTCTTTCACTTTGCATACTTGCTTATACAAAATAAAATATCACAAAGTTCATTATTCCTGTTTATTTTTTTTTTTTTTGTGTAGCACCACTATAAACTGTTTGGTTCACTTTTTGTTTTTGTTTTTAAGAAAAAAAATAATATATTATTAATACTATAATAATTTTATTCCAACTCGTTTTGATTAGGTCTCAGTTGAGGAAAAAAAGGGAATGTAATACAGCAGATCAAGTCCTCTGCAACGAATTCTGTGTGGTTTTGAGTGGCCTAAAGTGCAACATCAAGTCTGCTGATGACTTCCAAATGAACTGACGTACTGTACGAAGATCCATGTTGGGGTCAAGCACCTGAAATACAAAATAAATCGTTACATTACGACACAAAAGGAGTATATAAATGCAAAAAACTCAGCACATAATAGGAAACTGTGTGTCGCGTAGACAACAAGCATATGAGGTCTGTAAAGTAATGAGACTATTTCAGTAAAACCTTTTGTTTACAGTCAAACTATATATAGACTCCATCGCCTTCAAAATAGTTCCCTTGGGAAGCCACACAGCGCTTTAGATGAGTTTTCCACTCTTCATAGCTGTGCTGGAACTCAGAAACTGGAGTCTCCTTCAACTGGTCGGTTACATTTTTTTTGTTTTTTCTAATGTGTCTATTGTCCCAAAGAGGTGTCTTTTGAGATGTTTTTTCAATCTTAGGAAGAGAAAGAAGTCACAGGGACTCAAATCACATGAATAAAACGGCTGAGGAAATCAGGGATATTTTTCTTTCCCAAAAACTCATTAACCGAGAGTGCTGTGTGACAAGGTGAATTGTCATGATAAAGCATCCAAGTGTTCACGGTAAATTTTGTTTTTCAAAATTTGATAAACTGTAGTGTGGTTAAAATTTTTAGATGTTCTGCGACGATTCAGACGGTTAATCGATGGTCAGACCTCACCAAGTCCCTGATTCGATCAACATTGTCGTCAGTTCTTGACGTTGACGGTCTTCCAGAGCATGAATCACTCTTAAATGATTCCCGGCCATCTGAAAATGCTTTAAACCCCCTGAAAACCTGTGCTCTTGACAAAGCTTCATCTCCATACGACACTGTCAATTTTTTGAAAGTTTCAGTAGCATTGAGCCCGAGTTTAACACAAAACTTGATTGCACAACGTTGCTTGTAATTGATGTCTCATTCTTATAACGCACAACAAAAATTCACTTCACGAAAAGCTTGTACATGTTTCACGTAGCAATAATAGACAGTAAATATTAATACTCAATATCAATCATCTGTTTATCTAACCATCTGTGTTAATAGAAACCTTACAGTGTTGTCATATTGACTGCTACATGGTTAGTCTCATTACTTAATTTACAGACCTTGAGTATTTTAATTAGTGTCTAATATTAATTAATAAAAATAATATCTGCAAATAGTACGTTAATGTGACTTGTATTCTGCCAATTGCTTTAATGTATGTGGAAAGAAAGCACATATGTCCAAAAATAATATAATAGTTTTATTTTTTAAGAGAATGCAATGTTGTGTCATTGTCTCTGCCCCCGCAGTATGATTGCAGCATCTGGATTGTGCCCAATGGCTGCCAGATGGGAATGGCATGTATTCTATCGAAACAAATAACTATGCCTATCTGCAGATTATATGATTTGATATGGTTCGTTATGTGACTCGTTCAACTATTAACATTTTTGAATTTCAAAATAAAATGGGATATTCACTGTTCACACTGAATATCTTTAACACATTCCAGTTGATGCCCAAGTCCAGCTCGATTGGGCAGTTTATTGTGACGACGCTTTGGCTGTCACTCGAGCGTACGTTTACAAGGTTATAACTTCTTTCCTCGAGCTGTATTTGATTGCCGTTTTCATCATTTGAAAGATCGATTCTTGTTTTAGTTTCAAAAAAATTCACTATGAGCAGCACCACAGTAAATGTTTGTTGCAATGAAATTTGTGAAGCCTTGCCATAACCTCCCTAGTTGATTGTTATACATGAAAATGGCTGCTCGTCATGTGCCAGAGTATCTCACTGAATCACAAATTATTGAGTATGAATAATAGTGGTTCATAAATTAGTTATAATGAAGATAATGACCCTTCGCAAGACATTATTTCTGGTAATTAGTAATTTTTTTCTTTTTGAAAAAATGGTGGAAACTTTCGTAACAAAACAACATTTTGTTTTGTTTATGCTTGTAAAGAATTGAATTTTATTGTTTTTTTTTGTTTATTTTAACAACCACATTTTTATTTTGTAACTTTATTAGATTACTTTGTTTTATAAGAAAATGAGTATACTGTGATGAAAACAACTGTAAATGGTTATAGTAATATATATGAAGAATAACTTAGTGCGTTATGTAAACATCATAACAAAAATTGTGTTTGAGTTTCAGAAATAACATTTCAGCTTTCACTACTCTTTTTTCATTCATAATAATAAAAAAAATGTTAAAACATAGTACATACTCCACTTCAAGAGGATGGCTGCAGCATAGAAATTTTTTTCAGACTCAAAAACAGTAAGTATAAATTATTTTAAAAAATTTCTTTAACATATCTTAAATTAACACATATTTTTTGATAGAGGAAAGAAGGTACTTTAAGGAAACATTTGAACGTTTGTTAAATGTGTAAAGGCTGATTCACAAAAAAAAATATGAAATATACCAAAAAAACCCAGTCCACAGCGGGATAAATTTGTACAAAATGTCAGACCTGAAAGTGTTAAAGAACTAAAAAAAAATTAAATGTAACAAAAATTAATTTTAAAAAATTATCAAAAATTGAGATGACTTAATTAAAAAAACACTAATACTACTACTAATAATAACATAATAGTAAATGTAAATATTAATAAGTAAAGTGGAACTTTAGTTTAAGTACGTGAAACTGTGTTTTAAGTACAGTGGAACCTCAATATAACACCCCTATGATAAAACGCGACCCTTGATGTAAATTGCTCATTTTTCATGGTCGCGGCAAATTAAACAGTTAAACTTGGGGGACCTTTATTTAAAGCGACCCTCGATATAAAGCACTTTTTGGCCAGTCCACAGAAGAGCGTTATATCAAGGTTTCAATGTATTTGGGGTGTATGGACATGGGATAGAAGCTGTATGGAGAAAATCAGAATTAGCAGGAGGGAGGAGAGCTTTTGCAGACAGCAAGACAGATTTCAATTGGGATGTGAAACACATCTGCTAACCGTTTTATTGGAGACTGGGTTGTATGGCAGCAGTGAATATAGACCACCAAAAAGAAAGCCAAAAAGTACCTAAAACACTTCAAAATGTGGTCATGGTGAAGAATGATTAAGGTGTAAGGTGTAAGAACGATGGAGTGCTGACAAGAATAGGAGAGGAAAGAAAACTGCTGAAAGTAATAAGAAAGTGAAGTGTAAAACAACAATTGGTTGTAGCATACATAGAGTGGAAACTGTCTGCACCTAAGGATCATAGAGTGAAGGTATAGCAAAGTTGAAAGTTAAGGGCATGGGAATGTGCGAAACGCTTATGGTCAGAGGGGAATGGTGATGTGGTGGGAGTCGCTTTGAGATGCGAGAAGAGAATTGTTGTTATGAGCGTCAGTGCAGCCAACAACATATGAATGTTATTTCGAATAATAACCAAAACTCTTTGTTTCGCTTACAACGGATGTATCCCCCCTCTCTCTCTCTCTCTCTCTCTCTCTCTCTCTCTCTCTCTCTCTCTCCCTCTCCCTCTCCCTCTCCCTCTCTCTCACTCCCTCTCTGTCTGTTCATATCAAATGTTCTTAATATCTCTCTGTCTGTTCATATCTGTCTGTTCATAATAAATCTATCTCGTCTTTTCTTTTAGTCCTGCAATTGTCTACTGTTGAGACGTACTACCAGCTCTTATCGGAATGGAATGGAATGTCCAAACTGTGCACCTGTGCACTTCCGCTCCTTAATTACACTTGACTATCTCTACAGTTTATCATAAAGGGACGACTTCTGTGTACCGGTATTAGCTTACTTGCAAAAATCTTTTAATCGTACACAAAAAAAATCTGTTTCAAGGAGAAGGAAAAATCATGTTATTTTAATACAGTATTTTAGGTAAATAATATCTTTTAAGAACATCTTTTAGCCCCACAAATGTTACAACTTGTAAAAGCAACAGATGAATGACAGAGAGATCATTTATGTTTACCAGCTGGCAAAACAACCTTTTATTGTAAATAAAGCGAAAAGTTAAAGTTGATTCTCCGTTACCCTCCCGCCATTCGCAATTTCAAAGTGGACTCGTCCATGAAGAAACTGGTTTCTGCGCATATGCCTTCAGCTTTCAATTTTGCTATAAGTGTAAGGGAAGAGAGGACGGGAAAGAAGAAAGGCTGGAATGCTTGATGACATCAGAAACACAAGGTGCTATAAACAGGTGAAAAAACCCAAGAAAAATTAAGAGCACTGAGTTGAAACCCGTAGTAAGACAGTTTTACTAAAGAAGAAGGAATATAAAGAAGAATACAAATATAATATTACAATCAACAAAAAATATTAATTTTGATTAGTCAATTTGATTCATCAGTTAATGATCGTGAATGTTGTAACAGTACATTATGCAATACAACCTATTTTTAGCTGGTGACGAATGAGTCACAATTATTCATACCACGTTGTTTGGGAGAGGCCCGCCAGTGTGGTGTCTAGGATGATCAAATTGCAAACAAGTGACGTCAGTCCACGGCAGCGACGTTTGGATATAACCGGAGAAAACTGGTTTTGAGTGCGCAATTGAACTGGACTGTTATGCAAAAACAAAGGGAGCGGAGTTCAGTCTCACATTTGCCAGCAAAAAATACACACGCGTTTACAGTGTGCGTGGGCAGCCAAGGTAGGCCTACAGAGTTTTTAAAAATTTCTGAAATGGCGATATAAACTTATCAAATTATTAAAGCAGACAGTATGCAGTGATTAATTGGAGTTATGGAACATTCTTTTTGTGTTTTTCATCGGGAAAATGCGCAATTTCGCCCGCATGGCGCAACCATCGTGAGACTCCCCGACAGTACAGATAAGTAGGACCAAGGGCGTAAAAAATTGTGTTAATTGCTTTTTGAAGTAACATTATCAAAAACCAACAAAAGTATGAAATAATGAGTTTGATATCTCAACTGATAGAGTGAGAGAGTGTAAGAAAAAAGGGAGGGGGTATTATTCCAAAGAACAAAGTACTGATTTGCGGTTTATAATTTTTTTTTGTTTTACTTTTTGTATTGTTTTAGTTACATATAAAAGAATTGCAATGGGTTTTTTTTTCATTTAAATAAAATAATGAGATTTTTCATTATACTGTGTTAAGTCAGTTTATTACGCCACTCTACCCATAACCTATACTCTGTGTCCAAAAGTTCGTATAAACGGCCTTGGAATTTTTCTGTGAGGGAGAATTTTATTTATTTCTTAAATTGTTTTCATGGGGAAAGTGATACGGTTTCCACATTACCTCCAATGAAAATGTGGTGGTGATCCTGGGGCTTCTGGTGGTTTTGGAATCTTCTGACTGAATTTAGGTAAGTAGTATAAAAGTAGTATCGGGGCTTAATTACTTCTTGATTCCTTTTTAAACGTCACAATGTAAGGAACTTAAAATGGACAGAATGTTCCAGCTCTATTATAAAATTTCACATATATGTAACTCCCAGAATCTCAGTTAAGTAAACGATTCTGGCAGTTTCCTGGCTGTTACATCACAGTTTACATTGTAATTGTACATTTACATGAAGAGATGAGTCAGCTGTCAACAACATGGCCAATTCATACCACAAACGTCCCCCACAGACCTGTTGTAGCTTACCATCTACAGTTAACTTCAATGTGACAGAGATGTTCTATCAGGTGCGCTAATAACTGGTTTCATCATGATTTTTTAATTTTTTTTTAATTTTTACAACCCTACCTTTTTTGGTTCTGGTATTACTAAAATTTTGAAACTTTCAGAACTGCATACTATAACATTCAGATTTTGGTTAAAATATGATTTACATATTTTACTCACCATGGATTTTTGCGATTTTTAAAAAATGTTGGCAACTTGTGAACCATGGTGCCCAAAAATTTTGAAATTTTAAAGACAACCTATATTCAGGCTGTGGGTAAAATTCCTTTTGATACCCCCACAAAATTTTTTTCCGATTTTTTTTTCAAAATTTTTACCCTACATTTTTGCTCCCTACCCCTATTTTTGGGGAATTAATTTCAAAACAACAGGCCTCTCTGGGGGTGTAAAGGTACAGCTACGCATGTATGAAAATCAGTTGACACATACAAAAATTATTATGGCCCATACTCCAGACGCCAAACGGTCAAGTTAAAACTGAGAGCTTGCTTCACTTGTTCAGCTAGCAAGTTCAGATATTACAACCTTCTGACAGTACACAGAGATCTTACCTGGTCGTTGCAGAGTAGTTCCACTTTCTCTTCCGCTAAAGAACCATTGTCTTGGTCTTCACTTCGTTCGACACCAGGTGAATTGGATGTCACCGCTACTGACCCCGTTTCAGGACCAAGCACCTTCTCGTACACATGTTCAGCTACTTTATGCATCTGTATGAAGTCATTCGCTATTAAACGGTCCCTGTAACACCATGTCATACACATGTGTAATTAAACATAAATATACAACATGAGTCTTGCTCGTTAGTATAAATACAGTGGTGTGATAACTGGAATGTAAGAAATCACAACGGTTTAGTTATTGGAACCCTAAAAAATTTTTTGTTTTGCCTTTTATTAAAGTAAATAAAGAAAGTACTGTAGTTAACAATCAGTACCATACTGTAATTTAAATTCTGTCTCAGGCTTTCACGCCTACAAAACCTCTGTCTGTGTTTTGCACCCTTCTGCACTGAAGATGGCTGTCGAAGGCAGGCAGAAACGTTTGCACAAAACAACCATGGACCACGGCCTTACAGCCTGGCAAGCCGAAGTACTCATATCATACTGTAATTTGTTTGGCACAGTGTATAATAGAATAAAGCGCATAGTTTAATTGAATAAAATATTTTTGTACAGTAGTGTACTAAATTCTAGTTCTATTTCTACTAAACCAGTACAATATTTTTTTCATGTTTAGTAATTATGATAGTTTTACATTTATCTATTTTTTAACACTTTCAACATTATGCCTGTTTGTAATAAGGGCAGACCTAAATCCCACAGAGGATCATGTTATATGGGCGTTCAGTTTATGTGTGTTTACAACTGGTTTTGCAACTAACGACCAATTTCAACTCCAGTTTTAATAAGAATGTATCTGTTTCAGAGATGTGTAAAGTAGATATGGATATGTAGAAGGTAATAAGTATAGGAAAATGCAAAAAATGTGAATGTGAAAAAAGTTGATGTACCTGGTTTTGAAACTAGACGACTCATATGTAAAATCTATATGGATGTAACTTGCAGTTGATATAATGTATTATTTTGTTAAAAGATAAGTTTGTTATAATTTTTTTTTAAAATAAAATAAATAAACCTCCGCTCAACAGTCCGTTAAGGACCAAGGCGTACCGCGCGGCTTTTGTGTTAGTGTGACGGTGTATGGCTAGTACTACGCGCCACCAGCCGCTAGTTGCGGTATTCACAGCCAGGAGGCGGCACTGTTATCTCAGCGCCTACTCAGTTTGCCTCACGACGCTGAGTGCACGCCGTACGGAACCTCCGCCGGGAATTGAACCCGGGACCACGAGCGCATCAATCGCCCGCGTTAGCCACTAGACCACCTGGAGGCTATATAATTTTTTTTTTTAAGTATGCTGAAAAGCGGTGGTTCACCAGAGAATGGTGCAGGCAAAACAATGGTTGTGAAAGTGTTACAAAATAGCTTATTTTTTACATCCACAAAATGTATTGTTTGTTTGTATGCTTAGTGATGTTTTCTAATATTTTAAAAATACTATTATCACAACACAATACTACGCATATCTTCTCCCCATATCAACACATCTATTACACAAATATTAGATAAAATATTATATTACTAATGTGTGCTTACTTCTTCAAGCTCTTCAGACCGGAACTAGAATGTGGAAGAAGAAAGAATGGAATTTTATTGAATTTAGGAAAATTCTTTTCTACTACAATGTCAATGACCCACGGTGGAACAGTCTCATTCAGCAGAACGGCTTCCGTTTCTCCACCAGCGTCTCGCACCAGTAAACGGTACAGGGTTCTTCCTCCAACCTCACTGTAACAAAACCATTTATGTAATAATGAACAACACAAATCAGTAGGCGTAAGAGAGATGTTGGACATGCCACATTCTGCAGTAAACACACTGTGGCACCTAATTCTGCAGACAATCGGGAGTTTACTGTATATATTTTTCTATCACTTCACTAGCTTGCAATTTGCTTTCATTTTTCTCCAGCACGGCACGGGTTTCTGTCCCACAGAGGAGTGTGGGCAGGACAGCTGCCTTGGATACACACTGTCTGGTTTTTTCCATTATTTATTTATTTTAATATTATTTTTTAACTTGTAACGGGGCAAAAGGTAAAACCATTTTTAATCATTTTAAAATGAGAAACATGCCTATCTAATACACTGGTACGAGTCAGTGACAGGTATGAGTTGGGAATTGTAACAGAGGACGAATAGGTCATCGTGAACGTGCGTAGCTTGCTGCATAGAATCAACCACGTGTTAGCGATGTGAACTGCTGTCTGTCTCTCGCGAGATCTCGGGAAATGTTCGAGAACATTCCACAGCCAATGAGAAACGAGGAATGAAGTTGACATCCCTTTTGACGGCGTGGTCGACGCCCAAGGCGGTATATAGTATAGAGTTGTGAGCCACAGCTCGCCCAGTTCAGCAACACACTTCAAACAGTACAGTCGCAGTAAAATAGTGCCGGGAGGCCTGCGCGTGTAAGTACGCATGGCCTGCCCCAAAGCTATGTAGAAAGAACAATGAAGTATTAAAAACAAGTTTAATAATGTGACAGTGTAATGGGTGACGGGTGAAGATGAAATAAACGTTTTAAAATGTTTGGTGTGAGAGTGACCTAAAAAATGAATTCTAACGGTTGAATGAATAAAACAGTGTTAGTGGTGACAAAGGTGAAAGTGAGTTAAGAAAGATGGCGGGACTCTGCGGATAGCACGTGCAGGTAACATAGAAAAACAATCATTTTGATTCGAAGGGAAGTAAACAATAAATTAATGAGCTCACTAAGTAAAGGGGGTTGAAAGAGAAATGTAAAGAGCGTGAGAGTGTGTGTGAGGAAATAAGGGAAAAACATTAAAAGTAAAAGTACTGGTTTGTAGATATAGAGTAGTATAAGGAAATTTTATATAGTAGAGATTAGTAGAAATAACATCTTGTAAAAAAAAAGAAAGAACGAAAAAATTAACTATAGAATAAAAATAAATGAGATTTGTTTAACATAAACATGTGTTAGAGAGTTATTTCGCCGTAACCATTTCCTAGTCTCTGTGCAATCAAACTCGTCTAATGACCCTGTGAATTTTCTGAATTAAGGGAGGTAAGTTCTCAAAATTATTCAAGTGCTTTTTTATAATGGGAAGAGTGTTAAGGTTTATATACTTTCCTGAAACAATATATTGGCGGCCCTGAAATTTTCTGATGACGTTAAGGTAAGTACGTAAGAAAGATCGCAAAGGTAGGTAATATTCTGGTATTTCTTTAGTAAAAGTGATTAATACCGTTACAAACTGCTCTTACAATATAATAATATGTTCACAAAATAATGTAACTTTTGATGAGTGCAATGGCATGGGATACTTGGTACGTAGAGATGCAAGAACAAACAGAATGAAAGCAAAAGAGGAAAGAAGAAAAGCATTCTGTGCAATGAAAGTATTTTGCACAGAAAAGAAGTGAAAAGTTAGAAGTGAGCAATTCACTTAGACTTCTTTTGTACGTACAAAATGGACATTTGGTGTACACCTTAAAAAACTGTATTTGGGCAAATTTATTATACACTTCTTTTAACGAATAAACAGTGGTTTCCAAACAATACCTCTGGTGTGCACGTGTGTGTGTGTGTGTGTGTGTGTGTGTGTGTGTGTGTGTGTGTGTATGTGTGTGTGTGTGTGTGTGTGTGTGTGTGTGTGTGTGTGTGTGTGTGTGTGTGTGTGTGTGTGTGTGTGTGTGTGTGTGTGTGTGTGTGTGTGTGTGTGTGTGTGTGTGTGTGTGAGTTGTGGCATTTTCCGCCGACCCGAGACCGTACTGTGGCAACCTCAATATAAGTGGCAACGTAAAACATGTGCCACTAATAAAAAAGTTATATTTTCGCCTAAATTAACATATTTTTTTTTAACCTATATATTTGAAAGAGTATAAAACCACTCCTACTGTAACCTAGATGCAATTTTTCGGCATTTTAGCATTTTTTCTAGCTTTTACGGCTACTGTTCTCCAAAATAGGAAAAGCACGGTTGTGTGAGTGTGTGTGTGTGTGTCTGTATGCAATGCATCACATCTGTGGCACATACACGCCGCTGTACTCATACGAACCTAGCGTGCATTCTTGTCATCATATAACTGCAATGTCAAGGCCTCCAGACAGATTATACAACGTTGCCACGCTGAAATTTGCAAAATTGGCGGGAAACTAAATCTAAACTGTCCGCTGTGTCCCATATGAGTGATGCGGAGTGCTTTGAGTAGTGTGACTGCAACGAAGGTGCATTACAGCATTCTTGGATTAGACCTTCTTGGATTACAGCGCTTTAACCCAATAATCCAAATGAAATCAAGTTCCTTTATACAATAAAATTCACTGTAATTTTTGCCAGACACATTATATTTAATGTTGCATTTATAAACTAAAATAAGGCCCTTAACGTAATTTATATGAACTATATAAAACAATAAGCAAGCATTAGTGCCGCAAATATATTACATTTTTTACGCAGACAATAAATACGTATGAAATTAGGTGTAATATACATTTTATATAAACCGTTTCCGTGCAGGTGTGAAAATCAATTGTTCACCCCATGCCAATAACCTACCAACCTAACATTTTTCAACTCACACATTGCAGATTACAATATCCGCTTATGGTATTTTAGGATATACCAATGTTAACAGAGAAAAACAAAATGCAAGTAAATTTTAGAAAAAAATCTTTAAATGTGTGATGACTGTACAACCCAGTGACAGGAAGCCTGCAGGTAAGTAAGGACTAAGAGAAGACAAAAGTTTGGAACTACTGTTATGGAGACAACCAATGGACAAAGAAAATTTTGTGCCGAGTACAGTGAAAGACAACAAAATATGATATTTTATAACTTCTCATTCTTAACACTTTTAGCTAAACCTGTGACAAAAAAATAGACAAAAATTAATTTTGATATTGTTCTAAAAAGAGATTATCTAAACATGAGTCGGATACAAACATCAGATAAACATATCTTTACTCACGTACTTAGGTACTTTATTAGCTTTGAAACAAACCAATTGAACTATGGAATGGTTTATGCACTATTACAATTGTTTATTTTTACACACATTTTAATACAAGGAATTTTAGTACACCATTTTACACAAAAATGATATAACTTACATGGAAGGCAGAACATGGTATATAAACTTATAAAACGCATGAATAAAAACGAGAGATGCTACAGACATTAATGTTATAAAAGAATATCAGTGAAAAGAATAGGCTTACTATAAAAAGCTGTGATATGATGAAAATGTTGTAGACAAGTGAGTCTAAGAATTTCTTTATTTATTATTGACACAGTTTCCTCTGTGCAACAATAAGTCTCTTCTGAGCAGCAATTGGTGTCAATTCTTTCTCGCAAAACAACACAGTGGACCAAAATACCCGCACCACCGACATTAGGCAACGCCAAGGTCACACACAATACACAGCTAACGGACTACACTTTATACACAAATTTTTGTTTCAAATCTTAGTTGATTGCTCCATAAAGTGGATTGCACTGCACCGTCACTTGTTTCCCTTATCCTATATGATTTTTTATTTCTGCTACACGTGCTGTCGTTTGTAACCATGAAAATGAAGAGCTTTTCGTCTTTGATAGCATTCCATGTTGTGACAGGTGAGTCTCTAAAGTTTCAAAGCTGAATAAATAAATAAAGCTGTTCTTCAAGTACAACTTAAATAAAGTGGGTACTATAGCACAACCTTGTCGCAATTCCTCGGTGACTGGAAATTCATCAGATAGTCTTGAGCCTATCTTTGTGGTGCATAGTAATGTTGGTGTATAGCGCTTCCACATCTCTAATATATACAGCATTGACACCACATTTAATAACACCGACATAACTTATTCCGTGGAACACTGGCATATGTTCTTGACGTCTATAAGTAGTAAATTGGTGTTTACATATTTTGTCAAAAAAACCTTTATGTGACGATTGTGGCCTCTAAAACGTTCAGCAACAAAAACAGATACAAACAGGTGGAAATAGAGCCCTATTTTAGTGTTTCAAACCTTGTACAGGTCACAAAAATTTTGTACGTTTTAAATTCAAATAATAACCTTCTAAATAATAAATTAATAACTGAACAAAGAGTAAAGAATTGAAATTGGCATGTGGTCCTTAGATGGCCGATAAAAAAATAAAATAAATAAAATAAAAAATAAAAAATAATAAACGAATTTTAATACTGCAGTGTTGTATGGTTCATTGATTACATATTATATATTTTTATTGACTTTTACAAAACTTTCAAAATAAATCAGACTGTTATATCTCCAATATTTGCTTTTTCAAGAAACAGTAGAAGCGTAAAATGAGCAGCTTTTATTCAGTACAGCAGTTCAGATAAACAAGGAACGTTCTCAGTACAAAACATTCAATGCCAGCAGCAATTCAAGTAGACGTAAACACAGTTTACTTTTTGACGGGATTTTTAGCTGATTTCACTTAATGAGAGTTGGTCCAAACAAATGAGTTGTTACGAAGAGTTTATAAATTGTGTAATTTCTAAGGGAATCAGGGACCCGGCTTACCAAGATGTAGTGTGTCGGCAGCAGGATGCATGGCAGGGTTGGTGGCGGAAGAACATAAAAATGTCAACGGCGGCGCCCATAGATCTAGTGAGTATGGTCTACTGCGGACGGGTGGATGAGACTCGTTAGCTCAGTGAAGGCAACTCATCTAAGAGACGGGAACTCTAAACATAAAACCTCTGGTCCTCCAGGTTAGGGGTTGGGCGTAGGGTTAACAACCCACCCCATAAAATAATATTGTTATGAAACCAAGAGAAAAAGGAAAAGCCGGAGTGGTTCAGGGTTTTCCATATCTCGGGTCATATGTAGACTCTGGAAATGACTCCTCTAGAGATATTGAAAGACGGATATTATCTGCTAATAGGTGTTACTACGGACTGGTGAAACATTTTAAGTCAAAATTAATAAGTAAAGATACAAAAGCCACCCTATACAAGACCTTGATTAGACCAGTCCTGATGTATGGCTCGGAATGCTGGGTGGTAAAAAAACTAGATGAGCAGAAACTATCCGTTTTTGAGAGGAGGGTACTGAGGAGAATCTATGGCCCTGTGAGGGAAAACGACATTTGGAGGCGATTGCATAATCGAGAGTTGTACGAAAGGTTTAAAGATCTTCCGATCGTGCAACTCATACAAATTAACAGATTGCGTTGGGCTGGTCATGTGCAGAGAATGGCGGAGGATAGAATCACAAAAAGAGTGATGAATTATTTGCCGATGGGAAGGAGAAGGAAGGGAAGACCGCGTACAAGATGGCTGGACCAGGTTGGTAAGGAGGCAGTGAGGCTGGGTGCAGCAAACTGGTGGACATTGGCCGGGAGTAGAGACCAGTGGGGAAGATTTCTTTTGGAGGCCAGGGCCCGGACTGGGCTGTAGCGCCAAGGATGTATGTATGTATGTATGTAATTTCTAATGGAAGTAGACGTATGTTGAAATGATAAATAAACCGCATTACTAGCATCTTCAAACTACACAAAATATTATTTAAATATTCTCTGCACCATATGCTGTTTGATAATAGAATTCAGTAAATTTGCTTAGTAGCTCTATAATGTAATCTTGCTGACAATTATGAATTATTGTATATAGTACACCACAAATGACTAAATTGGTCATCTCATTTAGTCAGTCTTACACAATCATCACACAGCCATTACAGGAAAAACAAAGGGTTAGTACCCTGTCCTATTCACGAACAACCTTTTTATTTTAGTTTTATAACCTTTCATCTATCTGCTAGTCGTGTTCGCTCAACATACTCATGTGATTGCTTCTTTCACCCTTGTGTCCAGTGCATATTTAATTATTGTATGTTGCACACTTGTGACTCCATAATTTATACTACGTTGCCTTGACTTGTTCCTAAATTTCTTTAACAAATTGTTGCCGTCTTTGATTTTTTTTCCACTATTTGAATCTTATGTATCATTTGCAATTCTGACTTTTATTCCGCAGGTTTTGGTCCCCGCGCTCGTATCGCTTAACATCACATACCGCATGCACACCTCTTCTCCCAACATTAACTAAATTCATTGGCTACATTATAGTTTTTGAAAACGTTTAATGTACTCGCTACTTTTCTTTTGAAGTTTTTAAATTTAGAAGAATGGAGACACGGTAGTATATAAACTAAAATTATAAGGTTAACGGATTGTCTTTAGTTACGAGTCAGCTGTTGAAACAAAGACAGTTTATTCAGTGTGTCTGGTGTCATGTAGAAGTTGAGATAAAGTTGAAATAATACACATATGACTTTTGTAATCGCTGCTATTAAGTGATATTTGTTGGCAACTTCGCCTTAAGCGGGCCCCTGGTGAGGATCGTATCGGCGCGGCAGCGGTTCAACACGCCCCCCCTATCTAATATCACTGGTTCACGAGCTGTTCAATGGATGTATCCGGCTCCATTACTTTCCCAGCCTGTAGAAACGTGCAAAAATCGCCATGATTCCCAAACCTCGTAAGCTGCATATACTTCCTGAGAATCATCGCCCAATATCTCTATTGACAGTCAACTCGAAGGCGTTCGAACGGCACCTGCACAGCCGATATGCGCCCCTGTTGGATGGTTTCATTCGGCACGAGCAATTCGGCTTTCGCAGAGAGCACTCAAGGACCCTTCAACTCGTCAGGGTTGTTATCCAACTGACAGACGCTGAGAACAAGAGTAAGTCCACTGTCGCTGTATTGCTCGACGTGAGTAAAGCCTTCTATCGAGTCTGGCACGAAGGCCTTCTCTACAAACTGGCCCAATCTCGTCTCTTTGCTTCTTTCGTTCATCTTCTGGGATCGTATCTTTGCGACCGCGTCTTTAGAGTATGCGTAGATGGGTCATACCCATCTGTTCGACCGATCACCACAGGCGTTCTTTAGGGATCTGTTCTAGGCCACGTTCTGTACCTACTCTACACGACGTGTCTGTACAACCTAGAGTCATCTATCGCTGTATGCGATGACGCCATGTTTCACGCTAGCTCAGCAAACCTTGGTATCGCCACTGGACTCGTGCAACGTCAGCTCGTCCTGCTTCCAGAGTGGCTTTGGAAGTGGAGAATGGCGATCAATGCACAGAAAACCGAGGCGATCGCCTTTTCTCATAAATTTACTTCCCGCTGCCAGTCCCTCGCCCTAGAAGGGAGTCCATTCTTATGGAAACGGTCTGTAAAATACTTGGGCGTCACTGTTGACCGGCGCCTAAGCTTTGAAACCTGTCTCCCAGAGTCTCCAGTGTGCCCGCGGCGTCAAACCCAAAATATATTCCTTTCTCACTCATCGTAGTTCAGTGCCTGTGTGCACTAAACTCACCGTCTATTTGCTCTTTCTCAGAGCAATACTAACATCTGCAGCCCCTGCCTTTTGGGAATTACTCAACCCAAAGATTGTCGCCCGTTTGGAAGCTCTCCAATCTCAGGTCCTCTGGTACATCTCAAACTCTGCCTGGTTTGTCAGAAATGATGCTATCAGGCGAGGGTTGAATGTTCCTTCTCTCACCGAATTCATTTTGTCCCTAGCCTTTAATATCTTTGCCCGAGCCTCTGTCTTCTTTTCAAGGTGGGAACTTTTTTAAATTTTTTAATACACTTTTAACTTGATTTCAAGGCCTTGTTTTCTGGGTTACTGCGATCCATTGCACCAATGAGAATTAGATTTGAGATTACCGAAAAAGATCTGTAATGCTGTTTACGCAGCTGACTGGAATAAAGTGTACACACCTTGTAATACTGACACAGCAGCTTACTATCTAAACAAGACCTTGTCTGCTATTATTACAAAGCACGTATCAGTAAGGAAATTATTGTAAAAGAAGGATTCAGCTTGTTTTTCTAATTAGATCTTAGCCCCTGAGGGATACCGACTGCTTCGTTTACTTCCGTATCTCTTCGCAGAGCTGAGTAAGGCACAATATCTAATTTTTACCCAATGCTATGAGCAGGTATGAAATCCTTATATGTTCAATTAGGCGGGAAATGCACAGTAGAAGACACAACGTACTGTTTAATGTAGGCCTACTGTGCGTGTGTTAAGTAATAGTGTCAGTAATTATAGTACAGCAACACTAACGTGCTTGTAAATAAAACGTGACAGTAGTTCGCGTTTAAAATATTACTTTATTGCTTCATTTTAATTATACGTGCGTGTGGCAATTAACAGTGTGTGACGATCATCTATTAATTATAATTTTATTCTTTAATATCACTCTATCAAATAAAACTGTCTTTGTAGTTCGTTTTATAATATACATTTTTATTTCATTTACATTATCCGTGCGTGTGTTTATCGAGTTTGTTGTGTGATATTCATTTGTTAAATTTTTTGTGTGTTCATAATCTAGCTTAATACCCTTTTTATTTTTGGTTTATTAAAATCAGTGAGCTTAAACAATACTTATGTTCGGAGTGCGGTAAAAATTGTAAAAATGTAGATAATCTTAACCAGCATTCGAAATTACATCCCGAAAAGTAAACATTGTAGTCCCGGTTTTGAGCAACTTGAAGTCACGTACACAACAATGTAACATCTGTGATAAACAGTTTAAGTACAGATACACATTTAAGCGTCATGAATGCAAATCCCACGATGCAGGGGCGTCAAGTTAAGTGCCCCTATGTGTTCTTGCGGCAGCGAAGGAACTTGAACACTTCGAATTGCAGCACAACATATCAGTGAAGTCTGAAATTAAAGAATTTAAATCCTTAGAAAGTTTCTTGGAGTAGAAACAAGAGATTGAAAAAGAAACATTTTCAAGATACATTAAAAAGCGTGGCTCTCTTCTGCTACGAACAGCACAACGAGACATTATTATATATGCTATAGGTCTGGGAAATTTGTGTCTGAAAGCAAAGGTAGACGTCACTTAAAATTACAGGGAAGTAACAAAACAAATCCTGTCTGTCCTGCAAGTATTCGCGTCACTGAAAATGAAGATGTTACTTGCAAGACTACATAAGTGTCATCTCATGTAGGTCATCTAAATGACTTAAGCCATTTAGGTCTCACAGACAGCAAAAGAAAAAGTCTAGCTGTGGATATTGCAAATCAGATACCACTTCAAGCAATACTTAATAAAATACGTGATTCCGTGACAGGCTGTAAATTAGAAAGAATTCATTTATTAACCTGTACAACATTGAGCACACATTTAATTTATGCTCGAAGTCGGTGAGACGTCAAGAAGATGGTATAAGTGTCGAAACATTGGTCCATGAGGTCATTTTCAGTGATCAGCCTTGTGTATTATTTTATAAGCCTCAAGGGGTCGTCAGAGAAACTAATCAAACTTCAAAAACAGACAATTTTGTTTAATTATAATGAACAATGCACAAAGTGAAATACTGAAGAAATATGGCAGTGTTTGCATATGCATTGATGGCACCCACAGTTTGAACAGTAATGGTTTTAACTACGAGGGTAGGGTTATTATTTCTCGTTATAACCCTACTTGTTTTGGACGACATGAGAAAGGGATTTCCTTGTGCTTTTCTCATATCAAATCGAACTGACGAAAAAGTGCTTTCTTTGTTTTTTCAGTATATCAAGGCAGAAGGAGGCGAAGTTTTACCGAAAGTGTTTATGTCCGATTTGGATGAATCCTTTTATAATGCGTGGATATCAACAATGCAAGCTCCGGCAATGAGACTGTACTGCACTTGGGACGTTGACAAGGCTTGGAGAAGGAATATTAGTTCTAAAGTAAAAAAAAAAGAGATGCAGGGTGACATTTATAGTAGAATAGTCAGGACATTAATGCAGAAGAGAGACTCTTCTGCATTCGAATGAAATCTGCCTGAAGCAATTAGGCGGCTACTTGATGATCCAGACACTTCTGAATTCGGCACTTATTTTGATCAAACGTACTCAAAAAATATTCAGCCTTGGGCCTACTGCCATCGACTTCAAGGGTCTGAACACCAACATGCATATCGAAAGAATGCATCATATAATTAAATATATATATATTTACATGGCAAAAATGTAAAACATTTGGACAAAGTGATAATTGCTCTCATGTCTTTCGTCCGCGATAAGTTGTTTGATAGTCCTATTATCTTAAGCAAAGCCAAATTAACTACAAAGTTGAAAGACATTAGAAAAAGACATAAGTCCATCACAGAAATCGACAGTAACTTAATTATCAGAGAAGAAACAGGCAATGGGTGGAAAGTACCGTTGTCTGCTGGCATGAAAGAGGTATATTTAGTACATGAAAATGATGTGCAGTGCAAATGTAATTTGATCTGTGTAGACTCTGATGTGTTGATATGACGGAAAAACAAGAAATTTTATCCCAAGTCACCAAAAGAAAGTTCTTTGACATGTATGAACACTCAAAAAGAATCACTCAAAGGGGATTTAATTGAATTAGTTAACAGTGTAGCTATATTAGAAGAACTGGAAGTGATTAAACGACAGACTGCTACTTTAAAAACGACATTAAGTGCAATTCGCTCTCAAGTTGCAGTTAAAAATATGCTTAGCTGTTCGACTTCTTAGAAAACAAATATCGTGCCACAGAGAATCGATTCCACCAAAAAAGTAAATTAACACACGGTACTGTTATGGTAAAGCCCAATGAAACCAATATACAGAACGTAGCTCTGTCGCTGCTGCTGCAAAAAAATTATTGTTATAAAATTAAACAGAATTTTAAATAATGTTTAAGTTTTTTAGTTGAAGTATCATTATACATTATTCATTAAATTAATAAATATTCACCGCGTGTGTATTTAATATGCATATAGGATTATGTATTTAATAGTGTAGTTTGTTGTTAATAATTATCGATGTGTTTTCGTTCCAATGATTGTCGCGCGTCTGTGAACAATTACGATTCATCCTGATCAGCTGCTTTCGAAGTGTGCACAGTCTTACGTAACCGGAACGTATCAGCTGTGAGTGGAAATGACAAACGAGGTAAGCATTTTTAAACAATACAAACATAAATATTCAGTTGTATATGTCATAGTTTGGCTCGAAGGATTTCCGTAAAAATCGTGTTGCTTAATAAATATTTGTTTCTCAGTATGTGTCAGGTTGCCAGCTGTACTGCAAAGCAATCAACCGGTACGAACATTTTACGGAAAGACACGAACATAAGTGTAGCAGTCGGTATGCGTCAGGGGCTAAGGTTTAGTGGTTTACTATAGAGGTAATAAAATGCCTAAAGCAAAAGAGTACAGAACATAAAAAGTTTAAGAAAACGAGTACGATTCAGCATTGCAAGAATTTTCGATGTTCAGAAAGGGGAAGATGGTTCTCTGAAGAGACAAATTAAGAATAGCAGTGTGTTCTATGCGCTCTCTTTGCATCAAATTAAATTCTGTTTCCCTGTTAGATAGAAATCTTTAAGGAGGCTATGAGGGGATATGTGGAGGCCATCCTGTAACGGGACAAATATTTGGGCTGTATTTTATTATGTCATCAAGTATATTAACGGGGAGTTACCCATATGGGGCCTCAGTCTTTAACAATAGGCGTTCACTTGTGGAACACCCAGTTGCATGTTTGTCCAGAAAGTCTGTCAACATGCACAGTTTTCAGGTGCTCTGGAATGTCTCAAAACACGCGCATGCTTGCCCACACATGGTGATAATCATGTATTTTTTGCGTGCCCTAGGACTATGGTATACCAGCCAGCTTATGGTACTAAACTCGCTCTCCATGAGATGCCACGTGGCGCCTTTTAGCCAATCAGGAGCAAGAAGCCACTCCAGAGAACTTTTGGCCATCTTGGAAAAAACGTTGTGTTCAGCGTCTGTCGTCTTACAGTAATCAAACCGGTCGGTAGAACGTAAAAGGCTCGCGAGCCGAAAATTTATTAAAATATCAAAAAATGTGATTTAATTTACAAGGAAGTGATTCAAAACTTGTGAAACGACAATTAACCTTCAGTGATCAAAATTTAGTGATGACTTAATTTGAACGAACCAGTGAACAAAAAATGAAATAAGTGCAACACGTGGTCGGCAGGAATATCCACAGCCAAGTAACAGTATAATATAAATATCGGTATGGAGAACCATACATGACTTCCATATTCTAAGATTTATATTTAAAATCATTTTCAGCCAAACAGCCAGGCTGTGTCTTACCTGCCTTTTTATTGCTGTATTAAATGAAAAATATTATATTTCATTAAAATGAAAAAATTATAATTTTATTGCCTGGCAACAAAATTATTTTATTTTTAACAATTACCATTGTTTCAAAAAGTTTAAATAAATTTTCAAGTACTTTACTCTTGTTAAAACGTATAAGGTTGCAGGTAAACTACCCCTTCCCCTTAACCGATCTTCACCAAAATCGAAAGTCATTGAGACCTCTACAATTCAGGGACGTATGCAAAAAATTATTTGATTCTGTTTGAATTTGCGGCTGTTATCGTTTGCCATAGAAAATACGCTTGATAAAAAAACGTTGCAGGTAAACTACCCCTTCCCCTTAACCGATCTTCACCAAAAACAATAGGTCTTGAGTACTCTACAAATCAGGACTGCATGCAAAACATTATTTGATTCTGTTTGAATTTGCGGCTGTTATCGTTTGCCATATAAAATACCCTTGTTAAAAAAACGTTGCAGGTAAACTACCCCTTTCCCTCAACCGATCTTCACCAAAAACAATAGGTCTTGAGAAATCTACAATTCAGGGCTGTATGCGAAACATTATTTGATTCTGTTTGAATTTGCGGCTGTTATCGTTTGCCAAAAAAAAAAAAAATTTCCCTTGATAAAAAAAACCGTTGCAGGTAAACTACCCCTTCCCCTCAACCGATCTTCACCAAAAACAATAGGTCGCGAGTACTCTACAAATCAGGGCTGTATGCAAAAAATTATTTGATTCTGTTTGAATTTGCGGCAGTTGTCGTTTGCCATAGAAAATACGCATGATAAAAAACGTTGCTGGTAAACTACCCCTTCCCCTCAACCGATCTTCACCAAAAACAATAGGTCTTGAGTACTCTACAAATCAGGGCTGTATGCAGAAAATTATTTGATTCTGTTTGAATTTGCGGCTGTTATCGTTTGCCATAGAAAATACCCTTGTTAAAAAAACGTTGTAGGTAAACTACCCCTTTCCATTAACCGATCTTCACCAAAAACAAAAGGTATTGAGAACTCTACAATTTAGGGCTGTATGCAAATAATCTTTTCATTCTGTTTGAATTTGCGGCTGTTATCGTTTCCCATAGGAAATACCCTTGTTAAAACATAAAACGTTACAGGTAAACTACCCCTTTCCCTTAACCGATCTTCACCAAAAACAATAGGTCTTGAGAACTCTACAATTCAGGGCTGTATGCGAAACATTATTTGATTCTGTTTGAATTTGCGGCTGTTATCGTTTGCCAAACAAACAAAATTTCCCTTGCTAAAAAAAAACCGTTGCAGGTAAACTACCCCTTTCCCTCAACCGATCTTCACCAAAAACAATAGGTCGCGAGAACTCTGCAAAACCGGGCTGCATGCAAAAAATTATTTGATTCTGTTTGAATTTGCGGCAGTTATCGTTTGCCATAGAAAAAAAATCTACAGACAGACAGACAGACAGACAGACACACAGACACACAGACACTTTTCGGAAAACGACTTTTTTTCATGTTTTGAGTGTAGTAGAATCAGAATCTGCAATAATCTCGAACACGATTTTTTTTGCCATCACCATACTTCCATTCCTTAAGGAATATGGAAGTAAAAACCAATCACTATATAAAAAAATCTTATCAAAAGTGCTGAATCTAAATTAAATGGGGAAAATGAATGAAAGTAATGTGTGTGCAAAACTGGGTTGCCTTTGTTTAATTTATGTAATTAATTATGTTAATTATAAGTAATTCAATTGTATTTTTATTTGTCTTTACTAAAGGGGGTTTTGTACACTCAGGGTAAAATGAGTTTTCGAGTTCAATGCTAAAGAAAATGTGAAAGAGAAACGAAATAAAATGTACTTTATTTAAAGGAGAGAATAATGACAAAAATGTCAATAAAAGTTGAGTTATGTAACAGTAAAAAATGAGAGTAATTACTACAACGTAAAACCCTAAATCACTTATAGGTTGTGAGTTCATGTGACGACCTTGGGACCCGATGAAGGTAAGCAGTTTAAAAAATAAATTGTATTAAATATTATTATATGAAAAGAGTGAAGGATTACAATCCTTTAAACAACATTATTGTTTTTATTACTTCTACTCCATTCGTATTATTATGTATAATTATTGTATTTACTTACACACACACACACACACACACACACACACACACACACACACACACACACACACACACACACACACACACACACACACATAAAATTATCTGATTTTGATACTTCTGATGTTGAAAGTTTCAACCATGGGTACTTTATAGATATTCCAGCGTTTTTTTAGAATTTCCTTTTTTGGAAATCTACATATAGGCTATAATTCAGTAAGGGACACAAATTTGCGGAAGTTATGTACTTCGTACGACCTTCAGAAGTGGCTCATTCTTCAGGTCATATTTCCAGGACCTCGGTAAAAATACAGTTTTTCTTAAAGTATCAATTTTAATTAAATATAAAATAGCTATCATATTTCACAGTACGCAGATACCCTGTAGTGTTGAACATATCATTATGTCAAACATAAACACCAGATTTATAGTTTTACATTAAAAAATAAATAATATTTTGTTTTCAACAAGAATATGTTTTTTACTATTTATTACATTGTTTCAACAGTTTTATTATACATTACTGCCATCTTCAGGAACAGAATGTGCAAAGAAATAGTTATACAAATTTAAAATCTATTGTTTATAAAAGCTGTTTTTTATATAAGGCTATAGGATATATATGTTTTATATTTATAAATGGTGTGTGTGTGTGTGTGTTGTGTGTGTGTGTGTGTGTGTGTGTGTGTGGTGTGTGTGTGTGTGTGTGTGTGTGTGTGTGTGTGTGTGTGTGTGTGTGTGTGTGTGTGTGTGTGTGTGTGTGTGTGTGTGTGTGTGTGTGTGTGTGTGTGTGTGTGTGTGTGTGTGTGTGTGTGTGTGTGTGTGTGTGTGCGTTGTTCTATCAAAATGGCATCTTTTCAAAATGTATAAGTTTTGGCGTCTACCTGAAAACAAAGAGAATATTCAAATTTTATTGTAACATTACGTTCTTGTGATTATGTTATTTTTGTTTTGCATTTTATATTTCAATATACTCTTAAAATAAGCAAATAATTTTTTTTGTACAAAACGCTATCATTATGGCATCTTTTCATAATTACGACAATAGGGCGTCTTTTCAATTTCCCAACAAATAAGCAACTGAAATGTATACTTTTTTTGAATTTTCGCCGTTTTTGCTTCCAGCGACATTGCCAGTTTTCAACCCCGGGTATTGCACAGTTTTCATTCACGTTTATTTGTTTTAATGAAAGAGTGACTAACTGCAGGCGAATGACCTGGCAGTTATTTTTTTTCCTTCGTTCATGCGCCAACTTTACATCATAATTTTAACTAGTTGTGTCAAATATTTATCAACAATTTTTAAACTTCACTATCCAATTCTATTAACCGTGGTAAAATAATTATTTTGTTTTACGAAGCATGCCAACATAGCATACTGGCCTTTCGAATTATGTAAAAATTGACCACTTCTCATCGGACCAAATAACGTAATTAACGGGGATGTTAATATTTTCTCACATGCAGTGACACCGGGCGATAATGTAACATTGATCTCATTTACTAGAGAAATTTCCTATGCATATTGGCAGTCCAAAGTAATAAATGTAATGCCAAACGTAATAAACTTATACTAGTTATATAACAAATATAATAGTTATATTTTTTGTCAATATTCATCATTATACAAACAGTATTTTGAAGTAATGCTATAAAACATTTATTTTTATCAGTTTTGCGGTTAACAAAATTTTATAATTTTAGTTTGTAGTTCTTAATAGTCTATAGTTCTGTTTCCGATTGAGACTGGTAAATAGACAGATAGATAGATAGACGGACAAGGGAGAGGGAGGAGGTGGGGTAGGGAAAGGGAGGGAGGGAGAGAGAGAGAGAGAGAGAGAGAGAAGTTACATACTTTTTAACAATTAATATAATCAAATAAGATACACAAAATCACAATTCCCTTACCTTTTCGGCCCAGAGTCTTCACGTGAACTCGTACCTATAAGTGATTTAGGGTTGCGCTATTAAGAAACTCGACTCTTATTGCATTTGTTAATCAACTCAATTTTTATTTAACATTCTTTATACTACTTTTGAATTTATTTGTTTACCATTTTTCTGCTCAAACTATATTACTTTTCTTTTTTCAGATGTGAATAAAAAACAAAACATTTACTTTGACAGTGTTTCACTTATTCTAACCCTTAATTTAAATAAGACAACCCAGCTTGCTCACTCTCCCATTCATACGGTACAAATCCCCATTTATTTTATTTTAAGCGCTTTAAATGAAATTATTTATATAGTGAAATTGGTCGTTGGCTACTTAACCCTCGGCGTCTCTCATCGCCACGTGCCGCACTGCGTATATGTCCGAATGTTTTGTCAGTTCACCACATTTTTAATTTTTCTTTCTTCACTCCACTTACTTCATTCTGAGATATCGTTTCACTTACTGATGTCGGTTTGTCACTTTCTACAGTTAAAAGATTTCTTAGGGCCCACGAGTCTTAGTGTACGTCTGGCCCACGAGTCTTGGCGTACGTCTGGCCAGACATATGTTGTTTTGTCGACTGCCGAGAGTGAGAACAAAGACTCCCCACTACTGTTTGTTGCTAAACAGGAAGGCACTGCCTTCAGGCTAAGATTTTTTCGTCGTCGTATAATATGTCTGGATTGTCTATGGGCCACATGGGCTAGTGTTGTTAAACGGAGACGATATAAGAGGCTTAGGTAGGTGGAGCCTCCACTGGACTTCCTCCGTCTTCAGAGCACATGGTCCGACAATCTTTATGCCTCGCCATTTTTCGTGGCGTCGGTTCAGATTGTTGTGCGTAGAAACCATGCTCCGGTTTGCGTACGCGCACAGTTGTACGTGACAAATGTTCAGTTTCCAAACAAATATCGCATTCTCCAACTACACTCCACCCAAAACGTTACGTTACAGTTCACTGTTGAATACTACCTTTTTACATGGGACTTACAATGATGATACAGAATAAATTTAATAAAAAATAAACCCCCCTTTTTTGACACATTACAATACCCCCCCCCCCAATGAGAGGTTTTCTGCCAAAACAGAAAAACTCTCATTGCTAAACCCTAAAAGGATCAGTGAGGATATGGCGCATAGCAACCCCCCGTTAATTTTTTAACACATCATGGGTTAACTACCCCCCTAGCTCGGCGACTATGGATGCACCTGAATGACATTACTGGACTTCTCTGTTCGAGATCCCAACAACATAAAATCGGACAGATACCCACCATAGTACCCCTAACCTTCTATCATTCCACCACAAAAATTAGAAACTGGCCTTATACCATACCAGATCCTCAACCGATATGTCCCCCTTACATGCATACTGGGTTGCCTTTAGCAAGTACTGAGTGCGTACACATACTCATTATTACACTGAATATAATATCTATATACAGTACTAAGTTGCTGATCTTACATTCATAAAAAATATTTTATTTTTTAACTTCAATTTGTTTTCTCAAATTGATGTTATGGTTTCAAATCAAAAATAAATCAAACAAATCAGATTAAATCATTTAAATTCTGTTCAAAAAATTAATCTAAGTCCAATATCAAAGATTTCATATTACCATTAATTTTATCAACTCTTTCCATTTACTCTTAAAATCTCAAAATCTCTAAAATGAATTTACAATTCTTCTTAACTAGCTGCTAACACTCATGTAAACAAAATAAACTGAACACCTTATTAAATCATAAATTCCCTTATCATTACATTTGTTTACAACACATATACGATGAACAATATAATTCAGTTAATACACATTAACATATAACCAGCAATATATCCTGGACATAAAAACACAATCTGTACTTCAAGCAAAAATAATTTTTTTTTTTTTATCAATTCCCAAAAAGAATTATTTTGTTAACAAAATTTCACATTCTATCACTTACTCAGTTTGATAAAAAAAATCTGTCAAATCAATTATAAGGCATCTACTACAGGTCTGACATCAGTCATCAGCTGATCTCTCTGGGTCAGGTGAATGACCTTACCCTAGATACACTACACAAAATTATACAATGTAAAATACCTGACACACGGTTATAATTCTTACACCCTAACACAGTACAACATAATATAGCATAGTACACTCACAATTAACAATGTTGTTACTACCTCAAAATAAACAATTCACATTTAAGTTTGATCAGAAATTACACACCTTACAGTTTTAATTTTGTTTTCAAATTCTATTAAATTCTTCACTTGTTTCATTTATTATTACCCGTTAACTAAGATTTTCTATTTAACATTTTCATCATTAATTGGTTTGGGTGATTCCCAATTATTCACAATAATCTAATTCATTGAAAAGGCATTAAAATATAACCTTACCCCCCTTCTGACTCTAACACTCACTAACAGATTTACCTAGGATGACACCCATCTCTCAAAACATTTATCTCCACTAACTTACTACCCTAAATCACCTTGAATCATTCTACCCTTATAACAAAATACCCTCTACCCTCTTTGTACTTAGGATGTGTGTTCCCTCCCTATGCTCATTCCCTTATTGGATCCTGGTCTCCCCCAGGTAACCCCGCCAACGCACATACGGTTCACCTCCTGCCACAACGCCTTTCGTTGAGGACTCCTTATCACACCACCCCCTTTACAAAATTCCTCCATCATCTAATTACTCTCCAATTACCTCACTCTCATTACTCTACATATAGGCCCTATCGCTACTGTGTCCTTACTGATACACAGTTTTTGTACTACTTTTATTCCCAAGAATCTTATTCTGTTTAACACCCCTTTAAAATGAACTCTGACTAATTCAAATGCCTTATTTAAATATTTATCACCCAAATTCTCACCTGTATTACCCATTGAAAATTCATAACTATCTCAAATTAATTTCATCATTTAATTCAAAACCTCTTAAACACATTGAAAATTTATTATTTAAACATTCAATTATATTGATAAAAATCTGCAAATCAATTATAAGTGACATACTACATCTACACACTAGTAGTCAGCTGGTGTCTCCTAATCAGGTGAAATTTTTTTTTTTTTCTAGACACACTGCATACAATTAACACAAATACACAAAATTATATAGTTATCATCATAAATGTTCTCCTAGCTTAACATCATTATAACTGACCCTAACACTTAAAATCGTTTGTTCTCATAAGTGAAATACATCACTAATCATCGAATCATAGTTACAGCAACTGTTACTGAACAGGAACTGGGTCACCAACCACCAACTCTCTCTTTAGAGTAAGTGAAATTGAATGTCCCTCTGTTTACAGATGTCGTCACCCTCTCACTGATTGCTCAGTTACCACTACTACTACATCGTTTTCTTAATTCCCTCCTTTACCCAGTTACAATTAGGTAACCACCCGCCGGATAAACCAGATTGAGCATTTGCCTTATGCACAGATGCGTTATCTGTACCCCTGGCTTGTAACGGCCAGCTCCTTTTCCACACACTATTGTTTCCTGCTGGTGGACTGTAGCGCCCATTTGCATCCCCAAGAACTGAAGTTTATATAAGGTATAGACGCTGCCTATACCGTTCTTGGTTCAACGTTATATAAAAATTCGGCATTACTGATGTCCGAGGACACCAGTAATCCTACTATAATGATTCACACACCCTTATTATGGCACTATCACCTCCTTCGATGATAGCCGCTGTTCCATAGTTATGTAGGTTCCCCTGAGTTACCCCCCGGTTAATTTCTAATTTCACCAATTTAGAATATATTTGCATTATAAATCCACGGTCAGGATTCGGTGAAGCCGTGACCGCCCGAAATGTAGGGGAAACTACTAAAAGACATATAAGGTTCACGCTGACACCGTTACTACAATTCTCGGATGGTAAACTCTTATATGTTTGGTTATATTATTATTTATCACCTCTAAGACTCATTTACCATTTATTATTCGTCCATTTAAACATTTTACTTTATTTAAATTGTATTATAAACTTCATATTTACATTACATCACTCATATACTCGAATACAACATGATTACTGTCATACACACAAAATATAACCACCAAATAATGTACATAACTCCATGTATCTTCTGAAACATTTTAACAACCATGTTACTCCACAAACTAAACACACTTTACATTTATTCATTTATTATTTATTATCAAGTTCCAATCTCCTAAAATCATTTAAATTCATTATCAAAATCTCTTTATACATTTTAAATTAATCAATTAATACATCTCAAATTATTTACTTCAATCAATTGTTCAAAACACAAGTTATTTTAATTACCTTACTCCAAAATAATTATAGTTCATTTATTACCAACTCTCATTATTTCTTTAGTCTGCCAAAATATTATTATTATTATTATTATTATTAAATTAATTTCTACTACGTAACACATTGTTTACATAAAATACCTTTTACAACACAAACACAATTAATTTCACTATAAATTTATTTACAATTCTTCATCATTAATTTTACTTCCATGTTCCTTAAGGAAATGGAAGTATGGTGATGGCAAAAAAAATCGTGTTCGAGATTATTGCAGATTCTGATTGTACTACACTCAAAACATGAAAAAAGGTAATTTTTCGAAAAGTGTCTGTGTGTGTGTGTCTGTCTGTGTGTCTGCTGTAGATTTTTTTCTATGGCAAACGATAACAGCCGCAAATTCAAACAGAATCAAATAATTTTTTGCATACAGCCCTGATTTGTAGAGTACTCAAGACCTATTGTTTTTGGTGAAGATCGGTTAAGGGAAAGGGGTAGTTTACCAGCAACGTTTCATGTTTTAACAATGGTATTTTCTATGGCAAACGATAACAGCCGCAAATTCAAACAGAATCAAATAATGTTTTGCATGCAGCCCTGATTTGTAGAGTACTCAAGACCTATTGTTTTTGGTGAAGATCGGTTAAGGTAAAGGGGTAGTTTACCAGCAACGTTTTTTTATCAAGGGTAATTTTTTTCTATGGCAAACGATAACAGCCGCAAATTCAAACAGAATCAAATAATGTTTTGCACACAGCCCTGTATTGTAGAGTTCTCAATACCTATCAGTGTTGGTGAAGATCGGTTACGGGAAAGGGTTAGTTTACCTGCAACATTTTATGTTTTAACAAGGGTAATTTTTTTATATGACGAATGACAACTGCCGTAAATTCAAACAGAATCAACTACGTTTTTGCATACTTTTTGAATTAAAGAGAACTCAATGTATGTTTATTTTGTTGAAGATCGGTTAAGGGAAAGAGGTAGTTTACCAGCAACATTTTATGTTTTAAGAAGGGTAATTTTTTTTTACGAAAGATAACTGCCGTAAATTCAAAGACAATCAAATAATTTTTCGCATACGTTCCTGAATTGTAGAGAACCCAAGGCCTATTGATTTTGGTGAAGATCGGTTAAGGGAAAGGGGTAGTTTACCTGCAACATTTTATGTTGTAACAAGAGAAATGTTTTCATGACGAACGATAACTGCCGCACATTCAAACAGAATCAAATATTTTTTTGCATGGATCCCTGCATTGTAGAGGACTGAAGGTCTATTGATTTTGGTGAAGATCGGTTAGAGAAAGGGGTAGTTTACCTGTAACGTTTTATCTTTTAACAAGAGTAAAGTACTTAATTTTGATAAATACAGTATCCTGATAAGTAGCTCATAATAATCCACTGTAGAAACGTAGATGAAATATCTATAAATGAAGAGGCTAGTTGAATGGGGTGGGGGTAATTTTCTATTAATGAAAATTATAGTTGAAGAGGGAGGGGAGAATTTTTTATGTGTACTACGTTATCGGCAACAAAGAAGTAGTTTTTTGTTAAAATTCCTTCCCGGGCTGTTTAGCCGTAGTCCAATGTTTTCTGCAAAACCAGACGTTTCGGCAATGCCATCGACTGTCATCATCAGTGAAAATCGAGTGCGAAAACGTGAGGTGGTATACGTTAGTGACCACAGTACTGTGGTTAAGGCTGAAGCAATAGAATGAAGTAGTTTCTATGGAAATATTTCATTTCGAATATGATTTTAAATATAAATCTTAGAACATGGAAGTCATGTATGGATCTCCATACCGATATTTTCTGTTTACCACACCTCATTTCACAAGTTAGCTAGGTCATTACCATAAACTAAAATATTTAAAATGTCCCATTCACTTAATTTTTTATTTAATCCCCATCACCATATAATAGTCTTATTTTTACATAACAATTATCATTCTTACTCACACTCATTTCATTATTATTATTTATATAATAATTCTCTAATATTTCAAATTGTTCTGTAAAACCCACATAATAATCTACTGGATTATCCCACATTATTACTAACTCATATAGCCTGTCTACCTCATTAAGTTTGGTCTCGTCACCGTCTGTATTATTAGCCATCACCCCTAAGTATTTTAACCTCTCAATTTCAGAATCATCTATTATTAATACTCCACGTCTATGCACAGGTAAGCATTCAATATAATTATCAACGTTATTATTACTTATTTCTGCACTATCTTCATAACAAGGTAAGTCAACAATATTACTACTTCTCTCTCTCTTTATTTTCTCTAGTAGCTCTTCATAACTTCTAACAACATCAAATAATATTATCTCTCTCTCTCTCTCTCTCTCAATGTGAATAATTCTACCACTCTCTCACAATACCTCTCATCATGACACCATCTCACTTTGTCTCTATCACTCCACACAAAAGGCAACATAACGTTATCATAACCCATCCTGACTCTTTCAGTGAACTCATGATACACAAAAGGGGACCTACTTAGAGACACCTTGCCTCTATAACCACGTGAGGAAACTCTGTCCTCATAACTCACTATTGGAGTCTTTACTCCATTTAAATCACGGGGGAAATTTGCCCTTTATAAACCCAACCTCTCTTCAACCACTATCTTATAACTACTCTCTATTTCCACTAAAACTTCATCTCCCCTATTATTATTCACTTTATTTTCTAACACATTTTTAATTATCTCGTTGTTATCACTTTTTATTTTGCTATTATTTGTTAACTCATCACTATAATTATCCTGATTACTCACCTTGACTACTACCACCTGTTTTGCATCTAAACTACCACCACTACTGTTAATACATATATCTCCGTTATTTTCGTTTGTGTTGCTCTTACCTGTATTCATTCCCCACACTCCCAGTCTCTCAATATTTCGTTCTAATTTGCTAACGTTACTGGTAAATATCTCATTGGTTCTTTCACAACGCTTATTAATTTCACTGATATCATTTTTTAATTCATTATTTTGCTTTTTTAATTCACTGAAATTACTTTCACATTTGATTTTTTGTTCGTTAATTTCACTACTCATTTTATCAAATTTGGTATCATTGGCATCAAAACGTTTATTTAACTCATTAAATTGATTCAGTAAAATACTCATTGCATCATTATCAAATTTATTACATTTTGTTGAGGTTGGGGTTAATTGAACCCCTGAATCCTCTGTCATATTTGTTTCATCTGTTACACTTATATTCATAGTTTTATCGTCTTGACCTATATTCAGAGTTGAATGTACTTCAAGGCTACTCATGGCAGCTGATTCATTAAAATTACTTATTTCATTTATATCAGTTTCGTTATTTTCTGCCATTTTTAAATTACACAATTATCATTTATTTTATTATATCATATTCTAACAATCCTTATCTTATATTCCTTAAGTATTCATTAAGTCTTACTTACGTATAACCTCGTTTTTCGTAATGTTTTACGCGCTTTGTCTCAACCACTAAATCACTTATTTTCGAGTAGACGTGGTCTACACAAATTATGAATTTGTGTAAACTGTCCCTAGTTCGGAAGCGCCATTGAGAAGTTACATACTTTTTAACAATTAATATAATCAAATAAGATACACAAAATCACAATTCCCTTACCTGTTTCGGCCCAGAGTCTTCATGTGAACTCGTACCTATAAGTGATTTAGGGTTGCGCTATTAAGAAACTCGACTCTTATTGCATTTGTTAATCAACTCAATTTTTATTTAACATTCTTTATACTACTTTTGAATTTATTTGTTTACCATTTTTCTGCTCAAACTATATTACTTTTCTTTTTTCAGATGTGAATAAAAAACAAAACATTTACTTTGACAGTGTTTCACTTATTCTAACCCTTAATTTAAATAAGACAACCCAGCTTGCTCACTCTCCCATTCATACGGTTTAAATCCCCATTTATTTTATTTACAGCGCTTTAAATTAAATTATTTATATAGTGAAATTGGTCATTGGCTACTTAACCCTCGGCGTCTCTCATCGCCATGTGCCGCACTGCGTATATGTCCGAATGTTTGTCAGTTAACCACATTTTTAATTTTTCTTTCTTCACTCCACTTACTTCATTCTGAGATATTGTTTCACTTACTGATGTCGGTTTGTCACTTTCTACAGTTAAAAGATTTCTTAGGGCCCACGAGTCTTGGCGTATGTCTGGCCAGACGTGTGTTGTTTTGTCGACTGCCGAGAGTGAGAACAAAGACTCCCCACTATTGTTTGTTGCTAAACAGGAAGGCACTGCCTTCAGGCTAAGATTTTTTCGTCGTCGTACAATATGTCTGGATTGTCTATGGGCCACATGGGCTAGTGTTGTTAAACGGAGACGATATAAGAGGCTTAGGTAGGTGGAGCCTCCACTGGACTTCCTCCGTCTTCAGAGCACATGGTCCGATAATATTTATGCCTCGCCATTTTTCGTGGCGTCGGTTCAGATTTTTGTGCGTAGAAACCGCGCCCCGGTTTGCGTACGCACACAGTTGTACGTGACAAACGTTCAGTTTCCAAACAAATATCGCATTCTCCAACTACACTCCGCCCAAAAAGTTATGTTACAGTTCACTGTTGAATACTACCTTTTTACATTGGACTTACAATGACGATACAGAATAAATTTAATAAAAAATAAAACCCCCTTTTTGACACATTACAAGAGAGAGAGAGAGAGAGAGAGAGAGAGAGAGAGAGAGAGAGAGAGAGAGAGAGAGAGAGAGAGAGAGAGAGAGAGAGAGAGCTAAATGGGAGTCAAGAGTCATACACACCGACAATGGCAGAAAGCTACTGTACGTATTTTTTTGGTAATAAGAGTTCTATTTTTATTAGTAAGAGATATAAAGAAGGGGAGAAAAGAGAGAGATATAGAAGAAAGGAGAGCGATCAGATTTGCAAAAATGTACATAATAATAATTACGTACACAGAGGGTTGTGAGATAGGATAACAGTTTTTATTATATTAGTTCTATTTGTGTTAGAGATAATAGCAAGATGATGTGAGACGCAGGCAGGGAAAGAGAGAGAGACACACACAATATTAAAATGTTTTGGGTTGAGGGTACTAGAAGTCGTCGGATACCTGCTTTACATCTATTTTTATTTTATTTATTTTTTAGATTTTTTCCTAATTTACTTGTACTATAGCTGAATTTATTGACCACAAATTACTGTATATTCAATTTAAAAATTGCGTGTAAAAATAATGAATAGCCACTAAAAATTCATTAAACTATTCTTCTGCAGAAAAACATTTTTCTCCAATATATTCAACCAAATACATCTGAAATGTACTAATAGACATTCTGCTGAGTCTTCTCCACATATCACGCTTAATTTTGGACCACTAGTTCTCGATCGTTTGGGTGTGAACAGCAGAATTGCGAGGACATACAAAATTAAGCGAATGGTTCACAGACAGTTTCTTTATCCTTTTACATTTGTTAACATATTACCATAGCGAGTAGAAGGGGAAGTGTGCTCACTCCCGCTTGTACAGCATTGCGACAATGGGACGGCTGAAGGCATGCTGTAGAGAGTGCGCCACAGTCGACTCAGGTCCAGATGTGTAGTTGCTAGGCTGTGCACGTGCGTGTATGCTGGCTATTTTCGTAAAAGATAAGTGCAAAATAAAGTCGTATACATGTGAGTGTGTAAGCCGAAGTGTGTGATATATTCGTAAGATCATTATCAATAAAAATGCCGGCCTGTTTCGTGCCAGGATGTCGCTCTGGATATAGAACAGATAAAGGTAAACATTTCTTTACACCTCCTAAAGATGAGAAGCTGTTTTCAGCGTGGGCTAGGGCGATTCCAAGGAAAGATATCCCACTTACGCGTAAATCTGCCATTTGTGAATGCCATTTTGCTGATGCTCTTTTAATTAAAGCAGATTCCTTTGTTATTGATGGGAAACATGTGGAAATTCCGAGAATTAGATGGACCTTGAAACCGGGTGCTGTTCCACATATTTTTCCTAGCTTGCCTTCTTATTTAAGTAAAAAATTAAAGGTTCGGAAATCACGCAAGGAGTCCGCAGCTAGTGGCAACAGCGCTAAATGCAATATTTTAGAAGTAATCGACCCTAATCATAATCTTCCCTCTACATCTAAATTAACCAATTCTAGTGCTCATGACCCACTAGTTATTCAAAATTTGAAGAAAGAATAAGAAACTTAAACAGGAACTTAAAAAGAACACAAAATAAATTAGCAGTTTACAAAGCTAAAATAAATTTGCTTGAAAGAAAGACGCGCCAAATCAATTCGACTGAAGCAGAGGATCGCTTAAGTTGTCTACGTAAGAAACAAAAAACTTATGGTTGACACGATGCTGAAGAAATGTAACGCTCGTTTCAAAGGCATGCAATATTCAAATGAATTTATATTGGACAGTTTGCGGTTAAAAATAAAATCGCCTAGAGATTACAGACATTGTCTGAAGCATGAATTACTACCTTTGCCTTCAGAATCTCACCTGAGAAAACTGTGTAAAGGTTTTAAGAGTAATTATGGTGTGAACGGAAACGCCATAAATGCGATTAAGGAAGCTTACGCAAATGAGAAAGATGAAAATAAACGGTTAGGAATTCTCATTTTCGATGAAGTAAAATTAAGGGAGGACATTAGATTCAATTCGTCCGCTTTGAAAATTGATGGTTTTGTTGATTTAGGTGATGAGACTCCGGACAGCAATAAGAATATTCTAGCAAATCATGCCCTTGTGTTTATGTTCGTTCCTTTGCTGTGTGATTGGATCCAGCCCGTGGCAATTTATGCAAGTAGAAATGCCACTCCTGGGGACATACTTTCAAAAATATTAATTCAAGTTATTATTTAATTAGAACAATCTGGAGTGAAAGTGATAGCATTCACGTGTGATGGTAGCCAGTCTAATAAAAGAGTCTGGACGATTCTAGGGATCTCAGGAAAGGAGGGGAAAACAAAGTGCTTTATTGAAAATCCAGTTGACAACAAAAGGAAAATATGGGCGTTCTCCGATAGTGTTCATATTTTTAAATGCATTCGCTATCATTTCCACGACAAAATAAATTTGATATAGAAAAGCACAGGAGTGAATTATGAATTTTATCGAAAGTTATTTAAAATTGACACATCATGTGAATTCACCGGTCTTCGAAGCTGCTCGAAATTGACATCCTCCCACATAGACCCTAACTCATTTCAAAGAATGAACGCGAGGTTGGCTTTTCAGCTATTCAGCAACAGTGTAGCAAATGCAATTAGATTTTTCAGAGAAATGAAGCCATTAGGCTAATGAGTTTCGTGGCAGTGAGCATATTGAATGTTTAACCAGAGATCTCAATAACCTTGTGGATGTCCTGAACTCTACGTTGCCCGTAAAAGGACTGTACAAAGGTTCTCCCTCACACAAACTTCTATTAGAATTTTTAGAAAATATCAAAACTCAGAACACATTTGCGTCCTCAAGAACTATAGAATCATTGAGAGTAACCCTGACAAGTACTCTTGAAATATTGGAATTTTTGTGGGCTAGAGGATTTACCTATGTTTTAACTGCTAAATTTAATCAAGATCCCTTAGAGCGTCATTTCGGAATTTTGAGATCTCTAAGTTGTGATGATCATCCCTCGACCGTCGACTTTTTACATTTACATATGTTGCAATCCATATATGTTCTAACGAAACTTGTTCTAAATTCGTCACCAAACAGCGAACCCAAAGTAGAAGCACCCCTTACTTCGTTTGTAAATCAGATGCGCGTAATGGCTAGAGAAAGTGCACAGAGGAGCAAAGAAATTAAGGACAGTGTAGAGATGAAAATCAAAGATAAAATTGTAGTGACTGACTGGGAAAATGAAATCACCCTCCCATATCAAGCAGACCTCGTTAAGCAGAATTTAGTGTTCTATCTGGCAGGCTACATAGTGAAAAAAAGTGACAAGTATATTAATTGTCCACAGTGTATTCGTACACTGTCTAGTGAACAAGTTCCTGACCCTTCGGTAGCAATGTTTACTTCCTTGAAAGATTATGGTTACGATAAAGATGTCAGGTATTTAACATACCCCTCCCACTGCGTACTCCAGTTGCTTTTACAAGCAGAGGCGGTCATCTCAGAGAAACTTTGCTCAGAACATAATTTATGGGGCAACATATTTTTCAACTGTTTGGATAGCATTGATTCTATCTTCGTCAGCTCTTCAGATTTAGGATGCAGTGGTGACCACAGAAGTGAACTTGCGGGAAAGTTAATTTTCCACTACCTCAAGTGTCGTTTTTTCTTCTGCACCAAGGAACTGAGGAAGGAGCTCCTATCATCCAAGAAAGCCAAGTCTTCGCGGAAGTTGTCCAAGGTTTCCGACAGCTGATGCAATCACAGTGAGTTCAGGGTAATTTTATATGGTTTGACGCACAGGTATTAGAAATGTAAGCAGTTTTTATCTTGATGTGTGTTGGCTTATTGTACCGCGACATATCCGGTTACCTCACAGATAGTTAACTGGTTATTAGATTCCTCAAATAATAATACATCGATATGTGTGATAACTGTGTCTCTTAAGTTTATTTCTTGCAGTGATTTCCGTACAGATATTATTTGGCGTCTGCATTAAACGTAATCATAACAACAAATTGTCTTGCCCTGTCTCGCTTGTTGGATCTGTAACGACACGAGTGCGATCTGCTGGCTGGGCCAGGTAACAGCGAGAGTGAGCTGACTTCCTTGTTCTATAGGCTATGATATTACCATTACACTTTACACTTATATTGAAAACGGAAGAATATTTTAGTCACAAACACATTTTCTGATACCTTCTTTTTTAATGAAACTCCGAAAATTGTTAACACTTTTGTATTCCATTTCAGTAAGATACGGATGTGCAAAACGCTGATGAATGAATGTTAAACAAAATTAAATAAATTTATTGGTCTGAAGAAGACCAGGAGGTATTACACAGTAGAATCATGAGAACAGGGAACTTTGGGGGACATAAAAACAACATAACAGTGTATGTGATGAAGATCTTTAACGAAGCGAAATACTTAGAACCGCCATTGCCGTTTCAGTCGTTCGTCAGGCATGTCAGTAAACACCTGCCCAGGGAGGTACAAATTACGTTAATGATGAGAGAGGTAGCTGATATCAATGAATTAGAGAATGTATTAGACATGTTTCAAAGCATTCGGGACCGTGAAATAGGTAGGCATCCCAACCAACCGGGTACGAACAATAGCGGGAATTATACGCCACAGAGGGGGTCACAACAGGGACATGCGTACACTAAACGATAAAATCATAGTAGAGACGGGGGGCTGGAAATGTACGGGCTGCTCTGGAGAGAATTACGCCTCCAGGAATTTTTGTTTCAGATGCATGAAACCAAGGCCGGATCAGCGGAGCGGAACGTCATCGCAGAACAACGTACAACAGCGAGAAGGAGATGATCGCGGTGGAGCATTGAGGAGTAATGGAAGCATCAACCGGAACGAGACGGGGTATATGCAAGGCAGTACCACCACCAGAACGGAAAACTGAGGCCGACAATAGAAGCAAGGACCCCACCATTGTCCACAGAGGACAACAGGGTACAGGAAACAGACGAATATCAAAGTAATGTGATACAGACGGACATAAGGAAGGAGTTAATGGAGGAAAATAACACAGAAATCATGGAAACAAAGACCGGATTGAAGGAGGTAATCATCACAATGGAAGGTAAGAGTTTTAAGACATTGATAGATACAGGGAGCGAAATATCAGTAATTTCAGAAAATGTACTGGGGGAATTAAAAGAAAGAAATAAAAATATTCCATCATTACCAGTTGCGGGTGTAACAGTAGTGGGGGTAACGGGAGTACGAAGTAAAAGGGTGACTAAACAAGTACAATTAAATATATTCATTAATGGAACTGAGTTTGAAAATACATTTCTAGTAGTCAAGGGGTTAAGCTTAGATGTAATTATGGGAAATGACTTTTTGGAGAGAAATAAAGTGGTAATTGATTTTAATAAACGGATAGTAGAATTTAATAGTGGGAGTGAGCTGGTTAGGGTTAATTTTGAGTGAGTGTTAGACAAGGTTAGAGTTTCGGGAGTAAAAATAATACAGAAGCGGATAGGCGATAGGGGCGTAGAAACAAAAGTGAATATATGTCGAGAAAGAGAGATTGTGGAGTGTGAAGAGGGAGAGATGCATGTGAGTGATGAGAGAATATGGGAAAATAGGGCGGATACATTTTTTAATGAGGGTGGAGGTGTAGGGAGTCCCCGACGACAGGAGTTGTGGAACGTTTTAAAGAGGTGTTTGCGGAGTTACCTGGAAAGGCCAGGAACTATGAGTGTGAGCTGAAGGTTCGGTAACACACACCCTTCATGCAGAGGAGTTATCCAGTACCATTTTGAAAGAGGAGAGCAGTGCAAGAGGAGTGGACATAATGATGGAGGGAGACATTATAGAGGGATCGATATCGCCTTACTCGAATCCATTGGTAGTAGTAATAAAGAAAGATGGGAGGGTGAGATTGTGTTTAGATGCAAGAAAAATCAATCAAATTATAATACCTGACCGGGAGTGACCGGAACCAATAAACGAGATTTTTCAGAAGTTCAGCGGAGTCAAGTATATGACGTCTTTAGATCTGACAGCTGGATACTGGCAAGTTCTGCTAGCAGTGGAGAGTTGGAGGTACACTGCGTTTCTCTTCAATGGTAAGAACTATCAGTTTAACCATTTGCCATTTGGGCTTAACACTAGCGTAGCAAGTTTCATTAAATGTTTAGATATGATATTGCAACCTAAAGACTTAGATTTTCTAACAGTATACGTCGATGATATAGTAATTGCATCTAGAACATTTTCTGAACATTTGGAACACCTTGAGTATGTTTTAAATAAATTCCAAAAAGGGGGATTAAAGATTAATTGGGAGAAGTCTAAGTTTTTACAGACTGAGATACATTTTCTGGGTTTTATTATTACTCCAGAGAGAATTCTAGCTAACCCTGATAAAGTAGAAGCTACTATGCGTTTCCCCGAACCAAAGAATATTATACAGTTACAGAGTTTTCTGGGTCTGTGCAACTTCTACAGAAAATTTCAGAAAAATTATGCACAGACGTCAAGGCTGAGTGCCGTTTTACAAAAGAATAAACAGTGGAAATGGGGAGAGATGGAAAGAGATGCATTCGAGGAGATAAAAAGAAAATTTTCTAACGTGATAATGATTGATCACCCTGATTTCTTAAAAACTTTTCATTTACAGACCGACGCCAGCAACGTCGCACTGGGAGCAGAGTTATACCAGGAAGATAGCGACAGGGAACATCAAACAATAGCTTTCGCCAGCAGATCCCTTTTGGCAGCCGAGAGAAATTATACGACGACAGAGATGGAGTTACTTAGTATCGTGTTCGCTGTGGGAAAGTTCTGCACCTACATTTTGGGGAACAGGACAGTCATCAGGACGGACCACAAAGCGCTGTCGTTTCTAAATACATGCAGGTTAACACATAGCTGTCTAACCATGTGGGTACTAGCCTTACAAGAGTACAATTTCTCATGGGAGTATATTAAAGGAACAGAAAACAAATTACCAGACACTCTTTCCAGGGTAGATGTTACAGAAAACAAAACAGGGAGGGACCTAAACGAGATAGAAATTTTTCGTTTAACTAAGGAAGATAGACTTTTTGGTGAGGAATTAAGGGATATTAAGACTATGCAGAGATCAGATAATAAATCGGGTAAAATAATTGCTAGTTTAGAAGCGGATTTAGATGGGTCTGAATATAGTGCACATTTTCAAATATATCAGGGAATTTTGTTCAATAAAGTAGAAGGGGGTGAGCGTGATTGGAGATTGGTTATACCGGAAGGGTTGATAGATAGAATCATATGGGATTGCCACATAAGGTATGGGCATTTTGGAGCGAAAAAGTGTGCAAATGTTTTAAAGGAGTCATGTGTTTTTAAGAATATGGAAAAGCTAGTTTGAAGATTGTTACGGGGATGTGATTTATGTCTAAGATCTAAGGTAGTTAATTATCGGGTAGAAGGGAAACTGAATTTTATTAAAGTGGAGAGACCGTTTGATTTAGTTGCCGTATATTTATATGGACCATTGGCCAAGGGTAGGGGTGGAGTAATGTATGTTTTTGTTGTTCTGGACACTATTTCCAAGTTTGTTAAGTTATATAGTGTGAAGAGAGCGACAAGCAGGGTTTTAACTGAGAACATAACGAGGGACTACATGGTAAATATAGGTAAACCAAAAATAATATTGTCAGATCACGGACCCCAATTCATCAGTGGTAAATGGCGGCACACTCTGGGATGGGAAGGCATCATACCCAAACATACGGCAGTATATCATCCACAGTCCAACCAAGCAGAGCGGGTGATGAGAGAGATCGGCAGGATATTTCGAGCTTATTGTCACGCCAAGCGCAGTGAAGGGCCACTATACGTGAAGAAGGTAGAAGAATGGTTGAACAGTACCACCCATGAATCCACTGGGTTTACGCCATATGAATTAATAAAGGGAACACGCCCACCGAGAATACTGGAACAACTTTTCGATTATCCACCAGAAAATCAGACCATAGACGTGAATGTGAAAATCCAACTAGCAAATGAAAATTTATTAACCAAAGGGGAATGGAGGAAGCGGAGGCATGATGAAAAGGGTAAGTGGACCAAATATGAGGTAGGACAGTTAGTATTGGTGCGGAGACACGATTTGTCTAGTGCTCAAGATAAGATCAACAAAATTTTTCTATTATACGAAGGACCATACGAGATTATAGAGATAATGATGAACAATGCATACGTGCTGCAAAACCAAGTGATGCGAGAGATAGTAGGTACGCATAACACGACAAATTTAAAGTTATATTGGTCACATTAAATGAATGAATTTTAATGTCAGATATTTTGTTTTCATAACAATAGTTAAACTCACCCTATCTCTACTTCATTATCTCTAATTGAGTGCACTCCCATTACCTGTTTCAAAGATCAATTCACATTGTAATCAGCAGTCATAATTAGAGCGTTTTTCTTTCCTGTAGTGTACGGTATATCGTGCAGTTCAGTTCTTTCTTTTATACACGCATACCGCAAGAATAGAAAGACTATTCAACGCTATTGTTATTTTACTTTGTGCTTTTTTTCATGTGTTTATTTATGTGTTATAACGTTTGTTGGGATATTATTGTTAAGTTTAGGACTGCCTAGAAAATCACCAAAGTGTTGCTTACAACAGGAAATTTACAACGCACAAGGACAAGGTCAGTAAACGCTTAATTTTTATGCATTGTTGATTACATGGGAATAAAGCCTTTTAACTATTTAGTTTGACAATATACAGTCCACTGCAAATCAAAAAGAACCCCACATTTTTGGTCCGTCCAGCCCGGATAGCATCTTTCATTCAGAATCCAGCACGTTGGAAAGCAAGATTTTATTAATTATTGTAACGCTTAAATATATAAAAAAAAAAACAATTATTTACTACTGGCAAGTATTGCCAATACTCAGTGCTCTTTTCATTTTGTTATGATTTTCTCTTGTTTTTTCATGCAAGCATAGTTTTATTGAATCATTGTCCAGCGTGTGTTATTTCATGTTTTATCTAGCAAGCATAGTTCTGAAGTGTAGTGTGTTTCTTCAAAACCGACCTCTGTATTAGTTTCTAAAATACAGTAGCCATATTCCTTTATTATCATATTACCATTATTACTGTCATCTACGCTATTGGTATTTTAGAGTGATAAAAAATAAAATAAATTACCAAAATGAGATTTTCTTCTTTTGTGAAGCAAAGTGAACTGATTGAGAGTAGGCTTCATAATTAACAAGCAAATTGTTGCTCTTGAGGTTATTGGTATAGGTAATTTAACTGAACAGCAAACACGAAAAGTTAGTTTGCTTAGTTCCACCGCAGAAAATAAATATGCTGAATTTGAAAGGCTTATAAATAAACTATTTAGTACAACACCTTTACCAGAAGATCTGGATAATGAACAGATTTCAAGATTACAAGATTCTATATCAGACTTAAATGTAGCTATACAAAGTTCGTGTGCTCCTTTTCTACCATCGCTACTGCAGGAAACCTTGGATCAGTCTCACACTGTTGCATCACAACTAGTTGCGCCCACTCCCACCGTAAATTTACCTCGCTTAAACTTGAGAACATTTTCTGGACAACCTGAGAAATGGGTAGCCTTTCACAGTCTGTTTGAAAATGCAGTTCACAAAAATGAAACCATTTCTAATATGGAGAAATTTACATACTTGCTTTCTTGTTTGACTGATGAGCCGCTAAATTTAATTAAATCGTTGCCTGTCACTAATACAAACTATGCCATAGCCTGGCAAACTTTGCTAAAAAGATATCAAAATTCTAGATTGTTGATAGCACTTCACGTAAACAATATATTTGAGTTGCCACAATTGCATAATCCTTCAGTTAAACAAATGAGGAATTTTCTGTCGACCTACAATGAAAATTATCAAGCGCTCAAAGCACTAGGACATGATATTGCTAGTGAAAGTTTGTTGTTGACCTCATATATTTTGCATACATTTGACACGGAATTCAGGACCAAACTTGAACGTTCGCGAGATAATTTACAAAATGTTCCTACCATTATAGAAGTAATTACATTCTTAGAAAATGAATGTTCTTGCAAAGAAGCAGCGGGTTTAACTAATATCATCTCAAAAAATGAACCTTCTCTTCAAACCTCTCAAAAAATCAGTGGCTTTAAAATGAATAAAAACCAGTTTAAACCGCACAAAATAGCGATGGTCACTACTCACACTCAGCATTGTATCTTCTGTTCATCAAATTCACACAACATATATAGATGTGCAGATTTTTCCGCACTTACTGTACAAGACAGACAAGCTTTTGTTAAAAATAAGAACTTGTGTCAAAATTGTTTTGGAACACATAAGTTAGTCACCTGTAAGTCCGTCCACACATGCAATGTATGTCATAGGCGTCACCATAGCCTACTACATTTTTTTGTTGAGAACTGCTCCGCACAACCGCAACAAAAATTGACTCAGTCAAACAGACCTACCTTGTGCCCTTCTGTTGAAACGACGATGAATAAGCAAAACCACTCTGCAGAGTGTCACCAGGATACTACCTTGATAGGTGTTTCTTGCAACCAGAATAACACTGTGTTACTCGCAACCGCTTTAGTGCATATCACATCTGCCCATGGAAATGCAGCAGTTGTATGAGCTGTGCTTGATAGTGCATCCCAAACAATTATTTCAGAAAGTTGTGCAAAGACTTTGTGTTTGTACCGCTCTCAAACAGATGTTCCAGAACTTAGTGGCATCTCTACCGCCCCAGTGAAAACAAAGGGACTTACCTTTGTGACATTGTCTTCGCTCAGTGGGAATATTTTAGCAAAATCTCACCCAGTCATGATTCTTAATAAAATATCATGCAATCTGCCTCGTGTTCAGCTCCCACCAGAAATTAAAGAGCGACTCAAAGGTTATATGCTAGCGGATCCAACTTTTGATGTTCCGGGTCCAGTTGACCTTCTGATTGGAGCAGATTTATTTGCATTGACTCTTAATGGTACCTTTATCAATCTCGGCAAGAATATGCCATACGCTGTCAATACAATCTTTGGCTATGTTGTGCTTGGTCCGACACCTGTTTCACTTAAGTCTAAGCCTTACTAAGGCTTAGTGACACTTTTATCGACTAATGATCGTGATCTGCACGCAACATTGCAACGTTTTTGGTCCACAGAGGAACCACCTCACACTACAAAACTCGCTCCACAAGATGAAAAATGTGAAGCTCACTTCGTCTCTACTCATAAGAGAGATGCCTTAGGCAGATATGTTTGTCACTTGCCTTTCAGCAGAAACCCTGCTCAACTAGGTGACTCTACAACTTTGGCAAAACGCCTGTTTAATACACTGGAACGCAAATTTGAATCTCAACCTGAGTTTAAACAGAAGTATGTCAATTTTATGAATGACTACTTAGCATATGGGCACATGAAACTGTGCACATCTGTGCCGTCTCTGAACAAGCCGCATTACTTTTTGCCACATCATGGCGTTTTTAAAGATAGGAAAATCCGTGTTGTTTTCAATGCATCAGCACCATCTTCTTCAGGTGTCTCACTGAACCACATTCTACATCAGGGTCCAAAGTTGCACAATGACATTACTGATATAATTCTTCGCTTTCGTCAACATAAATTTGTTTTCTCTTGTGATATCAAACAAATGTTTAGGCAGATATCCATCCATGAAGATGATGAGATCTTTCAGTTAATATACTGGAGAGAAGACACTTCAGTCCCACCAAAGGTCTACCAATTGACTACTGTCACTTATGGTATGACGTCCTCACCTTACCTTGCTAATAGAGTAGTACAACAGCTCATTATGGACGAAGGAAAAAATCATCCACTTGCTGCTGAAGCACTCCAACAGCAAATATATGTTGATGATGCTCTATTAGGGAGCAATTCTCTGGAAGAAGCTCGCCACCTTCAAGAGGATGTTGTTTTACTTTTGAAAAAGGGTGGATTCGAACTGAGCAAGTGGTCTCCAAACCATCCTAAACTCTTAGAAAATGTCATGCAAGATAATCATGAGACACCCCTCATGTTATGCACGTCGGAACAGCCATATTCAAGTGTATTAGGGATTGATGGATCCCAGATATTGATGTCTTTTCATATGTGATGCACACCTTCAAGTAATTACACAAAAAGAACTTTACTTTCATCAATTGCTCAGATTTATGACCCTTGTGGTTGGATATCCCCAATAGTTTTTTTGTCTAAAGTCTTAATGCAGCATGTATGGACCTTAGGCTTAGATTGGGATTCTCCATTAAGACTTTTATGATCATATTTCCGAGAAGTGGTCACGATTCGTGAAAGAACTTCCAGAAATAGAAAAGCTAAGGATACCACGTTTCATATCCTTAGCAACTGCAGTCAATATCCAGCTTCATGGATTTTCAGATGGAAGTGAATCCGGATATGCAGCTTGTCTTCCTGCGCACAGAAGACGCAGCAGGAGATGTCAACATACGACTGCTGATCGCAAAATCAAGAGTAGCTCCACTGAAGCGTGTGACTATTCCCTGCTTGGAACTTTTTGGTGCGCACATGTTAGCCAAATTGCTACATTACTGTACAGAACAGCTCTCACAACATCACAAGATCGACATTTCAGCATGGTGCGACTCTACAGTAGTTCTATCTTGGATACGCACTCTATCTTTTCGTCTCAAGGTGTATGTTGCTAATCGTGTGGCACAAATACAAGACTTAGTTTCACCGCACGTCTGGAAATATGTTTCAACTGTTGACAATCCTGCTGATTGTGCTTCTCGAGGCTTGACACCCACGGTTCTGATGAAACATAGTCAGTGGTGGCTAGGACCACCATGGCTCGCTAAATCAACGCAGACCTGGCCACAATCTATCCTTCATCCAATTTTGGAGGAGTCTATTCCTGAAATGAAACCAAATGTGCTTAATCTTATGATGACCACAAAAGAAGTCCCAACATTTGGATTTCTTACAAAGTTTTCTTCTTGGAAGACTCTTCTTCATGTAATGGCTTATGTCCTTCGCTTTATAACCCGTTTGAAATTTAAAACCACCATAAGTGGATCATTTACAGTAACTGAATTAAATAACGCCTGTAACCGCATTTGCTGGCTCATTCAGAGACTTCACTTTGCAGAAGACATAGATCTACTCTCCAAGAAAAGGACATGCTCAAACCGCATCCAACGTCTAGCACCCTTTATTGATGATGCAGGAATAGTCCGTGTCGGAGGTCGACTGAAAAGCTCTGCGCTTACTTACAATGCCAAACATCCTATTCTTCTGCCAAAAAATCATGTCGCTATTCATTTACTCATTGATTACTATCATGGCATGTACCTGCACGCTGGTCCCCAGTTCCTCCAAGCAACACTATCTCAACGCTTTTGGATCCTCTCCGCCCGCAGTGTTATACGCTCAAGAATATTTAAATGCGTACGATGTTTTCATACAAAATCAACAAACACGTCTCCGCTCATGGGTGATCTACCAGCCGGCCGTGTTACCCCTACTCGTTGTTTCAACGCTTCTGGAGTTGATTATGCTGGCCCTTACACGGTCAAGTTTTTTACACTTCGCAGGATACAGCCTATAAAGGTGTACCTCTGCCTGTTCATCTGTTTTGCAACAAAAGCTGTACACTTGGAAGTGGTTACTGATTTAACTACAGACGCCTTCATTGCAGCCCTTACGAGATTATCTCTAGGAGAGGTCGTGTATCAGACCTGTACTCTTGATTGTGGGACTAATTTCATAGGAGCTGCTTCTTCGCTCAAAAGATGTTTTCAAGATCTCATGAAGCAACCACAGATGCAAGATTTTGCTATGAACAACAGTATCACATTCCATTTCATTCCTCCGCGTGCACCTCACCAAGGTGGACTTTGGGAACGTGCCATTAAAGGTGCAAAATATCATCTCACCAGAGTCATAGGTGAACACATTTTAACGTACGAAGAATTTACCACCTTAGTTGTGCATGTTGAAGCTATCCTTAATTCGAGGCCGATAGCTCCTCTCTCGAATGACCCTTCAGATCTTCAACCTCTTACACCAGGACATTTTCTAACTGGAGGACCTCTTAATGCCCTGATCGAACCTCAACTAACTAATGCACCACTTAATCACATAAAACGCTGGAAATTGGTTCAAGCCTTCACACAACATCTCTGGAAAAGATGGCAAATGGAGTACCTCCACACACTTCAAGAACGGTCCAAATGGATCAGACCTCAAGAAAATCTCAAAATAGGAGATTCAGTCATTATTCATGAAGCGAACCTGCCACCCCTCAAGTGGAAGCTCGGGAGAGTCATCTCCGTATCTCCAGGGAATGATGGAGTGGTACGTGTCGTCAACATGAAGACTGCAGGTGGAACCTTGACCCGTCCTTCTGTTAAGGTATCCCGTCTTCCCATTTACTAAAATCCTCGACCAGTCAATTGGCTACTGCCCCTTATAATTTAGTTTTATTATACTCTTCCAAAGGATCAAATTTGTTCTTATGTTCTTTTAATGTTTCTTGTTGAACCAGTTGGTTCAAAGGGGCCGGTATGTCAGATATTTTGTTTTCATAACAATAGTTAAACTCACCCTACCTCTACTTCATTATCTCTAATTGAGTGCACTCCCATTACCTGTTTCAAAGTTCAGTTCACATTGTAATCAGCAGTCATAATTAGAGCGTTTTTCTTTCCTGTAGTGTACGGTATATCATGCAGTTCAGTTCTCTTTCTTTTACACACGCATACCGCAAGAATAGAAAGACTATTCAACGCTATTGTTATTTTACTTTGTGCTTTTTTTCATGTGTTTATTTATGTGTTTAACGTTTGTTGGGATATTATTGTTAAGTTTAGGACTGCCTAGAAAATCACCAAAGTGTTGCTTACAACAGGACATTTACAACGCACAAGGACAAGGTCAGTAAACGCTTAATTTTTATGCATTGTTGATTACATGGGAATAAAGCCTTTTAACTATTTAGTTTGACAATATACAGTCCACTGCAAATCAAAAAGAACCCCACATCTATATGTATGTCAATAAATCTATATTTGTATGTTTTCAGAAGGGACTCTCCCCCACTTTCGGGCGCTCATGGCTTCACCATCCCTGACCGTGGATTTTGGCTGTTTGGAGGCGGACCATGGTTGGAGGTAACCTCAACTAGGGGTGAAAGCAACGATGGTCCTACTCCACAAATTGGTGCAAGTAGAAATTTAATTGTGTTGTTGAACGGGGAGGGGGACCCCTAAAGTTCGTGGATCGATTTAAAAAAAAAAAAATCAATTGGCAATTATCCACAAACGAATAATGGTTTTATTTATTAGTAAAACAATCAAAATTAATATAAATAACAAGCGCAACTTGTTAGGAGTCATTTCATTACCTAGTAAAATTGTCAGTAATAAGTAATAGTTTTGCTAGGTAATGAAATAAAAATAATTTTAACAATGGCGTCTGAACCTATGACAAATTTTAGCTACGCTTGAAGAAGTAGTTGTAATTTAGATTTAAATTAGGAGTGTTAAGATGATCAATTCGCGTTATAGTGCACTTGTTATTTTGTAGCTGGAGAAAATGGTTTGAAAATAAGAGAGAGAGTATGCGCGTGTGCCTAGGTTAAATTCTATGGTAGATAGTATATGAAATATAATAAATAAGAAATGACAGAACAGTGTCTGGTGGAAGTTAAAAGTGAAATTGTAAATTGTGAATCAATCCAATGTTGGTTGTAATCGCTAATGGCGATGATTCAAAAGAACATAGTGAAGCTATGGTGATACCCTGTAACTGATAAATGGACAATGAAAATTAAACGACAATATTTGTGAATTTTGTTTAAATAGTAGTGATTTATTTTAATACTTGTGAATTTTAATTTTAATGCAAATTTTAATGGTAATTTTAATGTAACTACTAACCTTGCTTGAGTACATCGGGGTTGTAAAAGATACCTATTACTAATATACTAATTTTAAACTTATAGGTGTATGTAATTTTAAACTAATGTGATTCCCCATTTTCGGGCGGTCACGGCCTCACCGAACCCTGACCGTGGAATTGGCTCAGCTTTGACTGGCTATGGTCAGGGCACATTACGTTACACGCTGCCTAAGTCTGGCCATAGCTTGTGTTATCGTTGTAAAGGTGAATTTAGAAATTAACCGGGGGGGGGGGGGTGAATCAGGGGAATCACCATAACTATGGAACAGCGGCTATCCAACGAATGGGATGGTAGACCATCTTAAGGGCATATAACTAAATTTTAGTAGGATTACTGGTGTCCTCGGACATCAGTAATGCCGAATGTTTTGTAACGCCAAAGCAAGAACAGTGTAGGCAGCGTCTACACCCTACATAACTTCAGTTCTTGTGGAGGCAACTGGGCGCTACAGTCCAGGGGGGCCAATAGTGTGTGTGTGGCAGAAGGTTGTTAAATTGTTAATCAATAAGCTCTGATTAAATGAAGAGAAGATAAAGTTGGTGATTATTGTAATTGTGCTAATAGTAATGAAGTATTGGAGGAGGTTGTTATGATGACTTATGTACCTATTGTATTGAATGATTTTCTGTGTCGTTCCATAGTTGCAATCGCATTTGGTATTGTATAAAAAATAACCGAAGTAGTATGCCTTATAATGTAAATAACTGTAAATCTTAATGGAAATAGAAGAGGTAAACATTGAAAAAAAAAATTGTCTGAGTAGAAATTATAAAGTAACAGTTGGAAAATTTAATTAAAAAATTGAAATTACAATGGTATTATGTGTTCATGTTCTCTGTATAAGGTTATGATGGTATGATGAGGTATATGCTGGTGTTATGTGTATATTATATTTGTGTAATCAATGTATAGTTACAATTGATGTTATGATAGTAATACATTTTTTATTTGAATAATTGTCAAGATGTAATGATGAATGTTAATAATGAAAATTAAATTAATGAAATTAAATTCAGTTAAAAGATAGAAATTTGGTTAATCAATTTGAAAGTTTTGATTTGCAGGTTATAAAGATGATAGATGAATTTTATTATGAAGTAAATAAATACAAGATGAAATTAAATGAATAAAGATTGTTTTGAAGTAACTTACAGTGTTTAATTATAAGGTAATTAAAATTTATGTGAAGGGATTTAATTAATGTAAAAGGCTTTAAGTAATGCAATTAAAGTAATTAATTGAAAGAGATGGGTAAATTAGTTTAAAAGATGGAAATATGTGTAATGGATTGGAATAGTTTATTTTTTTGACTTGAAATGGATAATAAATAGTAGACAATTAAATTTAAATGATTAAAATATTTAAGAAAAATTCAAGTTGAAATGATAATGCAAGATAAATAGTTAAAATGTTTAGTTAATAGAAATTGAAAGGTTAGTAATGTATTTTGAGGCTAGGTTTGTGAAATATGAATGGTTATTTGATTAGGAATGTAGTATAAACAAGTGTAATATGTTTATGTTAAGAATGTACGTATAGATGCAACCAGTGCTTCTTAACGCAAACCAGTACGGGCTAAGAGGAAAACAAACCAGTTGGGGATGTGGCACGGTAAAAGACCAGTTATTGATATTTTTATTGAATGTTAGAGTCTGGTGATACTGTGGTGATGTGCCTGTCTGACTTTATGGTGTTGGGATCTCGTCAAGGGAAGTCCAGTAAGGTAATGCAGGTGCAGCCGCAGTCACCGGACTAGGGGGGTAAGTTACCCATGATAGTAATAAGGATTTCCGGGGGGTTAGTGGCGCCATATCCTTGCTGGTCCTCTTAGGTTTTTAGGCAATGAGAGTTTTTCTGTTTCAACAGAAAACCTCTCATTGGGGTGGTATTGTAACGGGACAAACTGAAGGGGGTTTGTAATTTCAGTAAATTCATTTTAACCATTTGTAGACGACTTTTGAATTAACTCTTTTATTTACCTAGAGTGTACTTTTTGGTCACTGACTGTAGCTCCATGGAAGGCACAGCATGGTACAAGAATGTTTATTGCCAGTGGGGTGCGTATTTGTGCGTACGAGCACACATGTGTGTCGCCTTTTCACAATTGTTCAAGAATTCCTTATCACCTTATACGAGATGGCGAGAAACAGTGAGACACTCGCCGGCCAATCAAATACCAAGTTCCCGGGCACAGAGAGACGCTTAGCCATTTTGGAAGCTTCAGTCGACGAAAATCCTCCAGACCGCGTGGTCAGAAAAACAGTGCTTGTGAGCTATTATCAAGTTGGCCGACTAAAATGTGATTTCATAAATAAGTATTAAACACATGCATGGAGACGAGGCAACAGTGATAAATTTTGAAAATAGATTCGGACGTTAAATGGACAAAAAAGTGAATATACGGTAACGACGCAACGCCAGGGAGACAGGCTACGAGGATGAGTAACTTTTGAACAATCTTATATTTTTTGAACAAGTTTTAACAAATTATACAGCTGTCTAAATTTTGATAAAACAAAGAGTTATGTATTGTAAATGGGGATTTTAAAGATATGATTGTGTATGTGAGTAAAAAATTACGTAATGAATAACACTGGTTTGCGATAAGTAAATTTAGTTTAAGTTTTCAATATCTATTTTTTGTTTTCACTAGTTTGATTGTAGGTAATCTTATACAAGCAGGGTTAATTTTAAAATAACCAACGTATCCTTTATTGTTCATATAGTAAAACGTGTAGAAGAGGGAGAAAAAATATTGTTGGTTATAATGGAAAGTAAGTCAATTTAAATATTTTTTATTATGCAGAATTAAAGAATAATATGACACATACAATTAAATTCATTTGAAAACAAATGGATTCAAAGCATTTATTTCAGACAACCTAATTTCTGTTCTCCAAATAAACGCTTACACGAACTCTGGGCAGATCTTGGTGGTATGGAAGTGTATAAAAATAGTAAGTAAATAAAAGTGAAAGAGTAAAGAATATTACAGTCTATACTCTCTCTGCAGCTACTTCTTGGACTGCCTGGTATTCTTCCTTCCTTGTGTTTCTACTCTAACATGTGTTTTTGGAATCTCTGCTCATTTGTTGTACATGTCCGGAGTAGATTAGCAGTTTATTATCTGATCTGTCTAGAGTCGTTACTTTGTCTTATATTTCTTTATTTTCTAACACTACATCGTTGTTGGCCTTTTCATTCTGCGGATAAATGAAATTTTTCTTCACTTGCATCTGGAAGTACTATGTGATCAGCATATTATAGATTGCAAACCTTCTTACTTAACATTGCGATACCTCCTTCCCATGTATCCGTGGCTCGTGTAAATTTAAGCCCTAGAATTTAAATCGTATAAGACTGAGAATGCATCCTTGTCATACAGCTTCTTTACGATGAAAAATTCCATGAGCAGGGAGTTAACCGTTAACACCGACTTTACCTTTCATGTTGTGATGATTGCGATACTGATTTCCTGTTACCCTTGCATGTTTACGTAATGTGATTATGTGTTACAGTGTCCTTATGTCGGCTAGAAATGTCTACATTTTCTGGCCACTAAAATAATCTAAGTTTTATTGTACTTTGAAAAACAATTTGGGATTATCTACATTTTTTAAAATTTTGCTAGTATGCAATAATATGGTAAAATGTTTCCTTGTTCACGTTGTATTTGGAGTAGTAGGTATACTTTGATTGTTATAGAATTCTTGTAACTAAACTTTAATATAGTAGGTGAAAAATAAGATTATTCTGTCACAGTGATCTTTAAATGTTTTATGTATTGGGACATATACTGAACTTCTTCAATCATGTAGCCAGTTTCAGGATTGCCCTGTTTCCGTCAAAATTGTTAACATCACTCACATATACATTTCAGCGAGAATCATGATCATTTCTATTACTATGTAGTCTTTCCCAGCAGCTTCCTTTTGTTTTATTTTTTCTAATGTAGTTATTAGTATTGCATGGAAATGTTGATTTCCAAGTCAAACACAAAGTTGCCTGTATTCTCTCTCTGTGCATTTATCTTTGAATAGGTTTTTATGCAGTAGCTTCCCCGTCGTTCTTTTATATTGGCATCATATGTTCTATTATTTGTTACAAATTTTCTTGTAATGTTTAAGTTTGAATTCATTATAATTGTTATTTTGTTTCTATGTGTTTTTAATCATTTGAGATTTTATTTTCGTATTTATTCGTGTCGTACCTACATTGCAGTATTTTGACTTTGCTTATTTAAGGATACTTGTCTCTTAATTGTGTAGTTCCGTTTTCTGTCTGTATTGTGTTACACATATCTTTATTTATCTATTTCTACACTCTTTTACTGAAATCACTGTTTTAAAAATGTATTTATAACTTTTAATGTTAGTAGGCCTACACAACAAGCATACGAACAAATTGTTACAAAATATAAAATTATAATAAGCTAATAGTTTTGGTATTTATTTGGTGCTAATTCTGTGCATGCTACATATTTTGTAATACAAAATTTTGGACGTATATTAGTAGAGGGCACAGCTACGTAATTAGGTCTACACGAAATTACAATCTGATCCCAAATAAAGAACTTAATTATCAATTACAGTACTTTCATTGCCAAATAAGTAAGTAAAAAAGATCATTGTGTAAGCTTATGTGTAAACAGTTAAAAATCTAATATACCCTCGGTCAAAAGGATGGCAGTCAGGATCAATGGTTATTTATGTGTGTAGTTACGTTGTTGTCATGTTACTGTACATCATTAAACAACGACTATAGGCTACCGACAGCAAAATGACGATGACACGATAGGCCGCTTCACTTAAAGCTGGGATTCATGAATACTAATTGTGACTACACAGCGTCAACGTGTAATCAAAACGGTTATCTTGTCTTACTAAAGGTATAATCTGATTGGCACATATAGTTTCGGAAAGTGCTGCGTAATTAAATACGTTATTACATCAGAGGCTTCTGATTGTCATGCTTCTGCTCAAGCCAGTATTACAGACACATCTAATGAATACACAATATTGTTTTTTTTTTTGAGGGCGTAAAACAAATTGGTATTCATAACACAGACTGTAATCCCCTTATTTTCCAAAAGAACAATATTGAAAACTACTCATACAGTTTTAAAATTTCCTCCCCAGTGTTCTTTTTTTTGAAAGAATTAAATACAAAATGCTAGCGAATGTTTTTAACTTGATTATAAATAGAATGAACTGAATAACAAGGAACCTACAAATTGTATAAAACATTTTGATTATTTACTTACCATCTAGTAATACCAGGTCTAAAAAGCTTCGTTATTTTTAATAAGAATTATGTTCCTTCTTTAATATTGGCACATCGAGAACTGGACTGGATTACTACCTGATTTGACCTGTATTGTAAATTTAAGATAAGAATTTTCGTTATTTAAAGCGTATCAGAGAAGAACACATGACAGTAAACTTTTGTGAATCAACAGCACTTTTAATCTTAATTTAAATTAAACTTTGTAGTTCATACTTAATACAAATACATTATAAAACGCAATCCAATTTAAGTATCTTCTTTTAACAGCTGAATAAAGTAAATACATTTCATTTAACGTTACGGTATCTGTACAATATGTATCCCACAATAAGCAAAGTCTAAAAAGGTTGTATCTATAAAATATCCACGATTGGAGTCTTCAACATCAGATTATCGAATGTCATGAGTTTATGTGTGTATACGCGCGCGCCCGCGCATGTGTGTATTCGCCGTTTATGCCAGGTCATAAACTTAATAGCAATAACTTAATACTGGCAATGGAATATTTGCTAAGCTTAAAGCATTTTAAACTAATGAACACTAAACTAAGAGAACATTATGTAACGGGGCTAAAATGAGGGGTTTTTTATTTTTATTAAAATATTTTTAAATTCATTTTCCACCTGTGTGACCAGCCACGTGTTAAAAGCTTTGTTCAAACAAAGAACGGTGGGATGAAGCAAGTACAAAGGAATGTGCGTGTCGCACACAGCTTCGTAATTCTCAGAACGGCAAAACAGTGTAATGCGCCCAAACGCACTAACTTCGGCGGAGCGCGGAACCCACGCCAAGAAGCGAAAAACAACATGGCTTGAAGCTGATATTTTTCTAACATGTGCGTTTGTGACGGCGGAAGTCTTGACGAAGTCCCGCCTATTTTGTGACATAAACCACTGGACCACAAATATCGTCAACATCCAACACATGAAAATCCCGTATGTCGTGTGTACAACTAAGGAGACTGTGAAAACGAAGGCTGTGTGCAGGAAAACGAAGGCTGTGTGCAGCGACGAAATTGTTGGCAGGCAAGGCAGTGTGTCCGGCCGCATGTAACGGCAGTCGGAGAATAACATCTTAACCCGCCGGACACTAACAGTAGTGCGTCCTCTGACTGGACACAAATTTTCGTATTCGCTATATAACAAAATGTAAATCGGTAGTGGCGTGGTTGCGAGGCAGCAGCGGCCGTTTGGAACATAACGGGCTGGCGGGCCGAAAGTTATTAATAATGTAAATATACAAACATGTGCACAGTGCGACGTAGCCAGGGAGGCGCCGTGAGTAAATCAAATACCAGACAATAATTGACTTTTATTTTTTGTACAGAGCTCTGAATAAGGGAAATTTTAAAGATTGAATGAATGAATGTGTGTATGCAAATACTGGGCTGTTTTGTTTTGTTTCGTTTTAAAAATATATCTGTACAATATAAGTAAACGTAATGGTTTGTATTTTCTATTGTTGTACTGCTTGAAGAAAAGTAAATTATTATATAAGATGTTAAAGTTGTTAAGATGTTAACTGAGTTAAAGTTAAAGATAAAGATAACAGTAAAAATATTTGTTTCGAGCATAACCATGTGTTAGTGTAGTTATTTCGTCATTACCATTTCCTAACGTTCTGTGCTGGCAGATTCGTCTAACGTTCCCGGATTTCTTCTGAATTATTATTGGGGGGTAGTGAGATTGCAAAATTGTCCCAATTTTATTAAGGTAGAGTGTTAAGGTTTCGATATATAACCAAAAATATCGTGGCGACTCTGGGCTTCTGATTAAAATTTAAAAAGGTAAGCGAAGAAAGATCGCAGGTAAGTCTCTGGCAGTATTCTATTTATTTATTTCGATTAAGTTTGTTTCTTAACAATTGGCGACCAAGCTGCCAGGATCCTGATATAATTTTATACGAGGTAGACCTATTTTAAAGCACAGAAAATAGGAATTGGTAACGGCGTATTTGTAAAAATTGTATCGTATATAATTACGTAAAATAAGGTTATGTTTTGGTAGGAGTATGATGTGTACAATGGTGTTAGATGTTTTGATTTTATGTGTGTAGTTTAATAAGTTTTTTTTTATATATATAAAGAGGTTATATAAATAAATTTTGAACATGGGCGAAGTACGAGGTAATGATATTGGTTTCGCGTGGGATGAGTGGGAAAGCGAATTTAGAGGGGTTGTAGGTGAAATGACAAACGAGGAGTGGGGTAATCTGGAGGGTAGTTTAGCACGAATGGAAGAACAAGCGGGAATATTCGCAGAAATTAAAAAACATAGTGAGATGACAAATAATAACGGTAAGATAGTTGAAGTAATAGTGGTAGAAAATAAGACAGTGAATAGGCCTAGTGAGAAGGATGATAGTATAAGGGGAGTAGACAACGGTAGAGAAACAGATCAAGTTAACAAAAATAAAGTCGATCAGGTGGCTGATAATGAGGTAAGTAATGAGATGAGTGAATCTGATTATAACATGATAATGGATATGTTGCGAATGATTGATAAAAAATTTGATGAAAGGGCGGAAATGATGGATAAACATTTTGACGAGTTACACACAAAACTGGAGGAAACAAAGGAAGTAATGGATAAGGGTTTTGATATGATGAACAAACATTTTGACGAGATGGATAAACTTATGGGAGAGTGGCGAACAGATATAGGTGAATCAAAACAGGTAAGTGTTTGTGGTGGTAGCAATATAGCGAAAAATAACGAAGGAATAGTAGACAAGGTAAGTGGTAGTAATACAAGTAATTATAATGATGAAATAATGTTAAATAAGAATAATGATGATGTAGCTGAAAATGGGATATCGAAAAGTGATACAGTAGACAACAGTGAAAATGAGAGTAGAATGGGAGTTGAGGTTGATCAGGGATTGCTAGTTAGTGCTTATGATTTAGAAAGGGAGTATAGTGATAGTTTAAATGTAGAAGGTGAACAGGGGGCAAATTTTTATGGGGTTAAATGTGAAGCAGAGACTTCACAAGTGTTGATGGAGGACAAGAGTTCCTCAATAGTTTTTGTAGAAGACAAAAGGTCTTCAGAATGTCATATAAGTTTTTTGTGTTTATCTGGTAGGGCCAGATGGTGTTTAAAGAATTTGGTGTTATTGCCCTCTGCATGGAGTGAGAGAGAGAATGTGAAAGGGTGTGGTGATGAAAGTGATTATGAGAGAGAAAGAGTTAGAGTGGTTCAAGCTAAATAGAGGTTATGGAGTTGATAGAGAAGATGAATATTAAGAGAATTATGATAAATAATGTAGACATACCTTGTGTAGTAGTAGACAATGATTATATTGATGATAAATATGTACCTGTAGGAAGAATTAGTGTACTGGTAGTGGAGGAATATGATGAGAAAATAACTTACCTGGGTGTAACAACAAATACTTACGGAGACTGGATAAAAATAAATAATAGTGACAAGTTTTATGAAATAATAAAAGGGAAGATGAATGACATAGAGGTAATGGTTTATTATAATAATAATAATAAATGGAGTGTAAATAAAATTGAAAAATGTTATGTGAAACCCAGACTAATTTTTGATGATGGAGGCTGAACATTAAATTAATAAATGGACATTTTAAATATTTTGATTTATGGTTCTGCCCTTGCGGATTTTGGAAATGAAGTGTGGTAAAATTGAATAATAATGACGAATAATTTGTAAATAATTGATAGTGAAATTGATTGTGTGCATTGTAAAATATGTTATGTAAACCATGTGTAGAGGTAGTAGAAATAGTTGTGATAATAATAATAATATTTTTGCAGTTTAAATAGATAACAAAAATAAGTTTGAAGAGGATAGCAAATGAATTGTAATTATTGTAATTGGTGAAAGTAATTAAAACTGTTGTGTGTTCAATAATTAATTTAATTAAAATAATTGAAGATGTTTAAATATTTTGTATTGATTTAAGATGTTATATAATGATGGATTTAAATTGTTTTATGAGATGTGAATTTGATAGTAATTAATAAATAAATGTTAAATTGTTTAGTATGGAATAACATTGTTGTTAAAATGTTTCAGAAGGTACAGGGTGTTTGGTGTTTTTATTTGTGTATTTAGGACAGTGTATGAGTGATATACTGTAAGTATAAATTTTCTAATACAATATATGTAAAGTAAAACTTGATATAATTTTGAAATATGTTTATAGTAAGGTCATTCACCTTGCTAAGAAAATCAGCTGATCCGCTGTAGAATGTTATAAATTGTTTGCTAATTTTCAATGTAACTAATGTTTGAAAATAATGATTTTAATATGTTAAAAGATTTTGATTTAAATGATGGAAATAATTTAAGTTAGTTGAGAATTTTAAATGATTTGTAAAGGATAGTAGATGGGAGATGTTGGGTGATTATTATTTTGTTAGGACATTTAAATCAGTCCATGTTGAATTTAAAGGAGTACTAGAGCTGAATAATATTGTTATGAATTAATGTAATGTAGAATTTGAGATGTAATAGTGACACAGTAGCTATGGGGAAAATATGGAGAGTATTGATTGGTATATTGATGTAATAAGTAAATGGAGATATTTTGTTGTAGCTGAAGTATTGTATTGGGAGAGTAATTAGAGTTGATGGGAATTTTGTAAAGGGGGTGGTGTGGTAGGAGTCCGCAACGAAAGGGTTGGGACGGGAAGGGACCGTTTAGCACCAGAAAGGGTTGCCTAGGAAAGTCCAGGGACCAGATAAGGGAATGAGCTTTGGGGGGGGGGAACACACATCCTGAGTACAAAGGGGAGAGATAATTTTTTTTATAAGGGTAGAATGATGCGAATTGAGTTGAGTAGTAAGTTGGGTTTAGAGATTGATGTTTTTGATAGAGATGGGTGTCATGTTAGTTAAAGCTGTTAATGAGTGCTAGAGTCAGAGGGGTAAAGATTATAAATATATACATGCCAAGTTGTGAATCATGTTATTATGAAAATTTAAATCACCCAAATTTATTGAGAATGTTAAAGAAAGAGAGTCATAGTAAAAAATATAAAAATTAACGGAAACAAGTGACAAACTTTAACAGAATTTGAGAATAAAGTAAAGTTGTAAAATGTGTAATTTTGAGTAATTTAAATGTCAACTTTATTGTTAATTACAATAATACTTTGTTAATTTTAAAGGTCATATTTTATTATGTTGTTGTGTTTGAAGACAGAATTTTTAAAAGATGTTTAATGTGTTTTAGGATGTAGCCTATGTATAACCTATGTAGGTCAAGGTTGTTGACTTGACCCAGTTTGATCAGCTGATGGTTGATGTTATAAACTAGACCAGTTTTGGCAATGAAGTGATGCAGATTTTGCTGTTTAATTGATTTAAATAATTTTAAATTTTCTGAATATTGAGAAAAGTATATTTTAATAAATTTAAATTTTTGTTTGAAAAAAAAAACAGTAAATTTTGATTTTTTTGTGCCTGCCCTCTAATTGATGTTTTGAATTTTGATTATATTATTGTTTATGTGTATCAATAGTGTTATTGAATTATATTGTTTAGAATATGTGTAAACAATGTTAGGATAAGTGACTTCATGTTTAATAAGATGTTCAGTTTGTTTTGACTTTGTGATTGTTGTAGTGGAGGAAATTAATAGATTTACTAAAGTCATGTAAAAGATTTTATTTTTTGATTTTGAAGAAAGTAATGGAGATAGAGCCGTTTGATTTCAACTTAAATAAATTTTTTGAATGTAAGAATAAATTTTTTGCTAGGAGGTGTACAAGCCCAGTAACTGCTAAAGGCAGCCCAGTGTGCATGGTAAGGGGGTACATATCGGTAGAGGATCTGGTGTGGTATAAGACCAGGGGTTTGGATTTTGGGGTGGCATGTTAAAAGGTTAGGTGCGCTGTGGTGCGTGTCTGTCCGATTTTATGGTGTTGGGATCTCGAATAGAGAAGTCCAGTAATCTCGTTCAGGTGCAGCCATAGTAGCCGAGCCAGGGGGGTAGTTTACCCATGAGGTATAAGAACAAATGGGGGTTTGTTGGCACCATATCCTCATCGATCCTCTTAGGGGTTTAACAATGAGATTTCTTCTGTTTCGACAGAAGATCTCTCATTGGGGGGTATTGTAACGGGGCTAAAATGAGGGGTTTTTTATTTTTATTAAAATATTTTTAAATTCATTTTCCACCTGTGTGACCAGCCACATGTTAAAAGCTTTATTCAAACAAAAAACGGTGGGATGAAGCAAGTACAAAGGAATGTGCGTGTCGCACACAGCTTCGTAATTCTCAGAACGGCAAAACAGTGTAATGCGCCCAAACGCACTAACATCGGCGGAGCGCGGAACCCACGCCAAGAAGCGAAAAACAACATGGCTTGAAGCTGATATTTTTCTAACATGTGCGTTTGTGACGGTGGAAGTCTTGACGAAGTCCGGCCTATTTTGTGACGTAAACCACTGGACCACAAATATCGTCAACATCCAACACACGAAAATCCCGTATGTCGTGTGTGCAACTAAGGAGACTGTGAAAATGAAGGCTGTGTGCAGCGACGAAATTGTTGGCAAGCAAGGCAGTGATGTCCGGCCGCATGTAACGGCAGTCGGAGAATAACATCTTAACCCGCCGGACGCTAACAGTAGTGCGTCCTCCGACTGGACACAAATTTTCGTATTCGCTATATAACAAAATGTAAATCAGTAGTGACGTGGTTGCGAGGCGGCAGCGGCCGTTTGGAACATAACGGGCTGGCGGGCCGAAAGTTATTAATAATGTAAATATACAAACATGTGCACAGTGCGACGTAGCCAGGGAGGCGCCGTGAGTAAATCAAATACCAGACAATAATTGACTTTTATTTTTTGTACAGAGCTCTGAATAAGGGAAATTTTAAAGATTGAATGAATGAATGTGTGTATGCAAATACTGGGCTGTTTTGTTTTGTTTCGTTTTAAAAATATATCTGTACAATATAAGTAAACGTAATGGTTTGTATTTTCTATTGTTGTACTGCTTGAAGAAAAGTAAATTATTATATAAGATGTTAAAGTTGTTAAGATGTTAACTGAGTTAAAGTTAAAGATAAAGATAACAGTAAAAATATTTGTTTTGTAGCATAACCATGTGTTAGTGTAGTTATTTCGTCATTACCATTTCCTAACGTTCTGTGCTGGCAGATTCGTCTAACGTTCCCGGATTTCTTCTGAATTATTATTGGGGGGTAGTCAGATTGCAAAATTGTCCCAATTTTATTAAGGTAGAGTGTTAAGGTTTCGATATATAACCAAAAATATCGTGGCGACTCTGGGCTTATGATTAAAATTTAAAAAGGTAAGTAAGCGAAGAAAGATCGCAGGTAAGTCTCTGGCAGTATTCTATTTATTTATTTCGATTAAGTTTGTTTCTTAACAATTACTTTTGTTCTTATAAAACTTACGTGAACACTGAAATATTTCTGGAGTATATTTGTGTAAATATGTAATAAAGTAGGAGTAGTAATGTAAATACTTGTTATACTGTTACGTATAATTTAATGATGAAAATTAGGTTTATCAGAAAATTTAAATAAATTATCTAAAATGCACATTATTACTTTAAAATATCACTCGTTTTTACGCGGATATAAAGCATTACCTTCTTTTGTTCATCAACTTGTCTGGTGTTTATAATCACATAACAGTTGTGACTACTTATGCAAGACCGCACACACTGAATGAATACGAGTTTGTTTATTCGAACAGGACTACGTATTATGTTTTCAACTGCCTTGTGTGCGTAGTATACACAAGGCAGCTGATGTCTCTTATTACATAGTTCTCCTTGATAGTACCACATCTGATAACAATTGCTGCATACCTTCATGAAACAATTTTGTTAGTCATCAGTACGAAAACTTTTACACATGACAATTGTAGTAAGCAATTCAAACTAACCAGTTACACGCCCGTGAATTGATTACAGGACTTATCTGGATGTTATCGAGGAATAGTTATTTTGGGACAAAATCTCGTAACAAACAGAATTTTCGTAAGAACGTATATAACTATTTCTTCAGGTTACACATAAAACTTTTCCTTGAGAGATTACTGTCTATTATGAAGCCAAGATTCATTTGTTTAGTTTGCTCAGTCACCAAGCAGCTGTACATGCTTCACATGATGATTCATAAAAAACAATAGGAAAATTCAAACTTGTCTTTCAAAAAGAAAAGCATATATTTTTTCACTTAAAACCATACTGTATTTTACTAAATCAATACTTCAGTTTATCTAATTTGACAATCCTTTAACTGGGAAATAAAAATACATACAGTAGTTATTTATTTTTAATTTACTGTTTTAATAAACATCAAGCCATGGCTGACACTTTTTGCTACAGTCTATTTCTTGATGTATACAATATATTTAATATTCATTAAAAAACAAAAAACCAACGGGAAGCCATAACAACCACCAACCAGCACACAGGTACTCCACAAGTTTCAAAATTAGGAAGGCTCATGATGGGAACACTAAGGGTACCGAAACATGTTCCAAATAAGGGAAAAATAACATCTTGAGGTAAAGTAAATATAAATTTTAATTACTTATTTTTTGCGTACCGTATCACTTAATATATTGTAACTTTACTTATATGCGTTGTTGTTGTTGTGTCGTGTTGTGTATGAGTACCTACCTGCTGTCCGATCTTGCGGATTCTTCCGACTAGGGCGTGTGGATTTTGGATTTGAAGTTCACAAGCTAGTAATCTCAAGTTTATTGCAACAACACACAAAATAAGTTACTTTAAAGGGGGTGAGTTTTGTGAGACTGGTAGGCTTTATCGTACAACAATAAAACACTGTAATATGGGATAATAAAACGTTGTTTATTACTCCAAAAACACACAAGAATAAAATGGTTATTATGTCATCAATTTCTTACAGTCTAAACAATGAATCAATGTTGACCAATGTTTTTCGATTGGTTAATAATTGAAAAGAAACTAAACTCGTTATTTGGCGAGTTAATTGCACTTAAAAATTTAATTAATTAATTGATTTGATTTGATTAAATTTCTTTTACTAAACTGAATTTAAACGTTAATGAAACAAAATATAAAACTCTGAAGTTAATTAGAATAATTTTCAAAAATAAATTAGACGTGACAGTCTAGTTCACGTTATTTCATTTCTAGTGATTTGACTTCTGTTATACTGCAGTATGAACTAATAATTAGATTGTTAGTTAAGATTTGTATAGCGCTTTTATATTACTTCTATTTTCTTAACTACAGCTTACTAATGACTTAGACTGCTATACAGATTATCACAATGAATTTATTCTTAATTACTAGTCTTTGCTTTTTGTATGGCACCTGAATTGTTTGAATTACAATGTTTTAATTGAAAAGATAGAAAATTTGATGTTGAAGAATAAATAAGTGGATTTTGCTTTCCTGTTATTGAAGAGGATGTTGTCCGATTGTCCCTCGTTGATCCCGGTCCGGTCGCTAGAGAAAGTAATCTGCTTAGAGCTGCTGGATTCGGTCGTTGAGTTCAAAATTCGGCAACACTCTGCTTCCTTGCTGTTCGTGAATATTTTAACGTCTGCGGCTCTCTGCTGGAACTGGTTTCTGTCCCTCGTCGATTCGCACGTCGCAACGTCAGCGTGTGTGTGTTTCGTTCGAGTGGTAGCTCTGCTCGTCAGCTGTTCACCAATGATTTAGACCGCCTCTCTGCTGTATTCTTGAAGTCTGGTCTTGAAGTCTGGCGGATCTCTTGCGTGCTTATGACCACAGCTTGCAGTACACAATAAGCTTGGTTGATGTAATGAAGAGTATCTCGCCTTTACGCAACAATTACGAGCTATACAGTTGATCTGTATTTAGTGTGTTCGTAATTGCGTGTGATGACCACGTAGAGTCTTCTGATTGATCTTCACCACTATGGTTACGAGAGGATCGAAGAACTACGTCTTTACTTCGTGAGTACTGGCAGAAGAGTGATGTTTCAGCCTGAAAACACCGCGCTGGTCGGGGTTTGCGTCAAATGATTTGATTGGCTGACACACTCTCCCTACTACATAAAATTTGAATTCCCTTGGTCCGTGAGAATGAAGTTAGGTTCCCACAGATGGAGAATTAATATTATTTTTAATACTATTAATTCGGCGGAACCAATTTGTCGCTCCGGATTTCCTGTGCTTATTTAATTTTGCAATATCTTGGTTGCAAACCAAGCTGTGCGAAATCTAAAATATACAATGTGTTGGAAATTATTATATCTATGACATATTCAAAGCTCACTAATGTAGCTCTATTTTTACAGGAGTTATTCAATTAAATTAGTTAACTCTTTTATTTGTTAATTATATTGCGTAAAATTTGCACACGTTATTATTAATATTTCGGCAAACATTTTGGCTATCTTGGGTTTCGCCTTAATTTATTAGTTTCCGAGATATTAATAATTAACAGTTTGGGTGTGGCCCCTTCCTTGTACAGCGAACTGATTACATAACGGCCACGTGTGCATCGCTTTACAAAGCATTATTTTCAACGCTCTACATACAAATGGAGTTTTGACTGTTATAATTTATTTAAACTTGATTTTATTATGCAGGCGACATATAACCCCAAATAATTAATATTTGGTGCTGTTATAATATATATAATTATATATATATAAATTTTAAATATTATATATATATATATTCAATCACTTTCTGCTATAGTTCGTTTTTGACATGTATATAAAGTATTTAAAATTTATATTTATATTACCTCAAGATGTTATTTTTCCTTATTTGGAACATGTTTCGAGGGCTCCCGTGCTCTCATCTTCAGCCTTCGCGATCTTGCGTCTGGTAAAGTATTTGTGTGTTGGCTGGATACTATTAAGGTTTCTTGTTGGTTTCTGGTATTTTAAAGTTGTATTATTGTGTGTGATTGTGGTATATGTATTTGTATTTTGTGTATTTTCGATGTTGAGTGCTTTGAATATTGTGTCATGTTTTGTATTGATTTGTATTTGTTCAGGTATTAGTTTGTTTTGTGTTTTATGTTTGTATATTTGTCAATTTGTCAATTTTCCCAAATGTTCATTATGGTGCCTTTGTGTGGTATGTGTTTTATTAATGTCATATTGAATATGATTCATGTCCTCTGTTTATTGCGTTTTTTGTATGCGTTTAGGTGTTCAAAATAACATTTTTTCAGCTGTTTTTTTGTTTGTCCTATGTAACATTTATTGCAATCTTGGCATTCAATTTTGTATATACCGTTAGTTGTTGTATTACCTATGTTGTGTGGGCTATTTAGTTTTGTAAATTATTTTTATTAGTTTTGTATGCTATTTTTATATGTTTTTAAATAGTTTTGTTAGGTTTGTCATTTTATTATTTATGTATGTGAATGTGGCCCATTTTTTGTTGTTGTTATTATTTATGTGTTGTTCATTTTGATTAATTCTTAAATTTTATTTTATTTTCTATTTTGTTTACAGTATTTTTATTGTATCCGTTTTCATAACCAATCTGGTATATTATATTTCTTTCTTTGTCAGTTTCTTGTCTAATGAAGAAAGTTGTGTTAGTGGTGGAATCACAAGCAGAATGATCACTGTTGCACACCACTATATAAAAATTATCCCGATTAGCGCTTTCAAGCTTCACAGCTCATCGTCACATCGGAATTGAAAGAAAAAATGTGAACAACCCCTTCATCCCCATCTCACCCCACCCTGCTCACACACAAGAAGCTATAATTCAAATGTCCCTTCCCCACCCCCAGAGCCCTGTCCCTCCATCTAGACAGTTACATATTTGTCTACCAAATTCCTTGTGTTTCAGTATTGTGTGTGTGTGTGTGTGTGTGTGTGTGCATTCCTTTTAAACCTACCCTCTTCCTCTCCACACGTGGGTCAGTCACACACCCTTATTTTGTGAAACGGTATTTGATAAGATCAGGAATAAAAATATAGAAAAATTTCCAGTATTACAGAAAAGCGGAATTTATAAATTAAAATGTAAAGACTGCAACAAAGTGTACCTAGGTGAGACAGGACGAAAATTCGTATGCAGGTTGTCTGACCATAAACGTGGAGAAGGTAATAGAACAACCAATTCGTTATATGCAAGACATTTCATAGAAGACAACCATAAGTTTGTTAATCCTTTGGAAGGCTACGAAATTGTAAAAGTAGTAAATAACACAGTTGAAAGGAAGCTTAGACAGGCGTTAGAAATATTGAAAGAAAAAGAAAAAGGGTTAGACAATTTAATTAATATTAAAATTAAATTTGATAATGAAGAAATATTTTATAACATAATTAAGAATTAAATGATAGAGGACAGACAGATAAGATTAAGAATTAAATTGCATAGTACTAACTGGATGTTTTAAAATAAGGGTGTGTGACTGACCCACGTGTGTGGAGAGGAAAAGGGTAGGTTTAAAAGGAATGCACACACACACACACAGCACTGAAACACAAGGAATTTGCTAGAAAAATATGTAACTGTCCAGATGGAGGGACAGGGCTCAGGGGGTAGGGAAGGGACATTTGAATTATAGCTTGTTGTGTGTGAGCAGGGTGGGGTGAGATGGGGGTGAAGGGGTTGTTCACATTTTTTCTTTCAATTCTGATCTGATGATGAGCTGTGAAGCTTGAAAGCGCTAATCGGGATAATTTTTATATAGTGGTGTGCAACAGTGATCATTCAGTTTCTTGTCTGTTTAGGGGAATTTTGTACATTCTGTTAAATAACGAATAGAATGCTCCCATTTTATGTTGTGGTGGGTGGTCAGAATGGTTAGGTATAATGATGTTGGTAGAAGTTGGTTTTCTGTATATTGCATATTGTATGTGGTTGTTGTTTCTTGTGATGGTTATGTCTAAATAGTTGATTTTGTTATGTTTTTCTTTTTCTTCTGTGAATTGTATTTTTGGATGTATGTTATTGATTTGTTTTAATATGTTATCTGCATTTGTATTTTTGTTACTTGATACATATAGCCCATCATCTACATATCTTATCCAAATGTCATTTGGATCAAATGGACGAAATTAATCAATTATACAGTAAGAAAAATAACATAACAATAGACATATACAAACTACACTTAGAGCTAACAAGTTTATTACATCCAATCACTTGGAATAATACAATAACATAGAAAATAAAATAAGATTTGAAAAAAACAAAAAGACTATTACAATCAACAAAAAACTCAACACATTAAAACAACAAAACGAAAATCAAGAAAAAATAAACACACATTTTGCGAACCATTAACCTTAGCAATACAGAATTTAACAAAAAAGAAACAGAATATTTAAACAATATGTCAAAAACTAACCTAACTCAAAACGCAAACAAAAATCTAGAAAATTTAATAGTAGAAACAGAATTTGCCATTAACCTAATAAAAGACAATATACAAGAAGAAAAAAGAACAGAAGCAACACATATAATTAAAAAAACAATCACTAGTGAAATAAAAAACAAATATAAACAAAAGAAAGACAATAAAACAATAAAAGAAATTAAAAATAAAGTAAAGAACCATTATTTAATATTAACTAAAGCAGATAAAAGTCAAGCAACAGTAACCATTGAAAAAGCAGACTACACCAAAAAACCCGAAGACTTCATCAACAATAATAAATGAATACAACTAAATAAAGACCCAACAGAAAAATATCTTAAACAAACAATAAAACTAATAAAAACAACTAAAAACATTTTCAACAATAAAAACACAGACATATATATATATATATATATATATATATAAATAATAATCCAGAACCACCTAAAATGAATAGCCTAATAAAAATACACAAATTAAACAACCCAATATGTCCATTAATCAACTTCAAAAAAGCTCCTACATACAAAATAGAAAAAATAATAGCACAAAAACTAAAAAGTAACCATCTAACAAATAACCATCATAACATAAAAAATACATACGAATTAATAGAGAAACTAAAAATAATAAAAATAAATGAAAATACATTTTTCACATCATATGATATTACAAACATGTACACAAACATCCCAGTAGAAGAAACAATAGACATAATAATAAACAAACTTAAAGAACAAAATGAAGACAAACAGTGTACAACAGAAATAGAAAATAGCCTCCAACTAATACAAAAACAAAATTACTTTGAATTTAATAACAAAATTTATCAACAGCTAGAAGGTTTAGCAATGGGATCACCATTATCAAGCATAATAGCAGAAATATTCCTACAACACATAGACATCAAAATACAAAACGTTATAAAATCCTTTGATCCAAATGGCATTTGGATAAGATATGTAGATGATGAACTATATGTATCAAGTAACAAAAATACAAATGCAGATTACATATTAAAACAAATCAATAACATACATCCAGAAATACAATTCACAGAAGAAAAAGAAAAACAAAATCAACTATTTAGACATAACCATCACAAGAAACAACAACCACATACAATATGCAATATACAGAAAACCAACTTCTACCAACATCATTATACTTAACCATTCTGACCACCCACCACAACATAAAATGGCAGCATTTTATTCGTTATTTAACAGAATGTACAAAATTCCCCTAAACAGACAAGAAACTGACAAAGAAAGAAATATACCAAATTGGTTATGAAAATGGATACAATAAAAATACTGTAAACAAAATAGAAAATATAATAAAATTTAAGAATTAATCAAAATGAACAACACATAAATAATAACAACAACAAATGGGCCACATTCACATACATAAATAATAAAATGACAAACCTAACAAAACTATTTAAAAACACAGATATAAAAATAGCATACAAAACTAATAAAAATTATTTACAGAAACTAAATAGCCCACACAACAAAGGTAATACAACAACTAATGATATATACAAAATTGAATGCCAAGATTGCAATAAATGTTACATAGGACAACCAAAAAACAGCTGAAAAACGTTATTTTGAACACCTAAACGCATACAAAAAAACCAGAAATATACAAATCCAATTTAGCCACATGTGCAATAAACAGAGGACATGAATCATATTCAATATGACATTAATAAAACACATACCACACAAAGGCACCATAATGAACATTTGGGAAAATTGACAAATTGACAAATATACAAACATAAAACACAAAACAAACTAATACCTGAACAAATACAAATCAATACAAAACGTGACACAATATTCAAAGCACTCAACATCGAAAATACACAAAATACAAATACATATACCACAATCACACACAATAATACAACTTTAAAATACCAGAAACCAACAAGAAACCTTAATAGTATCCAGCCAACACACAAATACTTCACCAGACGCAAGATCGCGAAGGCTGAAGATGAGAGCACGGGAGCTCTCGAAACATGATCCAAATAAGGTAAAATAACATCTTGGTAATATAAATATAAATTTTAAATACTATATATATATATTTATTTATTTATTTAATATATAAAAATAAGTTTTGTACAGTTCCATTTTGTGTTTCAAATTTTTTTTAAAGTAAAGTACTGGATTTATATACTGAGACGATCAAGCGGGAGGGAGAATTACAGTACATTGCCATCTGTCTGTTGGCAGGTTCGAATGTGCTTCGCTGTTGGCTGCTCAGTTCCCTTGAAGCTTCCAGCATATTCACATAGAGTCGGCTTGTGTTTACGGTATTTGCGATGAGTACTGTTACGTGAGCAAAACGCGACAGTGATTTTCGTAATGAATTTGAGCGTAGGAATTTCTATACACACGTATTGAGTGTTATCGCAGGGCAGGTACATCGTACACCCATCTGTTTTTCATTAATCTTTTATTTGAAGAATCTACCACATTTAAGCACTGTCTGAATGGAATGAATATTTAATATTTTTACTGTCATTCCTTGTGTTTCGTTAATGAGTTAGTAAATTGTAATTTCAATTCCTATTGTCATAACGGCCTAATTCCCTTCCAGAACTCAGGTAAGTACGCAACTGAAAGAATTACTTCTTAACAGCATTAATTTTGTCCAAACCACCCGGAAATATAATAGTGTGAGGGCATTCTCTTACTTTTTGGTCACGAAAATCATATCCCTGGTACAGGTTCCTGCTCCTTAAAAATTTAGGGACAGATTCACAGGTATATTTCCGATTATTTACCACTTGCTGGCGACAAACCTTATTCTTTGGCAGAATACGACATACGTATTGTTCGTAATGAAAACGAAGAGTTTCAACATTCGTTACTCACAATCCTGGCAGCTTTCTTGCTAATAATCCTTACAAATATCCAAATAATCCTTGACAAATATACAAACATAAAACACAAAACAAACTAATACCTGAACAAATACAAATCAATACAAAACATGACACAATATTCAAAGCACTCAACATCGAAAATACACTGGGTACCCTTGGGTACCAGGACCTGATGGCGATCGTACAGTACGCAAATCTGGAAAACTGGACAGGTTTTTAACCATGACCTGCAATCCGAAATGGACAGATATAACTTCTTAACTTGGTGAAAATGAAAAATCTGCCGATCGTCGTGATAGGTTTCTGGAGTGTTTGTTGCAAACTCAACTAGTGATAAAAATGACTTACTAAAAAATCACTCATTGTGAGCAGTTGTTGTCTACACATATTTATTACTGAATCCCAGAAACGGATTAATACACTACCTCATGCTTCTCCCAAGTTTTGTGAAGAGAAATACCTTACCCAGTCAGTTTTCCAAGGATTCATAAAATTACATGGATCTTGTAGAGCTCGTAATCCTAATGTTCCTTGCATGATTGATGGAATATGTACACGTAATAACCGAGCAACTTTTTACATTAAATATTGAAAATAACAATGGTTATCCAAAGTACCGGAGACGAGATGACGGAATTGTTGAACTAAAAGGAATATATCATTTGATAATCGTGATTCGTTCTCTACAATCGCTTCCTAATTCTACAGTACAATGCTCACATCAATCTTGAAAACCTATTCCAGTACATGTATAAATAATGTGACTCAACATGTATGCAATTCGTAAGAAGCGTCAGTGACGATCATTAACTGGATATGTTGTAACTATAACATACGCGAATATGCCATACTTTAGATCTCATCAGACATTCATTTCTGTGCCTTCATTCAAAATAAATGCATGATCAGTCACACACAATCGTTCGCTTAGCTGTGCTTGTAAGATGGATATTATAATGTGTATTAGGGCAGGGGATGAGAATGCAATCCAAGGACCTGCAACAAAACGCACAATATTGATGAAATCATGGTTTGATTTTAATCAATGCGATCCCTGTGCTTGTCAATTCCTGTATAGTGGCATTTCAGGACTTTATGGATTCACTGACAATAAATGGATTCCAGGAAAGAGAGATGGTTGCAAAATGATAGGGAGAATGTATGCTGTCGCACCAAACGATCATAACAGATTTTACATACGTATGTTACTACTTCATATTAAAGGAGGAACATCATTCGCATGTCCACGCAGCTACAGCAGTACATACGCAACTTATAAGCCATACAAAGGAGCGGCTCTTGCATGTGGGTTACTTGAAATTGACACGGATTGGCACAAATGTTGGGAGGAAATGCAGAGCACATACTGTACATGTCGTGTCAAGTTCAAGAGTTGTTCTCATTAATGTGCTACTTCTACAAACCAACATCACCGTTTCAAGTGTAAACAACTACCGAAAACCTAAAGTTGACGATACGCAGGCCCTTGAAGCTGAAAATGCAGCACTGCAGGATATAGATTACATTCTAAGAAGTAATGGTTTGGAGTGCAGGAGCATCAGCCTGTCAATACCAAATAATCCAATGCTTATTAACCCTGTACGCAATGTGAATGAAGAGGCCAGTCATGGTGCTAATATACATAGCAAATTAAATGAAAAACAGAAATTAGTTGTAAATAAAATTGTGGGCCATAGCAGGCGAGACAATTGAGAAGCTGTTCTTCTTAGAAGCCGCAGCAGAATGTACCATGACCTACGTATTCGCAAATATTCTGAATATTGTTAGGGAACAGGCTCATTTAGCATTAGCAACAAAATGGACATGCAAACCTGCGCAATTCTTGGCTGCAGGAATTATACTCCATTAGTTATTTGGTCTTCTTGTTCCACTGTTGCCTTCTTCAGTTTCCTCCATTAAGGCTATGTCAGGAAAACTACAGTTCTACACGAAGAGTCAGTTAGTCTAATTAATGAGAGGTCAACGATCTCTGCAGTAGCAGTATGGATCATTTACTTCGAAACATAATGAAGTGTATAGTTCGGTGTATACTTCGAGACATTCATTATTAAGTATAGTTCAGATGGATGGAAAAGTGACACTTTTAGTGGAGACTTCAGACAGGTCTTAACGTTAATCCCAAGGGCGGGACAAACAAACAAAACTTTGACCTTTATAACCATTCTCTATTTGGCCTAAAATATGTGTACCAGTGCTAATGAACTACAATTTGTGGAGTGGAAACTTCGATTGGGGAACAGAACTTTTCCTGTGATGGAAACACAGCATGATGGAAATATTTTTAATATTTGGCAAAATTAATTGGATGGAAATAATGCAAATTATTTCAAATAATAATTTTATAAATAAAATAAAATAATATGTTTAGAAACTCAAACCCGAATTATTGAGTGTCCGTTAAACGACAACTGCAATCTGTGTGATATAATTAATTTATTAATACATTAAATCATAAAATTATTTGTTTTCCACTTACCTTAAAATCTTCCCTTAGCCCAGAGTTATGTCACACGAACGTTGAGATGCAAGTATGATTGCAAGGTTGTATTAATAACGTACACAACTCGCATTTATGAAGAGAAACAATTAAAACTTTATTTTATTCTTTAAACTTTTAAACTTCGAATGATTACTTATTCATTTCTTTTCCTCTTAAATCAGTCTATTACTTCTTGCCAAAATTCAAGATATATAAAACATTCTTGGAATATTTATGACATGATCTGATACCACTAAAATTTAATTAAACATCTTACCTTAAAGAAAGCAGCCCAGCCTGCTCATACTCACATTCACACCATTAAAAAAACCCTTTGATTTAGATAGGCCCCATTTTACTCAAAAATAAGCATATATTTTTGGAATACGGTTACTCAATACCCCTCCCGGCAACGTGGCGTCTCCCCGACCTCGTGGCACATCACTCACAAAATCCGTTCTATGTGCCCGAAACAATTTATGATTTTATTTTCTTCCGAAAAACTGTACTCACTTCCGCATTTCTGAATACTGCACTCACTTTTACTTGATACTAAAATTTTATTGTTGAGCCCCGTTTGGCGGGCTGCCTGGCCAGGCTTCGTTTCGTCGGGGAACTGCGAGTAGCGTCCACCAAGTACCCCCCTCCCCACGTCTCTTTGAACAAGACGGAAAACAATGCCTTATGCGTTAAAGTCTCCGTCACCGCACATTCAACAAGTGCAACTCCCATGTGTTGGACGTTGACGAAATCTCACTGCCTCTCTGCACGTCACATAAATGGGCAGGATTTCTCGTTATGTTTCCGTCAGCACAGGAGCACATGTTGGGAAAATATCACCTTCAAGCCATGTTGTTTTAGCTTCTCGGTGTCGGTTGCGCGCCTGCTGGTGTTTGCGCACATCGCACAGTACTACAATTCTTAGAATTGTATTGCGTTGTTGCATACCTGACGCGTTCCATTGTAGATGGTTGTTGGCTACAAAGTTTTTTACTCTTCTCCCCGATGGAAAGCACAAGCATGTGCGCACTGGAATTCTGTTAATTAAACCGTTGTTGACCACACCGTCTTCCAACGCACTGAACCGTTTTATGTAGGTGACTCGCTGTTTTGGGCCCGTATAAAGTGAATAAAACCGAATAAAATTACAATAAATATAATACCCCTTTTTGCCCGGTTACAATACCCCCCCCCCAATGAGAGATCTTCTGCCGAAACAGAAGAAATCTCATTGCTAAACCCCTAAGAGGATCGGAGAGGATATGGTGCCAACAACCCCCCATTAATTCTTAACACATCATGGGTAAACTACCCCCCCTGGCTCAGCGACTATGGCTGCACCTGAACGATATTACTGGACTTCTCTATCCGAGATCCCAACACCATAAAATCGAACAGACACGCACCACAGCGCACCTAACCTTCTAACATGCCACCCCCCAAAATCCAAACCCTAGGTCTTATACCATGCCAGATCCTCACCCGATATGTTCCCCTTATCATGCACACTTGTACCTTTACCTTTCTCTTATTATATATATTAATATATGTAGCTATTGCAGGAATACCCAATAAACTATCTTCGGGTCTGTTTACATTGTTTGATTTATACACGTGTGTCACATTTACCATAATTATGGTATCTACCATAATTATAGCATCTGTTTATTTCAGTTTCGTTACATAAATTTTTATTACCTAAGGATCCAGGATTCTGCTCAGCGAGAATGCTGGCAGAGACAGGCATTGAAATGAGAATACGTTCGGTAGAAACATTAATCATTAATATTGGTTTATTCCATAAATTCTATAAGCATGTACACCGGACAAAAAATCAACATGGCGGCCATTAAAATTGGCTCGCCTTCATCATAAACTTCTTTATATTTTATTAATCGTTAATTTACCAAATGTCATATTTTAATTTAGCAGCTGCTTTGCTATTAAATGATTTTAATTATCTTGGCTTAACACAAACGCAAACCAACACCCCGTTCGGATGTCGACATTAAAAAACACGCCCCGCTTTCTCTCACTCATTCATACTTATAAATTCAAATTACTTTTGTGTACACATATCTGATCATAAGGTTAACGAGCTCTTTAGTAAAATTTTGGTTTTGCACTTCCCTGAATCTGTAGACTAGAAGTTCCAGAAGAGGTTTCACATGTTGGGTCCTTAAGGTAGCGTGGTTACGTTTTTTGCTATTATCACTGACTCTACTGCATAATTTTGAAAACAATTACTGCTCAACTGTTTAGCTCACTTCTAGTTATCACATAATTATATTTTGGCTACATTTTGTACTGTTTAAAACACTATGCCGGTATAAATTGCCGGCGGCCTGTAACAAGGTGTTACTGCTGCTGCTGTGTTGTGTCGACTGGGCCGAAAATTATGCAAATTTTACGTATGTGTGTGTGAGTATACGTTATCGTTCTTTTGTCTCTGGTTATATAATAGCCTTGTTTGTTACGTATTTTTATAACGTCATTGTGGTTTTAATGACGTTTTGAGCTGTTGGCCAATGAAACATAAGTATGAAGCGCCGTTATTAGTGGCTGTAACCATTATAAGTCTTTTTAGCTGCACGTACACTGCTGTCCTTGAAATTATTTTGTTGTTTCGGAACTGCGTCGTTGTAGGCAAAAAACCAAGGGAAATTGTGTCACCCATAGAAATGACTTTAAAACATCGGAATACAATAGTTTGCTACCTTGCATACCATATTTTTATATCAGACTTTTTTGTACTGTCACAAAACCCCCTCAATGAAAGGTTTTGTGTCGAGACACAAAAACTTTCATTGACTCATTCACACTTCTCTAAAAGGATCAGCTCAGATATGGAGCCACAACCCCCTGTAGTGTTACAAAAAATATAAATTCAATCACTTACCCTTGGTCCAATGATGAGGTTCGCACCTTCTGACCTTACTGGACTTCTCCAGAGAGATCCCTACACCATAAGGCCATGAGGCACTTTACGCTCCTGTTCTGACGCACCGGCCAGCTCAGGACCGCGGTCACCACACCATAAAACTCTGAAACATTCAATACAAATTTTAAAATAGTGGCTTTCCTTATATCCATATCCATAACTAATATGTTTCCTCTTAGCACGTTGGTTTGCGTTTTGGGGCATTGGTTTGCCTAATTCTACAAACTTCAAACAATGTATATCAAGAATTAAGATAGAAAATTACTTCTCCTTTTAACACTCCGGTATCTGGTACACCCTTCTGACTCCTGTCAATTATATTCACACTCTTTATCACATGAAACAATTGCTCTTAACCTAGAGAAACAATTCATTTAACTGCTTTAGCAACAACCATTAACCCTAATAATTTACTTCATATAATCTTACAATATCTATATCATGGCAGACAACTTAAAAGTTTTATAATTTCTTTACGACCTTTTCTTACATTTAACCTTCTTTATAACAGAATCATTTCTAGAGAATGGACAAACTTTACAAAATTTTAATCTTATAATCGTTACTATCCTGGTAGTAACCTCCTATCCACACACACTATTGTACTATCAACATAAGAAAACACAATAACATTGTACATCATAAGCATCCAACACTAACATTGAACAATTCACATTACTTAATTCATATTTACATAACTTGTAGCAGAACTTTATAACATTTTTCCTATCAACAATTCTCTATTCACTTTTACCATTTAACATTCATTTAGATTCTATACAAAAATTTCAAAATTATCATTTACCTTTCCATTTACCTTACCTTTCAGTTACATCACCTTTCTACTATGAATTTTCCCTTCTCTAACCCTTTCATCCTCACTAGTTTGGGTGACTCTCTATTACTATTCTCTATATCTTACTTTGGTATTTGTCAACCTAACCTTACTACCTCTTTTTTCCACTAACAATCGCTTCTAACCATTTACATATAATATGACACCAATATCTCAATAACAACCCCCTTCACAAATCCCATTTAAAACCTCTGGCACCGCTCATTTTTGTACTAGTATGTGTGTACTCGAACTCTAACCAACTCATTCCCTTATCGGTTCCTGACCCTTTCAGATAACCCTTTCCGGCGCTAAACGGTCCCTTCCCGTCTCAACATCTCTCGTTGGACTCCCTACACCACTACCCTTATTACAAAATATCACCATCAACAACTATAAAATTACCATCCACATTACTCACCTCTACATATAATTCCTACCTACTGTGTCCCTAAAATATCTAACACCTCTTTATATATTATCAGCATCTCAGCACTTTATTTTTCCTAACTCCCAATAACTTTATTCAACTAACTCCAATGCCCTGATTTATCCTTATTCCCAAACTCTTTACAACATTTCAACTTAATACACCATTACAAAATTTATCACTTATCTACTAACAACAATACCTTTCATATCCAAATACATTACCTGCTTAATCATTTATTAACCCTTTAGAATCTAAATCTCATAATATCATTTAAACTTTCTTCAGTTATTTAAAATCGTACAATACATGCTTACATAAAAAAATACATAAAGTACACAACAGCAAAAATACACAAATACATAGACATCAATACACAAAAATATACAACTCACATAATCATGAAATCATTTACCATAATCAGTCCTGATCAGTCCATTTTAAAAAAAAACACTGGTCACATAATTAAATGTTCATAACACAATAAACAATAAACAATTACCCCATATCGTCAAATAACAGTCTAATCTTAGGTCTATACAAGTCATTTTTCATTGAATACCTTATATTATGATTATCAATGTAAAGATTATTCAATTCTTTATAATTTTACACAATACTATTATAATCAATATGATCACCCCATATCATTATCTCATATACCTTGTCACGATTGAGCATGGTCCTGTCGCCTTTAGTATTATCTGTCACAACCAGGTAAGTTACTAAATCATTATTTTCATTATCATCTCCTACGACTGCTATATCCGCTTCATTACAAGGTAAGTACTTATTATTTTTATTATATATCATCTCTACTCCTAACCTTCCCATAAACTCTTCATAATCTCTGCTTATCTTAAAAATTTCTACCTCCCTCTTTCTCTCACAATATCTCTCACTATCATACCATCTCTCTCTCTTAAAACATCTCTCATAATAACTCTCCCAACAACATTTCTCTCTCTCAATATATTTCTCTTTATCATACCATCTCTCTCTCTTTAACCCTTCAACACACACTATCATTCCATTATCATTATATTCAATTCCCCATAAAATTTAATTTATACTACCAACCTCCACACTATTATCACCTATTACTATATCTTTATTTATTTTATCGTAATTTTCTACCCCACTTACCTTGTCGTCTTTGTTCAATTTGTCCACTTTGTCAATACTACCATTTTGTCTTTGTATTTCATTTTTTAATTCTTCTAATTTTACATTAAAATTATTTTGTACTTCTCTAATTAAACTTTTTTGTTCACTAAACAGCATTTGCATCATCTTCATGATCTCATTATTCTCAACCCTGTTATTTGAAACTGGTGTTGAGTGCACTATTCCTTCACTCATAACTACTGATTCCGTCATGCTTATTTGGCTGTTGTTTGTACTATCAATTGTGTTCAATAAAGAATTATTTTCTCTATTCTCTGCCATTATAAAATTTGTTAATGGTTTGTCGCTTTATCTTATCGTTATCATCTACTTTACAACCACATTCTCACTTTCAATGTCCACCCCGCCACCATTTAGGCTTATTATATAAAATATATTAATGTATTTTATATAGTCACCAGTTCGGGCCCATTTGTACCTTTTCACAATTATTATGTCCCTAGTTCTGGGCGGCATTTGTACCTTTAACTTCCTTTTTCTTATATATATTAATATACGTAGCTATTGCAGGAATACCCAATAAACTATCTTCAGGTCTGTTTACATTGTTTGATTTATACACGTGTGTCACATTTACCATAATTATGGTATCTACCATAATTATAGCATCTGTTTATTTCAGTTTCGTTACATAAATTTTTATTACCTAAGGATCCAGGATTCTGCTCAGCGAGAATGCTGGCAGAGACAGGCATTGAAATGAGAATACGTTCGGTAGAAACATTAATCATTAATATTGGTTTATTCCATAAATTCTATAAGCGTGTACACCGGATCAAAAATCAACATGGCGGCCATTAGAATTGGCTCGCCTTCATCATAAACTTCTTTATATTTTATTAATCGTTAATTTACCAAATGTCATATTTTAATTTAGCAGCTGCTTTGCTATTAAATGATTTTAATTATCTTGGCTTAACACAAACGCAAACCAACACCCCGTTCGGATGTCGACATTAAAAAACACGCCCCGCTTTCTCTCACTCATTCATACTTATAAATTCAAATTACTTTTGTGTACACATATCTGATCATAAGGTTAACGAGCTCTTTAATAAAATTTTGGTTTTTCACTTCCCTGAATCTGTAGACTAGAAGTTCCAGAAGAGGTTTCACATGTTGGGTCCTTAAGGTAGCGTGGTTACGTTTTTTGCTATTATCACTGACTCTACTGCATAATTTTGAAAACAATTACTGCTCACTGTTTAGCTCACTTCTAGTTATCACATAATTATATTTTGGCTACATTTTGTACTGTTTAAAACACTATGCCGGTATAAATTGCCGGCGGCCTGTAACAAGGTGTTACTGCTGCTGCTGTGTTGTGTCGACTGGGCAGAAAATTATGCAAATTTTACGTATGTGTGTGTGAGTATACGTCATCGTTCTTTTGTCTCTGGTTATATAATAGCCTTGTTTGTTACGTATTTTTATAACGTCATTGTGGTTTTAATGACGTTTTGAGCTGTTGGCCAATGAAACATAAGTATGAAGCGCCGTTATTAGTGGCTGTAACCATTATAAGTCTTTTTAGCTGCACGTACACTGCTGTCCTTGAAATTATTTTGTTGTCTCGGAACTGCGTCGTTGTAGGCAAAACCAAGGGAAATTGTGTCACCCATAGAATGACTTTAAAACATCGGAATACAATAGTTTGCTACCTTGCATACCATATTTTTATATCAGACTTTTTTGTACTGTCACACACTGGGCTGCCTTTAGCAAGTATTGGGCGCGTACACATATTCATTAATACATTCTTGTATTTAAAATTCAGAAAATATTTATTTTTTAAATTCAAAATTTCTTTTAAGTTTAAAATCAAATTGTTATATTTCCATGACTCTCTCAAAAATCAAAAATCAAATCTTTTGCATGAATCCATCAACTCCATTAATTCTCTTCAATACTAATAACAATCCTAAAGAAAACAAATTGAACACCTTATTAAAACATGAATTCACTTACTCTAACATTTGTTTACACATATATTCTAAACAATATAATTCAATAAAACACTAGTAATACACATAAACAATAATACACTTGAAATCCAAACATCACCTATATGGTAGGCATAAAAAAAAATCAAATTTTTTTTTTCACAAAATTTAAATTTATCAAAATATTATTTTTTTACCAAGTTCGGAAAAAATCAAAATCATTTAAGTCAATTAAGCGACCAAATTGTATCAATCAATTGCCAGAAACTGGTCTTGTCTATAACATCAACCATCAGCTGATCTCTCTGGGTCAAGTCAACGACCTTGACATACAAATGTTATACACAGAGCTACATCATAAAGTATATAAAACATCTTTAAACTTTCTTATCTTCAAACATAATACAACATAATACAATAATACCTTCAAAGTTAACATGGTGATTATTACAATAAACAATAAAATTTGCATTTAAATTGACCAATATTACACATTTTATAGCTTTAATTATTTTCAACTTCTATTAAAATCTGTCACGTGTTTCAATTAATTTTTACATTTTGGCTATGACTTTCTTTCTTTAACATTCTCATTCTCAATTAGTTTGGGTGACTGAATTATTCATAATAACTCATTTTATCAACTTGGCATGTATACATTTATAATCTTCCCCCTTTCTGACTCTAATACTCACTTAACAGCTTTAACTAATATGACACCCCTCTATCAAATATCTATCAACCATTCTCTAAACCCACCTTACTACTCAAACTCAATTCGCATCATTCTACCCTTATATAAAAAAAATACTCTCTACCCCTTTGTACTCAGGATGTGTGTTCCCTTCCCATTGCTCACTCCCTTATCTGGTTCCTGGACTTCCCCTAGGCAACCCTTTCCGGCGCTAATCGGTCCCTTCCCGCCACAACGCTTTTCGTTGAGGACTCCTTATCGCACCACCCCCTTTACAAAATTCCCATCAACTATTTACTCTCCCAATACATCACTTTCATCTACAAAATATATCCACTTATTTATTACCTCAATATATCATTCATTACTCTACATATTATCCCCTAGCTACTGTGTCACTATCAATACTCAATTTCTACATTACTTTTATTCATAACAATCTTACTTTATTCAACTCCCCTTCTAAACTTAACTTGGACTGATCTAAATGTCCTAACAAAATAATAATCACCCAAATTCTACCTTTTACAAACCATTTAAAATTCTTAACTATCTCAAATTATTTCCATCATTTAAATTAAAATCTTTAACCACATTGAAATCATTATATTCAAACATTAATTATATTCAAACAGTTAATGACATTGAAAAATTTGTAAATTATTTGTAAGTAATATACTACAGCTGATCAGCTGATTTTCTTGGCAAGGTGAACGACCTTCTACAGGTATCTTTCAAAATTATACAAAGTACATATTTTTACAATCCTTATATCTAACATCTTACATACAGTTAATACACATACACCAAATCATATAGTTATCCTACACTGTTATTTGAATTCATTACAAGTTACATCTGGTACTTAAAATCATTTTGCTCTCATAGGGACATAAATCGCTACTCATTGAGACATAGTCATAGCAACAGTTACTGAACAGCTATATGGATTGTCAACCCCCAACTCTCTCTATAGAGTCGTGTTATAAGTTGACCGCCCGCTGTTTACAGAGGTTGTCACCCTCTCACTGCATTTACAGCTACACTCCCACTACATCGTTACTTAAAGTCCCTCTTTACCCAGTTACAATTAGGTAAACCACCTGCCGGTCGGTCTAGGTATTTACCTTGTGCACAGATGCTATATCTGTGCCCCTGGCTTGTTACTGCCAGCTCCTTTACCACACACACTATTGTTTTCTGATGTTGGACTGTGGCGCCCATTTGCATCCCCAAGAACTGAAGTTACATATATAAGGTATAATCGCTGACTATACCGTTCTTGGTTCAGCGTTACATAAAAATTCGGTATTACTGATGTCCGAGGACACCAGTAATCCTACTTAAATGATTCACACACCCTTATATACGGAACTATCGCCACCTTCGACGATAGCCGCTGTTCCATAGTTATGTAGTTTCCCGTTTACCCCCCTGGTTCAATTTCAAAATTCACCAATTTTGTAACTACTTACAAAATTCCACGGCCAGGGCCTGGTGAAACCGTGACCGCCCGAAATGTGGGGAAACTACCAAAAGACATATAAGGCCAACGCTGACACCGCTACTGCAATTCACGGAAGGTCAACTCTTATATGTTTGGGTATATTAATTACTTGATTGATTTTCATGTTTACATTTTTCAGACACATCTATATTTTTAACTTTTACACAACAACCTTTCGCTTTTCTTATCTTGTACTACGAATTTCAAGATTATATATGGTCACTTACTTACTAAAATAAACTATAACTACTGACATAAATTTAAAATTATAAACATTCCAAATTATATATTGATAATTATTTACATTGGAGGCTAATTCTCCTTCTCAATCAAAAGTGGTAAGTTCGTAGCCACCCGAGAATGGGGTTTTGCTGCAAGGCAAAATTGGGGATAAGATAGATCCACTACGTGAATTCACGTTCCCCTTCTAAACCAAATCTACCCCCCTCTCCTGCCATTTATCCCAACCCGCCGTCTATCTATTCCCCAACCCCCTTGCTACAAAACTCATTTTCAGAATTATTATGTAACTGCTCTCATTGGTGAACTTTATTTTTACCAATGAGACTAAAAATTTTGTTTGTGAATGCACTGCCTTTAATATATATAGCCTCCATAATTATTTACAAACACTCGAAGGCAGTGCTGGTACGTGACCGGTACACCTAGCCGCTGCACCTTGAGTGTAAAAAAAAATTAATTCGTATCACGTACCTTTAGGGGCCCCCCTCCCCATTCAAAACGTGGTGAAATTTCAAATCTTTACCAATTTTGGTAGAGCCGGACCATCGTTGTTTCGCCACCCGAAGGAAGCTCCGCCAACCATGGTCCGCCTCCAATTGCCGAAAACCACGGCCAGGACTGGTAAGGTCGTGACCGCCCGAAAATGGGGGACAGTCCCTTCTGAAAACATACATTGTAACGGTACAGAAGTGTGTGATCCAGTTTTAATTTCAATTCAGTAATTAATAAATTCACTTTCACCTGTAAGGAGCCCCAAGCAGCAGTGCACATACAGCTAGTCTAAACAATTGCCCAGACGTATTGCGTAACTGCCCAGCAGCAGGCTTTTTGTGAAACACAGTCTGCAGTTTGTCAGCAGAGAGAGTAGAAGTAAGCAGCATACAGTGCAGATAAAAATTACATAGTGGCCTCGGGTGTAAGATAGGCCGTAGTTAAGAGTCGGCCTATCTTTTAAAATACTAAAACTAGCATAAAAAACAGTATAACGAGCGGCCAACCTAAACGAGTTAAATGTTCGACAAAACAAAACGAAATGTTATTTTAAAGTGGATTAAAATAATAGTGGCGCATCAACCTAATATGAAATAAGCAATAACAGTACCGCGGTTAAACAGTGTCAAAACTAAATTATGGTGTGTTAAACAGTGCATTCACAGCAGAGGTGCAAAACAGCGGAGTTCTTCAGACGTTAAGTATTAACAGAGTTTTAAACAAGATTATTTTCCCTTTTTCCCCAGAGTATAATTCAACATAAATAAATTATAAATCTAAAATGTACATCAGAGATCTCGAAGTGGGGTTTAAATAGAACGACAAAATCAAAGAACGAATGTGTGTGAGTGTGTAGCTAAATCACGTATTGGTTCATTTAAATAGTTGTGGTATACCATAGTTGTCATAAGCTAGTTAATTAAGAAATATTTTGTTACTATGTTTGATTTCACAAATTGTTACTCATTCAACAAGTATTTAATCTAAATGTCATGAAAGAGAGACGAAGTAGTTATTTTGCATAATAAACCAGAGGCAATTTGTTTTAGCACAAACGGTGTATTTGATCTTTGCCCATATCAAATCCAAATAATCCTTTTTGCAGCTGTTTTCGTCTGAAAGACTCTGGAATAAAACCCTAAGGTAAGAGTTAATTATAATGTAATTAATTGAGAAGTTTCATTGGCGCCCGAACTAGGGACGCGAGTGTAGGTTACAACCTATATTCGCCAGACCTAATTAAGCTGCAGTACGGGTTATTTGGGAGTGGGGCGAGGTTGTAAATTGTAGAAACAAAACTAGGCATATTTATATATGTAAAAATAATAAATAAAAATGGAAAGTAATAGTTTGACCGAATCAACGGTCATGAGTGGGTTGGAGGTCCATTCGACCCCAATACCAGTTCAAAATAGAGAATCAAGTAAGTCAGATGAAATAGATGACTCAGGGATTCATGTAACCCCACCCGTAATGAATCAAAATAAACAATCTGAGGACAATGATATGATAAAAATGATGCAATTGCTTTTCAAAGAACAGAAGAGTGATTCTGATGTTAAATTCAATACAATTCATAGCAAATTCCATGAGTTAAAGAGTGATTCTGATATTAAATTCCATGAGTTAAAGGGTGATATAAATAATATTGACCAAAAATTTGATAAGCGTTTATGTGAAATGAATAAACGTTTAAATGAGATGGATGAATGCTTTAACACTATTAAAGAACAAGTGGTAGAACAAATTGAGAAACAAATACAAAAGGTAATTGAAAATTTTGAGTATAAAACAAATGAGAATTATAATATGTGTAAAAACGTGGTAGTTGAGAATAAGGAGATTAATGTTGAGAGTGATGAAGATTTTGTTGAAGTAGAGTTTAGTAATGAAGTGTTGCTAGCAAATGTCAATGAGAATGAGAGAGAGTGTGAAGACAGTTTAAGTGTAGAGGGTGAAAAGAGGGCAAATTTGTCTTGTGAGATGGGTGAAGAAAATGCTTCACTAGTATTGTTGGAGGACAAAGGTTCCTCCTTAGTTTTTGTAAAAGACAAAAGGTCTTTGACTTGTTTTTGTGTATCTGGTAAAGCCAGATGTTGTAATAATGTTGTGTTGCCCTCTGTATGGAATGAGAAATGTTGTGATAAATATTGTAACGAGAGAATTAAAGAAAGAAAAACCGAAATATTCAAGTTGAATAGAAATTATGAAATACTAGTACAGAATTTATGTATGGAGAGAGAGGAGCAAATTGATTTACCCGTTAACATAGAGTTTGATAATTATTTTGATGAATATGGTAATAATAATGCAATAGTAATAACAAAAAACACTGACGGAGACTTTACAAAGCATACTGATGTTGACCTGGTATATGATTATTATGGTAAAATGAATAAACTGAAATGTTACGGTTACTATACACAAGATAACCGTATGTGGAATGCAAATCAAATTGAAAATTGTTATTTGCAACCCAGACTAATTTTTGACGATGGTGGCTGAGCCTTAAATTCACAACTGAACAATTTTAAACAGTTTGTTTATTGGTTCTGACCTCGCAACCCTGGACATTGAAGTGTGATAAAACTGAATAATTAATGATGAAGAATTGTAAATATATTGTGATGGTACAATCATGGTACATTTCATAATTACCTAAAATATGGTAACGAGATCATAAATATTGTATTTTCCTATTTTTTGACATACCCAACCCAACCTCAAACACCCGATATCGAATTTACAGTGAGTGGACTATATTACAGTATTTGCCAGGATTTGAACTAATTCATGACAAAAAACGGTGTCACATCACAAAAACAGTGTGCAGTTATTGCGATAAGCAGAGCCAAGCCTTCGTTACGTCAGAGGCTGAGAATGTGTTGACAACTACAAATTCACGCTGTCAACAAATTAAACAAAAGGACTGTGACGTCAGTACTTCCCACTTCTGCAACATCTGACCAGGAATTGTCGTCATTTCATCTTCAACTCTGAATTGAGCCGGCCGGCCAAAACTCATTCACTCACGGGTGAATTTTTTAACTTTTTAGACCACTGTAGGTGGTTAATAAACAGTATATAATACCTATATTGTAAGATGTACTAAGAACAGTTACAGTTCGGCTTTGTGTAGGCGTCCTCGGCCAAAGAATCGTCCGAAAGAAGATCGACGTATAGAATCGGTCCCACGACGGTGGGTTACGTGGGTCGACACAAAAGGGTGTCCCGTCAAGCGCCGTAAAATACACCGATCGTGCCGATGTCGGTACGGTTCCAACAGTGCGAGGAGGTCAACACGGAAATGGGTGAGAACGTTCCTTTTACATCTTCAATCCTTTGATTAATTCCCAATACCAAATTTTGAATCAATGTAAAATCATTTTAAATTCAATACTAAAAAATCATTTAAATTTTTCAATATATAAAGGGAGCTCCACTATGTATAAAAGTTGTACCATGAGTATGTAAGCGTGAGTATTTGAGTGTGTGGGTTAAAAAATATTAAGTGTTGGGTTGTGCTGAAATTTCAATAATTTACGTTTAAATAATTATAACATATATTATAATGCAGCGTATATCTTTTGTGTAGAGCAATATCATGGGGACAACGCCCATGGCGCAATATATATATATCCATGTAACATTTATCATGTTTAATGTTAATAAATACTTTTTATATGTTATTTGAAGTTTCGTTATTTCAGGTAATGGGTTTCACTGAACTGGTACGTGTTAACCGAATTCTGGCCCTAATAGTAAATGTCGATCATACACAGTACAGTACAGACACTTGCACAACATGGCACCCTAGATTGTTGTACAGACAAAATACATTGTACATTGTAATCAAACAATATAAATTAATATAAGAGATTACATTGGCGCCCGAACAGGGACTAATAGATTACATTGGCGCCCGTGTTAACAGGAACTCGATATAAGACTTAATTTTATATGGAGTAATACCTACCAGGAAAGTGGAACGGTTACCTGAAGTAATTGCGTAAGTACATGCACACGTGCGTAGAATAGGGTTAAGTTCCTAGGTTATAAATATACATGTTTTAACAAGATAAAATAACAAAGATGAATACCAATGACAATATAACTATAGAAATCAGTGCTACTGATATAAATTTAACCAGTGAAATGGAGGTTCAAATAAATCCCATTAGTCAGAATGACGAGGTAAATACGCCTGTGTCTGCCGAAATAACGCAAACTGACACATCCATTTCAACTAATTTAGACAGTAAATCAAATGAAAGTAACGCAATGATACAATTGTTATTAAAACTAGATAAAAAACTAGATGAACAGAAAATAGATTTTGATATTAAATTCAGTGAGATAAAAAATGAAATAAAAGTGAGTCACGAAAAACTTATTAAGAAATGTGACCAGCTTATTACAAAGCTAGATAAGTTACATGTGGTAGAAAGTAAATTAGAAAGTCAGAAAGTACTAGATAGTAGTACCCAGCAAAATGCTGTACTGGATAACATATTTAAAACTGATAATTCCAATAATGAATCTAGTATAGATAATCTAAATAATACAAGTAGTAAGATTGGGGTATTAGAGAAGGAGAAACCTGATAATGAAAATATAATGAATGATAATGAAATATTTGAATTTATGAAATCAGAAAGAAAGTTGAGAGAAAGTATTTTAGTACAAGGAATGCAGGGGGTAGAATTTTCTTTTAATGTTGTATTAGGGGGTGAAGACAAGTCTTCATGTAATTGTTATAAGGATAAGAATGCCTTTAATTTATATTTGATAGACGATAGTTCTACAAATAAAGTTTCTTTATGTTTTTGTGTACCTAAGAAGAGGTGCAACAATTTTATGATAGGGACCCCTGCATATCTGGAGAGAGAAAGTGTATTTTGGTGTTATGGAGAGAAATGTATTAAGAGAGAAAGTATAGAGAGATATTGTGAGAGTAAGAGAGTAATAAAAATATTTAAAGTAAAAAGAAATTACAGACAACTGTTAGAAAGGTTAGGGTTATATGTGGTATATGAAAATGATGAATACTTACCTGATAATAACAATAAATTGAAAATAACAAGAAATGAGAATAAAGACATTAGGTACTTACCTGTGGTGGAATATTATGGGGATAATTATAATATAAACCGATTAATGATATATGATACTAAGACAAACGGAACCCTACTTGATCGTGACTGGAAATATTTGTTAAATAACCATTTCTTAAAGGAGTACGAATATAATGTATCTAGTAATAAAATCTATTTAGTAAATAAGAATTTATATAGACCTAAGATTTGTTTGTTGTTTAATGATGGTGGATAGACTGTTATATTGTGAAATGAACATTAAATAATAATGTGCAAAGTGGTTTTGAATTGGACTGTTATGGACTGATTTCGATTAATGACACAATAATGAAGTTGGAGTGTATATTTTTATTGTATTTATCCATGTATTTTGATGTGTATTATGTATTACAGGTACCCCAGTGTGTATTATTATATATTTTATATATATAAAATGTTTAATAAGAATATTTTGATTAATTACTAATGAATAATAATGAATGTTTAAATAAATAATTATATTTGAATTTTGAAAAGAGGTATTGTTATAAGTAGGTAGGAGAGGAATTTTATAAGAGAATTGTCAATGATTACAGTAAGTGTTTAAACAGGAATAGAGCCTGGGTATAGATAAAATGCAGGTGAGTAATGCAATTAATGTAAATGGAGTTAGAAAGATAAGAAGTTTTAAGAAAATACAAAGAGAATTATTAAATATTTAGGGACACAGTAGTTGGTGATTATTTGTAGAGAAGGTGTTTAAGTAAAGGTACATACATATATTTATTGTTGATGAATTCTGTAGTGGGGGTGAGGTGATAAAGAGTAGCCAACCCATAGTGTTGTGGCAGGTATTAGCGTAGTTTAAGGGAGTGTTTGCCAAATTATTTGGAAGGGCAAAATATTAGAGATGTATATAGCCAGTTAGGGAACACCCAACCCAGTGCAAAGACGAGCGGTGCCATAAGATTTAAAGGGAATTAGTAATGGAGTATATAATTGAGATATTGGTGTCATTGATAGGTAAATTTGATGGTTAGTTAGAAGAAGGTGAGTAAGATTATAATAAATAGAAGTATAGTGAATATAGGAGTTATCCAGACTAAACAGAGATAGAAGGTGATAGGTTAGGTAGTTAAGGAGATAGAAAGTTCAGAGGAGAGAGGTAGTAGAAAATGAATAATGAAATAATAATGTAATATGAATAGTAACAATAAGTTCAAAATGTATTTTATATATTATATATATTTTATATTTTCAATTATATTTTATTCAATTTTTTATAATTTTGTGCTTATGTTACAATTATAGTAATTATAGAACGAAGGTAATTATTATCGATAGGAATCGAAACCATTATTCAAGTTAGGGTTTGTAATATGCAGGCAAGATATTCTTTTTAATCCTTGAGATTTATTATTTTTATAATTTTTATACTTTCTAATTTTATTTAATATAATTTATAATTTTATAAATAGTAAGCCAACCCAGTGCTTATTGGCACAAACCAGCACTTAGCTAAGGGGAACCAGATCAGTTGAGGATGGAGTGATTCAATAAGCCACTATATTAATATTTTTTATAAATTGTTTCAGTGTTTGGTGGTGTGACAGTGGTCCTGAGCTGGCCAACGCGTCAGAGCAGGGGCGTTAAGAGCCTAAGTGGCCTTATGGTGTTGGGATCTCGCAGGAGAAGTCCAGTAAGGTCATCTAGGTACGGTCCTCATCACCAGACCAAGGGTGAGTTATTGTTATTTTTTATGTAAAATTGTAAGGGGGTTGTGGCGACTTGTCCTGGCTGATCCCTTTAGGAAGTATGAAAGGGTCAATGAAAGTTTGTGTGCTTCGTCACACCATCTTTCATTGAGGGGGTTTTGTGATGGTACAATCATGGTACATTTCATAATTACCTAAAATATGGTAACGAGATCATAAATATTGTATTTTCCTATTTTTTGACATACCCAACCCAACCTCAAACACCCGATATCGAATTTACAGTGAGTGGACTATATTACAGTATTTGCCAGGATTTGAACTAATTCATGACAAAAAACGGTGTCACATCACAAAAACAGTGTGCAGTTATTGCGATAAGCAGAGCCAAGCCTTCGTTACGTCAGAGGCTGAGAATGTGTTGACAACTACAAATTCACGCTGTCAACAAATTAAACAAAAGGACTGTGACGTCAGTACTTCCCACTTCCGCAACATCTGACCAGGAATTGTCGTCATTTCATCTTCAACTCTGAATTGAGCCGGCCGGCCAAAACTCATTCACTCACGGGTGAATTTTTTAACTTTTTAGACCACTGTAGGTGGTTAATAAACAGTATATAATACCTATATTGTAAGATGTACTAAGAACAGTTACAGTTCGGCTTTGTGTAGGCATCTTCGGCCAAAGAATCGTCCGAAAGAAGATCGACGTATAGAATCGGTCCCACGACGGTGGGTTACGTGGGTCGACACAAAAGGGTGTCCCGTCAAGCGCCGTAAAATACACCGATTGTGCCGATGTCGGTACGGTTCCAACAGTGCGAGGAGGTCAACACGGAAATGGGTGAGAACGTTCCTTTTACATCTTCAATCCTTTGATTAATTCCCAATACCAAATTTTGAATCAATGTAAAATCATTTTAAATTCAATACTAAAAAATCATTTAAATTTTTCAATATATAAAGGGAGCTCCACTATGTATAAAAGTTGTACCATGAGTATCTAAGCGTGAGTATTTGAGTGTGTGGGTTAAAAAATATTAAGTGTTGGGTTGTGCTGAAATTTCAATAATACGTTTAAATAATTATAACATATATTATAATGCAGCGTATATCTTTTGTGTAGAGCAATATCATGGGGACAACGCCCATGGCGCAATATATATATATCCATGTAACATTTATCATGTTTAATGTTAATAAATACTTTTTATATGTTATTTGAAGTTTCGTTATTTCAGGTAATGGGTTTCACTGAACTGGTACGTGTTAACCGAATTCTGGCCCTAATAGTAAATGTCGATCATACACAGTACAGTACAGACACTTGCACAACATGGCACCCTAGATTGTTGTACAGACAAAATACATTGTACATTGTAATCAAACAATATAAATTAATATAAGAGATATAGTTGTATATAGATAAGAGATATAGATAAGTTGTATATAATTAATTGTGTATCTTGTAAAATGTTAGATAAACAATGTATGTATGTAGTAGAAATTGTTGTGATAATAATAATGTTAATATTTTGCAGCTTAAATAAATAACAAAAATAATTTGGAAGAAGATAATGAATGAGTCGTAATTATTGTACTTAGTGAAAATAACTAAAAATATTGTTTTCAATAATTGATCTAATTAATTTGAAATGTTTAAATATTTTGCTTGACTTAAATGTTATATGGTTGAATTTCCAATGGATTTAAATTGTTTTATGAGATTTGATATTAATGAATAAATGTTAAATTGTTTGTATGAAATAACATTGCTGTTAAATGTTTCAGAGGTTACGTGGAGATATTGGTGTATGTGTGTGGTGTGTATTTTGTGTTCAGGTCAATAAGTGGATAATGTATTGTACGTATAAAGTTTATAATACCAATCAGATAGAATAAAATGCTTACAGGTGTGAAAAGAGTGTAATAATAATAATAATAATAATAATAATAGTATTGAGATAATAGTATTAAATAGAAACTGTAATTAAAAGGTAATAATAACTGAAAGGTGAATTAAAATAATATTTGGCTTTAATTGTAAGAAATAGACATCGATAAATATGTTATCTAAAAGATTTACAAAAATTCGAAGGAAGTATATCTGTTAGTATGATGTAACCAGAATGTTTAGACTATGTGAGTGTTGAGACTGAGAGTGTTTATGTAAACAGGTAGGTTGTGTGACCAATGTTTACAGCCAGATGTGTTGAAGTTGATAACTGTTGCAGTTTGATGAATCAGTACCATTGAGCAGATTCTATTATGAAACAAAAGAAACATCTGATGTGATGGAGATAATATTTTAATCCTTTGTAAAATGTTAGTTAAATAAATAAAGTTGTCTCGAACAAATAAGATTGAAATAATGAGGTAATTACCATAATTAGAGTCTTGAGATAATAAAATTAAATTAATTTGGTAATTAAATCAATTGAAAAGATGGTTTTAATAATGAATTTGTAATAATGAACGTAACTATATTTTCATTTGAATGTAAACTGGAATATAAATTAAATGCTAATCGATGTAAACAATGAGTAAAATATTTATTTAACACTGACAACTGATGGAAATTTTTTGGGCCGAGATGGTGTTTGGAAAATAAGACGTGTATATTACTGTTCATATAAATTTCATGAATGTCAATCTATGTTTTATGTTTTAACTGTAGATTCCCCACCTAAGTGCGGTCATGGCCTCACCGGACCATGACCGTGAAAGTAGTTAATTGTGGCAAATCATAAATTTTACTTGATATAACCGGCTTGTGGTTTGTTTTATTTTGTCAACCCGGTGGTTTGTTAGATTTAGTAGGGGGGTTATTTTTTGGGGAATCTACCAAATTTTGGAACAGGGCTATTTTCACCCAGATAGGGGTGGTAGTCCATTAGGGGTGTATAAATAAAAAATAGTAGGTTATATGTATACCGAATTTTATTGTAACGCCGAAGCAAGGATGGGGGTGGAATAAAAGAAAAAAATGTCCACCCCTTCCGCATCAGTCCTTGTGAAAGCAACTAGACGCTACAGTCTAGGGGGGGTAATAGTGAGTGTGGATGGGCGGTGACCCAGTTACAGGTCACGAGGGAGATGTGGTTTACGGCGAGGATGAGGCTGAAAAAGGCCAAGAAGCCTCGCGCAGAACACATTAATATGTAACGGGTATCAGGGGTTAAGGGATAAAAGGGGGGTAGTAAAAGAAAAAAAAAAAAATTTTTGTTGTTTATTCTATATAAATATGAGTAGGCAAGTAAGGATATAATTTGTATTTACTGTGAGTTAATGTTATTTTGTATAATTAATGTGTCATTTTGGCTGGGCAATATTGTACGGGGAATATTATTCAATTTAACTGGAATTTATGTGTACCATTGTAAACCAATATTGTTTTATTAATACTATTGTTTAGGGTCTATAATATAAAATGAGCCAGTACGTTGTCAATGAACCAGTACGGCTAAGAGGAAACGAACCAGTTGTGGGATATGGAGTGATGGAAGGCCGTTTGTCAATTTTTTAATTCCATGTTATAAAGTCAGGCGATACTGGGTCGGGTATCTGTTCAATTTTTCGGTGTTGGGATCTCGAACAGAGAAGTCCAGTAAGATCGGATGGGTGCTGTCGCAGTCGCCAGACTAGGGGGGTAAGAACCCATGATTTAGTAGAGTGTTCAGGGGGGTTGCGGCGCCATATCCTCAATGATCCTCTTAGGTTTAGGCAATAAGAGTTTGAACGCTCAGGCCTTCAACCTCTTATTGGGGGGGTATTGTAACGGTACAGAAGTGTGTGATCCAGTTTTAATTTCAATTCAGTAATTAATAAATTCACTTTCACCTGTAAGGAGCCCCAAGCAGCAGTGCACATACAGCTAGTCTAAACAATTGCCCAGACGTATTGCGTAACCGCCCAGCAGCAGGCTTTTTGTGAAACACAGTCTGCAGTTTGTCAGCAGAGAGAGTAGAAGTAAGCAGCATACAGTGCAGATAAAAATTACATAGTGGCCTCGGGTGTAAGATAGGCCGTAGTTAAGAGTCGGCCTATCTTTTAAAATACTAAAACTAGCATAAAAAACAGTATAATGAGCGGCCAACCTAAACGAGTTAAATGTTCGACAAAACAAAACGAAATGTTATTTTAAAGTGGAATAAAATAATAGTGGCGCATCAACCTAATATGAAATAAGCAATAACAGTACCGCGGTTAAACAGTGTCAAAACTAAATTATGGTGTGTTAAACAGTGCATTCACAGCAGAGGTGCAAAACAGCGGAGTTCTTCAGATGTTAAGTATTAACAGAGTTTTAAACAAGATTATTTTCCCTTTTTCCCCAGAGTATAATTCAACATAAATAAATTATAAATCTAAAATGTACATCAGAGATCTCGAAGTGGGGTTTAAATAGAACGACAAAATCAAAGAACGAATGTGTGCGAGTGTGTAGCTAAATCACGTATTGGTTCATTGCAAATAATAAATAGTTGTGGTATACCATAGTTGTCATAAGCTAGTTAATTAAGAAATATTTTGTTACTATGTTTGATTTCACAAATTGTTACTCATTCAACAAGTATTTAATCTAAATGTCATGAAAGAGAGACGAAGTAGTTATTTTGCATAATAAACCAGAGGCAATTTGTTTTAGCACAAACGGTGTATTTGATCTTTGCCCATATCAAATCCAAATAATCCTTTTTGCAGCTGTTTTCGTCTGAAAGACTCTGGAATAAAACCCTAAGGTAAGAGTTAATTATAATGTAATTAATTGAGAAGTTTCAACATAACATGTTAAAATTCAAAAGAAAATTTTACCTTGACCAACATAATTTCAAATTCGTAGCATTTTGCGTGCCCACTATCTCCTGTGTTACCTGATTGTGTAGTACATACGCATTATTCATTTTTGATTCATTTTTATTTCTACAATCTCATAAGGTCCTTCATATAAGAAGAAAAACTTCTTTATTTCTTTATCCTGTGCCCTTGACAAATCATCTCTCCTTACCAACACCAATTGGCCTACCTCGTATTTGACCCACTTACCCTTTTCATCATGCTTCCGCTTTCTTCTCTCTCCCTTGGTGAGTAGACTCTCGTTTGCAAGTTGTATTTTTACATCCCTGTCGAGAATTCTTTCTTCCGGTGGATATTCGAAAAGTTGTTCTAATATTCTGGGTGGACGGTTTCCCTTGATTAGTTCGTACGGTGTAAATCCTGTAGAATCGTGGGTTGTGCTGTTTAACCAACCCCCCACCTTCTTCACGTATAAAGGCCACTCTGAGTGTTTGGAGTGACAATACGCCCTGAATATCCTGCCGATTTCTCGCATCACCCGCTCTGCCTGGTTCGACTGTGGATGGTTGACTTCCGTATGCTTGGGTATGATGCCTTCCCAGCCAAGAGTCTGTCTCCCCTTGCCGCTGATGAACTGCGGTCCATGATCAGATAAAATTACCTTCGGCTTCCCTACGTTGATCATGTAGTCCTTGGTGATCTTTTCGCTGAGCACCTTGCTAGTAGCTCTCTTAACGCTGTACAACCTAACAAACTTAGTAAAAGTGTCTAAAACAACAAAAATGTATACCACTCCTCCTCTACCTTTAGGCAATGGTCCATACAAATCTACTGCAACTAAATCGAAAGGTCTCTCTACTTTAATATAATTCATTTCCCCTTCAACCCTATGATTTACTACTTTCGATTTTTGACACAAATCGCTAACTCTTAATACTCTTCTAACTCTCCTCTCCATATTTTTAAATACACAAGGTTCTTTTAATACATTTGTACATTTTTTCGCACCAAAATGACCATATCTTACATGACAATCCCAAATAATTCTATCTACTAACTCATCAGGTATCATTAATCGCCAATCCCGTTCAACCCCTTCTACTTTCGTAAACAGAATTCCCTTATATATCTGGAAATGTGTACTATACTCTGAACCATTTATATCTGCTTCTAAACTAGCTATTATCTTACCTAATTTATTTTCTGATCTTAGTATGTTTTTAATTTCCCTTAATTCCTCCCCAAAAATTCTATCTTCCCTCGTTAATCGAAAAATTTCTATTTCTTTCAGATCTCTCCCTGTCTTATTATTTATTGTATCTACCCTGGAAAGAGTGTCAGGTACTTTGTTATCTGTTCCCTTAATATATTCCCATGAAAAAGGTATTCTTGTAATGCTAGCACCCACCTGGTTAATCTGCTATGCGTCAACTTACATGTGTTCAGAAACGATAAGGCCTTATGATCGGTCCTGATGACTGTTTGGTTTCCTAGCAGGTAAGTGCGGAATTTCTTCACTGCGAAGACGATGCTCAGCAATTCTTTCTCTGTCGTGGTGTAATTCCTTTCTGCTGCCAATAAAGTCCTGCTGGCAAAAGCGATGGTCTGGTGCTCCTGATCCTCACCCTCCTGGTAGAGTTCTGCGCCGAGGGCTATGTTGCTGGCATCTGTCTGTAAATAAAACTTTTTCTGAAAATCGGGGTGATTCATCATTATCAAGTTTATACATTTCTCTTTAATCTCATTGAAAACACTCCTTGCCCCATTTCCATTGTTTATTCTTTTGTAAAACCGAACTTAATTTAGAGGTAATATGCGCATAATTTCTCTGAAATTTTCGATAAAAATTGCATAATCCTAAAAAGCTCTGCAACTGTTTAATATTTTTTGGTTCTGGAAAATGTAGGATAGCTTCTACTTTATCTGGGTTTGCTAAAATACCCTCGGGAGTGATAATAAAACCTAAAAAGTGTATCTCAGTTTGTAGAAATTTTGACTTCTCCCAATTAAGAGTTAATCCCCCTTGTTGCAATTTATTTAAAACGTATTCTATGTGTTCTACGTGTTCAGATAATGTTCTTGATGCTATTAGTATGACGTCAACATATACAGTTAAAAAATCTAAATCCTTGGGTTGTAAAATCGTATCTAAACATTTTATAAAACTGGCTACGCTAGTGTTTAGTCCGAATGGTAGATGCTTAAATTGATAGTTCTTACCATTGAAAAGAAATGCAGTAAATTTCCGGGTCTCTGGCGCTAATGGAACTTGCCAGTAGCCTGCTGTCAAATCTAAGGACGTCATATATCTGCCTCCACTAAACTTTTGAAAAATTTAATTCATGGCTTCCGGTGACTCCCGGTCAGGTATTATAATCTGATTAATTTTTTTGGCGTCTAAACACAATCTTACCTTTCCATCCTTTTTGATGACCACTACCAATGGATTAGAGTAAGGCGATATAGATCTTTCAATGATGTCCCCTTCCATCATACGGTCCAACTCTTCTTGAACGGCTCTCCTCTTCAAAAACGGCACTGGATAACTTCTCTGCATGTAGGGTGAGTGTTCTCGAATCTTCAACTCGCATACATAGTCCCTGGCTTTCCCAGGCAACTCAGCAAACACATCTCTAAAACGTTCAACAACTGCCCACAACTTCTGTCGTTGGGGACTCCCTACAACTCCACCCTCATTAAAAAATTTATCTGCCCTATTTTCCCATACTCTCTCATCATTCTCCATGCTCTCACTCTCTTGACATACATTCACTCTTGTTTCTATAATTCCCTCGCCTACTCGGTTTTGTATCATCTTTACCCCTGTAACTCTAACTTCATCTAACACCCTCTTAAAATTAATCCTGACTGGTTCACCTCCTCTTTTAAATTCTACTATTCTCTTGTTAAAATCAATTACTGCTTTATTTCTCTCCAAAAAATCGTTTCCCAGAATTATGTCTAAATTCAAACCCTTAACTACTAGAAAAGTATTCTCAAATTGTATTTCATTAATGTATATATTTAATTGTACTTGTTTAGTAACTCGTTTACTTCGTACTCCAGTTACCCCTACTACTGTTACTCCCGCAACTGGTAATGATGGAATATTTTTATTTACCCTTTGTAATTCACCCAGTACATTCTCTGAAACTACTGATATCTCATTCCCTGTGTCAATTAATGTTTTATAATCCTTACCTTCTATGGTTACAAATACCTCCGTCAGTCCAGTTTTGGTTTCTGTCATTTCTGCAGCGTCCTCCTCCAGTAACTCATCCGCCATGTCTTTGATAATTATATTGCTGCGGTAGTTACACTCCTCTTGGACCCCCAGGTTCTCCTCCGACAATGGATGGGCCCGGTTCCCCATTGTCTCTTCTAGTTTCCTGTGGATGGACTTGCTACTGGCTGGTTATACCCTCCTCTGCCTCTGTTTCCGCTTCCATTTCCCCTCGGTGCTCCTCTGGTGTTCTCGACTCCTCTCTGCGGCTGATTCTGCTGATGGTACGTTCTCTCACTGCGCTGACATTCTCTCGGTTTGTGACATCTAAAACATGTGGTTCTTATAGAATAGTTTTCAACATTACAATCTGCACATCTCCAACCCTCGCCTCTATTGTCATTACTTCCCCCACGTGCCCCTCGGTGAAAGTTGGGTTTTCCCCTGGGTTGATTATAGTTCCCATTTATATGTGACGCTGGTGTTTATCCGCCTACTCATATCCCATTCTCTTATATTTTGAAATATATCCAATATTTTCTCTAGTTCCGTAATTTCTATAATCTCTCGGGTCATTAATGTAATCTGTATTTCTCTCGGCAAATACTTACTTATGTGACGGACGAATGACCGAAATGGTAACGGTGGCTCTAAATATTTTGCCTCATTGTATAGTCGCATTACGTACATAGTCACGTTACCCCCTTGGATACCAAAATTACCTGGTCCCATAATTTTACTCCGCAATATTTCTTGTTCTTCTTCTGACCAATATTTCTCTCTAAATGCCGTCTCAAAACTCTGATAATTTACCCACTCTACTTTATGTACCTCCGCCCATACCGCGGAATTCCCTCTAAAACACTTCATTATCTTTAATAACTGTACTTCCCAACTACTTCGACAAAACTGATTGAATTCTTTAACTCTATTCAAAAACTAAATAGGGTGTACCCCCCTATTTTCACAATTAAACAACTCCTAATCAATATCACTATTCATATCTTTAGTAATCACTATTTGTTCAGTAACACTATTAAGTTTTTCATTTATGGCTACATTCAATTCATCTTTAACATTAACTATGCTCTGCTCGATTAGCACAAATTTATCATTATTTAAATATTCAAATTGTTTATTACTCTTATCTATAATATTCACTGTATTTTGTATAGCTTGTATCTCTGTTTTGCAATTATTTTCTATTTCAGTTATTTTGAAATTGGTATTCGTTTCATATATATTAATCTTATCAACTGCACAGTTAAACTTATACAGTAAACCCTCGATTTAACGGACTAATTGGGGCTGAGGGGTGTCCGTAAAATCGAAAGTCCGTTAAATCACAAATTTTGTTTTTTGAGGATATATTTAAATCAAATAGGCCTATAACACTTGAAATTTTAATACTATTAATATCATGCAAATACTGTATTGTTCCAAATACAAGCCACACTTTTTCTCCTAAAAACATGGTCGCTAATTTGGCATGCAGCTTGCATTCGCGCGCTAACGAAATTCGAAGTTATACCTGACTTCTGTCGGGACGAACGCTTTTGGTATCTATGAGTTGTTTACTGCCTAAGCAACAGCAGTTTGCCTGGCTGTAGTTAACTCTGGCGTTATGATTTATGACTACAACCGAATGTTTTAACAGCAAACTGAAGAAAGAATAGGAAGATGAAGTGTAAGTTCGTGCTCGCACCCTTCTGTAGGCAGCAAGACAAAGGATGAGTAGAGGGGGTGTGAGTAACATGTTTCTAAATAACGGGTAAACTGCCAGTGTGGTTTTCTATTGTAACAGCGACAACATCGCTTATCTGTACTTTGTTTTCATTCGGCGTTTTTGTAGTGCGTTTGCGGTATGAGTGATATTGTGGAGACTAAAGGCACGCAGTCAAATCAAATTAAATGTAACCCGTACTATGCGAATTATAAATTAATTGTGATACAAAATGTAGAAAAAACATACAATCGCAAAGCCGCAAGGAAATTCGATATTGATGAATCCTGTATTCGACGATGGAGAAAACAGAAGGAACGACTTTTAAATGCAAATACTGCGCGACGAGCATTCGTGGGACCTCAAGTTGGGGGTTTTGTAGCAGTAGAGTCCAGCGTCTGTTAATACATACGACTTTTAAGAAAGCAAGGACTCCCTGACACTAGACATGTTTTAAAATTAAAAGCTTTAGAAATCGCAGATGAATTAAAAGTTTCTGGTTCCTAAGCCAGCTTTGGGTGTAAAAGACGAATGATGCGGTGAAATGGATTTGCGCTTAAATGACGTACATAACTCGCGCTAAAACTACCAAGTGACTACGAAGAAAAACTCCTACAGTATCAGCGGTTTGTCATTCGTTTACGCAAGAAGCATAATTATTCACTTGAACACATGGGAAATGCCGATGAAACGCCCGTATTTTTTATTTACGTATATTTACTGTGCACCAAAAGAGAACCAAATCTGTAACAGTAAATATTACGGGAAATGAAAAGTTACGTGCCACTGTAATGCTTGCTGTATTAGCTGATGGACGAATATTTCACAGTGAAATAAGATGCATATCAGTGTATATTGTTCAGTGTTAGTCAAGGTGATGTCTTCCACTGAACCTGTGCGACGCCTACGTCAACGACAACGCAAAGACAGGGATCGTGAAGAATTTGTGCTGTTATGACTTAACACATTTCATAAAATAATATTTAAGTATCTCACCTACCTTAAGTTAGGCCAGGTCCGTCGCACGAACTGTGAATATAAACGTGATTTCAAGGTTGTATCAATAACGTACACTACTCCCATTTATGCCATAGAACTCACATTTTATTTCATTTTTTATATTCCTTTAAAGTTATGTTTGTAATTCTTTCAACATTCATCAAAAGTTTGATAAAATTAGACGTTAAACATTTTAGCAAATAAAATTGACTACTTCAACTATAGGTATACATTTTATATTGGTTGACAACTATCACCTTGCTTAGATGTTCTTTCGTTCAAAGTTTTTTGGTAGTCATTTTTATGGCTCCTTTTACTTTAAATTTAAATATACAAGTATTGTTTATTGTCTCCTGGTTATAAAAAAATATATATTACAAGAACAACTTAAACGCTACTAAATTTTTTCAAAGCAACCCAGCTTGCGCATTCACACACGCATACAAATTGCCCTTTTATAGAAAATCAGAATAAGTTTGGTTTGATACTATTACATGCTGCAGCGGCGTCCCCGTCAACCACGTGGCGCGTCCTGTAATGTTCTCTCACTATGTCCCAAAGGTTGTTCATTTACTTTTGATAAAATTTTTTCACTTGTTTAACTGGGTTCCATATTTAAATTAAAATTTTATACTGCTTTAGACATCTTTGATACAATGGATTGGTCGGCCGACCTTGATTAGCTCGAGCAGAAGATTTAGATGACCGCGCGTGGTCTGTATTGGTAGTCGACTGGCTGACGCTACCTAAGCGTCGGTAAAACCACATCCGTTGGCTCACTCTCTGATTCGTCGATTTCGTCACGTGGCAGGTTAATTAGCCACGTGGTGGTCACTTCCATTGGTGTCAAGATTATAGACAACGGCACACGAGCGCACACTCACAGCCACATTCCAAAGTTATCGTTTTTTGCGTACCAGCCTCTGCCTGGTACGAAGTGAATATAGGGTGTTACACAATTCAGGTTTTAATGACCATAAAGGGTGCCCAAATAGATTGGCCTCAAATAATTATTCGCTTAAATAAAATATATATACCCTTCAGAATTGTCCCACTACAAATTAAATGAATTCTTGATGAATACTCCGTTCTCATCGAATACAATTGAAGATGAGAAAATTTGCGTGTTTCAAAACAAGAAACAAGAAGAAAAGAAACGAAAGAATGCTCCGATAGCCAAGCAATATCGCCAGAACAGGAGAGTCTGCAGTTTATGCACATTATACGTTTCAAAAGCCTAAAAACATTTTTTTTTTTTTTGCCCTGTTTTGTCTGTCAAATTCTGTCCATAAAACCGAAGTCCGTTAAACCGAGGTCCGTTAAATCGAGGGTTTACTGTATTCACTACTGGCATTACATTCATTTATTTTACATTCAAAATTTTCTGTTACTTCCTGTATTTGTTTATCGATTTTTTCTGCCATGCTACTCTCTATTTCATCAATTCTATTATTCATACTGTTTAATGAATGACTCAACTTTTCGTTTAATTCAAATTTCAATTCGTTAAAATTACTCTCACATTTAATTTTGACCTCATTAATATCTCTTTTCAGTTCATTACATTTTATATCATTTTTATCAAAACGATTATTTAATTCATTAAATTTATTATTCTGTTCCTCAAACTTAGCATCATTACTATCAAATCGTTTGCTGAGAAGGTTAAATAGGTCATTCATTGACATTTCTTTTTCTTTTATATTTGTTTTAGTTGTAATGGGAGTAGAATTTGCTCCCGCCGCACTAATTAATACAGATCCCTCTACATTACTGTCACTTATTGACAGTGACTCTGTTTGAATACCTGAATCGCTATTTATTTGACTTTCTGTCTGGCTGTCAGTGAAGCTGACTACATTGTTAATATTTTCATTAGTATCCATGATTTATTCTTATATTTACTATTTTCTCATGCTATATGTTTTACCTAACTATATTGTACACATCACTTAACCTGTACTTAGTTTATGTACTTTACGTAATTTTTACGTACTGTTACTTAACCCTGAATCAAACTTGCATTCCCGTAGGTGCGGAATTTCATATATAACATTTATTTAATAAAATTCGTCCCTGTTCGGGCGCCAATTGTGATGTAATTAATTTATTAATACATTAAATCATAAAATTATTTGTTTTCCACTTACCTTAAAATCTTCCCTTAGCCCAGAGTTATGTCACACGAACGTTGAGGTGCAAGTATGATTGCAAGGGTGTATTAATAACATACACAACTCGCATTTATGAAGAGAAACAATTAAAACTTTATTTTATTCTTTAAACTTTTAAACTTAAATTTTAAATTTTAAGTTTAAATTTAAATTTAAACTCGAATTATTACTTATTCATTTCTTTTCCTCTTAAATCAGTCTATTACTTCTTGCCAAAATTCAAGATATATAAAACATTCTTGGAATATTTATGACATGATCTGATACCACTAAAACTTAATTAAACATCTTACCTTAAAGAAAGCAGCCCAGCCTGCTCATACTCACATTCACACCATTAAAAAAAACCCTTTGATTTAGATAGGCCCCATTTTACTCAAAAATATGCATATATTTTTGGAATACGGTTACTCAATACCCCTGCCGGCAACGTGGCGTCTCCCTGACCTCGTGGCACATCACTCACAAAATCCGTTCTATGTGTCCGAAACAATTTATGATTTCATTTTCTTCCGAAAAACTGTATTCACTTCCGCATTTCTGAATACTGCACTTACTTTTACTTGATACTAAAATTTTATTGTTGAGCCCCGTTTGGCGGGCTGCCTGGCCAGGCTTAGTTTCGTCGGGAACTGCGAGTAGCGTCCACCAAGTACCCCCTCCCCACGTCTCTTTGAACAAGACGGAAAACAATGCCTTATGCATTAAAGTCTCCGTCACCGCATATTCAACAAGTGCAACTCCCGTGTGTTGGACGTCGACGAAATCTCACTGCCTCTCTGCACGTCACATAAATGGGCGGGATTTCTCATTATGTTTCCGTCAGCACAGGAGCACATGTTGGGAAAATATCACCTTCAAGCCATGTTGTTTTAGCTTCTCGGCGTCGGTTGCGCGCCTGCTGGTGTTTGCGCGCGTCGCACAGTACTACAGTTCTTAGAATTGTATTGCGTTGTTGCATACCTGACGCATTCCATTGTAGATGGTTGTTGGCTACAAAGTTTTTTACTCTTCTCCCCGACGGAAAGCACAAGCATGTGCGCACTGGAATTCTGTGAATTAAACTGTTGTTGACCACACCGTCTTCCAACGCACTGAACCGTTTTATGTAGGTGACTCGCTGTTTTGGGCCCGTATAAAGTGAATAAAACCGAATAAAATTACAATAAAATATAATACCCCTTTTTGCCCCATTACATCTGGATCAACCAGAGCTGTGCTGTGTTTACTTTCAGGGGATTTTGACAGAGTAGGTCTACTGCAGTGTAGACTCGATCTATGCCAAGATGGTGATACGGTATATACAAAGAACGTCGTATACACAGAAATACTGTTAAAGAATGACGCAATCACCTAGGCTACTTTTATCACCAACGACTAACAGCGCAAAACTGGTGGGAATAAAGCTTGTTTCGGAGTTTATTGAAATATTAAATAAAAGGAATTCTTAATAAATTTGTGTCTTATTTCATTGAAATAACTTTAAACATTCTCAATAAATTGGCGTTATTGCCCCACCAAACCACCATTAGTTACAAAATTTTACGCACTTCATCTGAAAATCGCATATAACTTATGAATCTAAACTAAAGTGTAAATTTTCGGCAAGCTACTGTCGTTGTACCACTGACTTTTCAATCATGAGAATATTTTTCTGTATTAGCGTTGTAATAATAAAACAACAAGGACAAAGACACAATTGTTATTATAGTATTCAAAAACTGCACAGACTTCTTTATACGGAAAACTATCTAAAAATATAGTTGTCTTTGACACTCTAACTAAATAATAATTTTAAATAATTGCACCCTATCGACTAAAATATGTTCTTCGTTTGTACTTTACAATATAAGCTTTTGTTATATTTAATACAAGGTTAAATAATAAATAAAAATATGCAAAACACAATGCACTTATTAATCAGTAATGTTCAGAATATTTTAAAACATTTGCTCTTATTCGTTAGAAAAAATTTAAGAAAATTAAACGTAGTTATACCACGCAAACTAAGCAAAGACCCACATGCCAATGAGAAAAAATTCATGTAGACAGTCAACATAGTTGTAACGGTACAAATATTACCGTCCCGAGACATTGGAAATTTTAATAAATTGTATGTGAAACTGTTATGGAGGAACGTCTGAATTAGTGTCAAGGTCAGTGAAACAAAGGGCTGGAGACAGTTATTTTTAACTCCACGAACTTTGAACTATGTAAATAAAAGTCACGCCAGATGACGTCAGGGCCGAACCTAGCAATACGTCACTTGGAATGCAGGGCGTCGACAACGTTCTGCGCTGAATGTAACAAAGGCTGTCGGTAATTAACATCTAACAGCGAAGGACGTGGGCCGTTCACTCGCCCACCAGCGAAGTAGTTTTCCGTCTCGCCCGTAATAGAAAAACTGTAAAAAAATACGTGAATTCACAACATGGGTGTTATATAAATAAAATGAAGTAACAGTTGTGTTTTAATTAACAGTTTCGCGTTATCTGGCAAAAATTACGGTAAAAGAACGAAACGTGCGGAGTGATTGGAAAAAAACGTAAGGAGGCTGGACTGTTTTTTGGGGCGCAATTGCAGATAAGTGACATCTTGAAAAGAAAATAAAAGAAGAAATTAAAAAAATTATAATCATTCAAAATTAAAGAAAAAGAAATGGCAGCCTAAAATATATATATAGTTTTGATGAGCTCATAAAGGGGGTTATAAAGATATGCAAGATTTGAAACGCGCGCGCGCATGTGTGTGTGATGAAAATTATTACGTATGATTGTGAAATTAAGTACGAAGCGCTGGTTTGTGTAAAACAATTTTAAATGGTACATTAAATATATGTTAATTTTTTACAACTACACTTTTATTGTAGTTTGCTTATATACCACGAAGTAAAATTTTAATTAATTCTTGTCAAGTAAAATACTGTGTTGATTAATAGCTTTGAATATGGAAAGTGTTTGAAGTAAAAAATATTGGAAGTAACAATGATCAATAAAATTCAAGTTTTAGTGAACAAGTAAATGAATTTTTATTTGTGTCAAACAACCATTTTGCTTTTTCAGCTCATCCACCCGAACACTGGACCTGGTAAGTAAAAGTTCCGATGTTGGTAGTCATCAAAGATGGCGGCCAAAAGAGTCGAAAACTAATATTGTAAACAAAGGTCAATAATAAAATATAAGTAGAGTTTTCAAAGGAAATAAAATTGTTTCAATGGCGCCCGAACAGGGACATTTGCATATAGTGTCAGCAGTAAACAAGTTGCAAGTGTCCTGTTTCTATGAGTGAGTTTTGGCGCGCTTTGCCTGAAGAAAATTGGCAACGCTGTATACACATGACATGCATACGAATGTATCGTGGCAACGTGTGTATGGAGTTTACGAATTATAATAAGCGTGGCACGGTTGCCACAACAATGGATGTCGAGTGTATCCATAATAAGTTGGTGTGTATACAAAAATTGTCAAAATGAAATTGTCAAAATCAGAGGTAAAAGATCTATGCTGTAGCGTGTTTAACTCTGATGTTGCCACTTGTACGTGTGTATGAACTTGTGCCACTAATGCTGAGAGACGTGTGTGTGTGTGTGTGTGTGTGTGTGTGTGTGTGTGTGTGTGTGTGTGTGTGTATGTGTGTGTGTGTGTGTGAGAGAGAGATTGTTATTACCATTATTATTACTGTCATTAAACACATCCAAGATGACTAATAAATTTATTTTTAATCACATTTTTAAACGCTTTATAGTTTGTTCATTCTTAGAGTGGATCCTGATATAAACAAAGCGGAGAGTGATACAACACAGAGGTATGGGCAGTATGAATTTAAATCTTTAACAAAACAAACATAACCCAAAGAAGTTATAAAATCAATAACCTTATTTTTGGTTTTATTAATCCCAATTGTATTTAAAAAAAATTGTTGATACATAAATCGATTAACAATCAATCCTCAATTATAAAACTAATCAGTTGCTAACTACTTTATTTCTAGGGAGTGTTTAGTGATGCAGCCACTACTCTATCTAATCTGGTTCAAATATAGGGCCTAACCACATGATTTTGTTTACAGGAAGACCTGTCTACGAATGAACAAACTTTACAATTAGGAATGAAAAATGGAAATTAGGAAAGAAAAACAGTACCTGAATATCAAAGGTGTATGTCCAGGTACTTTGAAGTACTCATTGCATCTGGACTGAGGCATCATCTGGTCGCCCTGAGAGTCGGGATCCTCTTCAACTTGCAGTGTTGTCCACCACTTTTCCAACAAAGCCTTCAGTAACAGATTTCCATAGTTCACTATATACAAACACACACTTCATATTAAAAATAACATGTCGTCTATAGAACCATTTCACATACAATACTACGGCTATTGTTAATACACTAGAGTCTCGTTTAACCGAATTTGATGAGACCAAGGGTGATTTGGTTAAACAAAAATTTGGTTAAATCGGAAACATAGTACTGTACTGTAATTTACACTTTTTTAGTGAGAAAAACACTAAAGAACAACAAACGCCTTTAATCGTTTTTTAGGGAAACTACCAGTACTCATGCGCCGTTATTACATATTTCTATTAAAATGTAGATGTCTTTAAAATCAACGGGCTTTAAATACTGTAATTAAATCATACAATATTACTGTACACAAATTTAAAAGATTTGTAGTACAGCACAATCGGTGAAGTAGGCCACGCATACAGCACTGCATACAGTACAGTCCGTCACATGAGTTATAAACGCTATAAAATTTAAAATATGCAAACTTCTTGAAAAAATAAAATTACCGTGTCATCATTCGGTTAATCTGGAAATTCGGTTAATCGAGACTCTAGTGTACTACAACGTTCCCAATAGTCATATACGCTTCTTAAAAACCTCGATAAGCAGAATGCACCAGATGGAAATCTTTAGGCCTATGGATCTATAAGTGTATTGTCAGTTGGAAAATAAGACAAATTCTTTCATATACCATGTCTATAAGATACTGAAAACAGCTTAATAAGGCAAAGGTATGATACTTCAAGCAGACAAAAGTGGAAAAAAATCTTCTAGTAGAGAATAAGACAGAAGCCACAGGTAAGTACTGTATTGGCACGAATATAAGACGGCTTCACATATAAGACGACCCTAGATTTTTGAAGGTGTTTTAAAGACAAAAAATAGCCTGCATCTAAGATGACTAATATATTTTTTGAGGAGTTCTATGAGAAAGAGAGTTAAATGGTCTAAATACAGTTAATAAACTTTTTTTAATATTGTAACTAAACGTGTGTAAGTGTGTGTTTACAAATATATATAACTCGTGTTTAAATTTAAAATAATATTCGTGTTAAAAAAAAATTTGTTTATGAAATTTTTTTTTTATAATTAATTAAAAAACAATTAATTAATTAAGTTTCGTGGTGTTCCGAAACGTTTATCACTTATTTTAATTGTTTTATAGACTTTTGTGTATTTGTTAAAACCTCTAGCCACTTATAGAATTGTCTCCAATAACAATCGATACTTGTTTATTTTCTGTTTGGAGGTTATCTTCCTTCTGGTGGTGAGATTCTTGTCGTTAGTTCTATTTAAATTGAAGTATTATGTTAGTTATCTATATTAGAAATGAAAAAAACTGTTTAAATAGGAAATATATTAATAATTTTATTGACAATTAGTTATTTTGACTCTTGTCGATATGTAAATCGATTCTCAGGGTATCGTTTGAATTATTACAAATTTTTTATATAGGTTCTTTGAACAGCTATGTTAGGGAAAGTCAGAGAAATAGGGCAAAGATTGAAAAGTATAACATTACAAGGTAAATTCTTAAAATTAACAGTACATATATCAGATTCAAAGTATAGAAATAAATAAATATGTTGCGAACCGTCCTGTAGGCAGAAAGAGGCTGTGTTGATTTGAGTTGTGGGTAATCAGCAATGGCCGCCGATGAAATTGAAAGTCGTCACCTCGCAGTTTTGGCGTTCAAATAAAGATGTTTTCCTTATGAATTTACGTCCTGGTGGCTGCAATTCTTCCTTCTTGTGTTGGTGGAGTGCTGGTTCAGTTTTGGTGTTGTATTCGGAAAAATAGTGTATATTTAAGTCAGGTTCACTTTTGTCGGTTAGTCATATGTTAGGCACTTTTATGGTTAAGTGTTATTACTGTTTTAATGGGTTTAAATGTTATTTCCACTGGTGTCTGTGCTGTATAATGTTAGTTCAGTGTTGGTATATGTTTATTTCACTGTGTTGAACTTTAAAAATGTTTTTTACCGAAACTCTCGATTTTCACTTTCGGCTCAGACAATTATTTGCCATTACGGTATTCGTAACTAGGTTAAGATGGGTAAAGTGCTCGTGTCAAGTGTCCCGTACAAAATTCAATAATTAACTAACTTACTTCTTAACTTCATCTCCGACTAAAGTCTTAGCCAAAGCAATATTATTCATTCCATTGTTCAAATTTTATTTTGCATCCTGTGCATGTGATAAAGTTACATTATATAACTGATTATACTTTGGTTATTCTTCAAATTTATTAGCTAGTAGTTACTTAATTTTATCCTTCAGTTCATTCTGCGTAATTTGATAACAAATAATGCCGTTTTATTAAGTTTTTGATCTAAAAATTATATTTTTTCCCTTCATTTTGTAATTTCTAAGTCCTAAGGTCTAACTTCCTGTTCTTTTCCAAATTCTGCCATTACCAAGTTATATTAATGAATATTAAATCTCATATTGTAATAAAAGGTTTATATTCCCTTAATTTCTTGCAATTAGATGAATTGGTTAAGTTTTACAATATTATGTTGGAATATATGACTCCCCTCTCCAAATTTTTGAGTTCTGTCATTTCAATTTTTATCAATAATTCTGGCTATAATTTTACAAAATCTTTCTTAGTTATATTTCTTATTACATGGCTTTGTTTCTGATTTACATTATCTAAATCCCTTCAGTTTAAATGTATTTATGTACTTAGTTTCTCAGTTTTTATGATGTTTAGTTTTTAACATTTGGCCTAACAGTTTTTACATACAAATTTTTATAAATAATACATATTGAGTTATACCCTCTCTGACATTCATTGATATTGTAACATAAATTAAACATTTTCTTCTTGTAAACAAAATAACAATTAGTATATGTTTCATACTATTAACATATAACAAATAATTCCAATTAATAGTTGTCTTTAACAAATCAGACATTTTTTATATTCAAAGATTAATAATGATACATAACAAATATCATATATAAAGAATGTTGTTCCATTCTAACATCTTAATTAGTTATTAACAATAATACCTATAATAAATATTTTATAATTAAAGAATGTTAGTGGTTCTGACCTTTTTAAATTTGCTTATTCCTAATACATTTTTAAATATCTTATTCTACATAAACAAAACCTTATTTACTATAATCTTATACTCTATATTCCTTATATTAAGTTATATGAACAGTTTTTATCTGTTTTTAATTGGGTTTTGGGTAATTGTACCCTGTCACTTCACTTTTTTATTTCTGTGCCTGCTCTTGTTTTATAAATCATTCTAATGAATGTCATTTAAACAGATTGGCAGTTCTTTACTAAAACACAAGTATTATATCATCACGATAATACTTTATTTATTATTTCTGAACAAAGATTAAGTCACTTCAAAGTTGTATCATTTCATTATTTACTTAGTTTGTGAATACCAATAATGAAACATAAGGTTCATTTTTTATAATACTAAAACTTGCACTGGTTCTCTTTACATTCCTTGATTCTATTTCTAAATGGTTATATAGTCTTACTAAAATCAAGAAATCTATTTGTAGATTATAATGAAGAATTGTTCTTTGGTATTATATTATTATTTCACCTTGGTTCACTTTAAACTCCTACTCTATACACTTTTGGCTTATATCTATTGTACATGTGGGTTTTTTCATTGATACTTTGTTATACTTTTTTATTATTATTATATTTATTTACTTTGGGGTATGGGTTTTTTTATAAGAGCATTCCTTCTTCTTGTGGATGCTGTCTTCTTCTTGTTTCTTCATTGATGTCTTCTTTTCTTCTGGTTTCATCATAATTGTATTTTCTTCATCTTCTTGTGGATGTCATCGGGTTTTTGGGTTTCTTCTTCACCTACTCTTCTTGTTTCATACAAATGCATCACCTTTTATGTTGGATCTTGCCTTGTTCTGGGTTTCTTCCTTATCTACTCTTCTGGTCTCATACAACAGATTTTCTTCTCTTTGTTGTGGGTTTAGTTATGTTCTGGGTATCTTCTTTGCCTACTCCTAACCTTCCTGGGTATTATATTTTTTCACCTTTTTAGTTATTAAAATTGGTTTTTGATGATTCATCACTTGTAACATTTATTTTATATGAACTTATATGTTAAATCAATGATTGTACTGCATGGTGGTTCTTAATTAATTCTTTATTATATTGCTTTCTTCGGATTTAAACATGTTATTACTTTATTTTAATGATCAATTCACCATTCATTTTTATGGGCTTATCTGTCATGCTACAATATATATTGTTATTTATACTTTAGCAGTGACTTACCTTTTGAAACTCACAATATTTACATTGGTGTACAGCACGTGTTGCCAACATAACTTTTTCTTACTCGGGTCCAGGGTCGTATTAAGCAAACATAGCAAAAACAGTTTGGGCGTTTGAAATAATGAGTCAAACAACATTTGGTTTAAACAAAACTTGTGGTTTAATATTCTGAATGACTCAATTATTAAAATACAAAACAAAATGGAGTCGTACTCACATATATAATCAAAATGGCGGCGATGTATTTCCGCCATATTAATTTTACATCAACCTCAATTATTCATATCTTTTTATCTCCAGTATTTAATCTATAAACAAGAGCATTTCTAACAAACTGCAGTTATCATTGATTTTGACTTATTACTTTCTTACGTTTGTACATAAACCAATGCCTCGTGGCTTTGACTGTATGTGCCGGCACTCATTCGCACGCACACTCTCTCCCCATACAGCAAATTAATGGTACTTTTTTAATTTAGAATTTTGAGCTCAAATAATAAACAATGGTGATATAAAATTTAACTTTCCTGAACTTGAAGTGTTGTGTTTTCTCGTCAGACGTTCTTCGTTTGCCGGCCGGTGTTCGCCGAACGTTTTACTGTTTTATGTCTGTTCTTTTACTGCACTGAAGTTAGGTTACATTGTGTACTCTGATTGTTCACTGATTATACTGGTTACATTTTTTTGATTACATTTTTATACTTTTAAAACACTTTGGCTGGCAATAATTTGCCAGCGAATTTTATAACGTGCTACTGCATTGATGGTAGTTTGTCGACTGAGACAGACATATTGGTGTAAATTCGCCAGGTGGAAGGGATAATTCGTCATCAACCTATTGTTCACAGCTGATGACGGCATGGTTTTACATCACAGTTGTTACGTCTGTCGTACTTATGACGTTTTAGCATTGTCCGTTTGTCGTTTCATATGCATGTCTGCCGTATGTCACGTACACCAGTGACCTTGGCGTCAAGTCATTCTGGCAAACTGCAATGTATAATATATATTGGAAAATTTAACCTCATGTCATTTAATACATTAAATCATAATAAAATTATATTTGCATGTACCTACAAATTCCTATACGGACTTATGTACCGTTACAAAACCCCCTCAATGAGAGGTTTTATGTCGAAACATAAAAACTCTCATTGACTCATTCACATTTTCTAAAGGGATCAGCCCGGATATGTCGCCACAATCCCCTGTATTGTTTATATAAAAAGAATATCAATAACTTACCCTTGGTCCAATGATGGTGACAGTACCTGCCTGACCTTACTGGACTTCTCCTGCGAAATCCCAACACCGCAAGGCCATCCAAGCACTTGACGTTCCTGCGCTGACGCGCAGGCCAGCTCAGGACCGCCGTCACAGCATCACTAAACTCTGAAACATCGAATACAAAAATTAAATAGTGGCCTTGTATAATCCCATATCCACAACTGATATGTCTCCCCTTAACTGCATTGTTTTATGTTAAGAGGCATTGGTTTTCTTAATTACTAATTTCTCAAACACAAAAGGAAACAAGATTTATTATAGAATATCTCCTTCTCTTTTCCCATTCCTACATTTATCAAATAATTTTTTGACTCCAGCCAATAATATCTTAACTTTTTTCACCACAAGAAAAATATACTCTTATACTAAGATAACAACACGTAAAATAATTCCTTAGGTTCCCTAAAATCAACAACAATTATCTATATCTCTATCATATAGAATTCAAAACACAACTCCATTATGGCCAACAATCTAACTATTTAAACTTCATTGATCAGTTTTCCTGATACTAATACTTCTTTAAAGCAAAATCATAATTATTTTTTATGTTCAACACCATCATCAACACCATATATTTAATACTTAATATTTATTTAACGTTACTACCCCTGTAGCAACCTCCTCGCCACACACACTATGACCCCCCTGGACTGTGGCGTCCAGTTGCTTCCACAAGGACTGAATTGGTGGAGGAATTCTGGCATCTCCTGTCCTTGCTTCGGCTTTACATTTTTCAAAATTTGCCAGATATCATCATATCTGAATGTTACAAAATTATATCCTTAAAACGGGTCTATCACCTGATTTGCTGTTCCTACTCGAACAAGGTGATAGCCGCTGTTCCATAGTTCCGGGGATTTCCCCTAAGTGACCCCCCGTTAATTTCAATTTTCACCAATTTTCAGGACAACCAACCGTGGTCAGTGTTACAATTGCTGCCCACAGCTGGCTGTCGTCCAAAACCACGATTAGTGCTGGTAAGACAGTAATCGCCCGAAAAGGCGGGGAAATCATCTTCATTAGCATGTTTACACTCTAACATCATTTATACACTGTACGGTTAAGAATCATATATAATATAAAATTATATCAAAGTTGTACAGTGTACGTACGCCGATTTCGGCCTCCAATGATGGTAACGTTCTTGTGCGTTCCTCATCAACCCATAACGCTAACTACAGTGGCACATGCCACCACTGCAAATAGCCTACCTATATCTAAACTTGTCTTTCTACATTTGCTGTCTCTACATTCCATAATTGATTTACACTTCTAACACCAAACAACCCCCAAAATCACCCTTTAATCTTGTATAATAACAAGTTCTTTTATTTTATTCAAAAATTTTCACATAGACACTTTTGCAAGTCCAAGCTTTCACTTCTCACTAACATTTTCTTTATGACAAAATAATAAGTACAACAATGGGTCATCTTACACGTTTACATTACAATAAAAATACATTTCTGTTGTTTTCTGAGGGAAAACAATTCCTTGAAAAGTTAAATATTTAAGGTACATAATTTTGGTTGTTTCATTTCACAATTTCTAAAACAAAACTACGGTAGTTCGTGGAAAAATACTACCATCAAAAATCTCTCTTCTCTCTCTCCTTTCCCCCCCCCTAAGTGAATCTACCTTACCTTTCCACGAACCCCCTCCCCTCCCCGTTCTTGTAAGTAAAGAATTTCTACTAACACCTTTTTGTGGAGTAAGACCATCGTTGCTTTCACCCCGTTGCTGAGGCTACCACCAACCATGGTCCGCCTCCAGATTGCCAAAACCCACGATCAGAGGTGGTGAGTCTGTGATCGACCGAAAATGGGGGAGAGTCCCTTCTGGAAACATAAACATCAAATTAAAATCCATACATACATTAACATAAGATAAACCTTATTTAAACTCCTATGATGACCAGTACAACTTTAAATTTGTAGCATTGTGTGTTCCTACTATCTCCCTTGTCTCCCTGTTCTGCAATACATATGAATTCTTCATCTTAACTTCTATTACCTCATAAGGTTCTTCATAGAGTAAGAAGAATTTCTTGATCTCCTTATCCTGAGCGCTCGACAAGTCGTGTCTCCTGACCAATACCAACTGTCCCACTTCGTATTTCATCCACTTACCTTTTGCGTCGTGTCTACGTTTTCGTCGTTCACCCTTGCTTAATAAATTTTCATTAGCCAACCTGATCTTAATGCTCACATCCGTTTTCTCGCTCTCAGGTGGGTAGTCAAATAATTGTTCTAAAATCCTCGGGGGGCGTGTTCCCTTTACTAATTCGTGAGGTGTATACCCTGTGGACTCGTGGGTGGTACTGTTCAGCCAATTCTCTACCCTTTTGATGTACAACGGCCACTCGCTGTGTTTGCCGTGACAATAGGCTCTAAAAATCCTGCCTATCTCTCTCATGACACGCTCTGCCTGATTGGACTAGGGATGGTACACAGCCGTACGCTTCGTGATGATTCCTTCCCATCCTAGGGTCTGGCGCCATTTCCACTGATGAACTGTGGCCCGTGGTCTGATAAAATTACCTTTGGCTTACCCACGTGGATCATGTAGTCCTTTGTCACCTTCTCACTCAATACCTGACTGGTAGCTCTCTTTATACTATACAATCTCACATACTTAGAAAAAGTGTCTAACATTACAAAAATATACATCACTCCACCTCTACCCTTCGGCAATGGTCGAAACAAATCTACCGCAACTAAATCAAATGGTCTCTCCACTCTTATAAAATTCATCTCCCCTTCTACCCTGTAGTTTACTACCTTCGACCTCTGACACAAATCACAACCCCTTAACAATTTTCTAACCCGTCTTTCCATATTCTTGAAAATACATGACTCTTTTAAAACGCTAACACACTTTTTCGCTCCAAAATGACCATATCTTAAATGACAATCCCTAATGATCTCGGTGTTCCTCAAAAGTTCTAGACACAATCAATATATCGTTCACATACACTGTCAAAAAATCTAAGTCCTTAGGTTTCAAAATTTGGTCTAAACATTTTATAAAGACGCTGGTATTCAATCCAAATGGTAAACGTCGAAACTGATAATTTTTTCCGTTAAACAAGAATGCTGTATACTTCCTACTTACCTCCGCCAATGGTACCTGCCAATATCCTGCTGTTAAATCAAGTGACGTCATATATCTCACTCCACTAAACTTCTGAAATATCTCATTGATCGACTCTGGTGATTCACGGTCTGGTATTATTATCTGGTTGATCCTCCTTGCATCTAAACATAACCTAACCCTACCATCCTTTTTTATGACTACAACTAATGGGTTCGAATAATGTGACACTGACCTCTCTATAATACCTCCTTCCATCATCCTGTCCAACTCCTCTTGTACCGCTCGTCTCTTGGAATAAGGCACGGGATAACTTCGCTGCATGAAAGGTGTGTGTGCCCGTATCTGCAATATACATTCGTAACCTTTTGCCCTTCCTGGAACATCAGCAAACACTCCCTTAAACTGCTCAATCACTTGCCACAACGACGCACGTTGATCATCCCTTACCACCTCACCTCCACTACAAAATTCATCCGCCCTTATCTCCCACACTGCTTCATTAATATTACCCATTTCATTTTCAAAACTCTCAATATACTCTCCCTCTCTACATGAATTTACTCTAGCATCTGTATCACTCTCGCCTGCTCTTTTCTGTAGTATTTTCACCCCTGTTATTCTAACTTTATCTAACACTTGTTCAAAATTAACCTTTACAGACCGATCACCCCCGTCTAACTCTACTACTTTCTCCTTAAAATTTATAACAGCTTCGCTTCTTTGAAGAAAATCATTACCCAATATAATGTCTAGACTTAACCCTTTTACTACTAAAAATGTGTTCTCAAACTCTACGTCATTTATCAAAAAACTTAAGTGTATTTGTTTTGTTACTCTCTTACTCCTGTAACTCCTACTACTGTAACCCCTGCTACTGGTAAAATTGGAATATTCTTATTAGTCTCCCTTAACTCTCCCAAAATGTTCTCTGCAATTACGGAAATCTCGCTACCGGTACCTACAAGTGTTCTATAATTCTTATTGGCTATATTTACCTGTATCTCGGTTAGTCCAGTCCTCACCTCGACCGTGGTGTTGTTCTCCTCCTCCAATAGATCTGCAACTATGTCCATTTTAATCACATTACTCTGGAAATCCTCCAATGGTTGGACCTCATGCGCTTCCCTGGACAGTGGTCTGGTCCGTGCTACCACTGTCTTATCTAGTTTTCCATCTGGTGTCTGTTGTTGCTGGTGGTTGGTCCCTGGTGACCCCTTGGCGGTCCCTGGTTACTATGGGCTGTCCCCCTGGTGTTCGGTGTTCCTCTATTTTCCTGGCCATACTGTCTTCGTTCGTCTCTTGCCAGGCTGCATATAAAACATTTTTGCCAGTTGGCATAATTCTCACATCTACACCTGGAACATCTCCACTCACCTGAGTTATTGAAACTCTTTATTTGTGTATTACCATGCCCGTTATGATTACTACTTCTATGGTGACTATATTCAGAATTGTTATTATTATTATGTTGTGGGGTTCGCCTACCCACTTCTCGGTCTCTAATACAGTAGACTCTCAGCTATCCGACTCCTGCCTATTCGACCTCCGGCCTTCCAACCCGCTACTAAAAAAAAAAAAAAAAAAAAAATTAGTACGGTACATATGCAGTATTTGCGGGTGAAGGCGCTTATGCGTGAATCACCAGTTTACCAATGCAGTACGCCAACTGATTCATGTTGTGACAGGAAAGTTTCGTGTTCCTACTTGAGTGTGTAACAGGTGCATCAGTCAGTCTGTGCAGAAGTCAGTCCGTGCGGTTCAGTCGTTCGTGGATTGTTAATTTGTTATAAAGTGTGTATACAGTATTGTTGGTGGCTTTTATTTTTAAGTGAAATATGGGTGACAAACGAAAGAAAGTGGTAGTAACTTTGGAAGAAAAACTGCAAGCAATAAAAAGAATGGATTCTGGTGAGTCGGTAAACAAAATTGCACTGGAGTTAGGAGTTGGAAAAACTACTGTGGGTGATTGGCGAAGAAATCGCGCAGAGATTGAAAAATGGTGTTCTAAGCAAGCAAGTGGCAGTGGCGTGAAAGTTAGAAAAACTATGCAAAAAGGAAAACATGTGGAAGTTGAAGAGGCTTTATATCTGTGGTATGAAAATGTGAGGGGGAAAGGATTGACGGTTTCAGGCCCCTTGCTCCAAGAAAAAGCGATTCAGTTTAAAAAACAGATCGAAGGAGATGATGGTGAGTTTACTGCCAGTGACGGGTGGCTTGATCGCTGGAAGAAACGTTTTGGTGTTTGTCAAATGACGATTAGTGGTGAAGCATTGTCTGCTAATAAGGACGCTGTCCCTGACTTTAAAAAACACTTTTTTGACCTGCTTGATAAGGAAGGTATTTCCGGAGAACAAGTGTACAACTGTGATGAGACGGGTTTGAATTACCGTATGTTGCCGTCTAAAACACTAGCATCTAAACAGGAAAAGGCCACACCAGGGTTCAAGAAGAGCAAGGACCGCATTACAGTTTTAGCTTGTAGTAATTGAGACTGACCTTGATTGGAAAATCTCGCAAGCCTAGGGCTTTTAAAAATCTTAAAGATTTAAGTTCTTTGCCCCTGCATTATACCCATCAAAAAAAGGCGTGGATGAATGGAGAAATTTTCAAAAATTGGTTTGAACAGGAATTTGTGCCACAAGTTGAAAAACATTTAGCTGAAAACAATTTAACAAGGAAAGCAATCCTAGTTTTGGATAACGCTCCTTCACATCCAGCAAATGACCAATTAAAAGATGGAGACATAAAAGCTTTGTTCTTGCCTGCAAATGTTACATCTATATGTCAGCCAATGGATCAGGGAGTGCTCCAAGCTTTGAAAAAGAAATATCGACGTAGGCTACTAAGCTATATCATCGCGACAATTGATAATACAGAAGTTGCGACGGCGCTACAGTCAGTAGACATGCTTGACGTCATCAGATGGGTGTCCGAGGCATGGGATAAAATTCCATCTTTAACACTTGTGCGATCGTGGAAAATTTTGCTGGATCACAGAGCCAGTGATAAGTGGGAAGAGGTAGAACAGCAATGTGATGTGGAAAATGCAACTAATAACACTGCGCTTGTATCGCTGTTAGAAAAAGTTCCCGGATGTGAGGAAGCTTCATTGGAAGACATCACAGAATGGTTGGCAAAGGACGAAATCGAAGAAATTGCAGACGAAGATATTGTAGCGATGGTATTAAATGAACAGCCGATTGAAGAGGAACAAGGTGATGAACCCTCCAATCGTATAACCCACACTCCGAAGGCCTGAAGGCGATCGAGACGGCAGTGGAATACATTGGCCAGCAAGAAGAAGCAACACCAGCAGACATCATATTGTTACGACGGTCTACTCGATCGTCGTAGGTACAGTGGAAACAAAATAAGTACAAGACACCAATCAAGTCACTAATCACACCTTTAATTGTTACAGTAAAACAGTTCGTAATTAACAACACAGTCTACAGTAAATCAAATGAAAATTGTACACACGCAATAAAATGTCCACAAATATTAAAACTCAATTTTATTACAATTATACCGTCTGATTATAAAACGCAACACTTCAATAATAACTACTTGAACGTACACAGTAATAACTCGAACCGCTCTGGAAATATATCACACTAATACTCTCGAACCGCACTATCAAATATCTCGCATTGAACTGAAAAACTAAGGCCGCTACCTGATGTATTTATAGTCACGCTCACACACCAGAAGCTTCCAAACTGCGTCTTATCTCTCGTGAACTACGTAATTACTACGCCCTTGACACAGTCTGAGCGCCCGAGCGAAGCCCGGCACAGTCGAGAAAATTCTCGCAAAATGCGTCTAGTAGCACGTACACCACACGCTTACATCGAGATCCTTCTGGCATATTCGATAAATGCGTACATTGTTCTGTGCTGTCGTAGCAATATGTTTACGTAAGTGGAAGGATATAGCGGCGAGGAAATTAATGCGAGGAAAGAAGCAGGTCTCAATTACAGACTTTTTCAAACCTTAGACAATGTAAGTTTCACTTGTTCTTTCATTATACAGTACGTAGTTTTAGGTTATTATAATTTGACTTATATTAACAACTAATTTGGTTGAAAGCTTTCGTATAAATTAAAACTCATAGTAAAACTCATTCAACTTATTGTTAACTACACATTTTGTTTCGTCCTTCAAATAAAGGTTTTGTGAAAGATACTGTAGTTGCGAATTCTTATTTCATTTCTTTCTAATTCATTTATTACTGTACGTCATTTATAAGGACAAACTGATATGACGTACGCATCCAAATAGCAACAAGTACATTCAACGCAATAGGGTGGCGGTCATTGACCTCACACAGAGGCTGGTATGCCTACGGCTCCGGTGTATCCGACTTTTTTGCTATCCGACCCGGCCGACCGCCACATTAGGTCGGATAGTTGAGAGTCTACTGTACTTTGTAATATGTCTAGGATTCTCTCTAACTCGTTCATATCCTCGATTTCTTTTGTCATTAAAGTTATCTGCACTTCTCGCGGTAAATGTTTACTTACATGCCTCACAAAAGATTTAAACGGTATTTGCAGCTCTAGGTATTTGGCCTCATTGTATAGCTTGGTGACGTATATCGTTATATTATTATTATGGTGTCCTATAAAATTACCAGTTCCCATTATACGGCTACTTAGGATCTCTTGTTCGTCTTCTGTCCAATATTTCCCTTTAAATGCTCTTTCAAATGCCTCGTAACAATCCCACTCTAACCGATGTGCTTCACCCATACAATGGAACTTCCCTTAAAACATTTAATTATTTTTGTTAGCTGTACCTCCCAACTACTATTACTAAACTGGTTGTACTCTCGGGTTTGGTTTATAAATCTCATCGGGTGTATTGCCCTGTTCTCATAGCTAAACGTCTAACTCTATCTCGTTGTGTAGGTCTCTGGTTATTATTACTCTTTCGGTGACCCCGGTAAATTTTTTGTTAATTTCCCCCCGTAATTCATTTTTCACACTGGTTAAATTATTTTCGATTAAAGTACGCGCGTGAATGGACATTTGGTCATTTACACTGACATCTATATTTTGATCTGCCATTTTGAAAAAGATTTGTTTAAATGTATCTTTTTTTTCAAACTGTTGCTCTATATATCTCTAACCTAACAACAACATAACCTAAAAATCGTAATACAACCTATTATTTACGTGTTATGCTATACATTAATCCAATACCCATTCTGTTTCTGCTTGCTGACTTATTTATATAAATAAAATTTTATATAAAGTCACTAGTTTGGGCTGCCATTTGTTAATAAACATTTTTTTAATATATATTGTTATTTATACTTTAGCAGTGACTTACCTTTTGAAACTCACACTATTTACATTGGTGTACAGCACGTGTTGCCAACATAACTTTTTCTTACTCGGGTCCAGGGTCGTATTAAGCGAACATAGCAAAAACAGTTTGGGCGTTTGAAATAATGAGTCAAACAACATTTGGTTTAAACAAAACTTGTGTTTTAATATTCTGAATGACTCAATTATTAATATACAAAACAAAATGGAGTCGTACTCACATATATAATCAAAATGGCGGCGATGTATTTCCGCCGTATTAATTTTACATCAACCTCAATTATTCATATCTTTTTATCTCCAGTATTTAATCTATAAACAAGAGCATTTCTAACAAACTGCAGTTATCATTGATTTTGACTTATTACTTTCTTACGTTTGTACATAAACCAATGCCTCGTGGCTTTGACTGTATGTGCCGGCACTCATTCGCATGCACACTCTCTCCCCATACAGCAAATTAATGGTACATTTTTTACTTTAGAATTTTGAGCTCAAATAATAAACAATGGTGATATAAAATTTAACTTTCCTGAACTTGAAGTGTTGTGTTTTCTCGTCAGACGTTCTCCATTTGCCGGCCGGTGTTCGCCGAACGTTTTACTGTTTTATGTCTGTTCTTTTACTGCACTGAAGTTAGGTTACATTGTGTACTCTGGTTGTTCACTGATTATACTGGTTACATTTTTTTGATCACATTTTTATACTTTTAAAACACTTTGGCTGGCAATAATTTGCCAGCGAATTTTATAACGTGCTACTGCATTGATGGTAGTTTGTCGACTGAGACAGACATATTGGTGTAAATTCGCCAGGTGGAAGGGATAATTCGTCATCAACCTATTGTTCACAGCTGATGACGGCATGGTTTTACATCACAGTTGTTACGTCTGTCGTACTTATTATGACGTTTTAGCATTGTCTGTTTGTCGTTTCGTATGCATATCTGCCGTATGTCATGTACACCAGTGACCTTGGCGTCAAGTCATTCTGGCAAACTGCGTTGTATAATATATATTGGAAAATTTACACCTCATGTCGTTTAATACATTAAATCACAATAAAATTATATTTGCATGTACCTACAAATTCCTACATGGACTTATGTACCGTTACAATACCATACCTTGAGGTGAAATTAAACAAATATTGCTATTTAACGTTAAAGGTGAAAATTACAAGTAATTAGGTGCCTTATTATTTTTAGTCACAGTCATCATTCTCGTTTTCTTCTGAAGTTCACCTTCAGTACTGCTACTGGAATCAAAATCATAACTAGTCTTTCCACAAAATGTCATCCTTACTACCACCCCTGTTACCAGTGTTTATAGTGTTTTTAAACCCCTTTACAATGGATTCACTTTTGAATTTCCCCCAGGACGATTACCCGTTGGGCCAGTAGCTGTATGCCTGGTTTCTTCAACTTGTCTGAAGGACTCAATGCATGGTTTCCATTGCCAGTCACTGTAGTTCTTCCATAAGTGGTCTTAAACAGTTTATTAACAACCACATCTAGAACTTGAAGCTGAGAAGTCATTCCCCCATGGATTATAAGAAGATCAGTGTTCATTTCTGCAACAAGCTTCTTTATTTTATCAGTGTGTGACCACAAAAAGCATACAGAATTAACATGACTCTCTGGTCGACATCCCCAAACAACATTAACGCAATCTGTCATTAATTCTTCTATTTTATAGTCATACACCCCCTTTCTCGTATTCCAAAAACAATCCCAGCTGGTAACTGTCCCTTTGGACGCATTTTTCTCTTCAAAATAGTGTACGGTGGAAGTCTTCTACCATCTTAGTAACGTGTGATTTTTCATTGCCTGTAGATCTAACTATAACCGATTTTGCACCCTTCTTGTACTCAGTAACAGTAACAGTTGAGGTTGTAGGGGGTTTAAAAACTAAGACAACGGTACCGGTCTTGCATCTGTATGGTGATCGGTAGCTGATTTATTTGGAGAAACAAGTGTGGCCGGTCAACGGTGCGGGGAGATGTCTAATGTCTCACGGAAAGTCTATGAACAAATTTGGCAAAACGAATTCATTCAACTCCCTGGTGATTAACAGAGAGTTGGTGTTGTGTTTCACAGACAACTGTCAAAGAATGCTCGTTGTTGGAAAAAAATCATTGTCTTATATTAGGGCTAATCCAAGAAGAAAATCGGCTGCCAATTTCTGCATGGCGACAGGATTCGACTGCTTAGCAGGGCACCTCAACAGGGTCAACATCCTCCCTTCTGGGATGTGCACTCTTTGCACACGCCCTGGAAATAAAATGGAGAAGGACCACCTCCTGGTCTGCGAAAAATTGGATAAAGAAAGACAGAATAGAAAAGACCTACCTGGTCTTTATTGGGAAGCTAATCAAGAATGGGATGAGCCAAACTGAGCCATTGGAAACAACAACAATATTAGGGCTAATACGGTAAGTTGTTTTAGTGTGACTCCTTGTACAGTGTTTAAAAGCAGTGGCTGGAGAGGCAAGCCAGAGTGTAGCAAAATGAAAGCTACAACTGGATAGGAAAGAATGAGAACAATCGTACTCTGTAGAAAGCCAGCGATCAGATAAACACAGCAGTACGGATGCAGGATTTTCGTGAATTTGTTAACAGGTTCACATGCCACACACAGATCAAAATCTGTTCTACATTTAGAAAGGTAACAACAGTCTGGTTTTATGTGCAGCCAGATGAACGACAGAACAGAGGTGCCAAGAAAGGTGTACACGGGAAATCAGAAAGGAAGACAGCGAGGAATGTGTTAAAAGATAGCATTAGCAATGGCTTTACAATGATTAACTTCAAATGAAACATTGGGAGCAAAAGACGGAAAATACAAAAAATGGTCAATAATAGTGAATCCATCAGAGAATATCTAATTGGAAGATATCCAATAAAACCTCAAGAGGCTGTGTGAACTAGCATCTGTACCTGATAAAATCAAGACTTACAGCCTTAGTTATCCTATGGGAAATCCAAGGCCTTTTACAGGCTACATAAACCATAGAGTACTTAACTAATTAATCACCTTAGTGCCCTTGCAGATTTGTCTGTTTACATCTACATTACTATCGTTAAAAATACCATGTCACTTTGTTACAACCCGTATTTATTCAGTTCACTGTAGTTCTCATGTTAGCCACTGGAGAACAGCACCAGACAGGCACAGCTGTGCATGTCATACATTTCACAAACTGCTTGTAACAACTGTCTGCTCTTTACCAGTTTGTAAAACAGCTGTCCGTTGGATCATTTGTGACTACCAGGTAGATTTATTTGTTTGTACAATGCATAAAAAAAATCACATTTTTTTTTTTTTGGTACCAGCCACCTAAGGACCATATGCCAATTTCATTTCTTTATTCTTTTCTTTTTCTCCAATATTCTCTCATCTTTTCACTGTGTCTCTTCTTCCTGTCTTCAGTCCACTTAGAACCTGCATTTTTATCTCTCCTACCCAGGACTCCTTCCTTTTTTTAACACTTTTCCCTGAAAAACTTCTCTTTTTCTGCGTTTATATTATCTTTTTTTTTTTAAATCCTTTTGGACTTCTTTAATCCAACTTGATGTTGACTTCTTCCCCCACAGATATTTGAAGATCTGCTTTGTTAACCTATTGTTGTCCATTTGTAACAGTACAGAATGGGGTAAAACCACTTTTAATCATTGTTCGATATTGGGCAGTAACACAAGTTATGTAAAAGCGAATCAAATTCAACTTGCGGCGTAGGAGCGTGCAGCTGAGTCAACAGCTATTTTTAGCCGTACCAATCGATGAATCGACGGAAACACCACTCACCATGGCCATATACAGGCACAAAATCTTAGTTATCAAAGGACGTCACAAATACGTCACTAGAACGTCACGGAACGATCCCTCGTTTTGTGATACCGGAATGTGGTCTTGATGCCGTTGAGATGTATAATTTCACCAGCGGGGAACATTCTGCAGAGAGGGGAATACCACGTGACCAGGTTTTATATTGGCTGCTCTCTGTGCCAGCTCCTTCTGTTTCAACTGAAATCTGATCCCGGCCGGGTCTCCGTACAACTAAAGTCCACGGACAAACAAATTTTAACTTTAAACAGTACAAATGTGATTCAAACAAAGTAAATTTCAATATCAACAAGTGTCGACAGTGATTGACAAATAAATTCAACATTCAAAAAACAGTTCGGACCTTTATAACTAGTGTAAAAGGAAAGTGCGTCTGAGGAATAACTGCCACGTGGAATAACAAAGACAGCGATAAAGTACAGAAACAGATCGATCAGCCTTCTGATGCAATTATCCTTTTCTAAATCTTTTTTATTTAAGAAATGAGATCTCAAATCTAGAATTGGTGGAGAAAATGTATGTAAGAGAGAGAGCGAAAGAATAGGTACTGGCGAGTCTAATAGCATAAGTTTTTATTATTATTTTTTACTATAACCAATTATGTATGTCGAGTAAGGACTTGCTCATTACCCATATAAAGAGGGTAATATGTTTGCATTCATAAAAAAGTAAACGAAAGTGAAAATAAAAAACTAATGTCGATTTCACAATAACCACGTGTAGTGTAATTTATTAAAACTTTACCTCAATCTGTTTGCGTCATTTAAATCCTCGCTTAACGGATGCTGGGGGTTTCTGGATAAAGGTAAGAGAAGGAATATCAAAGGTAGGTGGTATTTTGGGTATTTGAAAGTTTATTAAAAATTCATATATATGTAACGCTACACATTCTATATAAATGTCCAAACAATACTAGTCTTCCTTTTCTCATTGTTTCTGATATATTTTCTATACTTCGATATATTTTGTCGTTACTTCTTAATTTCCAACCTTCTGAAGTTTTCCGTGGGCCTAATATTTTCCTAATAATCTGTCGTTCCAATATTTCTAGTATGTCTTGTAACGGTACAGAATGAAGGGGTTTATAATTTAAAGATTTTCAGTTTTAGTTTAACCTGAGTATATTTTTGGTCACAGACTATAGCTCCGTGTGAGGTACAAAATGGTACAGGAATGTAAGAGTTATCAGCAAGGGTGCGCATTCACGCGTACGCGCACACATGTCGGCCAACGTTCCCACGGAAATGTCACACCTCAAAAATTCCTTTTCACCCGGCACTAGATGACATAGACTCCTCGAGAGGTGCTCGTCCAATGAGAACGCAAGTTGCCACAGGCAGTAGGACTTTGGCCATCTTGGAAACGTCAAAGTCGGAGTTAGTCGGCTAATAACATCCAACCCGCGCAGTTGTGTGGGCTAGCGGGCTTCCAAAACTTTACTTTAGAAATGTAGACCGACCGACAGAAAAGTGTAAATAAAGAACGGTTCAGTGTACAGGCTCGCGAGCCGAACATTTATTAAAACTTTCAAAAATGTGGTCTAAATTATAATTTAAAGTGGTATAAAAAGGTGAATAAACTTACAACTAAAAGGGCAGTAATTAACTTTGAATAATTCGACAGTGTAACATCAAACTAAAATGCAGTGAACAATGTGGACGAACTAAAACATGCGGAGTGCGACACGTGGTCTGCAGGGACGCCGCCAGTCAAGTAACCAAATATCATAAACTAATCACTATATAAAAAATTTACAAAAGCGCTAAATTTAAATAAAAGGGGTAAAAGTATGAATGAAGTGTATGAGCAAATACTGGGTTGTCTTAATAGATAATTGTAGTATAAGTTAAGCTGTTTTTTCTTTCAACATGTGTTTCTTATTTACATAACGTATTCCATACGTTAGTGGACAATGTCCCTGTAGAGATCATTACAGTAATATGAAAAGTAAAGATATAGAAATATGTAGAGTAAACAGTGGAGGAAGTTTTATGTAAATGGGAATATAACAGGAATATCTTAATACAGTAAAATAAAATAATATTTTATTGCAACTTACTATATGTGTGTTAGAATAATCATTTCAACCACCTAAGTTCATTTTCTGTGCTGGTAAATTCGCTATACGAAAAAGGGTTCCACCACTAGATGATCTGGCCAAATAAACGAAAGTTCAAGGTAAGTGGGAGTGTGTTGTTATTAGTTAATATATTGATAAAATTGTAAAAAATTACAGTCTAAATTATAATTCAATGGCTAGATATTCGCTTGCATATTGGCATTCTGGCTTCACTACTGTACTGTACTGCCTTGTTTTCGCATTTTTAGATATGCACTTTTTATTGTAAATATCTTTAGTTATACCATGGCTATAACTATATGGCTATTTTAATAATTTCTGTTTTTGAATACTTTTATTTAATATGTTATTTTATGGATTTTCCTATTGTTTGCTTCGTGTAAAATGTGACCCGTATGTCGGAAATATAAATATGTATATTTTTTGTTTAATATTGTGATGAATCTTAATTATAAAACCACACTGCAATCTAATTACATGTCTCCCTTAACACTTCCCTAAAGTTGTTGAATAAGAGATAAAAAATATGACATGCTTTAGACAATTTTTTTTTAATAACACATAACGCAAGTGGTTATGTAGCATTATGGTAAGTTATATCACATAACAAAAAACTTTTTTGTATTAACCAAAAATAAGAAATGGAAACATACCTTTCTGGTCTACCATAGCATTGGGCGCCAGCCCAGCTTCTTTTGATGACACCCACGCAGACAAGCAGTCGTTTTCATCTTGACCAAGATGTATGGTTAGCATCTGCAACACATAAGCAAAACCGTACAGATACTATTATTGTAAAGCCAGCTGAAACAATATAATATGATGGGTAGTCAAAAGTCAGCTGCACTGATATAAAAAATGCAACACGTAGAATACTTATGGAAATTTTATTATTTATCTGAAAGTACAACTGAAGATTTACTTTTCTATAAAATCGTCAAGTTTATTTAAACACTTGTACCATGACACGAGGTTTTCAATGCCACTGCTGAAAAATTCTCAACCAATATCCGATAACTACTCCTGCGCTGCATTTTGAACATATTCATCATTATCATCATCATCATCATCATCTTGAAGAACTAAACCAAGAATGGTTTGTTCTGGTCTCAAATAGGCAAAGATTACAGCTGCTCACTCCAGCAATTCCTCGGACGTCCCACACCTCTCCGCCCCCTTGGCTTATAGTTCCATAGTTCTTTGTTGATGCGGCAGTCATCCATTCGGCAAAGATGTTCCCACCAATTCAGCCAACACTGGGTGATCCTGTCGAGTATACTCATAATATTCAGTTCCTGCCTTCTATCTGTGTTTCTTCTATGATCATGGAGAGTATACCCTGGCATATGCCTGAGAAATCTTATTGCAGCTGCTTGGATGCAACTGGGCTGGCCTTTTGTTAAAATCCAATTCTCAGACCCATAAAGAAGTGTGGGAAGAGTCTTGAACATATTCGTCAGTATGGTATTGCCGCTTTGCAAGGACCTCATTCATAGGATCACACACACAGAAACCACACAGCACAAAATCAGGATTGTACAAAGGATGATCTCACTTTCCCACTCCTCCCATTCATATTGTTACAATGGTCTAATGATCGTTGTATGGTACAGTGGAAAACAAAATACAAGACACCAATTTTGTCTCTAATCACCAGCTTTAATTATCACAATTAAACAGTTTGTAATTAACAACATAGTCTCTTACAACAAATCAAATCAAAATTGTTCACACAGAATAAAAAAATGTCAACTTGTATAAAACACAATTGTATTACAAATGTACCGCACAATTATAAAACATGTAACACTCCGCCACAATACGTTGAACCACAATGTAATAATTCACAACTCAAACTCACTTTGTAATCGCTCGATAATAACTCTGAACTATAATACTACGAACCGCATTCCAATAAATCGCAACTCAAACTGACTGAGCATCGCTGGGTACTTGTATTTATACCCTGCCAAAAATCTAGATTATTCAACATACTACGCATTAACTCTACACTACAATGTAATTGATTGCGGCCTTGACACAGTGCGCGCGGCTTCTGGTACAGTCTAGGAAAGTCTCATGAGTGTATGCTGAAGTCACATACGCATGCAACATTACAGCCGGATCCCTCTGGAACATTAAAGAAACACGTACATTGTTCTGTTTCTTCAGAACACATGTAGATACTTAGAGATAATACAGTGCACGCTTCCATGCAAAATACCTAATTCAGCCAAAATTTTGTCCACTGTGACTTGCTTATTTGCAAACAACAATTAATGAACACATTCAACGTTGTAATCCGTTGCCAAAGTTGACGGCCTTCCTGCCAAATAAAAAAAAACCAGCCTCAATATCCGTGTGGCCATTTCTGAACAACTTGCACTATTTTTTGATAGTCTGGTGGAAATTGCTTTATTATCGTACAATTTCCTCAACTGACAATGAATTTCAGAAAGGTTACACCTCCTTGCCCACAGAAAATGAGCCACTGCTTGGATTTCTAATTTGAACGCTACTAGCAAATGATGTGACAAGCTTTGTGGTTAACAATGGACTAACCATTCCTACCAGGTGGGTAGCGTTACTACTGCTGACAGAAATGGAAGTTTACCAGTGCTGCCAGCCACTTTAATCACGATATCTTTTTAGTTAGGCAAGTGCAACTAATTTATTGACCCCCCCCCCCCCCCCGGTGTCATTAATCTTAGGGTGGACACATCAAATCCTTGTCTCCTTCCCCTGTGATGAAAGGAAAATCATTTTTAGTAAAATCCAAATTCATTATAATAACTCTCTTGCAGGCAATGAGAACTATGCCCAATGAATTAACTATAACGAATGTTGTAACAAGACCCTGTATGCTGTAGTTACAAATAAAGAGAATCAAAGAAAAAATTGTATTTAAAAAAAAAATTTCTGAAAAAAAAAATTTTTATGTTTGTTTATAGTGTAGATAATTTGGAATTAATTCTGTTTTATTGTTTTAATTGAATTTTTAAAATTTAATAAGGTAATTTTTAATTAATTCGCACTTCTTGAAGATCTTAACAAAGTCCGGAGTTAAACAGATTAACTCCTGTCAGCAATCGATTAACGACTTTCCGTGTTGCTCCAGTATCTCACCTGGTGTTAATATTTTCTTCTTTCAGGAAGTCTCGTTGCTTAATTAAAACCTTAAATTACCCTGTGAAATAATTTATAAATCCATACAATTGAAATTAATTGATTTATTAACAGAATTAAATAATGATCGATATTAAATCGATTTTGAGCAATTGTCGACTCCGTCTCAGGAATAAATCGATATGTTCATACAGGTTAAAAATTCTTATAAGATTATAAAAGGTTCTTGGAGCGATTATATTATAATAGTCAGAGAAGGGCAGGACGAGAAAGTATAACATTTACAATAAATTATTTTAAATAATTATTATCTAACAAATGTGAATAATCTTTATAAAATGTTTAATATAGTTGAGTTCTCAAACCAATACTGCAGGCGCTGTAGTCATTCAATGTTGGAAGGCAGTGCAGCTCGATTCCATGATGGCGGACATCAAAAGTGGAGAGGTTATTCGTAATATTCGTCACGAGCAAATCTCACAATAAAATCAACTTTACAACTGTTTTAAAGATCCCCGAACTTGTGTAAACTGTCTAGGATGTTGTTTGGGATAGTCTGGATGAGTGTTCCGTGTCCACTGGTGTTAATTATTTTATATTATATGTGTTCACTGGTATCTGTTCACTACGCAAAACGGTTATTCTGTTGTAGCTTGAAATGTTACTAATATGTAGTTTTAATGTTTTATATCACTGGTATTATGTAGTGTGGTGTTCGTTTTCACTGTTGTCGTTGAAGGTTTTATATGTTTTTACTGGAAAAGTGTTTATTTAAGTAACTCTCGTTCTCAACGAATTTTTTAGGTAACCTTAGTACTTCATTATACGGTTTTTAAAGAACACAATTTCACATGAACTGTTCAGTTTGAGCGTTAACAAAGAACTAACTAACTTCCTTCACTTTAGTAAAAATCTTGCCAAGTTAATATTGGAAAAGTATTGTTAAAATAATTGCGACTTCCCATATACATGATTCCAAATTACATTATATATGGAATAATTTTAGTTTATTATTCGCTTTCATGAATTATTAACCATATAATTGGTTTATTTATCTCATTCTGTTTAATTTAATATGTTATAGTCCATATCTGTTGAGATTTTTGTTGAAATTACCAAATTTCTTTCTTTTTGGAAATCTAGGCCCAAAACTTGGTTTCCGCCTTCATATACTTTTACTGCCATTTTAAGTGTTATTAATACCATTATAATAAATTTCAAATGGTCATAAATCCCTTCCTTTCCTTAATTACATATAAATTGAACATTTGAACTGGTTTTTAGTGATAATTTCTGAATTTAACATTCCTCTTTAAAAATAGTTAATTTATACATTTCAAAAATTTTCAATAATTTAAGGTATTTTTCTATATTACCTTTTTAAATCATAGGTTCATTTACAGTAGCTGTTAATTGACCTACCTTACCTAAATCTTGCCAGTTTACATGATTCATAGGTGAATTAACTGGTTTATATTGAGTTTCTGTGAATTCATTATTTGGCCTAAAGTTTAGTATTTTACATGTATGGGTTTTTTCAAATAAATTTACTTCTACTCCTCCTATGACCCTTAATCGCTATCATGACATAAAATAAAATTGTTTACAAACTCATTGAGATGTGTAGCATCTAATTCATGCTACTGTTATAAAAATAATAATTAACATCACTCAGCATTCTGTAAAGTTGGACATGTTTGCTGAAATTGTAGTTAACGTACATTTAACTCCTTTTGTTAATTAATACAGCATACATACTGAAACATTTTAATTGGTATGTATGCTGTTATTTAACTAATATAACTTATTCTAGACATATAAATCTTATTGTATAAGAACTCTTTCAAAAATATGGAGTTCATGGCTTGGAACAATATTAGCCGTTTAAACGTTTTAATCCTATGAACACTTAAACTATTACCAGTCCTTTCTGTTATTATTACTATTATTTAACATCCCCATATATAGTAAACATTTCCACCCAAACTTTAGTTATTGTCATTCCTACAAATGTCTTCCTACAAGTGACATAAAATAATGAAATATTGGAAATACCTTCCATTTTATTATTTCATGATTTGCCAATTATCAAATATAAAAGTTGTTTTATAGCATATAGTTTAAGTCATAGTAACACTACAACTTTAAGTTTATTATATTTCAAAAACACTTACACTAGTACACTTTCACTGGTGGTTCTGACTTATTGAGTCTTATTATTCTCAGACCAGACCTTTAGTCATTATGGAGTGTGAAGATTTGTTTATTTTTTTATCACACAATAACTTTAGTTGGTGCACCTCTTATAATACTATATAACACTTTTGTTTATCAATAATTACAATTTTATAGGGTATCGGGATGTTTAATTGTATCTATGGGTTTGGGGTTTATGGTAGTTAATAATAGGTTTTATAATGGTCCTTCCATCCTATTTCTTCCTTTCTTCTCGTCTTCCTTCTTGTTTTCAATCTTGGGTAAACCAAGGTACTCAGTGTTATCTCGACTGATGGTTGGTTCGGAGTATCTTCTTTATTTTTTGATACTGACTTTACTCTTCTTTCTTGGTTTCAGGGTATTGTTTATCTCCTGATAATAAACTTTATTCTTCTTTCTTCTTGTGGCGGGTATTTTGTTGTTTCACCACTCCTAATCTGATTCTTTCTTGATTTTGTGGTATCTTATTTGTCTCCTGCTCCTAACCTCCTGGGTAAATTCCTGATTTTATAATACGAGTTTTCCTTAATTCTTTCTTTGACTTTTAATAGTGGTATTTTTATAATTTAATGATCGTTTTTCCTTTATTGTGGTTTTTTCCTTTGAAGTAATTGAATTTCATTCGATATTCTTTTAGTATATGTAATGTAATTATTTTTTATGATCTTAAAATGAATTAATTATTGGTGGAATATCTGTCATGCTACAATGTATACACCAACAACCTATTTAATCAGGTTTTTATTCCAACGCCTCTTGAACAAATAAGATAAACTTTTTGCAGTGTTCACTAGAATAATCATTCTTTACAATGGTATAAGAAGCAAAACTATGTTAACAAATCACTGAACTACAACTAATAATTGACAGAAACTTGGCAGCCGACTTGAACCAGCTGTAATACAGACCACTGGGCTGATGTGATATGACCACTGAAAGGTTAATGATAAATCATTCAACAATGTGTACAGAATATAATTCACTGATCACTGTTTTTTCAGCTTAATACAAATTTTATTTTTCGTTTATACCAAACGTGTCACATTCCATGATGAGCCATTGACAATTTATGGCTCGAGTGCCTCATTAAAAAATCAGAATGAGTTTGATGTTTAGAAATCTAATACTAGTAATAAGTTGCAATAATACCATGTTGTTCTTATCTAATTAAATCAAAATTTTCAGTTTACAGTAAAATACTCATAACAAGTATTGGCTCCAACAAATACTTACCCCTGTTTTCAAATCCACATTAAACCAGTTGGGTACATAAACCATCTTGAAACGTGCTTTAACTTCCTCTTCAAAGTCTACTTGACCTAGATCTTCCACTTTACATGCCTGTAAACAAAACAAAAAATGAATTTCTAAGTTTGCTTCAATATTACACAAAACCTTTATTTATTTTACACAGTGCAATAGAAAATATAACAAATCTTTCTATCTACCCAACTATATCAAGCTCTTAGTTCAGAGAAATTGTACAGTCTAGGAATCTGAAGGTGTTAACCTGTTCTCATATTTCGTTAATTGTCTATGACTATATTTGAACTTGTGTTTCTATTGGTTTATAAACACTACCCTTCACAGCAACGGGTATGTGAAAAAATTTTCATAATACTTACAGACTGTGGAAAGCTTTTTCACTAGAACATACCTTAAGTACATCATACACAGCGACATTGTTTTCAGTGTCTTGCGTGAGAATGTGCCGTTTGTCGTTAAGAATGTGGAACCTCCTCACCGCCGACCCGCCTTTTATTGTCATTTCTGGCCGTGTGCTTACAGGCTTCAGTACAGTACCACAATCACCTTCGTCACCGCCGCCCAGATTGCCATCGTTCACCCAGTCTCGTTTTGGGATTTGCTGAAACCAAACATCAAACCTGTAACACACATGTACAGACTACAAGCACGATAAACACCCAAAATAGTATTTCATCCAGTGACCCAAACAACTGCAAGGTTGAGTAGGCCTAAGGATACGTGCATAGCGCGGAATACTAGCATAGGAGCTTCATATAGATGATCGAACATAGCATATCCCACATGTATGAGAGGTGTGCATACCGAGGATGAAATAATGTCTGATACATGAGAATAGTGAACAGTGTCGAGTTCTGTGCAACTGGGCTGGCCTTTTGTTAAAATCCAATTCTCAGACCCATAAAGAAGTGTGGGAAGAGCCTTGAACATATTCGTCAGTATGGTATTGCCGCTTTGCAAGGACCTCATTCATAGGATCACACACACAGAAACCACAGAGCACAAAATCAGGATGTGAAGTTACTCACTTTTTACCCACTCTTCGTAAAATAACACTTACCGCTGCCAGAATTTCACTTACCGTCATGTTCCCCGTAAAACTTATCTTTTGAAAACTGCCCAAGGTCGCCACGATATTTTTCTAAAAGGTAAAATATCGAAAACTTATACACTCTTGCCCTTATAAAAATCCCGCGATCTGACTGTAATAAAATTCAGAAAACCCCCGATTTCGTTAGACGAATTTTTTCCACAGAAATGAGGAAGTGGCAATGACGAAATAACTTAGACTAACACATTATTTCAAAGAGAATCATTATTTTTTAATGAGCAATTACCAACAAAATATTCATGCTATTAATCTTTTAACAACTTGACTTTAAAATTTTCGTACACTTTTACACTATGTTTTATCCAATTATATTTACATTCTATTACTTACTACTAGACTGCCCAGCCTGCAATGCACTCACACATTTATACACACTATTTATTAACCCCTCAACATCTTAAAAATTTTTGTTTTAACTCGGGGAACCGCACTAGAGCGAGGCCGACCAAACACGTGGCATTGTTCCGCGCTTACAAAAGGTCTGTATTGAATCGTTTTACTGCCTACAATGTCACAAATTTTTCACTGTGGTGGATTGATTAACTTCTTGGGTCCCGGTCGGTGTTAAATCGTTATTACACTTGATTTATCCATATGTAAGAGTTCGACCCGACCGGGGCCCGCGAGTCGTAACTACGTGTGTATTGTACTCTGTAGCTCGTGGACTGTGTGGCGTCCCTGCTTGAAGTCGACCGTCACTGAGAACGTAACAGGTACATGTTGCTTCGTTGAGTCGCAGGAAATGAGCAGTCACGGCCATCAGGTTTTCGTCGCCGTATACTGTTGATTTGCTGAGGCATATTCAGTTTATGCATGGATTATAGCTGGTATATGTGTGTGACCAGAGCTTAATATTGGACTTGGCTCTGATGACGTCACCAACAGTAGGCGGAGTTTAATGCGACTTCCGGGAGGTCTTAGAGAAGACGACGAATATTTTTATGCTCTGGCCATCTTAGTTTTTTGTCCAGAGCGTCCTTTGGAGCGCGTGCAGGTGTAGTTGCGCTTGAGCGTTGACACACATTTACAGAGTTCTTAGAATTTTTGTGGAGGTGCGAATTCCTCTGCCGCATTACTCAACAACAACCTGCGTCTTATTGCTTTGTTTCACTGTTCTGTTACACTGACTGTTATACGTTGCACAATAATACCGTTATTTCGACATATTTTATAAGGCTCCCGACCGAAAATGAAATGAATACAAATATATAAATGCCCCAAACGGTTAAAATAAAAACACCCAAAAATTGACCCGCTACAATACCCCCTCGATGAGAATTCTGCTGTTCACGACAGAAGAAATCTCATCGATAACCCCGAAGAGGACCGGTGAGGAAACTGGTGCCAACAACCCCCTGGTTCTTAATCTCATGGGTACCCGACCCCCCTGGCTCAGCGACCATGGACTCATCTGAACGAGATCACTGGACTTCTCCGTAAGAGATCCCAACACCGAGAAATCGAACAGACTCGCACCACAGCGCACCTCGCCTTTTAACATGCTACCCCCAAAAATCCTCAATCCCTGGCTAAAATTATTCCAGCTCCTCCGCCGATATGTTCCCCTTTTTGGCAAGCTGGGCTGCCTTTAGCAAATACTGGGCTCACACATACTAACATTACATGTTACCATAACACATTAAAATAAAAAATTTCTTTTAAAATTTATTAAAAATTTAAAAAATCCGAAATTCAAAAAAAAACATAATATTTTATCAAAAAATTCTCTTCCTTGTTTTTCTAAATTGTTGTTTCAAATGAATTAACCTAGACATTTCTACTAATCTAAACACATTTCCTTACTCTAACATGAGAACCACTTATAGTCTACCAATACAATACAATACAATAAAATAAACCTGGTTAATGCACACATAATAAAACAATCATTATCCAAAATATTCATTTGCTGGCAGGCGAAAATCAAGTTTTTTTTTTTCAAAAAAAATCAAATTCCCCAAAAATTTTAAAATTCAAAAAAAATTTACATTTTGTTTAAAGGTTTCATTTATATTTAGAAATTATTCAAAACTGGTTTAAAGTGATTAAATAAACAAATAAAATTAATTCCCTACTATACAAGTTTAGTAGGTGTCTGACCTCATCAGCTGATAGAAAGTAGGTCAAGTCCAAAACCCTTGACCCACATATGTTACATATACTCTCTGCACCTACATTAAACATCTGTAACAATCTAACTCAAAGCACAAAACATAATAAAATAAAATATTTAAAATGAACAAAATATTAATATAAATAATCATCAACTTGATATTTAAATTATTTAAAACAAACAATTCTGGACTTTACATTATTTTCAAATTTTATCAAAATTCTGTCACTGGTTGAAAAAAATAAACAATTGTATATTCTTTATCATGGATCTCTCTTTTTGCTTAACAATCTTACTCTTCATTTAACAATCTCGCTATACTTTACCATGGGTGATATAAATTATTTATTCTCATTTACTGTATTACATCTGTGTACATATATAAACTTTCTCCCCCTGACTCTAATATTCATCAACTTCAATTATCATGACACCCATCTCTATCACAATCTCTACTAATCAGGACACTCTAAACCCCAACTTACCATTTAACACAATTCGCCGCCTTCTCCCATTATAAAATACTCTCTAACCCTTTGTATATAGGATACGTGTTTCCCCTACCCAAAAACTCATTTCCCTTATTTGGCCCCTGGTCTTTACCTAAGGCGGCCCCTTCCCCACAAAAATCTATCCCTATCCCGTCCCAACCCTTGTTGCGGACTCCTACATGACACTACCCCCAAATACAAAATTGCCATCCCCAAAATTCTCAATCTCATTACATTACTACAATACACAAAATAACCTCATTAATTACAAACAACAATATACCACTCAAAATCTACATAAAGTCTCCATTACCACTGTGTCAACATCAATACTACTTACAATTCTACAACATACCTTACTTCAAAACAACATTACATCATCTTCATCTCTATCATTTCAAATTCAACTTAGCATTTAACTTGGACAGATATATGTGTCCCATAAAACATTTATCACCCATGAATTATCTTTTATTTTATTTCTCATATTCTTTTTATCCTTACTTCAAAATATCTGTAGTACATTAAACATAGCATTGAACATTAATAACTTGTAACCTTTATAACTAACCTACCAGTGACATCATTGCTGATCAGCTGATCTCCTGACATAATTAAAACACCATGAATACCATTCAAAATTGAACAATTACATGTAATACATTATCAACACTTACTCCTATTATGTTGATTGCCTGCCAGGCGGCTAATTATTGGCTTAGAAAAAAAATACACATAATAAAATACATTTTGTCAACAACTATATCTAACACACAACAATAGAATGATACCTTTAAAATTATAGTATGAACCTTATATTACGGGTTTGAGCATATAATTATTTGAACAGAGCACAAGCATTTTTGATTGGATTAAACCTTGAATAAGCAAAAATTTTTATGTCATAAAATTTTACATTCGTGACTCCTTTACGTCACCTCCCAGCCACACACTCTATTTCAAATTATGGAGGACTGTCTCGCCCTTTCGCTTCCACAGAGACTGTATATTTTGGAGCAGGTTTTTTACCTCTCCGTGTCTCTGCTTCCGCTGTTAAGTTTTAAAGTAGTGAACATCATCATGTTCTTGTTCTATAATCATGCACCCTTAAAACGGTTCTACCACCGGTCTTGCTACCCCCACGCGGGCAGAGTGGCAGCCGCTGTTCCATAGTTTCCGGGAGATTTCCTCTAATTGTCCCCCCATTGAATTTCAAATATACACCAATTTCAAGTCAGCTATGGTCAAGGGACTTGATATGACCATAGCTGGCCGCTAGCAAAACCATGGTTAGTGCTGGTAAGACAGTAACCGCGCGAAAAGTCGAGGAAATCTAAACTTTTATTTCACTGCCTGTTTCACATCAATATTATTATGTGCGACACGTTATTTAGTATTGTGTGTAAAATTTTTACTTTACACGGATAAGGTGTGCCGCACATTTATCGCCAGTTTGGCCTCCGATGGAGGTAACACTCACTGCTACCCCCAACCCTTTTCGCTACTTGTGAGAGCACAGGCCACCCCCACAATAGCCCCTTAACAACTAACTAATTACTTCACAATTGAAAATTAACCTTTCTACAATTCGATTACTTAAAATTTTCGAATCCATTATTAATATTTATTTTTCATCATCTCTCAGTTATTATTACCCTTCAAATCATTATCTCAAGTTATTTTCATTATTGAAGTTAAAATTCGTTCCATTAAGTTAAACATTTGTGTACATTTTATTATATTTGACTTGTATCATAAAAATTTTATACTTACAGTCCATAATTCATATACTGACATACACAACTATATACACCATACACCACTACTCCAAGTAACCTCTGAAACATTTAACAAAAAGTTATTTCAAATCAACAATTCATCATTTAATTACCAACTTCACTTCTCGTTAAACCATTTAAATTCATCCGAAAATTCAATTATATAATCTTTGAATTAATCAAAACATTTAAAACATTTCAAATTATTTTAATTAAATTAATTAAACATGTACAATTAGCCAATTACTGTTTTCAAAATTAATACGGTAATATTATTATTACAACAATCATCTACACACATATTGTTTACTTAACATTTAGTCCAGTCGCCAGAGTAAAAATAATGGTAAAATTTCGTAAAAAATTGAGGCAAAGTGATATTTGGTATAGTTATTGAAAAAGGTCTAAATATCGGTTTAAAATCATCTTTGCATGTTTATAAGGTCAGGCTTTAAAAAAAAACCTTATTTAAGGGCAGCGCGCGGTAAAATCGATAAAAACGTTTACATTCCGTGAATTTCTTTTCTTACTAGTAAATAAACCATTGGATCATGATAAAGTCTTCATTCTTTTTGTTTAAAATAGTTCAAATATTAATAGTAATAAAATCAAAATAACGATTTTGTTATTATTTCATCGTTAGGAGTATTAAATCGATAGACGGAATGGTCAATTTTAACAAATCTTCCTCTGTTGAATAATATTATTAAATATGTGTATCTTAATATACATAAAAGTCATTGTGTGTATTTATATTTCACACCTCCTACTAAACCACTGGACCGATTTCAACAAAACTTAGCACAAATATTTTATGCAACGGGAGAACCAACATAAGATAGGTGTTTTGGGCCCTGGGGGATGTCAAAAATGGAAAATATGAAAATACCGCATGTAGGGTATCAAATTAAAGGGAATTTCAATGCAAGTAACAATTTTTCATGCATATAAGCACTATTGAAAATTCTTGGGCCCTGGGGCTCAATAAATGGGTGGTTTTGGGGGAGGTCAAAAATGGAAAATATGAAACTGGACCGATTTCCACCAAACTTGGCACAAATTTTTTACGCAATGGGAGAACCAACATAAGATAGGTGTTTTGGGCCCGGGGGGATGTCAAAAATGAAAAATATGAAATATGAAAATACTGTGGGGTATCAAATTAAAGGGAATTTCAATGCAAGTAACAATTTTACATGCATATACGTACTATTGAATACATTTGGGCCCTGGGGCTCAATAAATGGGTTGTAATGGAGGGGTGTAAAAAATGGAAAATATGAAATATCATATGTGACATGCATATACGCACTATTAAAAATTTTGGTTTTTAAAAATTTTGGGCTCAATAAATTAGTGGAATTGGCGGAGGGGTGATGTCAAAAATGGAAAATATGAAAATACCGCACGTGGGGTATCAAATTAAAGGGAATTTCAATGTAAGTAACAATTTGACGTGCATATAATTTATCATATAATTCTAAGGCTGTTTTCACAATTAATAAGTCTGCATCATCGTCAGCTTGTTTAACGTTAGCTTTCTTCTTCCAAATATCTCGTTAGAATTTCAATAAATCGAGTTTTATTAGTTTTATTCGAAAGAAATTGTTCTTGGGTCACTGTGACACACATATCTTCATAGAATAAAATATCTAAAGAGGAATTTTGATTGGTACGGCGATAACGCTCCATAGCTTTGATGCTGTTAGAATTGTTTGTATAGCCATCAAAAACTACAGTAACTTTTGATCCAAAGTGTCTCTTGACATAATTTACGTATCTTTGAAAAATACATTTGAACTTGTCATTTTTTGACCATACTACTCTATGCAGTAACATACCACCATCAATTGTGATATATCGTTTTATTGATATTTATATTTTTTGATAATAGGTTACTGTTCACTATTTATTAACTGAATTCTTCGAGCGCCATCTTGTTACCAACTACGTATGAAAAAATATACGTACTTACCGTTTTTTGGGTCCTCGGGTTCTTTTTGGCGAACAGGAGATCAGAATGGTTTATTTGCAATAACTAATTTAATTCACATTTAACTATCCAGATCAATATTATTTTATTAGATTCTCCAAAAGAAACACCATTAAGTTATAAATTTTTCGGTCAAAATACAAAATTTCTTTTCTCCCTTATACCTATTAACTTTCGTAATTTAAGTATGTTTAAGTATTCGTAAAAATGATCATTTTGCTTAAGCAGTTTTCAAACTAAGATATAACATAAATACAGACAATTCTCTACAACTAAGACATAACGAAAACCAGCGCTTACACACACACACACATAACCATTCCCCGATTTTAAGAGCTCATAATTAGAAAGTGTTAAAATTTTGAATATTAAACCATAGTTGAAGAGTTGTGTTTTCTTTATATTATTGTAGGTTACTTAGCTGATTTTTAAGTCCAGAAGAAGTCATGATTTTTTAAGTCCACGCACACGCGTTTGTTTTAATTAACGCTCAGTTTTATATTTCCACCACTGCCATCATTCCAAGAAAACTGTTCCTTTTACTTGATTTAGATATGCTTTAAGTTACATTTGGTTGTTTTTTCGGTCTTCACATTTTAGATACGGGCCCATCGGCGAACACAATAACTTCGCCCGAAAACCGGCGAGAGCCGGGCAGACGCACAGTGGTTAGCGTCTGTACCACTCAGATGTTGTTTTGCGACTATTTTTTCGGTGCCTCACACAATTGCTGGCGTGACACACCCAGGATAGGCTCTGACGAAACCGATGACACACAGTTGTTATGTAAGTTGCTGACGCAACACATCGCCTGATGTCTGGTTGTGTAACGTGTTTACTGTTACATAACGTGTTCGTCATTGTCCTTGAACTGAGTTTGGTACAGTTGCCGGTTATTAAAACTGTTTATATGAATATTGTTGAATCATATGGTCTTTACCGTCTCAAACAATGCTGCCATCGTCTCGATCGCTTCAAATAAGAAATTTACCGTTCGGTCATAACATTTTTCTATCACTCGACAAGTTATTTATTATTAAAAAATACAAATCCTGTTATTACCCCAGGTATGCCCAAAAATGCCCCGCTACAATACCCCCTCAATGAGATATTTTATGCCGAAGCATAAAAAATCTCATTGACACACTCATACTTGCTAGAGGGATCAGCCAGGATATGTCGCCACAACCCCCTGTACGGTTTACAAACAAGAATAATCAACTCACCCTTGGTCCGGTGACTGTGACTGCATCTGCATGACAATACTGGACTTCTCTCTCGAGATCCCAACACCGTAGAGTCAGACAGATACTCAACGCCCCTGCCCTGACGCGCAGGCCAGCTCAGGTCCGCCGCCACAGCATCACCAAACACTGAAACAACAAATCAAAATATTAAATAGTGGCCTTATACAACACCATATCCCCAACTGATCTGTTTCCCCCTAGCGGTGCTGGTTTGCGCTAAGAAGCACTGGTTTTGTTTTTACTCACTTATTACTAACATGTATATATCAGAATACCTAACATAACTTAACATAAGAAAACACAGTACATAAATAATTCATTTTAAAATAAACAACTTACAATTAAAATGTTACACACTTTACATCATTAAATTAGCATATAAAATCAAAAAATTACTTTCAAACTTGATTTACTCTTATTAATGCGTTTCTCAAAATTACAAAAATTATTTATTTTATTTTTTTTATTTATTTTTTTTTTTTTCAAATTATGGCCATCATTATTCCATTTCATTACTTTGGGTGATTCTATGTTATTCATTATTTCATTATAATTTACTTCATCCATTTGGCATTTATTCATAATCTTACCCCTTTTATTACTCTAATGCTCCCTTACAAAATCTTTAACTAGTATGACACCCCTCTATCAAAATTTTACTAACCCTTCTCTACCTCTGACTACTTACTACTTTAACTCCAATCGCCACCTTCTACTCTTATAAAAAAAAATACTCTCTAACCCTTTGTACATAGGATACGTGTTTCCTTCCCAAAACTCATTCCCTTATGTTGGTCCCTGGACTCACCCTAGGTAACCCTTTCCGGCGCCAATCGGTCCCTATCCCGTCCCAACCCTTGTTGCGGACTCCCCAAATACACTACCACTACTACAAAATTACCATCCCCAAAAAATCTCAATCTCATAACCTCACTACAATTACAACAAATTAACATCAACAAATAAACAATATATCGCTCAAAACTCTACATAAAATCTCCATAACTACTGTGTCTCCACTTATTTCTCAAAATTCTATAACATACATTAACTCAAAACAACATTGCATTATTTTCATTTCCACTATTACTTTATCTTTTACTTCGATTTGGACAAATCTATGTCCCACAAAATTCAACTTGAATTGACTCAAACATTTTATTCAAACAATTACTCTCACCCACTTCTATCTTTTACAACCTATTGAAAATTTTACTTATTACAACTATTTTTCATTTTATGTTAAAATCTGTAAACACATTGAAAACATATTATTATATTTTTATAATACTTATTCCTAACATACTAAATGCAAACAACACAATAAGACACAATAACACAATATAAGAAGTATTTAGTGCATCCAATTTTTAAATTCAAACAAAATTATTGAGTAGCAAATCATCATTATTAATTAAAATATATCAAATTTTTAATACGTTATCCCCTTGGATAACCTCCCAGCCACACACACTATTTCAGAATTACATAACATAATACACAAATAGCAATAAACCTGGATTATTAGCATACATCAAACAAACAATTCTCTTTTAAATAATTTATATAAAATTTATAAACATTATTATTTAAAATTTCATTAACTCTTTTTATTTATTCTCATGATGAATTTATCCTGTGTTGCAATCAGATTTTCAAAATTGCTTAAAATTTATTATTAACATATATTTTTTAACCATTAAGTTATTCCACAAAATAGACCCTTTAACTTTTATTTATTTATTCATGATTATTAAATTAAAATCTCATCACACAATTTAATTTCCCTTATAAAATTCAAACACATAACATTCAATCACAATATCTAAAGATCTCCACTTATTTAATTCATTTGATTATTAAAATAACATATTTCAATTATTATCAACATTCTACAAATCATTAACTATTGTCTTCATAATTATTTTGTTATTTAATTAGAGTGCTAAAATATTAATAATATTATTATTATTAACACAACATTTTCTAAAACATATACACATTACTTATCTAACATTTCACAATACACACATGAATTCAATATTATTTACAAAATATGCGTCAAAACTGTTCAAGTGTATCTCACTTCAGATGTCCAAATCAGCAAGGTCTTACCAATAATTTACAATATTTAAAAATGTCCCAACACTGATCTTTTAGCTCACCCACCATCGTCATATATATATCTAGTGTATTTGTAACATTCATCATTTTTATCAACACACAAATTATGATAATCATTACTATCATAATAATCTATCAACTCTATTTCATCCATTGTACCACTATAAATCTTGTCACCATAGGTTAGGATTGTCCCGTCTATATCAGGGTTATTTGTTAATGTCAGGTAAATTTTCTCATCTTTGTATTCCTCAACTACTACGTCAGGTAAGTCATTATAGTCAGGTAAGATATTATCAAAATTATTTTCTGTCTCTCTTTCAACAGGTACGTATTTCACATGATTCATCATCACCCCTTTTATTAATTTTCTCAATTCATCATACTTTCTTTCTAACTTATATATTTCTATTTCATTCTCAACATATAACTCTCTTTCTTCATAGCACCACATCACACTCTCACAATTATTATGGACAGAGGGTACAACATTATACAACATTACTTCATTTAACAATAAGGGTCTCTTGCCCTGAAAAAACAACATTAAATCATCATCATCATTATAAACAATAAGGGGAAAATTTGCCCTCTGTCCCCATTCAATTACTACATTATTCTTCCACTCTCTCTCTACTTCATAAACACTCATTAACATTTCATTATCGCATTCTAAAACTTCATCAGTACTCTTTGTTATTATATTTTCATCATTATTCTTCACCCCCACTATACTCTCAAAATTGTCTACTATTTCGTCATTTTTACATTTTGTCTTACTTAAAACATTGTTACCTAATTTCTCGAACTTCTGTTCTAACTTATTTAAACCGTTTCTTATTATTTCGTGAGTGCTTTCTAAATGTTTCTTCATTTCTTGTATCTCATGTTTCAACTCTTTATTCTGAATTTTTAATAACTCTTCAAAACTATTCTTTTGGATATCGAACTTCTCATTTATACTACTATTTAACTTTACACTCTGGTTCTCTATCATTGTTTGTATTGCTTTAAACATTTCATACGTATCGTCATTTTTTTTATTTTGGATAGGTGTCGATTGATATTCGACATCTTTCATTATTTTTGATTCGGTCAACTGACTCTCTACATTATCATTCGTTTGTACTCCCGAATCGGTACTAAACTGACTGTCAGATAAGCTGACAGTACTATTATCTGCCATTTTTCTTAAAACTCTTTATATATATTTCTTTATTAAAATCCTATTATATGTAACATATATTTATTGAAAAATATTCTACTCACCCATATTAAACATAACCTCTTACGTCTCATTTACGTACATACGCAAATATGAATTCCAAACAACCATTCTGTTCTCCCAAGTAGGCCGTATTTTATATAAAATTCCTTTATATAAATCGTCCCTACGTTCGGAAGCCAAATGTGATATATCGTTTTATTGATATTTATATTTTTTGATAATAGGTTACTGTTCACTATTTATTAACTGAATTCTTCGAGCGCCATCTTGTTACCAACTACGTATGAAAAAATATACGTACTTACCGTTTTTTGGGTCCTCGGGTTCTTTTTGGCGAACAGGAGATCAGAATGGTTTATTTGCAATAACTAATTTAATTCACATTTAACTATCCAGATCAATATTATTTTATTAGATTCTCCAAAAGAAACACCATTAAGTTATAAATTTTTCGGTCAAAATACAAAATTTCTTTTCTCCCTTATACCTATTAACTTTCGTAATTTAAGTATGTTTAAGTATTCGTAAAAATGATCATTTTGCTTAAGCAGTTTTCAAACTAAGATATAACATAAATACAGACAATTCTCTACAACTAAGACATAACGAAAACCAGCGCTTACACACACACACACATAACCATTCCCCGATTTTAAGAGCTCATAATTAGAAAGTGTTAAAATTTTGAATATTAAACCATAGTTGAAGAGTTGTGTTTTCTTTATATTATTGTAGGTTACTTAGCTGATTTTTAAGTCCAGAAGAAGTCATGATTTTTTAAGTCCACGCACACGCGTTTGTTTTAATTAACGCTCAGTTTTATATTTCCACCACTGCCATCATTCCAAGAAAACTGTTCCTTTTACTTGATTTAGATATGCTTTAAGTTACATTTGGTTGTTTTTTCGGTCTTCACATTTTAGATACGGGCCCATCGGCGAACACAATAACTTCGCCCGAAAACCGGCGAGAGCCGGGCAGACGCACAGTGGTTAGCGTCTGTACCACTCAGATGTTGTTTTGCGACTATTGTTTCGGTGCCTCACACAATTGCTGGCGTGACACACCCAGGATAGGCTCTGACGAAACCGATGACACACAGTTGTTATGTAAGTTGCTGACGCAACACATCGCCTGATGTCTGGTTGTGTAACGTGTTTACTGTTACATAACGTGTTCGTCATTGTCCTTGAACTGAGTTTGGTACAGTTGCCGGTTATTAAAACTGTTTATATGAATATTGTTGAATCATATGGTCTTTACCGTCTCAAACAATGCTGCCATCGTCTCGATCGCTTCAAATAAGAAATTTACCGTTCGGTCATAACATTTTTCTATCACTCGACAAGTTATTTATTATTAAAAAATACAAATCCTGTTATTACCCCAGGTATGCCCAAAAATGCCCCGCTACACAATGACGTAAATGCAATCTTCAAGGTTAATCTCAGTGCGGTCCACTTCAAACATATCATATAGTTTAGACTTATCTGTTTTCCGAAATACACCTTCGTAAAACATAGATGTTGGGTACGGTGCAAGTTCATAACGCATGTAATCTTTTAATTCGTCGTCACTTTTTCTTGCTACACAAATGCGTTGAAGTATAAACATTGGATCTATAGGGACAATTTCCTCTTGAATTTTCAGACTACTATTAACACTTTTTAATGACAGTACTCTATTTTTTCGTTTAAACGAAACTTTATGGAAGTTTGTACCAGCAATTTCTTCTAACCCTGCTTTTCCAACCTCAAAAGCATTATGATAGTTAATATTATTACCGCCAGTAACGCCAGTAGATATAGACATTATTGAATCTTGATAAGGAAATGTCTCGTGACAATCAAACCAGGATTTTATTTTGAGAATATCTTCAGTATCTCGTTTTATTCGAGAATCTCTAGCATCTACATGCTGATCGGAAGTAGAAAATTGTATACCACAAAAATTTTCTACTTCTTCGCAGATATCATGTGTATATGGCATCGCTAAAATCCATTTATTTGCAGTACTGGTAGTTACTCCCCGTCCAATCATACCACCATCAACTTTCATGACTCTCATTAAGTCCTGTTCGATTGTCATATCAGTATGAGTTCCTGACCAGAATTTCTCAGTTCGTCTTACAGTACAAAATCTGTTATTTATAAAATTTTGAAGTTCTTTAATTTTTAAAGCGGTAGTTTCTGCAATTACATTTTGGTTTTGCATTGAGGTGAAAAGTTTTTCAGATTCTTTTATAAATTGATTCATATATTGTACATATAATAAGGCTGATTTCGTATAATTAAAATGTCCAGTCGCATAAAACTATGGCAACATTTGCTGAATAACTTGTAATTGAATTTTTATATTACCCATTTTTTCAGAGCGCGCAAATGCTTTTGCAATAGAGATCATTCGTATGTATAGTACCCATAATTTTGCAGTTTTACCGCATTCCTCAATTTCAATAATTTTTTCTAGAAATTTACCATTTAAGATGTTAAAAAAATTATGATCTTGTACTTCTTTGTAAGTAAGATTGTCATCTAAAAATTCTTGTAGTAAAAATTTCATATTTGAATATTCAACTTCTGAAAGATTCATTTCCTCAATAATCTTTTTACACAAAACTATCCAAATTAATGTGTGGCCTCGTACTGCTCTAGCATAAGCATGGCCATCTAACATCTTATCTACAGTTCCTGGCGCATAGTAACAGCTTAATGCTTCTTTTAAACCGCTTCCTGCCATCACATAACCGATTGAACCAAGAAAAGACATAAGCAGATGAAATCCTCCAAGTCGAACAATTACATTATGTATATCATCATCAGGTGAGGATTGGACCATTTTAAACGCTTTCTGATACAAAGGTTGATCGAAAGTAACAAAACAATTAAATAGATTTAAGTTTTCACTAGTTTTACAGCGTATTTTAAAACGGTGTATATTGTATTTTTGTCAGTTGGAGGAGAGTGTACAAAAGGCAAGCAAACAATTCTAGATAATGTATACGTCATATTTTCCAAAAGCTTGGACATAAAGGCATTCCAGCCAGTAATGCCTGGTTTGGTCACTCCATAAATCCAAAGCAAGTCAGCATTAGAAAAATCTATATTATTAAAACTCGGGTTATCTACTTTTTCAAAAACAATGTTTTGGAGTGCATGTGTATTAATATTTTCAAAAATTTGGAATGGTATTTTGTCAATTTTGCTAATTTCTTTTGCAGTAGGCTTAACTGTCAATCGTTTTAAGGGAACTTTGTTATAATAAAAATCTCTGGGACTTACAATCATAATACCTCCCATACTATGAAAAGTATTTTTCCCGTCTATAGTATTGATGTTAATATCTGAATTGTCAAATGCCAATTGTGCAAAACAACCAGATCTAAATGGAGAACGTGGACTAAGCAATACACTATCCTCATAAAGTGTATGATGAACACACTCCCAGATGCGACAATATATCTATAATTCGTTTTGAAGCAAATTTCCTGTGCAACATTACAGACAGACCAACTTGCAATGGTGATAGAAAGGTTCTAGGTCTTATGCAACTCATAATTGAATGAGTAATTGCTGTGCATTTTGTTTCATATGAACTAATGTCACCTTTTTTATTTTTTAAAATTATTTCTTCTATCAGAAACTGAAGGGATTCTGGGATATTCTCATTAATATTTTGGAATATATTATCACTTGGAGGATAAAATTCTGTATTACTTTTCTTCAGATTAACATCGTTTCGAATAATTGCTGCTGCAGATTTTAAGATTTTTCTTTTTTCTTCATTTTCATCTTTTTTTGAGGCTATCCATGTCTACGTTTAATTTTTTTTAATGGTCAAAAAATGGTGTCAGAAAGGCCAAAAAATTTTGTTAATTAACCACCCGAAAGTATTTTTAATAAGCTTTAATTTAAGCCGTCGTACACCTTTGTGCCACAATCTTGCCGTACTTTATGAACACTCAAAGTTTTTTTGTGAATTGCGATTTTTTTGAGGTAATATTCGACATTTCAATATGAAATTTTTGGGGTTTATAGTACTCCACAAAGGTTACCTTTCCCTCAAGTTTTATCAACTTTCATTAATTTGCGTTAAAACAACAGCAATTTGTTTATAAACGCCATCGCCACTTTATTTATTTATTAACAATAATAATAACATCGACTTCCGTATTAAGGCTAGAAATGTTCTTAATTTATTATAGAATACTGAAAAAAATCACATTAAAATCGGCTTGTTAGGTCCAAAGATATTTATAAAAACGCTATTTTGCAACTTAAATTGTTAATAAAAAAATAAACGGGTTGTTTTTACACAAAACTTAACTATTAGCTCAACTTGATCCCATTAACCAATTTAGCACACAAAAAATCGACTCCCAAAACAATTCACATTTGATTTTTATTTTGACTCCACTACACGTGCTCACAAATAAATAAATGTTAGCATGTATAAAAAGTGTAAATAAAAACTTTAAACTGCAATTTTTTTACGTGTTTTATATGATAAAAACAAAAATATTTGTAATGTTTTGATTATAACCTTTGAAGAAATATCAACTGCGTTACTGCTCCGTTCTTGTATAGCAGATGTTTGTATGGCACACCACAACAATGGGTGTTGCGCGCGCAGCTACATTTACAGTTCACACTCGAGGGGAATAGAACGCCGCGCCGTTTAAAATTTTACCTGTTTTCTAGGGTCTTGTTTTTAGAGTATAGGTATAATCAGGTAAGAGAAATAACATGAATAGATAGATTTAGTATTGTAGTAGCTGTAACGTTAATTTCAAGTACTCAAATAAACCCACTTAAAAGATACATGTATGTAACGCAAAGGAGGCACCTTTTTTTAGTATACACAATTTTTATTTATTTTTTTTAATTTCGAAAATGATTTTAATTTTCATGAGTATAGTTTTTGATGCAGAACACTTGCAGCTTTCAAATACAATTTTTTGTATTTCGATATCTCTATTTTTAAGATTAATAAAGGCAGATAAACTCTGAATTTTCGAGTAAATTTAAAATACGTCGAAATACTCACTTTTGAAAAGGTGTTTTTTTTTAAATAACAACTTCAAAAGTATTTTTCATTATTATAAAATAAAAAGTTTATCTCTTTTAAAGGTAAATTAGTAAAGAACTACTATTTTTTAAAATTTTATTGTATAGTACTTGTAATTTTGTGGTTTCACTTCTTTTTGTATCTACAGTAAATATTTATACACTATAGTCTTTATGTTCAAATAAAATATTTATGTAAAAATCAACAAATTTTGAAAGCTATACTGTTCCCCTTCAAAACTAGCCTTTATTTAACTGGCTACGCTTAGATTAAAGAAAGTTATGATATTTTTGAATAGACGCGCCTGGCTAATTTAGCGAATTACGCAAGATCGGGGGCAAACGCTCTTTTTAAAACGCAGCGCTCATCATTACCAATTTTCAGGAAAACAGTTCCATTAACGTAAAAATATGTAAGGAGACTTTCTGAAGGAAATTGTTTGCTCTTCAATATACACCTTTTTATTTCTTCCAACTGTACATATTTACGGAGTGCTTTAAGAAAATCTGTCTTTACGATTTTTCCAGACCATTTTCAGAAAACCCTAGAAAGGTAAACATGCAAAGATTTTTTTATATTAATTATTAACGTTTATTTAACACGTGCACCAAATATTGCTTTGCCCCAATTTTTTATCAAGTCAAAATCTCTGGCGACTGGACTAATTCTACAATACACACAAATAAACTTATTAAACATTTATTTACAAATCTGCATCCTTATTTCTTTAGTCATATCACACTTCAATGTTCCAAGGTTGCGGGGTCACAAAACCATAAAACAATATATATAAAATTGTCCATTGATTGTTTATAGTCTAGCCTCCATCGTCAAAGATTAATCTTGGTTTTGTATAGCACTGTTCAATTATATTGACATACATATTGTTGTCTTGTGTGTCATAACCAAACAGTTCCAATTTATCCGTTATACCATAATAATCATTCACCAAGTCTACGTTAAGTATTTCTGTTAAATCTCCGTCAGTAAATATTTCCAATATCGGGTTAGTTACTTTTGCATTATCAATCAAATCATTCTTATTTAAATACTCTTCTAATATTTCTTTCAACTCACCATAATCTCTCTTTAAATTATATACTTCTAACTCTCTCTCATCATAACACCATCTCATACTTATAAAATCATTCCACACAGAGAGTATAATATCATACACATAAAATAAACAACTCCAATCTTCTACTAGTACGGGACCCTTGCCCTTCAAAAACTCTTGTGACCACGTTAAATCATCATAAATAATAAAAGGAAAATTTTCCCTCTGTCCCCACTCTACTACAACATTATTTTTTCTCTCTCTCTCTAACTCACTGACACACATTAACATCTCATAATCACTACATTCTACACTTTCATTAATACTCTCATTATTTATTTTTTCAGTATCAGTCTCTGATACTAACTCTTCAAACACATTAACATTCTCAGTATTAAATTCATTATTTTGGACATTATTGTTATTCTCTGTTAACTTTTTATCTGGTATTACATTCATCACATGTACTCCCATTCGCTCTACACTTTGTTCTAATTTATTCAAACTAGTCATTATTGTCTCATGGGTATTTTCTAGACATTCATTTAATTCTTGAATCTCGTTTTTTAATTCCTTATTCTGGTTTTTTAATACATTGAATTTAGCGTCAGAATCATTCTTCAGTTCATTATATTTAATATTTGTATCCCTCTTCCTTTCTTTATTTTGTTCTAAAAGTAATTGTAACATACTCATTACATCACTATTCTCAAATTGATTATTTTCCATTTTTGTAATTTTTACTTTATCTCTGTAAATCGCAATGATACAAACCTAACCTACGTGCGTAATTATATACGATAAATCGTTTTTATAAATTCATCATTACCACATCCTATTTTCTGTGTGTTAAAATAGGTCTAGTTCCTATAAAATTTATATACGAACATCCTGGCAGGGGCGTCGCTGTGATGTTACTCACTTTTTACCCACTCTTCGTAAAATAACACTTACCGCTGCCAGAATTTCACTTACCGTCATGTTCCCCGTAAAACTTATCTTTTGAAAACTGCCCAAGGTCGCCACGATATTTTTCTAAAAGGTAAAATATCGAAAACTTATACACTCTTGCCCTTATAAAAATCCCGCGATCTGACTGTAATAAAATTCAGAAAACCCCCGATTTCGTTAGACGAATTTTTTCCACAGAAATGAGGAAGTGGCAATGACGAAATAACTTAGACTAACACATTATTTCAAAGAGAATCATTATTTTTTAATGAGCAATTACCAACAAAATATTCATGCTATTAATCTTTTAACAACTTGACTTTAAAATTTTCGTACACTTTTACACTATGTTTTATCCAATTATATTTACATTCTATTACTTACTACTAGACTGCCCAGCCTGCAATGCACTCACACATTTATACACACTATTTATTAACCCCTCAACATCTTAAAAATTTTTGTTTTAACTCGGGCAACCGCACTAGAGCGAGGCCGACCAAACACGTGGCATTGTTCCGCGCTTACAAAAGGTCTGTATTGAATCGTTTTACTGCCTACAATGTCACAAATTTTTCACTGTGGTGGATTGACTAACTTCTTGGGTCCCGGTCGGTGTTAAATCGTTATTACACTTGATTTATCCATATGTAAGAGTTCGACCCGACCGGGGCCCGCGAGTCGTAACTACGTGTGTATTGTACTCTGTAGCTCGTGTACTGTGTGGCGTCCCTGCTTGAAGTCGACCATCACTGAGAACGTAACAGGTACATGTTGCTTCGTTGAGTCGCAGGAAATGAGCAGTCACGGCCATCAGGTTTTCGTCGCCGTATACTGTTGATTTGCTGAGGCATATTCAGTTTATGCATGGATTATAGCTGGTATATGTGTGTGACCAGAGCTTAATATTGGACTTGGCTCTGATGACGTCACCAACAGTAGGCGGAGTTTAATGCGACTTCCGGGAGGTCTTAGAGAAGACGACGAATATTTTTACGCTCTGGCCATCTTAGTTTTTTGTCCAGAGCGTCCTTTGGAGCGCATGCAGGTGTAGTTGCGCTTGAGCGTTGACACACATTTACAGAGTTCTTAGAATTTTTGTGGAGGTGCGAATTCCTCTGCCGCATTACTCAACAACAACCTGCGTCTTATTGCTTTGTTTCACTGTTCTGTTACACTGACTGTTATACGTTGCACAATAATACCGTTATTTCGACATATTTTATAAGGCTCCCGACCGAAAATGAAATGAATACAAATATATAAATGCCCCAAACGGTTAAAATAAAAACACCCAAAAATTGACCCGCTACAAGGATTGTACAAAGGATGATCTCACTTTCCCACTCCTCCCATTCATATTGTTACAATGGTCTAATGATCGTTGTATGGTACAGTGGAAAACAAAATACAAGACACCAATTTTGTCACTAATCACCAGCTTTAATTATCACAATTAAACAGTTTGTAATTAACAACATAGTCTCTTACAACAAATCAAATCAAAATTGTTCACACAGAATAAAAAACTGTCAACTTGTATAAAACACAATTGTATTACAAATGTGCCGCACAATTATAAAAAATTATAAAACATGTAACACTCCGCCACAATACGTTGAACCACAATGTAATAATTCACAACTCAAACTCACTTTGTAATCGCTCGATAATAACTCTGAACTATAATACTACAAACCGCATTCCAATAAATCGCAACTCAAACTGATGTGCGCCGCCGTAAGCATATTTTACAGCAGATTAGAGACCGAACTGTTTACACTTTACCGGGATTTATACATTGGATAGAGTTTTGTGTGGCTACAGTACGGGAAATGTCAGTGAAGCAACCAATCAGATTTCAGAAGTATTCCATTTGTGATGTTGTCGTGTTTCATATGATTTAATTAATTACAAAATGATCTTAAACTCCCACTTACCTCCTATTTGTCACTCTCTGGCCAGATCGTCTAGTGGTGTAATCCTATTTCGTATAGCGAATTTACCAGCACAGAAAATGAAATTAGGTACTTGAAATGATTATTCTAACACACATATATCAAGTGAAATAAAGTATTAATTTATTGTTTTAGGTTGTGACATTCTCTGTTCTCCTTTCTTTCTAATCAACTACAATTATGACTTCTCACTCGATTCTCCAACATTTAAATTAACTGTATTTAATATTGAGGTGAAGCCCCTTTTTACCAACAACAAATTTTAACATATTTTATTTCTTATATCTAGATTATAATACTAACGAATTAATTAAAGACGACCCAGCGTTTTGCTCACACACACACTCATTTTGTTACACCCCATTTATGTTAATGAGCTCAAAAAAATGTTATAATCGATTAAAATGGATTTACGTGTGGCTACTTCCTTAATGTGTATCCGGACGCCAAAGGTTGTAGTTCTGTCATTTTGATGGTTTATTGTTTCGTCCAAAAAAGTTTTCGTAATTAAAATTTAGACTCGTTCTCACTTTACACTTTCACTGTATTCGGTCAAAAAAAAATCAACGTTTCGAATTATTACTTCATTGCATTAGCACTGCTTCTACCTTTCTTGGTATCACTCTCTAGTCCATATTTTGGAAGTTTAATAAGTTTTGGCCTGCAGGCCTTTTACTGAGAACCGCGCGGTTCACTTGCTGGGATGCAACAGACGTTGTTTTCTGCGCACACTGCGCGAAGGTATTTCTGAAACGTGCCATTAGCGTGAGAAACTTGGCCGACTGTGTGCGCGGTTGATAGCGCGGGCGCGCCCTCCTTGCAATCTACGCATACCAATGCCAATTCACACCCGTCTCGACGCTACAGTCTATTCACCACACGTATTTGGTTGCAAATAATATTGAAAAGATTTAATTTCCAAAGCCCTATAGGTCTGTACCGTTACAATGTAAAAAAACAAACTTGTTTGCTTTCCGAAGAGGATCAGCGACGTTATTCTCTGGTTTGTGATGTGTGATCTGCTTCACTATGCACAGTGCCATATAAATACCTGAATTTGTTTTCACAGACTGTAATCTGCTAGTTTCTAAGCTAGTATTCCGTGCTATGCACTCTAACACTAAAAATTTAAGAAAAACGCTACTACGACTCGTAGTAATCCACATAAGAAACATACAAACTAAATAGAGATAAACAAAAAATGTAACTTGTGAGGACAGTACTACAGGGGTTACACACAAACCCCATAATTCCATTGTAGAACATAAGAAGTCCAACCAACCATTCACATGGCCATGTTATTGACTATTTGTTCAGTTTCTCCCCCATGATTTTCCTGATGCCTTTGTCTCCTCAAAGACTGTTCTGTATGCAATCTTGAATCACTCTCTGCTGCAAGAACCTTGTGGGTTCCATTCAACAGTTTGTTATCAGATGTCGTCCACCAGTTTTCAAGGTCACTTTTACACTCATTACATGCTATGCAGCTATATGGGCAAACACTGCCATGCGTCAACACCAGGCAGACGGTCAAAAGGACAAACAGTTACTTTAACCCTAGCAGTGCTAGCAGTGCAACTGAGGTGTTGATTCAGTTGAGGTCGGCAGCAAGGCAGTCTGTCATAGTACAAATAATAAAAATAATAATAATAATAAGGCCTTGATAATACTTCACTTACCTCACTTACCAGAAGATTCAAAAAAACCAAAAGCCCTTGTATCGCCACCACATTTTTTACATGTGGAATCTGGAAACCACAAAACACTGTCCCTGTGTAAACAATTTAAAATATCAAACTTTCCCTTGTCAAAAGATTCAAAATCCATGAGACGAACTCACTGAGCACAGGTTAGGTTAGAATGAGATGACGTAAAAGTAACTTAACTCACAGTCATATTAATATACATTTTATTTTATGTGAAAACGCCAATTTGATATGCACTTGTATAATTATAATCCAATTACCTTCACATAAGTTTTTCTTTTCTCTTCCGACTTTATTTATTCATTTGTCAATATTTAGACAAATATGTACAAGTCGTATCTGGTATTGAAACAAAATGAAGCAACAGAGGATCTCCTATATTTATTTTTGTTTTTCTCCCACGTCGTATCTAAAATTTTCCATGTTTTGTCAGTACCTTTCTTTTTTTCTAGGTTGGCTGCTATCCCATTCATTACAATTCCTACATCTAAAGGGATCCATTGCAATACAATATTTATATTGAGCTTTTGTGGAGTTTTCATTGCCTGTTGAGTGTCTGTGAGAGCTAAGCAGGTGGTTGTGGTGTATGAAGAAGATACAGCTTATGTTGCTGCCTTGGCATCTGTTAAAACAATAACATTTTGATAGTTGCGGGGATAATTTAATATGCCCAGAAGGGCCCGTGATATGGCTTTGATTTCTGCATCAAAATTGTCCTATTCAGGCTCACAGGGAAGTCGTGTGAAAACATGGATGAGTAGATTCTCATTCTAGTATTGCCTCAGCTATCCTTCAATCCTCATTTTGTCTGACCTCAGGCAGATGTTGCAGCTGTACATTTATAGTAGTCATTTTCAGTGACTGTCTATACCTTACCAGGAGCGATGTCAATTTGCTGGATCCTCCTTATATTGACAGTCACCTAGCTGATATTCAGAAGAACAAGAATGCGAATACGCTGTAGAGACCTAGAAGAGTACACACACACACAAATGTACTTACCCAACAGTTGATGGTCGATTCAGATGTGGCAACCCAAAGTCCTGTATTGTCAGGCGTTAGACCCATTTTCAAGATCGGTGCATTCTCCTCGCAGATTACAATGTGCCTTTTTGTTCGTAAGTCTGTCATCATAACTTTACGATCACGACCACCAGATATCACGTGTGTGAATCCTTCAGTAGCCTGCAAGCAAATACACTAATAGTTTTTTTGTTACCCTACATAAGAATGGTGGTGGTGATGATGATGATGATGTTGATGATGTTGATGATGTACAATGAAGCAGTAGTACTTACAAGCAGTGCCCACACACCGTCCGTGTGAAGCCAGAAAGTCTGTATACACTGCTGCTGGCCGAGAGACCACAGCTTTATTGATCCGTCAGAGCTTCCAGACAAGCACTGGGTACCTTCCCTGTTCACCACCAGGGCTTTCACGTTATCAGTATGACCTGCAAACATAAGAGAACATAACCAAATTATACAACACTTACAGCACACTGCACTGTATCACAGGAATCAGTACTGTTTAGTAGTGTTGTGCTAAAGTAAAGCACAATGTCATTCAACGTGACAAATTTCACCAACCTTAAACAAATGACATACCTACCGAATCCAAAATCTGGGATCTAAATATCTGGGGTGCTTGGTTAAAGAGGACATGCATTGTAGTTTAAGAGGTGACATGCAGAACTACTTCAGCTAAGGAAGCCCTTAATCTTCTTCTTCTGATAATCTATTTCGGATGTTGGATATCATACAGACCATTTTAACTTTCTGTACTGCTGCACGGAATAAGTCAGTTGTATCCATGCCAAACCAGGTCCTTATATTTGGCAGCCATGAGACTCTCGGTCACCCAACTCTTCTCTTTCCAAGTACTTTTCCCTATAGTATGGACTGCAATAAGTAAAATCTCTGTTCCTTTCTCATGAGATGTTCCAGATACACTGAAGCCTTCTTACCTTCACTGTGTTAATAATTTCTCTTTCTTTCTTCATCTTTCTAAGAACTTCAACATTAGTTATACGTGCTGTCCGTGAAATGCTCAATATTCTACGGTAAAGCCACATTTCAAAAGATTCCAATTTTTTAGTTGTGGCTTCAGTCAAAGACAAAGATTCTACACCGTAGAAGAGGACCAAGAATACGTAGCAGCGTAAAAGTCTCATCTTTGAGTTTATTGTCAAATTGTGACTATTTGCTCTGAATGATATTACTAGAGATATTTCAAACGATCTTTAATGTAGTGGTTTCTCATTGCCTTCTACATCCCAATGTTATTGACTAGTAACTAGTTCATCCGCCTTCGGGGCCGATTTCTCAACGCCAGGACAATGAGGTGCCCTACCGCTTGCCAGTTCATCCACCTGAAGCTGTTGACTAGCAAGTGGGAGACTACTTATTCCGGTAGTCACTCGGTTCCCATTTTCTCGTCATTTAAAACACGGTGCACTATACAACCAAGGCTGCACTAATAACTTGTAAGGCAGAAAGAGGATGGTGAAGTGTTTTGTTTAGACCATGCTCGTGTAGAGGATAGAAACTTGAGACATTGAAGAAACAAGAGGAGAGGTTACGGGCCTTCAAGATGTGAGCATGCAGAAGGATTGTAAGGATTTCCTGGAAGGATAGAGTAAAGAATGAGGTGCTTAGTGCTTAGTAGAGTAGGAGATAAAAGGAAAGTGTTTGATATCATCAGGGTTAGAGATATCCATCAGTTCTAGTTTGCTAGTTGGTTAGAAATTCAGTTAGTAATTAACTTCACATAAGATTACATAAAATGATAACTGGCAATATTTATTGTTGAGAAATGGCAGCCTTCCTATATCTTTGTGGAAACTATCTATTGATTAGCTTTGAGATCTGTTAGGTCTGTTATATCTTGAGTCAAGATACTGAAAAAAACCTTGATTACTGTCATAGACACAAAATTATAAACATTCATTATCACCAAATCATGTACACAACTCCATGCATCTTCTGAAACATTATAACAATCATATGATTCCACAACTAAACACATTTTACATTTATTCATTTACTATTTATTTTCAAGTTCAAATCTCAGAAACATGATTTAAATTCATTATCAAAATCTCTTTATACAACATTTTAAATTAATCAATTAATTCATCTCAAATTATTTAATTCAATCAGTTATTTAAAACACCACATTACTTTAATCATCTTCTTCAAAATAATTGCAATTCATTTATTACAAACTCTCATTAGTCTGCTAAATATTATTATTATTAAATCAATTTCTACTACCTACACACATTGTTTACATAAAATACATTTTACAACACAAACATAATTAATTTCACTACAAATTTATTTACAATTTCTTGTCATTATTTTTCTGTTTACCACACCTCATTTCATAAGTTAGCAAGGTCATAACCATACACTAAAATATTTAAAATGTCCATTCAATGATTTTTATTTAACTCCCATCATCATATATTTACCTGATGTATTTATAACACAACTCATTTTTATCTACATACATTACATTATAATTATTTAGATAATAACCCATTAACTCTATGTCATTCATTATACCAGTATAATTTATAGGATTATTCCTTTTTATTATTTCATAAACCTTGTCTACATTAGTTATTTTTGTCCAGTCTCCTTCAGTATTTTTGGTTAACATAAGGTAAGTTATTTTATCATATTCTTCTACTATATCCGTAATATCATCAGGTAAGTGTTTATCATTTACAACCATATCATCAAAATAATCATCCATCTCTATTTCACAAGGTAAGCATTTCATATAGTTTATTTTCTCCAACTCTAACCTCTCTATCAACTCTTTATAATCTCTACCTGACTTAAATACTTTTATCTCCCCATCTACACACAACTCTCTCTCTAAATATCTCTCACCACAACGCCATATCACATTTTCTCTACCATCCCATACAGAGGGTACTGCTACATTAAAACATCTCCTGATTCCTCCAGGAACAACACAAAAATTCAAAAGACAATTATTGGTAGAACACTTATCTACCCAATATCTTCGTGAAGACCTTTCTTCACCCCCCACAACACCACGGGAAAATTTTACCCTCTGTAACCCCTCTACCTGTACACTCACTTCATACTCTCTCTCTAACTGATTAACATTTGTTTCTCCCCCTTTACAACCCATTACTCTCTCACTCTCACTCACTAGCTCACTAACTATCTCTACATCATCACTATCTACTTTCGTTATATCACCTTTAAATAGCTCGGTTTCCACTATCTTATCACTATTACTAATTAATTCATTTTTACCTCTGTCACTTACCTTTGTATTAACTATCTGATTTACTTTACTTTTAATCTGTTCCTCTACTGACTCTATCACTTGTTCCTTAAATGTATAGAAACGCTCATTTATTTCGTTTACGATCTCACTCTTTATACCATTGACTCTGGTATTTATTTCATTAAACTTACTGTCATTGATATCAAAATGTTTGTTAATCTCACCCCTTAATTCATTAAATTTTTCATCATTAACATCGAAACGTTTAGTAATATCATTAAGTTTTGCATTCTGAACCTCAAATTGAATATCATTAACATCGAAACGTTTATTGATAAGATTAAATAAGTCATTTATTGACAACTCTTTTTCTTTAGTTATTATAGGGGTAGATTCTGCTTTTGCTTTACTCATTATTACAGATTCGTCATGTCTGTTTTGATTGATATTGTGTTGTATTAACTTATTATTTTGCCTGAAGATCACCTCTGATTCGGGTAAATGATGTGATTTAATTTGTATACACGATGGTTAATGTTTAGAATCTTATAATTTGTAATCAGAATTTTATTTATTCACTAATTTTTCAACAGAGGCTAAAGTTTCCCTAGGGTAAAGATCAAAATTTACCCAAAATTACCATAATATTGTAATATAGTGTGTACCAACAGAGTTATACTTGCCTATTAACTTCATCAGTTTCGTTGACGATCTTGGATCCCACACTCGCAGCACTTTTTCTGTACTCCCACTGATTATCACCGTTCCGGGAGGATTCATTGCCAGACTGTATATGGAATTCTTACTGCCGTTCAGTGACGAGGCTGGATGAACAAACAAAAACAAAAGCCTTAATTATACTTTTCACTGACTCCAAAATCAGTTTAATAGATCATGCACAAGTGTTAACACACTTGATAACACAATTGTCTTAAGATACATGCACAGGTATCTTAACACACCTACTGATTTGTACACTAATTTGTGTATGTTCATCTACTAATTTATTATTTGTTTTGTTTTTATAAATTTCCAAATTATTAATTATTAAAATTATTACACTAGTCCCGATTAACCGAATCAACATTGACCGAATTCATGGATTGACCGAATGATGACGCGGTAATTTTCTTTTTTTAAGAAGTTTGCATATTTTAAATTTTACAGTGTTTATAACTCGTGTCACAGACTATTCTGTATGCAGTATTGTATGCGTGACACACACACATATATGCACAGAAAAGGCTATTGGGGAATGCGATGAGTCAGAAAACAAAACAAAAAATTGTTTAAATGCTTCAAACTTTGAATGGACCATCAGAAATTCAACTGCAAGATGTTTTGAAATGGATTCAAGATGACAAAGATCCTCACCCATCTTTAACAGATAACATTGTGGTTGCTTGTTCAACAACTCAAAAAAATGAATCCGACAGCTCTGATGATGATGAAATCAAATAAAAAAAAGGGTCCAACCCATTCTGAAGTGACAAAAATATTTGAAGATGTAATGGTATACATGAAGCACCAAGATGACACTTCTCCTGTGGAATTACTGCTAATGAAACGACTTCGAGATCGTGCAGCTCGTAAGCGCTCATCAAGCCTCAAACAAAAGATTTCTAATTTTTTTTTAAAGTTGAACTAATGTGAGATTAATAAGGTTTCTTTTCTATTTTTCATTTCATTTATTCATTCATTCATTTTCATTGATTTTTCTTCTTTGTTAATTTTTTAACGTACACCTACTGTAATGACTTAAATACATACTACTGTATTTGAAAATGTTTGAAAAATAGTTTTTATTTTGATTAAAATAAAGTTGTTCTTTTAAATTTGTATACGGTAATATTGTATGATTTAATTACAGTATTTAAAGCCCGTTGATTTTACAGACATCTGCATTTTAAAAGAAGTATATAATAACAGCGCATGCAGGGACGGATCCAGAGAGGGGGCAATTCCCCCCCCCACGAGAATCTTACTTGGTAAACAATTTATACATAGTGAATTTTTAGTAGGTTGGTAACCAACTAACCAAGTGCCTGTTCACACAAGCACAGCACTGTAACTTTATTGTATGCGTGATACCTTATAATGTTAAAATATTTTAAAATGTATTTTCTACACATATACAGTAGCCGCCAATGACTTTGATTCTATTAAGTGGCTCATTCTAACAACTGGTAAGAATGTTTAATGCGTTAAGCGGCATAGGAATAAATCGGTACCAGTAACTGTGGTCACATTAAGCGGCGGTCACTGTATTTGATTTTTATTATTTTTTAAAATATATTTACCGTCCATTTAATAGTAATTTTGTATCTGTAACATTTTAATATAATACTGTTATAAAAAAACGATATTTCTTCTTTTATTAAATAGAACTTATGATTCATTCCATCCCATTCTATAGCTATTAAGTATCCCATACCTTACTTTTTATAAAAATAGGTTTTAAAGGTAATAACCAATTAAGCTATTACCGTGATCTACAAAATGAGTGCAAATTTACTGAAGAGTAACATTATGAATGGCAACATATACTACACTCTTTGTGTAGCACTTGTATTAGATAATAAAGAAAAGTAATACATGTGATAAAAGTTAATAAAGTTTACGCTTATACATGATTTTAATATGTATAAGTAGACAAGAAATTGTGCTTTTATGACTTATGTTCACAAAACAATTTCAGGGGGGGAACCCCCAACCTCCGGTTTGCCCCTCCCGACATTAACTTTTGAATCCACTCCTGGGCGCATGAGTACTGCTAGTATCCCTAAAAAACTATTAAAGGTGTTTGTTGTCCTTTAGCGTTTTTTCTCACTAAAAAAGTGTAAATTACAATACAGTACTGGGTCATTCCATGTCAGTTCAACCATGCTATGACACCCATGATCTCAGATTTTGATGAAACTTGGCAAATTTATTCATTTCATGGATATAAGTAACCACACAACATTTTTTATTTTATCTCAATCGATTTAGCTCAATTTTATTTTATCTCAATCAGCCTTTCAAAGTTTTGGAAATTTTGTGATTTTGAGCCTCTGATGTCGAGAACCGAAATCTGCTTTTTAAGAGTAAATCAATTATTTCTCTCTTATTTATGGGTCAATCATTATGATACTTTACACACGTCACTGGAAACATAAGGAATATAAAAAAAATAATTTTAGTTTGCTGGTATTACCCATATTATCAAGAAAAATTGTTTTCCGTTAGTTAGAAATTTTTAAAACAAAAAACAGTGTTTCATGTTAAGTGGGATATCTACAAAAGGGAAAGGGGTAAACACAAATTTATTTTTTTTTAATTGACCTGTAACTATACTCTATCATTTAAAGAAATAAAAATAATGGCTTTTTCACTCCTTAATATATTAATTCCACCTTAGTTCTCTAAATTATATTTTTCTTTTATAAAATTGCTAAACTGCTATAATTGTTATTATTTAGACAAAGCTTTTCGTCATCACTGACATCTTCAGGTCTTAAACAACGTCTGTCAACTGTACGTGGCAAACTTTTATACTTTAGGCCCCTCCCCTTGTCATCGCCCCTCCTATTGGTTCTAGCTGCTACCGCTCTTCACGGGAACTTTGTCTACATTTTTCCGTTAGGCATTTTACTAACGTCCGTCAAATTGTTTTACAAATCTCCCGTTAATTTGTTGACAGACGTTGTTTAAGACCTGAAGATGTCAGTGATGACGAAAAGCTTTGTCTAAATAATAACAATTATAGCAGTTTAGCAATTTTATAAAAGAAAAGTAAGGATGGCTGCTAATTTAAACAATACGAAGGACTCTAAATTATAATTTTTTTTTTGTATTGTTGTTCTCATGTATTTATGGTTATTTAGTTTGGCAAGTAATTCCCGGGCCCACACCATAAAATCAAGGTGGGTTTTTCAGGCCCCAGGTCGATTCAGCCTGTTGAAAATGAGTACCTGGGATAACATCCTGGGGATAATAATGGGCGGCTGAAGCGTAGTACTGGCCACACTGCCTTCCTTGTATGCCGTACGGCTCGTATAAGGCAGCCTACCCTGCCTGACTCCTAAGCTGCTTCGGTGGTACACATGGGAGCCATTATTAGTTTGGCAAGTAGCTTATTTTAAAAATAGGAGTTAAACAACAATATTTTAGCATGTATCTATTTTTATTTTATCAAAAAATGAAAAATATTTTTATAACAGTTTTATTTTATAAAAATAGGAAAATAAAATTAAATAAGCAAAAGACTATACAAAATATGTTTTCCTTTTCAATAAAATTAATAATTCTCCATTATTAAATTGCTGTAATAAATTTTTAACACAGGTAAAATGTATTAATATACGTACCACAATAAATTTAGTGAAATATGTACAAAACTAAAGTAAAAAATACTGTAGTGAAACCTATCTTTTATCTTATGATTAAATAGCCTTTTTTAAAAAATTACTTAAAATAAGCTTAATAATGAAAAAATATGGTGTTTACAGTCAAATTTTAAAAAATTTATAAATGTAATAAATTGTTATTTTGATTATACTAATTTATTATGACCAATAAGCAAAAGCATGAATTAATATAATAAAATTAATTAAAAACAACAGATTTGCTGCAAAATTGTATGAGGGATGGGAGCTCAGTCAAGTTGCAACATATAATGGTAAAATATGTGTTGTTGTAAAATACATGGTTTACACTCATATTTTCAAATTGATTTATTTATTTTATCTCTTCCAAAATAAATTGCAAACAAAAAATAAATAATAAATAATTTAATAAATACCATGCGTAGGTCATCTTACCTCAAATAGTAATTTACATGGAAACTCTTTTACAAAATAATAACTTGAGGCTAAGGTATCAAAGTACACGATGGTATGGATTTTCAAAATTTTTTAAACAATATGTGGGTAACGTCGTTTTAAAAATACAGCAGTTTTCCAGACCCCACATAATAATCAAGGCTTAAGAGAGCTATAATAAATTTTTTTTTAATGAATAGGCTTGCATAAATATGGAAGTAAAGTGTAGTGTGGGAGAGTTGACATTATCTGAGTGCCATCTTGTAACGGGGCAGGTAACCCACAAAAATAAAACGTAACAATCTTCGAAGCTATGTAAAGAAAAAGGCAATTGAAAATATAGAGAAATTATCTGAACAAGACTTAAGTCTTTTGAAGTTAAGAACTGATGTAAAATCAAGAATTTAAAACTATTTCCTTGCATCATGAAACAGTTTTTCTAGAAAAGTTTCAATTTCTTCAGAAAGTACATTGTGACCCACAAAAAAACCATAAAACTTCTATGAAAAATCGGTATGGAGAACCATACATGACTTCCATGTTGTAAGATTTATGTTTAAAATAATTTACTTGAATTCGGTTCGGTAATTTCTAAAAAAATATCACCCACCCTCAAACTAATTTCACTATTTATAGATATTTTTGTTATTATGGGGTAGTTGTTTAATATAATGTTATTTTCAGTCACTTTATCCATAAAAATTAGGTAGGCTTACTTTATTCTTATAAAGAAACCGAACTACGCAGATAATCATCCCTCCTTCGAAACGCTCCGAAATCACTCATGGGCCCTGAGCATCTTGAAGAGGGTTCATTTCCTAAATACGAAAAGTCTGTGTATGAACCGTTCCTCTGTAAACACGTGCAGTTACACTACCCAGCGATCCACAGGAATCAAATCACTATCCACGCTGGACACTTTTTTGGCTTGCACGCGTTGTGTTGGTGTGGGTTTCAGCACTTTCCATTTAAAAAGCATGCAAATGTAAGAAAATAAACATGAGTGAGGCCAGAAATAACCCGAATTGTGTGTGTGTGTGTGTGTTGCCTGCCTTTTTATTGTGGTAATCATAATAATAAAATGGAAACGTAAACATTACATAATTGAGATACGCTTGCCTGCCACGAATGATATATTTTCTCTCATACATGATTTAAATTAAAATGAAAAAATATTGAATTTTGTTAAAGCTAAATGAAAAGTTTCCATAGAAACTACTTCTTTGTTGTCAATAATGTAGTACACATATGAAACTTATAAAAATTTACCTCCTCCATCAACTACCATTTTATTTATAAAAAAATTACCCCCTCCCCCTTCAAGTACTCTTTTCATTTATAGATATTTCATCTACCTTTCTACAGTGGATTATTATGACCTTCTTTTCAGGATACTTTATTTATCAAAATTAAGCACTTTACTCTTGTTAAAACGTAAAACGTTGCAGGTAAACTACCCCTTTCCCTTAACCAATCTTCACCAAAAACAATAGGCCTTGAGTCCTCTACAATTCATGGCTGTATGCAAAAAATTATTTGATTCTGTTTGAATTTGCGGCTGTTATTGTATGCCATAGAAAAAATTCTACACATACACTTTTTGAAAAATGACTTTTTTTCATGTTTTGATGGTAGTACAATCAGAATCTGCCGTTATCTCGAACACGATTTTTTTTGGTATGACATACTTCCATTTCCTTCTGGAACATGGAAGTAAAAATCCCTTCGCGCTGTTACTGTTGAACAGGGCAGGATTATTTACATCCAAGTGATACAGAGTAAAACCTGCTCAAAAGCTGTGTTCCTCATGTAGAAGGAGCTTACTTAAAACTAAAGAAAATAAAGAAAGTAGTGATAAAGCTTTTTTAGTTCAAGCTAACAAAAATGAATCTGGTAGTGTAGAACAGGGAATGTAGAGCAAAAACAGTTGAAGGTTTCTGATTACGTTGAGATGAATAAAAGAAATTGTTTGGTAAGTTCTGTAGTAATTTATTCAAGTCCTGTTTTACTTTGAACTAAATTTATGTGCTTATATAAAGCTAAATGAAATACTTCAGTTCTTACAATTGTTTGTACCATAAGTAGGAGATAACTGGCCATTTCTTTACTATTGAGTTACAAATAATAAAAAAATCGGTATGGAGAACCATACATGACTTCCATGTTGTAATATTTGTTTAAAATAATTTTACTTGAATTCGGTTCGGTAATTTCTAAAAAAATATCACCCACCCTCAAACTAATTTCACTATTTATAGATATTTTTGTTATTACGGGGTAGTTGTTTAATATAATGTTATTTTCAGTCACTTTACCCATAAAAATTAGGTAGGCTTACTTTATTCTTATAAAGAAACCGAACTACGCAGATAATCAGATAATCATCCCTCCTACGAAGCGCTCCGAAGTCACTCATGGACCCTGAGCATCTTGAAGAGGGTTCATTCCCTAAAGACGAAGAGTCTTTCTATGAACTGTTCCTCTGTAAACATGTGCAGTTACACTGCCCAGCGATCCACAGGAAGCAAATCGCTATCCACGCTGGACACTTTTTCGGCTTGTACGCGTTGTGCTGGTGTGGGTTTCGCCGCTTCCATTTATAAAGTGTGCAAATGTAAGAAAATAAACATGAGTGAGGCCAGAAATAATCGGATTGTGTGTGTGTGTGTGTGTGTGTGTTGCCTGCCTTTTTATTGCGTTAATCATAATAATAAAATGGAAACGTAAAAATTACATAATTGAGATATGCTTGCCTGCCACGAACAATATATTTTCTCTCACACGATTTAAATTAAAATGAAAAAATATAGAATTCTGTTAAAGTGAAATGAAATGTTTCCATAGAAACTACTTCTTTGTTGTCAATAACATATTACACATATAAAACTTATAAAATTTACTTCCTCCATCATCAACTAATATTTTAATTTATAAAAAAAATACCCCCTCCCCCTTCAACTACCCTTCTCATTTATAGATATTTCATCTACCTTTCTACAGTGGATTATTATGACCTTCTTTTCAGGATACTTTATTTATCAAAATTAAGCACTTTACTCTTGTTAAAACATAAAACGTTGCAGGTAAACTACCCCTTTTCCTTTACCGATCTTCACCAAAATCAATAGGTCTTGATTCCTCTACAGTTCAGTGCTGTATGCAAAAAAATTATTTGATTCTGTTTGAATTTGCGGCTGTTATCGTTTTCCATAGAAAAAAATTTCTAGTACACACAGACACTTTTCGAAAAATAACTTTTTTTCATGTTTTGATGGTAGTACAATCAGATCTGCCGTTATCTCAAACACGATTTTTTTCGCCATGATGTATATTTATAATAATAACGTGACTTTTATTCCTCATCTAATAGGCTATATGTCAAATTAAAAACTATGAAATATTCAGGAATAAAAACATGAAAAATTTATGGTTTTGAGAATTAAGGTTGAATTAATATATTAAGGAGTGAAAAAGCCATTATTTTTATCTCTTTAAATGATAGAGCATATGTTACAGGACAATTACAAAAAAAACAAATTTGTGATTATCCCTTTCCTTTTTGTAGATATCCCACTTAACGTGAAACCCTGTTTTTCATTTAAAAAATTTCTAACGGAAAACAGAATTTTTCTTGATAATATGGATAATACCAGCACACTTAAATTATTTTTTTTATATTCCTTATGTTTCCAGTGACATGTGTGTAAAGTTTCATAATAATTGACCCATAAATAAGACAGAAATAATTTATTTACTCTTGAAAAGCAGATTTCGGTTCTCAACATCGGAGGCTCAAATCACCAAATTTCCAAAACTTTGAAAGGCTGCCAAATCTAAACCGACTGAGGTCAAATAAAAAAATGTGTGGTTACTTATATTCATGAAATGAATAATCTGCCAAGTTTCATCAAAAACTGAGATCATGGGTGTCATTTCCTTTTTTGTTTTTGTTGAATTGAGGTGGAATGACCCTACTATGTTTCCAATTTAACCAAATTTTCATTTAACCAAATCACCCTTGGTCCCATCAAATTCAGTTAAACAAGACTCTAGAGTAATTTAATAAAATAATATATACTTACAACTACCAATTTATATAGCCCTTTTTTTATATATATAAACAACATAAATTAGATATACGTAAAACAGCAGTTATAACAATTGATTTCACATTTATTTACAATTTATTGCACACTATATTTCTGTAGATGACTGTAATTTAAAACTGTCAAAACATTGTAAAACCAATAAAAAATGTATTTTTGTTTATAAAAATAAAATAAAACAAAAACGAATATAAAATATCATTTATTATTAATTTAACCAACAAGAATAATGTGAGTGGTTATGAATGTAATACTAAAATACAGTAAATACAAAAATAACAAAATATTACAACTGACACACGTCTAAAAAAAGTCAACACCACAAATGCTTTCCACTGTATACAAAATAGGTTGCACAACACAATCTTTTAGAACTAAACAAAACAGTGCCAGTAATTAATTATTTTGTCTGAAAATTTGTAAATACATATTTACAAAGGTAAATACTGTAACGGTACATTGGGTCCGTATAGGAGTTTTGGGGTACCTAGCCAATATAATTTTGTTGTAATCAAATATAGTCAAAGTGTGAGAGTAAAAAGTTTTCAAATATATCATACAACGTAGTTTGCCAGAACGAGTTGACACCAAAGTCAAATGGCTTACGTGCCGATCGACAGCAACGCAGACAAAACAACAGCCGGACACTGCTAAAACGTCATCAAAAGTACGAATGACGTAATAACTAAAACGTACAACAATGCCGTCATCTCCAGAAAACAGTAGATTTGATGACGAATTATCCCTTCCACATAGAAAATATACGCCATGTTGTCTCTCTCAGTCGACACAACACTGTCCGAGCAACAGCGCGCTGTAAAATCGGCTGGCCAGCAATTGCCAGCAAAACTCTTTAAAACGTGTTTAAAATGTAACTAAAAAGGTGAAAATTCAAATCAGTTAAAAAACTAACAGTACAAAATGTAAATTAAAGTCAGTGGTGTAAAAGAACAGAAAGAAACAGTTAACGTTCGGCCGAACAACTGCTGGACCATGTGGAACGTCTGACAAGAACTTCAATCATCCGAATTCAGGGAAGTCAAAATTCAAATCACTACCTATTAATTTTTTGAGCTCACAATTACAATTTATTCAAATGTACCTTTAAAATAATTTGGGGGGAGCATGTGTGTGTGCGTGCATGTGCCGGCATATATATAGTCACCAGGCATTGGTTCACGTTACGTGACCAGATGACGTAACAAATTTAAATAGTAACTGCAGTATGTTATAAAGTCACTTGAGAATAAATTAGAAAATTGAAGATAAAAATATGTATGTAATCGTGATGTACGTAGAGATCATGTGGCGAAATACTTCGCCTCCATTTTGTTTTTGTAATTAACTCAAGGAGGAAGACTCCATTTTGTTTTTATGTTTTTCAACATTCAAAATATTCAGAGTATTAAAAACAAGTCTTTTAACCAAATGTTAACCGAGTTATTATTTTCAAATACCCACGCTGTTTCTGTGCTCGCTTAAAAGAGAACCTGGACCCCAATAGGAAATGTTATGTTGGTGTCTAAGATGCGGCCCGATATGACAAAAAAAAAATGTTAGGAAGAATGATGCTTGTGGTGCTATTGCCAGGATGCAGAATAATGACGATAGTGGACTGTATAATACATTTATTAAGTTCTGTACACTTATATCATGGTGTTAAGATTGGCTAAGTCTGAACAATTTGATTTTGGATAAACAGAGTCGTTAAGAACGCTACATGTTAGATGAGGCGCAAATGTGCGGCACTCAGATTAAAACGTTAAGGCCTACGGCCTAGACGAATGTCGTATGAATTGTCGTAAGACTTGAGGCGCGAGTACGCGGTGCTCAAGCTACATGAAATAGAATTAGCAATGTATTGCTAATTCATTGCAAGTGCAATATATATTGTGGCCTAAGGCCTACAATGATTGTCTGATAAGAAAAATGATGTATGACAGAACAAGCGAGCAAACGTTATGACGTCTATTGCCTGCCGTAGATCGGACAACTGTGACGTTATAAAAACGAGATAAGAACATTATAGCGCAATATCAGAAAGCACAGATTAGCCAACCTATTAATGCGAAAATTACCACACTACTGTCCATAACTGCCCGCTAAAAAATCAAAAGATTTTTTAATACATTTTAATAACTTATTATAGAAAAATACAGAGTTCTTGTAACAATAAAAAAGAAGGCCGAAATATATAAAATAAATATAACCACTACCAGGACTTACCTGCACGCAATTATAACACTTACCTGTTATTGAAATTTACCAGAAGACCAAGGTCGCCACGATTATTTTTTATATAGGATAAAATATCGAAAACCTTTACACTCCACCTTAAATAAAACAGACAATTTAGCAATCTGACCCACCCAATTAATAATTCAGAAGATTCCGGAACGTTTAGACGAATTTTATCAACACAGAAATAAGACAGTGGTAATGACGAAATAACTTAGTCTAACACATTTTATCGGAAGTAACCATTATTTTTAATGAGCGATTATTTAACAAACATTTGTACAGTTAAATTTTTAGTATATTGCTTGAAAACTTTAGTACCTTTTTTCCCTATGTTTTGTCTGGTTAGAATGTAATTATAAACTTATGCCACTTAATGATTATTACTTACTACTAGACTGCCCAGCCTGCAATTCACTCACTCTCACATATATTTATTTTAATTTATTAAAACACCCTTAACCAATATTAGATACACGAGCGAAATATTTATTCTTTACAAGTCCCCGTCTCATTTTATATGGCGCGAGGTCGACCGAACACGTGCCTTCCCGGTTACATTATTCGTTATTAACTGCTTTTCAACGGCCATTGCACTGCACTCGTCTATAACATAGTCAATTCCTCGGGTCCCGGTCGGTCCTACTGGATTAATTACATTTACGCAACTCGACCAACCGGGCCCTAAACGAAACTGTAATTGTCTGTAGCGGTGTTGGCGTCCTGTTGACTGTATGGCGTCTCTACTTAAAGTCGACCGTCACGGGGAACGTAACAGGTACTTGTTCCTTTGGAGGGAAGCTGGTTCTTTACTGCCACGATGTTTTCGTCGTCGCTCATTGCTCATATGCTGTTGGGTAACCATTTTATATATGGAATGGAGCTGATATATGTGTGTGACCAGAGCTTAATATTAGACTTGGCTCTGGTCATGTCACCAACAGTAGGCGGAGTTTAATGCGACTTCCGGGAGGTCTTAGAGAAGACGACGAATATTTTTACGCTCTGGCCATCTTGAGTTTTTAGTCGAGAGCGTCCTTTGAGCGCATGCAGGTGTAGTTGCGCTTGAGCGTTGACACACATGTACAGAGTTCTTAGAATTTTGGTGGAGGTGCGAATTCCTCTGCCGCATTTCTCAACAACAACCTGCGTCTTATTGCTTTGTTTCACTGTTCTGTTACACTGACTGTTATACATTGCACAATAATACAGTTATTTTGCCATATTTTTATAAGGCTCCCGACCGAACACGAAATGAATACAAATATATAAATATGCCCCAAACCGTTAAAAATAAAAAATACCCAAAAATTGACCCGCTACAATACCCCCTCGATGAGAATTCTACTGTTCACGACAGAAGAAATCTCATCGATAACCCCGAAGAGGACCGGTGGGGAACTGGTGCCAACAACCCCCTGATTCTTACTCTCATGGGTACATGACCCCCCTGGCTCAGCGACCATGGACTTATCTGAACGAGATCACTGGACTTCTCCGTTAGAGATCCCAACACCGAGAAATCGAACAGACTCGCACCACAGCGCGCCTCGCCTTCTAACATGCTACCCCCAAAAATCCTCAATCCCTGGCTAAAATTATCCCAGCTCCTCCGCCGATATGTTTTCCCTTTTTTTTTTTTTTTTCATGCAAGCTGGGCTGCCTTTCGCAGATACTGGGCTCACACATACTCACATTACATGATACATTGTGGAATTGAAAAATTACAGAAATTCCTCAAAATTGACAAAAGTTTAAAAAAATTCAAAGTTAAAAAAAAAATGATATGCTCAAAAAAAAATTCTCTTCATTATTTTTTGTTTCGTTTAAAATGACTGGAATTAAGAGTTTTCTCTACTTGAACAAATCCTTAACCTAACATGTCTTAGTCTAACAATCCAGTTCAATACAAGAAATCAGTAAACTAAACAATTAACAAAACAACAAAACATAGTAAATACACACATAATAAAACAATTCCTACCTAAAATATGCGGTCGCTGGCAGGCAAAAAATCAAAAAAATTTAAAATTTTCAAAATTTTAAAATTCAAAAAAATTTAAATTTATTCATTAAAAAATTTTATTACATTTATTTATTAAATAACATTTTTATTAAAATTATTCAAATATTGGTTTGAATTAATTAAACAAACAAATTAAAATTGGATTCCTACTATACAAGCTTAGTAGGTGTATGACCTCATCAGCTGATCGTAACTAGGTCAAGTCCAAGATCCTTGACCTACATATGTTATATATGATTTCTGCACCTACCTTAAACATCTGTAACAATCTAACTCAAAGCACAAAATATAATAAAATAAAATGTTTAAAATGAACAAAATATTAATATAAACAATCATCAACTTGATATTTAAATTATTTAAAACAAACAATCCTTAATTTTACATTATTTTCACATTTTATCAAAATTCTGTCACTGGTGAAAAAAATAAACAATTGTATATTCTTTATCATGAATCTCTCTTTTTGCTTAACAATCTTACGTTAATCTACCGTGGGTGATGTACATTATTCATTCTCGTTTTTCTGTATTAGATCTCTATACATATATAAACTCTCTCCCTCTGGCTCTAATCTTCATCAACTTCAACTCCTATGACACCCAACTCTACCAAAATCTCTACTAATCAAGACACTAAGCCCAACTTACCATAATCGCCACCTTCTCTACATACAAAATACTCTCTAACCCCTTGTACATAGGATACGTGTTTCCCCTACCCAAAAAACTCAATTCCCTTATTTGGCCCCTGGATTTTACCTAAGGCGGCCCCTTCCCCACTAAAATCTATCCCAATTCCCGTCCCAACCCTTGTTGCGGACTCCTACATTACACTACCCTCTAATACAAAATTACCATCCCCAAAAAATCTCAATCTCATTACCTCACTACAAATACACAAAATAACCTCATTAATTATAAACATAAATATATCATTCAGAACTCTACAATTATTCTCCATTACTCCTGTGTCAACATCAATATTTCACAAAATTCTGTTACATTACATTAACTCAAAAACAACGTTACATCATATTCATCTCTACTATTTCAAATTCAACTTTGATTTTAACTTGGACAGATATATGTGTCCCACAAAATATTCATCACCCAAAAACTATCTTTTATTAATTTGCATAAATCATTGTTATTTTATTTCTCATATTCTTTTTATCTTTACTTCAAAATATCTGTAGTACATTAAACATTAATTACTTGTAACATTTACAAACCAATATACCAGTGACGTTATTGCTGATCAGCTGATCCTCCTAACACAATGAAAATACATCTTAAAATTGAACAAATTACATGGAATATACATATTTATTTTTATTTATTCTCCCTTCTCACCTCACTGTTTCCAATTTCTCTGATTCTGGTTATTTATGTTAGCCTGCCAGACGATTTACTTATTGGCTTAAACAAATACACACATAATAAAATTACATATTCTTATCAATGCTTATCTAACAGACAACAATCATCTACACACATATTGTTTACTTAACATTCTACCATACACACAAATAAATTTACTACATTTGTATTTACATCCTTTCATTATTAATTGTCCAGTTTTTTCCGCACTTCATTGTCCCATTCTGCCATGTCAACAAACCATAAAACATAATGTTTAATTGTCTTTTATTGCTTTACAGTCTACCCTCCATCGTCAAAGATTAATCTTGGTTTTGTATAGCACTGTTCAATTATATTGACATACATATTGTTGTCTTGTGTGTCATAACCAACCAATTTCAATTTATCCGTTATACCATTATACATCATGTCAACATCAGTTAGTATTGTCCAGTCTGTATCAGTGTTATTTGTTAACGTCAGGTAAATTGTTTTCTCAGTTTTGTATTCCTCAACTACTACGTCAGGTAAATCATTATAGTCAGATAAGATATTATCAAAATTATTCTCTGTCTCTCTTTCAACAGGTACGTATTTCACATGATTCATCATCACCCCTTCTAATATTTTTCTCCATTCATTATACTTTCTTTCTAACTTATATAGTTCTATTTCACTCTCAATACATAACTCTCTTTCTTCATAGCACCACATCACACTCACAATTATTACGGACAGAGGGTACAACATTATACAACATTACTTCATTTAACAATAAGGGTCTCTTGCCCTGAAAAAACCACATTATATCATCATCATCATTATAAACAATAAGGGGAAAATTTGCCCTCTGTCCCCACTCTACTACAACATTATTTCTCCACTCTCTCTCTACTTCATAAACACTCATTAACATTTCACTATCACATTCTAGAACTTCGTCAGTATTATTTTGGATTATATTCTCATTATTTGCTTCTACATTATTCTTCACTCCCACTATACTCTCAGAATTGTCTACTATTTCGTCATTTTTACATTTTGTCATATTTAAAACATTGTCACCTAATTTCTCAGACTTCTGTTCTAACTTATTTAAACTGTTTTTTATTGTTTCGTTAGTGCTTTCTAAATGTTTATTCATTTCTTGTATTTCATGTTTCAACTCACTAATCTCCCTACTTTGTCTATCTAATTTTATGTCATTACTGTCAAAACGACTATCAAATTTATTATTCATTTTTTCTAATAAATTAAGTACAATACTCATTGGATCATCATCCATCTTATTGTATTTTGTTGAGGTCGGGGTTACTTGAATCCCTGAATCCTCTGTATTATCTTTTTCATTTGTGTTATGCACATTCATGTTTTTATCGTCTTGATCTACCTTCGGTGTTGAATGTATTTCAGGACTACTCATCACAGTAATATAAACCTAACCTACTTAATTATGTACGATAAAAAAATTTTTATATATTCGTCATTACCACATCCCATTTTCTGTGTCTTAAAATAGGTCTAGTTCCTATAAAATTTATATACGAACATCCTGGCAGCGCGTCGACATTTGTAACAATAAAAAAGAAGGCCGAAATATATAAAATAAATATAACCACTACCAGGACTTACCTGCACGCAATTATAACACTTACCTGTTATTGAAATTTACCAGAAGACCAAGGTCGCCACGATTATTTTTTATATAGGATAAAATATCGAAAACCTTTACACTCCACCTTACATAAAACGGACAATTTAGCAATCTGACCCACCCAATTAATAATTCAGAAGATTCCGGAACGTTTAGACGAATTTTATCAACACAGAAATAAGACAGTGGTAATGACGAAATAACTTAGTCTAACACATTTTATCGGAAGTAACCATTATTTTTAATGAGCGATTATTTAACAAACATTTGTACAGTTAAATTTTTAGTATATTGCTTGAAAACTTTAGTACCTTTTTTCCCTATGTTTTGTCTGGTTAGAATGTAATTATAAACTTATGCCACTTAATGATTATTACTTACTACTAGACTGCCCAGCCTGCAATTCACTCACTCTCACATATATTTATTTTAATTTATTAAAACACCCTTAACCAATATTAGATACACGAGCGAAATATTTATTCTTTACAAGTCCCCGTCTCATTTTATATGGCGCGAGGTCGACCGAACACGTGCCTTCCCGGTTACATTATTCGTTATTAACTGCTTTTCAACGGCCATTGCACTGCACTCGTCTATAACATAGTCAATTCCTCGGGTCCCGGTCGGTCCTACTGGATTAATTACATTTACGCAACTCGACCAACCGGGCCCTAAACGAAACTGTAATTGTCTGTAGCGGTGTTGGCGTCCTGTTGACTGTATGGCGTCTCTACTTAAAGTCGACCGTCACGGGGAACGTAACAGGTACTTGTTCCTTTGGAGGGAAGCTGGTTCTTTACTGCCACGATGTTTTCGTCGTCGCTCATTGCTCATATGCTGTTGGGTAACCATTTTATATATGGAATGGAGCTGATATATGTGTGTGACCAGAGCTTAATATTAGACTTGGCTCTGGTCATGTCACCAACAGTAGGCGGAGTTTAATGCGACTTCCGGGAGGTCTTAGAGAAGACGACGAATATTTTTACGCTCTGGCCATCTTGAGTTTTTAGTCGAGAGCGTCCTTTGAGCGCGTGCAGGTGTAGTTGCGCTTGAGCGTTGACACACATGTACAGAGTTCTTAGAATTTTGGTGGAGGTGCGAATTCCTCTGCCGCATTTCTCAACAACAACCTGCGTCTTATTGCTTTGTTTCACTGTTCTGTTACACTGACTGTTATACGTTGCACAATAATACAGTTATTTCGCCATATTTTTATAAGGCTCCCGACCGAACACGAAATGAATACAAATATATAAATATGCCCCAAACCGTTAAAAATAAAAAATACCCAAAAATTGACCCGCTACATTCTTAATAATAAAGTCAATCTCAATAAGTTGTACTGAATCTTGAGTTTGAATCTTAGATAACAGTTATGACATTGACTGTTTAGAGATAAGCTTGAATGATGATAAGAGTTGAACAGGCCAAAGTCGGCTTGCAACCTGATTATACATGAGTATAAATGTAAGATTAGCAATGTATTGCCAATATATATTGTATGTAATCGGAGACTCATCACATGATGGGCCCGATAAATAGTAACATTTGTGCAAGTCATAATGGTTATCTTGAACCAGATAAGGCCAGTAGACCTATACAATAGTATGAATACAATGAACAAACAAAATTGTTATAAAATTATACATGTAAAGACAAGCTATACATAGTTGAATGATTGTAAGCACAAAGTGTAATGATATGTATGTCATAATTAAAGCATGTATAATAATTGTGCAATACATGATCACAAAATACAATATAAAAATATAGGCGTGGCGTATGGTTATAGACAGTAAATGCGGATAAAACAATGTGTTTTACATAGATACAAGTTATACATAATAAATACAATAGAAATCGGTTTAGATAATTACAAAATGTAATACATGTGTTGAACAATTGTGAGAAATAAATTCACAGAGTAACAAAATATCACACAATTGACAAAATGTGCGAGAAAATGCATACATGGTTTGTATAGCTGCAGACCATGCGAATATTACAACAAAATTTTTACATAAAAACAATAGTAAGCAATGACATGAGGCATAAATCAAATGTTGCATACATGAAAATACAAAATAATAATTAAAGCCTTGCATATTAAATAAACTGACACTTGCTTGAATAAAACAAACAGTTTCTGAATCAAAAATATACAAATTAAAGCTTATGCTAAAAACAAAGGTGCTTATAACTAACAAAGTCTTCTTTGAACATCTGATTTATGTATTACAGATTACAAATATATACAAAGGAAAATAAACTCTCCTTTTTTTACTGTTCGTCCCTAGTAGGGACCAAACATAATTTATGGATTGGTCGGCGATAGGTGCCAGTAGGCGTGCGAACGTCAACTACTCTAATTAAGTTGTCTGGGCCGGGAAATGTGGCGGTAATTACACCAAATTTCCACGCTAATGGAGGTAAGTTATCCTCAATCAGTAAAACCAGGTCACCAATGGAAATGTTATCTTTGGCGAATTTCCATTTGTGACGTTGTTGTAGTTGATGTAAGTAGTCGCGAGACCAAGCTTTCCAAATGACTTGGACAAACTTCTGGAGAAGTTGCCAACGTCCAAGACGAGAGATGGGAATGTGAGATAAGTCTGGATCAGGTAACGCCGTTAATGGTGCGCAAATCAAAAAATGGCCAGGTGTAAGTGGCACCGGATCATTTACATCCGATGGAACGGCAAATAATGGACGTGAGTTTAGACATGCCTCTATCTGAGACAAAACTGTCGTAAACTCCTCGAAGGTGAGTATAGACTTGCCTACCACGCGGCGCAAGTGATACTTTAAGCTCTTTATACCGCTCTCCCAAAGACCACCAAAATGAGGTGATGAGGGCGGAATAAATGACCATGTAATACCCTGAGAGGTCGTAAAGGAATGGATTGATGAGGTGGCATCCTTATTATGCAAAAGATTGTAAAGGTCATGCAAAACATTGCGGGCCTTCCTAAAGTTCGTGCCATTATCAGAATATAACTGGCTGGGTATGCCCCTACGGGCCATGAAACGACGTAAGGCAGCTATAAACACGTTGGCTGTAAGGTCGGAAACCAATTCCAAATGAATGGTCCTAGTTGCTAGGCAGATGAACAAAGACACGTACGCTTTTGACAGAGTCCTAGATTTCTGCCCGCCATGACGAATCATGAAGGGACCACCATAGTCAACTGCGCAGAATAGAAACGGCCGCGAAGGAGTGACTCTGGGAGATGGCAAAATACCAAGCCTCTGAATCTGATGTTTGGCACTAAACCTGAGGCACTTGACGCATCTACGAATGATAGAGCGAATGACTATCTTGGCGTTAATGATCCACCAACGTTGACGAAGTGAGTGATGCACGAGCTGAGCACCAGCGTGGAGTAGACGAATGTGTTCGCGTTCAATAATAAGGCGAGTAATATGAGCCGATGGATGCAAGACAATAGGATGCTTATTGTCATAAGGTAGTTGTGACTGCTGTAATCGTCCGCCGACGCGTATTACGCCAGACTCATCGAGGAATGGGTCCAGAGAAGACAACTTGCTCCTGATAGAGACAGAAGACCCATTACGCAGACAATTAATCACGGCAGTGAAGTGGATGGACTGAGATTGTTTTATGAAAAAATTGAGAGTGGAATGAATTTCCACGGGGGTAAGAGCGCCTGATTTTCTCAGCCCTGGAGAGTCTAATGTTTTTGATGAATCGAAAGCAGTAAGCATACACGCGTGTCAGACGGTGCAACGAAGAGAAGTCCTTAGAAAGATCAATAGCCAGGGTAGACATTAGAGAAAGTTTGGGGGTTTGTTTTTCCCCCAGTGAATTCAGAAGACGACAGATTAGAAGGTAAAAAGGGTGGAAAAAGATTGGACTCGGAAGATTGAGACAAACAAGCGGTAGCATAGGACTCGCCCAACTGGGGATTGTCAGACTTAAATGGTAGCGAAACAACGAACCTACCCTCTTCATTGCGATGAGTAGACTTAACGAAATGCTCCTCACAAGTTGAATCGTTACTAATGTGTGCATTATCAGGGATAGTTTCGGTCTCCCAAAATTTCTCGTGAGACGATAGGATTTGACTGTCGTTGTTCCTAGCCAGGAACGAAACAGCAGGACCCTTATAACGGCAGTGTTTGGGCAGATTGCCTGCTAGAATGTAGCCTAACTTTGTTTCTTGTATAGTAGGGAAATGAGAACCCCTTACATATTTGTTAGGTAAAATTAAATCTAAATAAAATTGCACGCCTAACAGTATATCAATGTCAGCTGAAATGTTGAAGTGTGGATCTGCGAGATAAACGTTATCTGGGACATTAAACTGATTTATGTCAAAAGATTGTGCTGGCAATTTATGAGTTAATGTAGATAAGACCGCGCATGTTGCTTGGAAACTAAACCTTTGATAGCATGAGATAATGCGTATAGACGCTAACTTAGTGGCACAACAAGCGGTATTATTTATACCTGTAATCGGTATGTTAGATTTAGTCAAGTTAAGCCGTAATTTCTTGGCAAATGATTCTGTACAAAAATTTATTTGTGAACCCGCATCCAAAAGAACTCTTGCGGGTTGTCTGTTGCCAGCCTGGTCAATGACAAACACAATTGCTGTTGATAAAAGAATATTATTTGTGGATTGTAATTTGAGTGAACAATAATTACTGCTGCTGGCAGAGACTGGCTTCGACACATTGTTTATACGCAACAATGTATGGTGTCGTTTTGAGCAGATCTTACATGATTGTTTAATCTTACAATTAGATGAGAAATGATCTGGTCTTAGACAATTAGTACAGAGTTTATGATTTAATATAAATTGCTTATTGCACTGATGCATTAACTTCTGATGTGCTTAATGCACGAAATTTGTCACACATGTAAATTGGATGACTAGATTTACAGCATAAGCATAAATAATTATTTGACGCTCAGTGATAACTTTTAAATGCAGTGCTGCCAGCAGCGTTTCGTGATTTATGTTTGTCAGATTTATTATTGAATCTTAAACTTAGCTTGTTGAGTTGCAGTCCGGCATCGATAGGCAGTGTATTTTCTAACAGCTGTCTACGTGCGCTTAAAAACTGAGTAAAACCTTGAAAGTTAGGAAGATTATCAGGGTCTATAGACTCCTTCCATAATTTAAAAGTAGTATGGTCGAGTTTCGCTGACAATAATTGTACAGTGATAAGCTCGAATGAATCCACTGACAGTTGCATGGCCGCCAGTGAATTAACGGAAGACGATATTGTATTTATGAACTCTGCCAAACTTTGGACAGAGTCCTTAACTGTTGACTTTACTTCAAGTAAATTCTGAATATAATACTTAGCTAGTATGAATTTGTTGTCATATCTAGCGGACAGCAAACTCAACGCTATCGAGTAGTTTTCGTTACAGATAGGTAATGACTTAATTAAATCTAGCGGCTCATTTTTCAGAGACGAATACAAATAGTGTAATTTCTGCACTGAGGTTAAATCAGATCTGGCGTGCACCAAGTCCAGAAATACTGAATAGAAGTGCTGCCATTCTAAGATATTACCTGTGAAGCAGGGCAAACTTATCGGTTTTAATTGTGTATACTTACGTTTATTTTGATTTATAGATACGATAGATTATATCTCACAAAGGTATACATAAACTAGGACGCCATCTTTATTTATTACCTAAGTCATGGGCCAGAATTTCGTACGCGAAGTTATTAGGAAACGGAAATTGCTTGAAATAACAAAACAGCTGTTCTAATTGTTACCAATGAAATACCCCTTTTATTAAGTATTCGTTTTACATATCTTTAACCCTTCCAAAATAAAAACATAGTGTAATATTACCTTCTGTAAGTATAATAAGTATATGACAAAATTATATAGATATATAGTTATATGTGTTGCTCAACCCAGCACTTAGAAATTATTACGCACGCACACAACCACTCACCCTTTCATCCTCATGGTACAAACTTTTATAACTTTTATAAATTTTGGAGCTCCTTTATTAGATTGAAATTTTAGAATAAAATGAATTTCTACAATAAAATGATATTGGGAAATTATGAAATCAGGAATTAAGGAACGTTCTCACCCATTTCGTGTTGCTGGTTGTTATAGCTGGCGGTAAAACTTCGCGTCCAGTACCGCGAGTTTTACGTTTACTCGTCTCGGTCACATTTTTGTAATCGACGCACTGTACGGTGTTTTACACAGTTTATTAACCACCTATAGTGGTCTAAAAAGTTAAAATTCACCCGTAAGTGAATGAGCAGCCGGCCGGCGCTGATCAGTTGCTGCAGCAGAAATGACGACAATTCCTTGTTGGATTCTGCGGAAGTGGGGTGTACTGACGTCACATTTTCTTTGTTTAACTAGTTGACATCGCAGTTTTGTCGTTGTCAACACATTCTCCGCCTCTGACGTAATTAAGGCTTGGCTTGCTTATCGCAATAACTGCACACTGTTTTTATGACATTTTACAGATTCTGCTACGAATTAGTTCAAATCCTGGCAAATATTGTGATATAGTCCACTCACTGTAGATTCGATATCGGGTGTTTGAGGTTGGGTTGGGTATGTCAAAAAATAGAAAAATACAATATTTATGATCTCGTTACCATATTTTAGGTAATTATAAAATGTACCATGATTGTACCATCACAATTGTATGTTGCTTGTTAATACGGGAGATACAGTCTGAACGTTGAAGCTTTCTATCAAATGCAAGATATTGGCTTCTGTTGAATATAACAGCTCTTCAACCTCAACTCGGTCTTCTTGAGCAGCGTTTTATGTCTTTAGAAATGAGTTCAATTTCGGACTGTACCTCATCGTATTTTGTTGCCAAGCTTTTTAGACTTTCAAGTCTGACTGTTAAGAAATGTTTTGTGTTAGTGTTTTTGTCAAAGCTAATAATAGCCGAATTAATACGCACTATGGCAGACTTTATGCCGCCTCTCTTTCTGACGAACACTTTGAGGCCTTCTTCAGCCATTGTACGCACCTGTTAATGATGTGGTACCTGCTATGCGATGTCCTGGAGCGTCGAAGTCGTGGAGAAGATGGCAAACACACAGACCGTAGAGACGACTGCTCAAACTGGAGTGTAGACGCTAGCACATGGATGTTCTTGCAATGATATCGTCACGAGGCTCAATGGCGATGAAAGAAATGCTGAAGTAAGTCCCGAGACGGTCGGATCAGCGAATGTGCTGAATCGCCCGTGATGGCCAGAAATTGGGGCAGAAAAATGATGAAACCGCTAGAATATGTTGCAAGAGGTGAATGACGAATCCAGGCACGGAGCGACCAAAAAAATGTCTAAGTCCGTCCCGTGAGGACCAAAAAAATGGTGAATCCGGTCCGAGTGGACCAAAAAAATATAAAAGAAGAATGATCCGTCACGTGAGGACCAAAAAAATGTTAAGGCCTAAGGCCTAGACGAATGTCGTATGAATTGTCGTAAGACTTGAGGCGCGAGTACGCGGCACTCAAGCTACATGAAATAGAATTAGCAATGTATTGCTAATTCATTGCAAGTATGCAATATGTTGTGGCCTAAGGCCTACAATGATTGTCTCACGACAAGAAAAATGATGTATGACAGAACAAGCGAGCAAACGTTATGACGTCTGTCGCCTGCCGTAGATCGGACAACTGTGACGTTATAAAAATGAGATAAGAACATGATAGCGCAATATCAGAAAGCACAGATTAGCCAACCTATTAATGCGAAAATTACCACACTACTGTCCAGTTGGTAACACAACAATGGCCACACTACTGTCCAGTTGGTAACACAACAATGGCGCCTGAACCAGTATGTAAACAAAATAAGTGTTAACCAGATTCCCAAAGGTAAGTCACAATAAAAAATAATATCTAAAAAGTGAGTTAAATAACAAATGGCTGCCCAAACAAGGGACTTTATATAAATAAATATTTATATAAATAAGTCTGCAGACAGAGACAGAATGGGTATTGAATTAATGTGTAACGTAATACGTAAGTAATTAGGTTATGTTGTGTTGATTATATGTTGAAGATACAGTAATATTTTAAAAGGAAATATATTTAAAATTTTAAAATGGCAGACAATGATGAAAGTGTCAGCTTAACTGACACGGAAACAGAATCAATGATCATGAGTGGAGTGAATGCGAGGTCAACACCTACAATTAGTAAGGTGTCGTTAGACGATTTATTCCAGTTAATGAAAGCTCAAAATAACAACTTAAATGAGAAATTTAATGCACAGAGTGTAAAGTTTGATGAAAAGTTTGACAAATTTGATGAGAAGTTTAATGAAGTGAAAAACGAAATTAAGAGACAAAACTTTAATCTCGATAAACAGATTAACAAAATAAATGCACGTTACGAAAATATGAAAGAAAAAATAGTAGCATTAGTTAGCGAGGTGTTTGATAGACAAATAAACAGAGTAAATAACATAATTGATAACTTTACAAAGAAGAAAGTAGATGAGAATTCTGAGATTAAAAGGGGGGTAGAGAATAGTGGAGAAACAGATAAATTAAACGTAAATAAAGACAGTTAGATGACAAATAATGAGGTAAGTAGGGGTGAGAATTATGACAATATAAGTAAAAATATGGTGTTAGAAAACAATGGTGTAATTATTTTTAATTATTTTCTAAGAGTAGAATGTAATAATGGAATGTTAGTGTGTGTTGATGAGTCAGAGAGAAAGTGGAGAGTATACAGGTAGAGGGGTTGCAGGGGATAAATGTTTCCCGTGATGTTGTATTTGGGGGTGAAGAAAAGGCTTCACAAGTATATTTCGGAGACATATGGTCTGCAAATAGTTGTCCCTTGAATTTTTATGCATCTGATAGGTGGTGCAGTAACAAAGTTGTAGTGTCCCCTGCATATATTGAGAGAGAGAGTGTGACTTAGTGTTATGATGAGGGATATTTTGAGAGAGAGAGGTATGGTGATAGGAAGATAGAGTTATTTAAAGTGGATAGAAATTATAAAAAATTGGTAGAAAGGTTAGGTGTAGAGATGGTGGATAATTATAGTAAGTACTTACTTTGGGTTGAAGCAGATATAGCAGCAGTGGGAGATGATGTTGATAAAGATGACTTTATAACTTACCTGATTGTAACAGACTATACTAAAGGCGACAGGACCATACTCAATCATGACAAATTATATGAAATAGTAATATGGAATAAGCATATTAATTCAAATAGTATTGTGGAAATATATGAAGAATTAGATAAGTATTATATTGATAGTAATAATACAAGATATTCAATAAAAAATAATGTGTGTAGACTGAAGATTAGACTGTTATTTGATGATGGTGGATAAGTGTTTTATTGTTTATGAACATTTAATTATGTGAACTGTGTGGTTTTGAAATGGATTGTCTTACGAAACGAGTTTTGGTCAGTGATAACAAATAATAACTTGGATTGTATATTCTTGTGTGTTAATGTCAGAGTATTTGTGTATTACATTATGTTGTGTATTATATTTTATGTATTTTTATGTAAACCATGTAGATAATAGGAGTTGATTGAATAATAGTTATAACATTTTTTTTTCAGACTAAATAAATGTAATGAGAATAATTGTGAAGTTTAAGGTAATTAAAGTAATTGTGAAATTTTAAATGATTGATTGAATTAAATAACTGAAGATTAATTAATTAATGTTGACATGAATTTAAATAATTTTCTGAGAGATTTAGATTCTAATGAATAGTATATGATTAAACACATAATATGTTTGGATATTAAGTTACAGTGTTATTAAGAGGTAAGTGATGAATTTTCTAAGGTAATTGTCAACGATCATGTTAAGGTAAAATGTTGTAAAAGATGGAGTTTGGGGGTGATGATTATGTACTAAGGGATTTGAGTAAGTCAAAGTTAACTTTAATGGGTGTTAGAGAAAATAAGAATTGTAGAATAAAAATATTACAGAAACAGGGTAGTAATAGGGACACAGTAGTGGTAGTGCTTATATGTAGACAGAGAGGGTAATGTAATTAGAGAGTAAATAGTTGCTGGTGATATTTTGTAGATGAGGGTGAGGTGGTAAGGAGTGATCAACGTGCATCGTTGGGCAGGTACAGTACAAAGGGTCGAGTAGTGTTTGCCGAGATTATTGGGAAGGGCAAAATGTGATGAATGGAATTGGATTGGGTACACACATCCTAGATACAAAGAGGGTATTAGAGATTTTATAACAAGAGGGGAAGGATTTAAGTGGAATTAGTGCTGAAGGGGGTTATTACTGAGAGATTGGTGTCACCCTATGTAATTCTGTTAGGGATTGTTAGTAGGAAGAAAGGGAGTAAGATTATAGATATAAATGCCAATTCAATAAGTCTAATTATAGTGAATACAGGAGTCACACAAACTGATTAATGATCAAAATGTGAAATGTTAGATAGAGAATTCATAGTAGAAAGATAATAAGAAATGAAATGTGATGTTGTAACGGGGCTATTTTGAAGGGTATAATTTTTATTCAATTTGATAATTATTTGGGGACGGTCTGTTTGGACACCTTTTGCGGACAATGAGACGTGCTTTATTGGACACCCTGTAGACAATTCAGTACCAGTCGGTGCCTAGTACACAAGGATAACAGTGTCAGAATGCGACCCGGTGCGCGTATGCTTGTATTTTCCGTTGGGGAGAAGTAACAAAAACTTCGTAACTAACAACTGGCTACAATGGAATGTGGCGGTGAGTGTGCGCTCGTGTGCCGCTATCTATACTCTCGACACCAAAGTCGATCACCGGAACCTGTCATGTAAGAGCCGCAGCCAATCACACCGCGAGCTGATGGAAATGAATGTAACCGACGCACCTTGGTAGCATCAGCCAGTTGACTAACGACATAGGCCACGCGTGGTCCAACTCAATTGTCTACCCGGGCAATATAATGTCGGCCGACCGTAACAGAATGCATAAATAACTAAAATATAACTCAAAAAAGTAAAGTGATATAACAAGTGATTAAGTGTAACTTTCAAAAATCGATGAAACAATAACACTTTCCGGAAAAGAAATCGTGTGGGTGACGCGCCATGAGGTTGCAGGAGACGCCATGGTAACTGTAATTGTATCCAACCCAAAATTGTTGTGATCATGTATAAAAGGGGGTTTTGAAGTAATTATATATAAAGAGGGGTTTCGTATGAATGAGTGGATGGGCAATCTGGGTCGCTTTTAATAGATTTATAAATATATTAGAATAAGTAAATGTGTATGTGGTATCTATCTATAAAAAGGAGAAAAAGGAGCTTTAATATGTGAATTGAGGTAGAAGGAGGAGTAAGTGTGTGTTTAAAAGAAAATAACAAATGCAATTAAATTAGATTTGTTTCAAATGAAAAGCGAGTTGAGTATGTTATTCAAGTAACCTGAAGGTCATACTTGTATGTCGCAGTTTCGTGCAACGAACTTTGGACTAAGAGGTAAGTCATAAAATGAATTAAATTTTAATAATTAAATGTGATAATAAGAGATTACACAATTGGTGCTGCGAACAGACTCGATTTGTAAAATCGTTATAAATCGGCACCTAAAAGCGAGTACAAGTATGGTTTGAAGGTTAAGTAACTACGTAAAATTACGTAGCATATATAAAATGGTACATGAATGTTCAAATGTTAAGAGTTAAGTGGTAGATGTTTTTATGTAAGAAAATGTAAATCAATATACTTATAAATATGGCAGGAAATGATGAAAGTATTGTAAATGAAATGATTAATTTTGATGAATCGGCTGTTATAAACAGCCCCGAAGTACATTCAATACCTAATGTAGGTAAAGACGATAAAAATGTAAATATAAGCGTTACAAATGAAACAAATAATACAGATGATTCGGGGATTCAAATAACCCCAAAATTGAGTAGGGAAAGTAAAATTAATAATGATGAAGTCAGCTTCACTGACGATAAAACAGAAAGTCAGTCAACACCTATCCAAAATAAAAAACTGACGATAGCTATAAAATGCTTAAAATGATACAAGCAATGATAGAAAAACAGAGTGTAAAGCTAGAGGAACAAAAGAATGAAATTAAAAGTGAATTTAACAGTAAATTTGACGCTAAATTTGATGAACAGAATAGTAAATTCAATGAACAAAATATTAAATTTGACATACAGAATAGTAAATTTGATATTATAAATAGTCGTTTTGACGAAATAAATATACAGAATGCTAAGTTTGAGGTTAATATGAATAAGCGTCTAAATGAGATGGACGAATGCTTATATACATTTAAGGAACAAGTAGAGTCGGTAGAGGAACAAATTAAAAGCAAAGCAAATCAAATAATTAATAACAAGGTAAGTGATGATTGTAAAACAAGTGAAAATTTTAATGATATGTGTAAAAACGTGGTATTAGAGAGTAAGGTGATTAAGGAAGATGTTGAAGTAGAATTTAGTAACAAAGTGTTGTTAGCGAGTGCTGTTGAAAGTGTGAGAGAGTGTAATGAAAATTTAGATGGGCAAAGGGCAAATTTTCCCCAAGTTTACAGTGAAACAGAGGTTTCACAGACGTTTAATGAGGACAGAGTTTCCTCCAGTAGTTATGTGGGAGACATGGTGTCTCAAAATGGTCCCTTTATTTTTTGTGATGATCTTGGAAGTGCCAAGACATATAGTAAGTTTGTGTGGCCCTTTGCATGGAATGAGATAGTTCAGGGGGGTAGTGACAGGTGTTATGATGATGAAAGATGTTTCGAGAGAGAGTTGTGTGCAGATAGGGAGATAATAATATATCAGTTAAAGAGAAATTATAAAAAGTTGAGAGAGAGGTTAGAAGTGGTGAAGATAAATGATATAAAATACTTATCTTGTAAAATAGAGATTGATAATTATTTTGATGATACCTGTATAAATAATAATAACTTACCTGATGTTTTAATGAGTATAGTAAATGAATATGATGAGAAAATAAATTACTTGATGTTGAATAAAAATACTTATGGATACAGAATTGAAATCACAAACGTAGACCGGTTTTATGAATCAATAGGTTATAATGGTGTCAAATATTATGTTGATAAGGGTTATTATAATAATAATAATAATAAATTGAGTGTGAGTAAGAATGAGAAGTGTTATAAACAAATACGACTATTATACAACGATGGTGGTTAGATAAGAAATCAATAAATGGACATTTTAAATATATTAAATATTTTAATTTATGGTTATGACCTTGCTGAATTTGGAAATGAAGTGTGGTAAAATTGAACAATTAATGATGAAGATTTGTAAATAAATGTTAGTGAAATTAATTGTGTTTGTATTGTAACAAGTATGTAATGTAAACAAGATGTGTATGCAGTAGAAATTGTTTTAATAATAATATTTTGACAGACTAAATAAATAATGAGAATAATTTTGAAGACAGTAATTAATGAACTATAATTGTTTTGATAATAATTGGAATATGTTGTTTTCAATAATTGATTTAATTAAGGTAATTTGAGATGTTTAAATATTTTTTGATTGATTTAAAATGTTATATAATTGAATTTTGATGATGAATTTACATTATTTTATGAGACTTAAATTTGATAATAATTAATAAATAAATAAATGTTAAATTGTATTTAGTTTGTGGAATAACATGGCTGTTAAAATGTTTCAGAAGGTACATGGAGTTATTGGTGTTTGGTGTTGATATTTTGTGTTTTTGACAGTATGTGAGTGATGTACTGTAAGTATAAATTTTATAATGCAATTTAAACAAAGTAAAATGTTCAAGGTCTAAAGAGCAAATTTAAAAAAAAATGTTAGGTAAAAGGAAGGTTAATAACAACGAAAAATTTAACATAGTAAATGATAAAGAATTAATAATTAATTAATAGAAGTTCAGTTGAAATTAAAATATGTTTATAACTTTATATGCAAATGTAAGGATGTAAGGTGTGTAATTTCTGATCAACCTTAAATGTGAATTGTTTGTTTAATGGAATAACCGAAATGTTAATTATTGTATGTATTATGTTAAGAATGAAAAATCAATTAAGTAATTAATATACCCCAACATATAAGAGTTGACCTTCCGTGAATTGCAGTAGCGGTGTCAGCGTTGGCATTATATGTCTTTTGGTAGTTTCCCCACATTTCGGGCGGTCACGGTTTCACCAGGCCCTGGCCGTGGAATTATGTAAGTAGTTACAAAATAGGTGAATGTTGAAATTGAACAAGGGGGTAACAGGGGAAACTACATAACTATGGAACAGCGGCTATCGTCGAAGGTGTCGATAGTGCCATGATTAAGGGTGTGTAAATCATTTTAGTAGGATTACTGGTGTCCTCGGACATCAGTAATACCGAATTTTTATGTAACGCTGAACCAAGAACGGTATAGTCAGCGATTATACCTTATACATGTAACTTCAGTTCTTGGGAATGCAAATGGACGCCACAGTCCAACATCAGAAAACAATAGTGTGTGTGGAAAAGGAGCTGGCAGTTACAAGCCAGGGGCACAGATATAGCATCTGTGCATAAGGCAAACGCTCGATCCGGTTCATCCGGCGGGTGGTTACCTAATTGTAACTGAGAAAAAGGGGGGACTTTAAGTAACGATGTAGTGGGAGTGTAGCTGTAATTGCAGTGAGAGGGTGACGACCTCTGTAAACAGCGGGCGGTCAACTTATAACACGACTCTATAGAGAGAGTTGGGGGTTGACAATCCATAGAGCTGTTCAGTAACTGTTGCTATGACTATGTCTCAATGAGTAGCGATTTATGTCCCTATGAGAGCAAAACGATTTTAAGTACCAGATTTAAATTGTAACAATTCCAGATAACCTTGTATGATGACTATATAATTTTGTGTATTTGTATTAATTGTATGTAGTATGTTAGGGATAAGAATTATAAAACGTGTACTTTATATAATTGTGGAATTGTATCTCTAGTAAGGTCATTCACCTTGCCAAGAAAATCAGCTGATCAGCTGTAGTATATCACTTATAGTGATTTGCAAATTTTCCAATGTAGTTAAATGTATGAATATAATGATTTCAATGTGTTAGAAGATTTTAATTTAAATGATGGAAATAATTTGAGATAGTTAAGAGTTTTAAATGGTTTGTAAAAGTTAGAAGTGGGCGATTATTATTTTGTTAGGACATTTAGATCAGTCCATGTTGAGTTTAAAGGGGTACTAGAGAGAATAATATTGTTGTGAATTAATGTAATGTAGAATGTGATGTGATGTTACCCACTTTTTACCCACTCTTCGTAAAATAACACTTACCGCTGCCAGAATTTCACTTACCGTCATGTTCCCCGTAAAACTTATCTTTTGAAACTGCCCAGGTCGCCACGATATTTTTTAAAGATTAAATATCGAAAACTTATACACTCTTGCCCTTATAAAAATCCCGCGATCTGACTGTAATAAAATTCAGAAAACCCCCGATTTCGTTAGACGAATTTTTTCCACAGAAATGAGGAAGTGGCAATGACGAAATAACTTAGACTAACACATTATTTCAAAGAGAATCATTATTTTTTAATGAGCAATTACCAACAAAATATTCATGCTATTAATCTTTTAACAACTTGACTTTAAAATTTTCGTACACTTTTACACTATGTTTTATCCAATTATATTTACATTCTATTACTTACTACTAGACTGCCCAGCCTGCAATGCACTCACACATTTATACACACTATTTATTAACCCCTCAACATCTTAAAAATTTTTGTTTTAACTCGGGGAACCGCACTAGAGCGAGGCCGACCAAACACGTGGCATTGTTCCGCGCTTACAAAAGGTCTGTATTGAATCGTTTTACTGCCTACAATGTCACAAATTTTTCACTGTGGTGGATTGATTAACTTCTTGGGTCCCGGTCGGTGTTAAATCGTTATTACACTTGATTTATCCATATGTAAGAGTTCGACCCGACCGGGGCCCGCGAGTCGTAACTACGTGTGTATTGTACTCTGTAGCTCGTGGACTGTGTGGCGTCCCTGCTTGAAGTCGACCGTCACTGAGAACGTAACAGGTACTTGTTGCTTCGTTGAACTGGCGGAAGCGGCAATTCAATGCCACCAAGTTTTAGTCGCCGTTTGTGCTTAATTGTGGTGGCGTAACCATTTTATATATGGAATGGAGCTGATATATGTGTGTGACCAGAGCTTAATATTGGACTTGGCTCTGCTGATGTCACCAACAGTAGGAGGAGTTTAATGCGACTTCCGGGAGGTCTTAGAGAAGACGACGAATATTTTTACGCTCTGGCCATCTTAGTTTTTTGTCCAGAGCGTCCTTTGGAGCGCGTACAGGTGTAATTGCGCTTGAGCGTTGACACACATTTACAGAGTTCTTAGAATTTTGGTGGAGGTGCGAATTCCTCTGCCGCATTACTCAACAACAACCTGCGTCTTATTGCTTTGTTTCACTGTTCTGTTACACTGACTGTTATACGTTGCACAATAATACCGTTATTTCGACATATTTTATAAGGCTCCCGACCGAAAATGAAATGAATACAAATATATAAATGCCCCAAACGGTTAAAATAAAAACACCCAAAAAATTGACCCGCTACAGTGAGATGTAATAGTGACACAGTAGCTATGGGGAAAATATGTAGAGTAATGATTGATATATTGAGTTAAAGCTGTTAAAGTGGAGATATTTTGTAGATGAAAGTGATGTATTGGTAGAGTAATTAGTTGATGGGAATTTTGTAAGGGGGGTGGTGTGATAAGTAGTCCTCAACGAAAAGCGTTGTGGCGGGAAGGGACCGATTAGCGCCAGACAGGGTTACCTAGGGGGAGTCCAGGAACCAACATAAGAGAGTGAGCAGTGGGAAGGGAACACACATCCTGAGTACAAAGGGGTAGAGAGTATTTTTTTTTTTATATAAGGGTAGAATGATGCGATATGAGTTGAGTAGTAAGTTGGGGTTAGAGAATGGGGTAGATGTTTTGATAGAGGGGTGTCATATTAGTTAAAGCTGTTAAGTGAGTATTAGAGTCAGAAGGGGGGTAAGAGTATATATAAATGCCAAGTTGTAAATTGAAATGTTATGAATTGTTGAATCACCCAAACTAATTGAGAATGAAAATATTAAAGATGGAAAGTCATAGTCAAAATATAAAAATGATTACAGATTTTGATAGAATTTGAGAATAATGTAAAGCTATAAAATGTGTAATTTTAGTCAATTTAAATGTAACTTTTATTGTTCATTGTAAGATAATAGTAACCATGTTAATTTTAAATGTCTTATTTTATTATGTTGTATATGTTTGAAGATAAAAAATTTTAAAGATGTTTCATGTATTTCATGATGTAGCTCTATGTAACATATGTATGTCAAGGTCGTTGACTTGACCCACAGAGATCAGCTGATGGTTGATGTTAGAGGCAAGACCTGTTTCTAGTAATTGATTGATGCCAGTTTGTTTTTTAATTGAATTAAATGTTTTTGTTTTCTGAAAATTGAAAAGAGAGATTTCGGTAAATTTAAATTTTGAAAAAAAAATTCATTTTATGCCTACCATATAGGTGATGTTTGGATTTCAAGTGTATTATTGTTTATGTATATTACTAGTGTTTTATTGAATTATATTGTTTAGAATATAGGTGTAAACAAATGTTAGAGTAAGTGAATTCATGTTTAATAAGGTATTCAATTTGTTTTCTTTAGGATTGTTATTAATATTGAAGAGAATTGATAGATTTGATAGTCATGTAAAAGATTTTATTTTTTGATTTTAAAGAAAGAAATGGTAACAGCTATAAGAAAGATTGATTTGGAACTTAAATCAAATTTTAACCAAATTTAATGATTGGAATTTAATTTGTTTGCTATATCGTAATTTGAAGAAAGATTTTGAAATCTTTAAGGAGTTTGTTTAGGATGTATTAATAAGTATATGTATGCGCCCAGTATTGCTGAAGGCGACCCAGTATACATGACAAGGGGGAACATATCGGTTGAGGATCTGGCATGGTATAAGGCCAGGGATTTGGAGTTTGGGGTGGCATGTTAGAAGGTTAGGTGCGCTGTGGTGCGTGTCTGTTCGATTTTATGGTGTTGGGATCTCATATAGAGAAGTCCAGTAATCTCGTACAGGTGCGACCATAGTCGCCGAGCCAGGGGGGTAGTTTACCCATGATGTGTAAGAACTAATGGGGGGTTGTTGGCACCATATCCTCACCGATCCTCTTAGGGGTTTAGCAATGAGATGTCTTCTGTTTCGGCAGAAGATATCTCATTGGGGGGGTATTGTAACGGGGCTATTTTGAAGGGTATAATTTTTATTCAATTTGATAATTATTTGGGGACGATCTGTTTGTACACCTTTTGCGGACAATGAGACGTGCTTTATTGGACACCCTGTAGACAATTCAGTACCAGTCGGTGCCTAGTACACAAGGATAACAGCGTCAGAATGCGACCCGGTGCGCGTATGCTTGTATTTTCTGTTGGGGAGAAGTAACAAAAACTTCGTAACTAACAACCGGCTACAATGGAATGTGGCGGTGAGTGTGCGCTCGTGTGCTGCTATCTATACTCTCGACACCAAAGTCGATCACCGGAACCTGTCATGTAAGAGCCGCAGCCAATCACAGCGCGAGCTGATGGAAATGAATGTAACCGACGCACCTTGGTAGCATCAGCCAGTTGACTAACGACATAGGCCACGCGTGGTCCAACTCAATTGTCTACCCGGGCAATATAATGTCGGCCGACCGTAACAGCATGCATAAATAACTAAAATATAACTCAAAAGTAAAGTGATATAACAAGTGATTAAGTGTAACTTTCAAAAATCGATGAAACAATAACATTTTCTGGAAAAGAAATCGTGTGGGTAATGCGTCATGAGGTTGCAGGAGACGCCATGGTAACTGTAATTGTATCCAACCCAAAATTGTTGTGATCATGTATAAAAGGGGGTTTTGAAGTAATTATAAAGAGGGGTTTCGTATGAATGAGTGGATGGGCAATCTGGGTCGCTTTTAATAGGTTTATAAATATATTAGAATAAGTAAATGTGTATGTGGTATCTATCTTTAAAAAGGAGAAAAAGGAGCTGTAATATGTGAATTGAGGTAGAAGGAGGAGTAAGTGTGTGTTTAAAAGAAAATAACAAATGCATTTAAATTAGATTTGTTTCAAATGAAAAGCGAGTTGAGTATGTTATTCAAGTAACCCGAAGGTCATACTTGTATGTCGCAGTTTCGTGCAACGAACTTTGGACTAAGAGGTAAGTCATAAAATGAATTAAATTTTAATAATTAAATGTGATAATAAGAGATTGCACAATGTAACATGAATGTTAATAATAAATTTGAATTTTTATAGAATTAAATGGTACAATAATAAATAATTAAAAGTTTGATATAAACGAGTTGAGGGAAATGATAATAGTAGTGTTTATAATTTTTATACAAATTATTTAAATGCGAATTGTTTATTTAATGTAAACGTAACAATGTTAATGTTCAAGATTAATGTTTTATTATGTTATATTATGTTGCATGGTCATAGTGTGTGTGGAAGGAGGTTGCTACAGGGGTAGTAACGTTAAACGAATATCAAATCTTAAGTATATGACATTGATAATGGTGTCAACCATAAAAGATAATTATGATTTTGTTTTGAAGAAGTATTAGTATCAGAAAACTGATCAATGAATCTTGAATAGATAGATTGTTTGCCATAATGTATTTGTGTTCTGGTTCTATATTAGAGATATATAGATAAATTGTTGCTGATTCTGTTAAACTTAATGAATTATTTTACATGGTATTGCCTTAGTGTAAGAGTATATTTCTTCTTGTGTTGGAAAGAATCAAAGTATTATTGACTGGAGTCAAAATTTTGATAAAATGTGGGAATGCAAAAGAGAAAGAGACCTCTATTATAAATCTTGTTTTATATCTGTCTTGAAGATAATAGGAATTAAGTAAAAACAATGCCTATTAACGTAAACCAATGCAGCTAAGGGGATACAGATCAGTTGGGGATATGGCATTATACAAGGCCAATCTTTGATTTTTTATTCAATGTTTCAGAGTTTGGTGATGCTGTCGCGGCGGTCCTGAGCTGGCCAGCGCGTCAGAGCCGGAACATCAAGTGCCTGACTGGCCTTGCGGTGTTGGGATCTCGCAAGAGAAGTCCAGTAAGGTCATGCAGGTACTGTCACAATCACTGGACCAAGGGTGAGTTAATTGTATTCTTTTTATGTAAACACTACAGGGGGTTGTGGTGACATATCCGAGCTGATCCCTTTAAGAAGTATGGTGAGTCAATGAGAGTTTTTATGCCTCGTCATAAAACCTCTCATTGAGGGGGTTTTGTAATGGTACATTGGGTCCGTATAGGAGTTTTGGGGTACCTAGCCAATATAATTTTGTTGTAATCAAATATAGTCAAAGTGTGAGAGTAAAAAGTTTTCAAATATATCATACAACGTAGTTTGCCAGAACGAGTTGACACCAAAGTCAAATGGCTTACGTGCCGATCGACAGCAACGCAGACAAAACAACAGCCGGACACTGCTAAAACATCATCAAAAGTACGAATGACGTAATAACTAAAACGTACAACAATGCCGTCATCTCCAGAAAACAATAGATTTGATGACGAATTATCCCTTCCACATAGAAAATATACGCCATGTTGTCTCTCTCAGTCGACACAACACCGTCCGTGCAACAGCACGCTGTAAAATCGGCTGGCCAGCAATTGCCAGCAAAACTCTTTAAAAAGTGTTTAAAATGTAACTAAAAAGGTGAAAATTCAAATCAGTTAAAAAACTAACAGTACAAAATGTAAATTAAAGTCAGTGGTGTAAAAGAACAGAAAGAAACAGTTAACGTTCGGCCGAACAACTGCTGGACCATGTGGAACGTCTGACAAGAACTTCAATCATCCGAATTCAGGGAAGTCAAAATTCAAATCACTACCTATTAATTTTTTGAGCTCACAATTACAATTTATTCAAATGTACCTTTAAAATAATTTGGGGGGAGCATGTGTGTGTGCGTGCATGTGCCGGCATATATATAGTCACCAGGCATTGGTTCACGTTACGTGACCAGATGACGTAACAAATTTAACTAGTAACTGCAGTATGTTATAAAGTCACTTGAGAATAAATTAGAAAATTGAAGATAAAAATATGTATGTAATCGTGATGTACGTAGAGATCATGCGGCGAAATACTTCGCCTCCATTTTGTTTTTGTAATTAACTCAAGGAAGAAGACTCCATTTTGTTTTTATGTTTTTCAACATTCAAAATATTCAGAGTATTAAAAACAAGTCTTTTAAACAAATGTTAACCGAGTTATTATTTTCAAATACCCATGCTGTTTCTGTCTCGCTTAAAATAGAACCTGGACCCCAATAGGAAATGTTATGTTGGTAACACAACAATGGCGCCTGAACCAGTATGTAAACAAAATAAGTGTTAACCAGATTCCAAAAGGTAAGTCACAATAAAAAATAATATCTAAAAGTGAGTTAAATAACAATACATATTACCAAAAACACAGTCATGTAACTCGTGACTTATATGTTAATGTTTTCTTCTTTTGCACTTTTCACACTATGTTTGATAACACCAGTGGCGAGGCGTGCGTTTTTAGAATGTGTATGTGGTTATACCTATCTCGGCCATCAACAAATAAAAACTCCTTCTCTGTCTCCGTGTGATAATCAAACCCGGTCAACAGTATTAACAACAGATAAGAAAAGAGTAAATATTACAATTTTTCCTTTTTCCAATAGAGACCAATATAATACTATTAATTATATAAATTGTTTTAGTAAATCAAGCAGACTGTATTAGGAACCTACCAGTACATTGTGTGGCGTCTGGTGGTACCGATTCATCTGTTATTTCCACTTGTTTTAATCACATACAGCCACAGAATCCATAAATAAACACACTGCAAAATTATTTATTTAAAATAATTTATAATATCTTGTATCTGCTGTTTAATATCTCATAAGTAAACAATACAGATTCACAATGGTAATTAAAATCGTCCACAATGACACTAATTCATTCATTGTAACGGCTCACAATAATTTATTATTCACATTATCATTAATTATTATGCGCTAGTTGTAGAAGTTATTTTTTAAACGTTAGTTCTATGCGCCTGGTTTTTTCAGCAAATAAGTCAACAACCGTATCGTAAAAAGCAGAATTAGTTTTTAGTTTCAAAAGAAGCGGTTTTTCAATAGATAACACTGACAGAGCCGAGAGTCTGTGTTCAGTTAGCGAGTTACGTAAATACGTTTTCATTCTCTTCAAGGCTGAAAACGATCTTTCTGTTGAAGAGCTTGTAACTGGAATTGTCATTATAAGGTGTACTAGCCTCTACACTTAAGGAATGATGTCACTCAGATCTGCTGATGTTAAGTACTTTTACAAGTCACTAACACTATTTTTACAAAACTGCTCATTTGAATAAACTACAGAAAGCTCACTCCTTAGTAACGGAAAATCAAAATACTGGCCATACGAGCGTTTTAGAGATTCAAAATTCTCTTATGGAAACTTTTAACAAAATTCTGGAAAACGTCATGATTCTAGTAGAGCGATAAAATCAAGTTGACCTATATCTGCAAACCTCTGATTAAGTCTACATTTTACTGAATCAATAATTTCATAATACATCCTATGATAAGAGCTTTCCAAATCCGACATGTTATCAATACGTAATCTTTTACTTCTGTGAGTGCTTGTAGTCTTGTCCTACCTCCCTGTTGGAATATTCTGAATTTCATTCCGGTCACTCCAGAATTCATTGTAGTTCTTCCTTAAATTATTAAGATATTTATCAAAGTCTTCAATGCGTTTCATACAAAAACTGATTTCAGAACTTATTTCTACAAAATTTTTGAATATGGAATCCGCCTGTGGTAGTATTGAACCGATCAGATGAAGTAAAAATGTGAAGTCAAAATCTTGAAGAGTAGCAAGAAAACCTATTGCTCCAATATAACTTTCGTTGTCCCACTTATCTCCGTTCTCAATCATAGACTCGAAGAGACTTATGAAGTCACCCTTGTGTTCTATTACAGTGGCCACTATGTAACGGGGCAAAAGGGGGGAAATAAATTTTAATCATTTTAAAATCAGTCATGATACTGTTCGGTAACCATCAGAAAATACGCATCAGGAATTATGAAGAAGAAATTACAGTGAGTGGACTGTACAGTCAAACCGTTGCTTTGTAGTACAGGAATGCAGTTATCAACGAGGGGTGCGCTTTCTCAGCCACACACGCACACAGGCGGCGAACTTTCCCATGGTTGAGTCACGTATTAAGAAATTCTTTTGCGGTGTGTGCGCAAAAAACTGTGTCAGTCGACTAAGAAACCTTTCCCCGGCCGGGTGAACACATAGGCTCGTGAGCCTAAAACCTATTAAAAAAATTGTTTAAATATGATCTAGAGTGTGACAAAAGACAAAGTATAAAAGCAGTTATAATGCAGTGACTCGGGGAAATTAACCAGCAGAATTTTTTCGGACCAACAGTGAAATTCATAAGAATGTGAAAAGTGACAAAATTCTAAAATAAGAACTTCTCGAATAAAACAATGAACCACCAGAAACAACAGGATTCTCATATTGAACTCCTAGATCGACAGAGAGGGGCGTAAACACGTAAAGTTATTATCAATTAAAATTTTCATATAAAGAGCTCTAGTTTTTTTTTCAAAGACATAATTTAAATCATGTATGAGAGAGAGAGAGAGAGCAAGCTGGGTTGTCTTCTTTCTTATAGATTAATTAGCTAAGTTTATTATTTATTCACATTAGAGTGTGAAGCTAACAAGGAACATATTTGTTATGTAACCATAGCCTAAATGTTTTGATAATTTCTGAAGTAAAGTAATGAAAATAAACAGTAATATTTTAAATGAATAATAAATGATGTAAATGAGCAGATGACAGACCGAATTAAAACTCAAGTTAAAGAACAGTGTGTAGAGGTAGAAAGTAAGTGTATTAATAAGATTAATAATGACATAAAAATTAAAATAGAGGAGGTAGAAAATGTGTGTAAACAATCTGTGCAAGAGAGTATGGGGGCTATGAGTAAACATAACCTTCAATACGAAATCAAAAATGATAATAAATTAAAAGTAATTGAGCAAGTCATAATAGAAATTAAAGATGAATTACATGTGGCCGTAAGCCAAAATTTAAATAGTGTTGCCGAGCGAGTGTTGTATACTCGCGAAGCAAAAGATGATATAGAACTCGAACAATTTAATTGTGACAGCCGGAGAGTACACCCGATGCAATTTTTGAGTAGGGTAAGGGAATTTAAGCGGTTTAATAGTAGTAGTTGGGAGATAAAATTGTTAAAGATTTTAAAGTGTTTTAAGGGTAGTTCCGAAATATGGGCGGAAGTACATAATACAGAGTGGAGTAGTTATGAAAAGTTCGAGGTAGCGTTCCGGAATAAATATTGGTCCGAAGAGGATCAGGAAATTTTACGTAGTAAAATCATGGGATCCGGGAATTTTGGGGGAATAAACAACCATATCACCATGTATGTAATGAGAATATTTAATGAGGCAAAGTACTTGGAACCGCCGTTGCCGTTTCGGTCATTTGTTAGACATGTTAGTAAACACCTGCCCAGAGAAGTACAGATTACTCTAATGACGAGAGAGATAGCAGACATAAACGAACTAGAACACATGTTAGATATATTGCAAAACATTAGGGACCGCGAAATGGGTAGGCGTCCGAACCCACCAGCGGCACATACTAACGGGAATTATCATCAGTCCAGGGGAACACCAAACTCCTATAGAGGGACGCGTGGAAGTAATAATAATAACTATAGAGGCAAAATGTGGAAATGCCGAAATTGTGAATACGAGAATTATGCTATCCGAACAGTATGTTACAGATGCAACAAAGTGAGAGATTGCCAACGGGGCAACGTGGCCCCCAATCACCATAATCAACAACGAGGCGGAGGTAACGACAGAGGAGGTGGAAATGCGACAAGAGGTAGAGGAGGATACAACCAAGCTGTGGCGGGTACGTCCACGGAAAACTGAGGCCGACAATGGGAGTCAGGACCACACCATTGTCTACAGATGACAACAGGGTCCAGGTAATTGAGGAATATAGGAACAATGTAATACAAATGGATATGAGAAAAGAGTTGTTGGAGGAGGACGACGCAAGAATTATGGAAACAAAAGCCGGGTTTACAGAGGTAATCGTCAACATAGAAGGTAAGAACTTTAAAACATTAATAGATACAGGAAGTGAGATATCAGTGATTTCAGAAAATGTAATGGTAGAGTTACAAGGAGTAAATAAACATATTCCATCATTACCAGTTGCGGGGGTAACAGTAGTGGGGGTAACCAGAGTACGGAGTAAAAGGCAGGTACAATTAAATATATACATTAATGAAACTGAATTTGAAAATACTTTTCTAGTAGTTAAGGGACTGAGTTTAGATGTAATATTGGGAAATGATTTTTTGGAGAGAAATAAAGCAGTAATAGATTTTAATAAATGGATAGTAGAATTTAATAATGGGAGTGAACCAGTCAGGGTTAAATTTAAGAGGGTATTAGATGAGATTAGAGTTACGGGAGTAAAAATGATAAAAAAACGAGTAGGCGATGGAGACATAGAAACAAGAGTGAATATATGTCAAGAGAGTGAAAGTGTAGAGAATGAGGAGAGAGAGATGTATGTGAGTGATGAGAAAGTATGGGAAAATAGGGCAGATAAATTTTTTAATGAGGGTGGAGTTGTAGGGAGTCCACAGCAACAGGTGTTGTGGGCAGTTGTGGAGTGTTTTAGAGATGTGTTTGCGGAGTTGCCTGGGAAAGCCAGAAACTATGTATGCGAGTTGAAAGTTCGAGAACACTCACTCTACATGCAGAGGAGTTATCCAGTGCCGTTTTCAAAGAGGAGGGCAGTACAAGAGGAGTTGGACAGAATGATGGAAGGAGACATTACTGAGAGATCGATATCGCCATACTCGAATCCATTGGTAGTGGTCATCAAGAAGGATGGAAAGGTAAGGTTGTGTTTAGATGCGAGGAAAATTAACCAAATTATAATACCTGACCGGGAGTCACCGGAACCCATAAATGAAATTTTTCATAAATTCAGCGGAGTCAAATATATGACATCTTTAGATCTGACCGCAGTATACTGGCAAGTTCCGCTAACACCAGAGAGCCGGAAGTATACTGCATTTCTCTTCAATGGTAAGAATTATCAGTTCAAGCGTTTACCATTTGGGTTAAACACTAGTGTAGCAAGCTTTATAAAATGTTTAGATATGATATTACAACCTAAGGACTTAGATTTTTTGACAGTATACGTTGATGACATATTAATAGCATCACGAACATTTTCAGAACATTTAGAACATCTTGAATATTGTAACGTTACATAACCCAGTCCCAAAAAATGATAACTTAATTATCCTACCATAAAGGTCAGAAATGGGTATAATATAACTAGCTCTAAATTACTTTACATCACCAAACATTATAAACTATATTTAAGTGATATACCATGTAACAAGTGAGTTATAGTGTACCCAGTGAGTAAATAAGTGACTTTGAAGGGAGCATCTTACAGACTTGTGCTGTAGATGTAGGAATTATTGATTATAATAGTAGACTGTGATGCTACTAACCAGTTATGTATTTTGTTTAATTATTGTATGATTTGTATTGTGTAGGCAACTAAAATTTAGTACCTAGGTTTAATTTTATATTTAATAAAATAATTATGTTTGAATATAAGATAACCCAGGGTTAAAAATAAAAGTTAAATATAAGATGATAATAAAAAATAAAATAATACTGTATGAGGAAAATGGCAGAAGAAAATAGTGCAGTGTAAGATACTATAAGAAATTAATAAATAATATATAAATTCAATTAAAGTTAATAATACTATTAAAGACTTATATCTAAAGTTATAAGAAAGTAAACGAAACCCCTTAATATAAATCAAATTGGAAAATAAACCAAAGTTAAAAAGAATTATTTTTCTATGAATAAGAAATAAATTTATAATAATTAAAAACAGCCTATATACTCAAAAGTAAATAGAAGCACCAATAAAAAATTATATAGAAATTATGGGTTACTAATGTAACGGGCCTATTCTGGGGTAATAAAGCAGTTTATATTTTTTTTTTCATAAAACAACATTTTTCGATAATAGGGACAAACGTATAAACGAGAGGTAAATTCAGTGGCAAGCAACATTAGCGCTGGTGGCAGCACTGCTGGTGACTTTATACGTGACCACTATTCAGCAATATTTTATAATTATTTTATATCGAGTGAAACAACCGACAAACTGTGCCAAGGGCAGCTTCAAGGACATGCCAACAGTGTCAACAAGTTATGCAACTAACATCATACCATATTACGTCAGAGACGCACCCTGTTGTGGAATGCGGTCATGTAACAAAAAGCAGTCTGCTGGCGTAGGAATACAAACTTTCAAACAATAAGAATTGATCATCCAACCACGGCCGCTTCACAAATTAGCACCGGTAGCCTGTTGCCAGTCTAAATTCAACGCTCGCGCGAGCAACACATACTAAGTTCCGGAACGTAAAATTGCGGGCCCGCAAAACAACAAAAATGTGAAGTAAAATCGAAATTATAACAACAGAATAATTTTATGTGAAGTAAAAATATAAATAACAGAAATGAACAGTTTTTTCGGAAAGTTAACAGTTTAAAACAAAGAATGTGTGCGGGTATAACAAAGTGACGTCATCTGGACTAAAAATGAACATATAAGTAATCTACAGGAATAAAATCAAACGAAACTTTCAAAATTTTGATTTAAATATTAAAAAATTTTAACATTTTCAAAACTATGAGCTCTTAAAATCTGGGGATAGATGTGTGTGTGTGTGTGTGTGTGTGTGTGTGTGTGTGTGTGTGTGTGTGTGTGTGTGTGTGTGTGTGTGTGTGTGTGTGTGTGTGTGTGTGTGTGTGTGTGTGTGTGTGTGTGTGTGTGTGTGTGTGTGTGTGTGTGTGTGTGTGTGTGTGTGTGTGTGTGTGTGTGTGTGTGTGTGAAAGCGCTGGTTTTCGTTATGTTGTAGAGAATAATTTGTATTTGTGTTATATTTTAATGGGAAGACTACTTGATAATAATCTATTTTATGAATACTTATTCTTGAATATTACAGAAGTTGATGTATAAGGGAGAAAGGAGATTTCGTATTTTGACGTAAAATTTATAACTTGATGGTATTTTTCTTGTTAGAATTTAATAAAACCATATTGATTTGAATACTTAAAATGTGAATTAATAGTCATTTCAAACAACCATATTTATTTTTTTTCAACACGTCTAACGAGATCCTGGAAAATGGTGAGTATAAAGTTTGAGTTGGTACTAGACAATATGGCTGCTACTCCAGCCGAAAGAGTAAAAGTAAACAAGGGATAATATGGTATTGATTTTAATTATTAATTAAGTAAATCAGTTAACAATGGCGCCCGAACAGGGACCGTTTGCGTCAATTTAATTATGCAAATGTGGACCTGTTGCAGAAATGATATGGTTGTTTGAGGTAACGAAAAATGTGTTAACATACGTAGTAAGGTTATGTCATGTTTTTGTAGTATGGGTGAGTAGAATATGTTTTGAGAATTATGTGTTACATATAAAACTATTTTGCAAAGAAATATATTTAAAAGATCTTAAGAAAAATGGCAGATAATAATGATGTCAGTTTATCTGACATTCAGTTAGAAAGTCAGTTAAGTAGCGATTCGGGAGTTCAAACGAATGACAGTAATTTAGAGAGTCAGTTGACCGAATCGAAAATAATGGAAGGTGTGACGAGTCAGTCAACGCCGACCTTAATTAAGAGAGAAAGTAATAGTGATATGATGAGTATCATGCTGTCAGTTCGAAAAAATAAATAGTAATTTTGAGACCAAATTCAATGAAATGAATGATAAATTTGACAGTAAATTAGATGGACAGAATGTTAAATTCGATGAGTTAAAAAACCAAATTAACAAAATAAAGAGTGATTCTGACGCTAAATTTAATCTCCAGAATGACAAATTTGACGAGTTGAAAAATGAGATTCAAGAAATTAATAAACGTTGTGAAAATACCAAAGTAGAATTTACTAATAAAATTAACCAAGTAGAAACCAAGTTAGAGAATTCAATACAGAAGACAGATGTTAAATTTAATGAAATAGATAGTCAGATGGATAGAGTTGAGAAGCAGATAAATGAGAATAATGAAATATTAATAAATTCAATGAATGAGTATAACAATGACATAGAATCAAAAATTAATAAAAGTAATATTGAAACTGAATGTAAGTTGAGTAGCGTAGTAATGACAGTTGAAAAAATTAGTCAGAATATTGATGAACACCAAAATAAGATAGACTCTAAAATAAATAAAATTGAAAGTAATTATAAGACAGAAATACAAGCAGTAAATGAATCTATTGAAGTAATATCAAAAAATAATGTACAGTCTGAATATAGTAATGACAAAAAATTATATTCACTTGAACAACACATTAGTAGTATGAGAGACGAATTAAGTTTAGTAAAAAATCAAAACGTAAACAATGTTACTGAACGCATATTTATGACACGAGACACAAATAATGAAATAGAATTAGAAGCTTTTAGTAGTGAAAATAGGAGAGTGCATCCAATGCAATTTTTAAACCGAGTGCGGGAATTTGACAGATTTAATGGTAGTAGTTGGGAGGTTAAACTAATAAAAATTTTGAAATGTTTTAAAGGCAATTCGGAGATATGGGCGGAGACACATCGAAACGAATGGGAGAGGTATGAAGATTTTGAAAAAGCCTTTCGAAATAAATACTGGTCGGAGGAGGAGCAGGAGATACTACGGAGCCAAATAATGGGAACCGGGAGCTTTGGGAGGAACAACCGGAATATTACCGTGTATACCATGAAGCTATACAACGAAGCCAAGTACTTAGAACCACCGTTGCCATTCCAGTCGTTTGTATGCCACATCAGTAAGCATCTACTGAGGGAAGTACAGATCACATTGATGACCAGAGAGGTAAGCGATATCACAGAGTTAGAAAAAATATTGGAGGTTTTCTAGAATATCAAAGACCAGGAAGACAGCAGACGTATACAACAAACGAATATGCACAATGCAGGGAACTATACACAGAATTTTCATAGAGGAGCGCGGGGAGGAAGCTTCGATAATAGACGTGAGAGTTGGAGGTGTAGAGAATGTGAAACCGACAATTATGCTAATAGGACAAATTGTTTCAGATGTCATCGGAACAGGGAGTGCGCCAGGAACGAGAGAGCGAACACACCACCCAATCAACAGACGAGAGGAGGAGAATTTCATAGAGGAGCACCCAGAGGAGGAGGACATTATAATAGAGGTAGAGGAGGAAATCATCCAGCTGTAGCAGGTCCATCCACGGAAAACTAGGGAGGACAATGGAGAAGCGGGCCCAACCATTGTCTACGGAAAACAGGAGGGTCCAAATAACCGACACATACCATAACAACGTTATCAAGATGGACATGGCGAAAGAGTTGTTAGAAGAAGAGGAGAACAAGGTGATGGAACGCAGAGCAGGATTGACTGAGGTGACAATTAACATTGAAGGTAAGAATTATAAAACTTTAATTGATACCGGTAGCGAGATCTCAAGTGATTTCTGAAAATGTCATGGGTGAATTAAAAGAGTTAAACAAGAATATACTGTCATTACCAGTTGCCGGGGTTACAGTAGTGGGGGTAACTGGGGTGAGAAGTAAGAGAATAACCAGACAAGTACAATTAAATATTTTAATAAATGAAGTTGAATTTGACAACACTTTCCTAGTAGTTAAAGGGTTGAGTCTAGATGTAATATTGGGAAATGATTTTTTGGAAAGAAACGGAGCAGTAATAGATTTCAATAGACAAATAGTAAAATTCGAAAAGGGGAATAAACCAGTCAGAATAGAGTTTAAGAAAGTAGTAAATGAAAGTAAAGTCACGGGAATAAAAATGTTACATAAGCAGATAAGCGATAGAGAGATAGAGACCAAGATAAATATATGTCTAGAGAGTGATAGTCTAGAGAATGAGGAGGGAGAAATGCATGAGCGTAATGAGAGTGTGTGGGCAGATAGAGCCGACAAATTTTTCAATGAAAATACAGTTGTAGGAAATACTCAGCGAGAGGAGCTGTGGGCAGTTGTGGAGCGGTTCAGAGAGGTGTTTGATGAATCACCAGGGAAAGCGAAGGACTACATCTGCGAGCTGAAAGTTCGGGACCACGCACCATACATGCAGAGGAGCTACCCGGTGCCGTTTTCAAAGAGGAGGGCTGTACAGGAGGAATTAGACCGGATGATGCAGGGAGGTATAATTGAACGCTCAGTATCACCCTACTCAAACCCTTTGGTAGTAGTGATCAAAAAGGATGGCAAGGTAAGGTTATGTTTAGATGCTCGGAAAATTAATCAAATTATTATACCTGACAGGGAATCTCCGGAACCCATAAATGAGATTTTACAGAAGTTCAGAGGAGTCAAATACATGACGTCCTTGGACCTGACCGCTGGATACTGGCAGGTGCCATTAGCAACAGAGAGCAGGAAATACACATCTTTTCTTTTTAACGGTAAGAATTACCAGTTCAAACGCTTACCTTTTGGATTAAACACCAGTGTTGCCAGTTTTATTAAATGTTTAGATAATATTTTACAACCGAAGGATTTAGATTTTTTAACTGTATATGTCGATGATATCTTGATAGCTTCTAGAACATTCACTGAACATTTAGAACACATAGAATATGTATTAGATAAGCTGCAAAGAAGGGGTTTAACAGTGAATTGGGACAAGTCTAAGTTTCTGCAGACAGAAATACATTTCTTAGGATTTATTATTACACAGGAGGGAATATTAGCCAACCCTGACAAAGTAGAAGCCATAATGCGGTTCCCTGAACCTAAAAACATTAAGCAATTACAAAGTTTTTTAGGCCTATGCAATTTTTACAGGAAATTTCAGGAGAACTACACACACACACCATCCAAACTGAGTGCTGTACTGCAGAAGAATAAACAGTGGAGATGGGGCGATACGGAACGAACTGCGTTTAATGAAATTAAGAGAAAGTTTAGTCACATGATCATGATGAATCATCCCGATTTTAATAAGACTTTTTATTTGCAGACCGACGCCAGCAATGTAGCGCTAGGGGCGGAGCTCTACCAGGAGGGTAGCGACAAGGAACACCTAACGATCGCCTTCGCCAGTAGATCGCTGCTGTCGGCTGAGAAAAATTATACTACAACTGAAAAAGAACTTCTAAGTATTGTGTTCGCCGTGGGTAAATTCCGGACCTACATCTTAGGTAATACCACGATAATCCGGACGGACCACAAGGCATTGTCATTCCTTAATTCATGTAAGCTGACACATAGCAGATTAACCAGGTGGGTATTAGCCTTACAAGAATATAACTTTTCATGGGAGTACATAAAGGGGTCAGATAATAAGGTACCAGATACACTTTCTAGAGTAGATGTTATAGACAATAAAACTGGTAGGGACCTTAAAGAAATAGAAATTTTTAGATTAACTAGAGAAGATAGAATTTTTGGTGAGGAATTAAGTGATATTAAAAACATGCAAAGATCTGATAGTAAATTGGGTAGAATAATTGTTAGTTTAGAAACAGATATAGAGGGATCTGAATATAATGAGCGATTTCAAGTATATCAAGGTATTCTGTTTAAAAAAATAGATGGTGGGGAGCGTGATTGGAGGTTAGTTATACCCGAGGGGTTGATAGATAAAATTGTTCGGGATTGTCATATAAGGTATGGTCATTTTGGTGCGAGAAAATGTGCAAATGTTTTGAAAGAATCATGTATATTTAAAAATATGGAGAAGAGAGTTAGGAGAGTGTTGAGAGTGTGTGATTTATGTCAGAAATCGAAAGTAGTGAATTATAAAGTAGAAGGAGAGATGAATTACATAAAAGTAGATAAACCTTTTGATCTAGTTGCGGTTGATTTGTATGGACCATTACCCAGAGGTAGAGGGGGTGTGTTATATGTATTTGTAGTTCTAGACACCTTTTCAAAATTTGTGAAGTTATATAGCATTAAGAGAGCGACGAGTAAAGTACTCAGTGAGAAAATAGTAAAAGACTACATGCTTCATGTTGGAAAACCGAAAATTATATTATCTGACCACGGTCCACAGTTTATAAGCGACAAGTGGCGGCAGACGCTTGGATGGGAAGGCATCATACCCAAGCATACGGCAGTATACCATCCTCAGTCGAACCAAGCAGAACGGGTGATGAGAGAGATTGGCAGGATATTTCGGGCGTACTGTCACGCCAAACACACAGAATGGCCATCCTACGTGAAAAAAATAGAGGAGTGGGTGAATTGTACCACCCATGAGTCCACGGGATTTACGCCGCATGAGTTGATCAGGGGAACAAGGCCGCCCAGGATATTGGAACAACTTTTCGAATACCCACCTGAAGGTCAGGTTTTGGACAGGAACATGAAAATTAGATTGGCAAACGAGAACTTACTTACGAGAGGAGAGCGAAGAAAACAGAAACATGATGCCAAGGGTAAATGGACCAAGTATGAGGTAGGTCAGTAAGTGTTAGTGAAAAGGCATGATTTGTCCAGTGCCCAAGATAGAGAAATAAAGAAGTTTTTCTTGTTGTATGAAGGACCTTATGAAGTTGTAGAAATAAAAATGCAGAATGCGTATGTGCTGAGGAACCCAGCGACGCAGGAAATAGCAGGTACTCAAAATGCGACGAATTTAAAATTATATCGGTCACTTTAATTATGTTTATAATAAGTTTTCTAATATTGTTGTATGTTTACAGAAGGGATCCTCCCCCATTTTCGGGTGGTCACGATCTTACCAGTCCTGGCCGTGGAATTCGGAACTCGGAGGCGGGCCATGGTTGGCAGATCTTCCTTCGGGCGGTGAAAACAACGATGGTCCGGCTCCACCAAAATTGGTATAAACTAGAAATTTAGCTACATATTTGAACGGGGAGGGGGACCCCAACAGGTACGTTGGACCCCCACAAATTATTTTTTTTTAATACACTCCAGGTGCAACAATCTCGGTGTACCTGTCACGTGCCTGCACTGCCTTAGAGTGTTGTATATAAAGAAGGCTGCACCTAAATATAAGGCAGTGCGTACAAATTTAAATATTTTAGAACCAATGGCAAAATTAAAAGTAGCCATTGGTTATAGTTCTGTTTAGTCTGACGTGTTGAAAGTTAAGATAGAGTCAGCCTTCAATGTAAATAGATTTAAAAAAATATATATATATATACCAAATCAATTTTGGATGTGTATAATATTAAATTTAAATAAATGTTAGAATTAAGTGACCAAATATAATTGTCAAGTGTTAGTATCAGTGAGTATGGGAACGCTTTGGAAAGATGTGTAATAAAATAAAAACTTGTTATCAATACAAGATGTGGGGATAATTTTAGTGGATAGATTGGTCCTCAAAGAAGTGACAGAACAGTGTAGTGTGGAACTGCAATGGTAGGAGGTTGTAAATTTTGTATTTAATATTTTATGTTAATGATGGTTAAGCTTACATATAAAGGGGCTTAAAACACCATCCAAACTAATAATGTCATTTAAGTATAAATTATTAAGTTTAGGTTTACAAAGATATTTTACTTGTGATTCCCCAACTTTTCGGGCGGTCACGGCCTCACCAAACCCTGACCGTGGAATTGGTTTAGCTTTAACAGCTATGGTTGGGGCACACTACGATTACGCACTGACCATACTGGCCATAGCTGTTATCGTTGTAAAGGTATATTTTGAAATTGATGGGGGTGAAATTAAGGGGAATCACCAAACTAGGGAACAGCGGCTACCACTCTGTCCGCATGGGGGCAGTGAAGCCAGGTGGTAGACCCGCATTAAGGGCGTGTAACTATAGACAGAGATATTATGATATCTAAGCTTTTAAAATGTAACGCAGAAGCAAGGACACGGAGATGTCACATTCCTCCAAAACCTCAGTCCTTGTGGACGCAACTGGACGCCACAGTCCAGGGGGTCATAGTGTGTGTGGCAGGGAGGTTATCCAGGGGGATAACGAATTAGAAATTTGTTGTATTTTAATAATGATGATTCGCTACTCAATTATTTTGTTTGGATTTGAAAAATAGATGCAGTAAATACTTCCTATAATGTGTTTATTAAGGCTTATTGTGTTAATTGCATTTAGTATGTTAGGAATAAGGATTATAAAAATATAATAATATGTATTCCATGTGTTTATAGATTTTAAAATAAAATGAAATAAAGTTGTGATAGTTAAAAGTTTCAATGGGTAGCAAAAGATAGAAGTTGGGTGATAGTAATTGTTTGAGTAAAATGTTTTAGTCAAGTTGACAAATATTGGGGTATTAAAGAGAATGAGAGATGAAATACAAGTAATAGAGAATTTGAGTATAAGTGGAGACACAGTAGAAATGGAGAATATATGTTTAGTTTTGAGTGATACATTGTTGTTTATTTTGATGATGTTATTTTGTTGTAGTTGTAGTAAGGTAATGAGATTGAGATTTTGGGGATGGCAATTTTGTAGTAGGGGGTAGTGTAATGTGGGAGTCCGCAACATAATGATGAGTTGGGACGGGATTAGGAACAGATTTAATGGGAAGGGGTTGCCTTAGGTAGAATCCAGGAACCAGAGAACGGGAATTGAGCTTTTTGGGGGGGGAAACACTTATCCTATGTACAAAGGGTTAGAGAGTATTTTTTTTATATATAGCGAGAAGGTGGCGAATTGAGTTAAAGTAGTAAGTAGTTAGAGGTAGAGAAGGGTTAGTAGATTTTTTTGATAGTGGGGTGTCATACTAGTTAAAGATTTTGTAAGGGAGCGTTAGAGTAATAAAAGGGGTAAGATTATGGGTAAATGCCAAGTTGATAAAGTGAATTATAAGGAATAACATAGAATCACCCAAATTAATGAAAGGGAATAATAAATGAAATGAGGTGTAAAAAAAATTTTTTTTTGAGAAACGAACTGATAAGAGTAAAGTGAGATTAAAATGTAATTTTCTGATTTTATATGTAAACTTAATGATGTAAAATGTGTAAATTTTAAATACAAATTGTTTATTTTAAGATAATAATAATGATGTGAATTATGAATGTACTATGTTTTCTTATGTTATATTGTGTTTGTTAGTATTTAAGAGAATTTTATGAATTTAAATATTTTAAATGCATTTTAAATTAGGGATGAGAGAAATGTAATATGGTAATGGGAAATGTTTATGAGTCAGTCGTCTGTTTATTTAAATTCTGATGGGAATCAGGGCAGTAATTTTGAATTTTGGGATAAAAGTTAATAAGAGAAAGGAGATAGAATGGGATTATGGAATTTTAAAGTGGGTATCATGTTTTTATTAGATATTTTGATATATATGTTAGAAATAAGTGAAAAAACAAAACCAGTGCTTCTTAGCGCAAACCAGCACTGCTAGGGGGAAACAGATCGGTTGGGGATATGGTGTTGTATAAGGCCACTATTTGATATTTGATTTGTTGTTTCAGTGTTTCGTGATGCTGTGGCGGCGGACCTGAGCTGGCCAGCGCGTCAGAGCAGGGGCGTTAAGTATCTGTCTGACTCTACGGTGTTGGGATCTCGAGAGAGAAGTCCAGTATTGTCATTCAGGTGCGGTCACAGTCACCGGACCAAGGGTGAGTTGATTATATTTTTTGTAAACCATACAGGGGGTTGTGGCGACATATCCTGGCTGATCCCTTTAGCAAGTATGAATGTGTCAATGAGATTTTTTACGCTTCGGCATAAAATATCTCATTGAGGGGGTATTGTAACGGGCCTATTCTGGGGTAATAAAGCAGTTTATATTTTTTTTTCATAAAACAAATAACATTTTTCGATAATAGGGACAAACGTATAAACGAGAGGTAAATTCAGTGGCAAGCAACATTAGCGCCGGTGGCAGCACTGCTGGTGACTTTATACGTGACCACTATTCAGCAATATTTTATAATTATTTTATATCGAGTGAAACAACCGACAAACTGTGCCAAGGGCAGCTTCAAGGACATGCCAACAGTGTCAACAAGTTATGCAACTAACATCATACCATATTACGTCAGAGACGCACCCTGTTGTGGAATGCGGTCATGTAACAAAAAGCAGTCTGCTGGCGTAGGAATACAAACTTTCAAACAATAAGAATTGATCATCCAACCATGGCCGCTTCACAAATTAGCGCCGGTAGCCTGTTGGCAGTCTAAATTCAACGCTCGCGCGAGCAACACATACTAAGTTCTGGAACGTAAAATTGCGGACCCGCAAAACAACAAAAATGTGAAGTAAAATCGAAATTATAACAACAGAATAATTTTATGTGAAGTAAAAATATAAATAACAGAAATGAACAGTTTTTTTCGGAAAGTTAACAGTTTAAAACAAAGAATGTGTGCGGGTATAACAAAGTGACGTCATCTGGACTAAAAATGAACAGATAAGTAATCTACAGGAATAAAATCAAACGAAACGATTTTGATTTAAATATTAAAAAATTTTAACATTTTCAAAACTATGAGCTCTTAAAATCTGGGGATGTGTGTGTGTGTGTGTGTGTGTGTGTGTGTGTGTGTGTGTGTGTGTGTGTGTGTGTGTGTGTGTGTGTGTGTGTGTGTGTGTGTGTGTGTGTGTGTGTGTGTGTGTGTGTGTGTGTGTGTGTGTGTGTGTGTGTGTGTGTGTGTGTGTGTGTGTGTGTGTGTGTGTGTGTGTGTGTGTGTGTGTGTGTGTGAAAGCGCTGGTTTTCGTTATGTTGTAGAGAATAATTTGTATTTGTGTTATATTTTAATGGGAAGACTACTTGATAATAATCTATTTTATGAATACTTATTCTTGAATATTACAGAAGTTGATGTATAAGGGAGAAAGGAGATTTCGTATTTTGACGTAAAATTTATAACTTGATGGTATTTTTCTTGTTAGAATTTAATAAAACCATATTGATTTGAATACTTAAAATGTGAATTAATAGTCATTTCAAACAACCATATTTATTTTTTTTCAACACGTCTAACGAGATCCTGGAAAATGGTGAGTATAAAGTTTGAGTTGGTACTAGACAATATGGCTGCTACTCCAGCCGCAAGAGTAAAAGTAAACAAGGGATAATATGGTATTGATTTTAATTATTAATAAAGTAAATCAGTTAACACTAAGAGTAACAGTATAACAACATATGAATTTAATTGTTAAAAACAATTGGAAACCGTTCGGTTGAGAAAAAGTGATGACACAAAAATTGTATTAAAAAACATTTTAAAACTTTCGGAAACGGTACAAAATTGGAACAAAATTAACTCACAGTATCCACCTAATGTTCAAACTCCTTCAGATATTAACAAAGTGAAAGAAACCATTCCAAGATCTGGCCTAGCCGAACCGCACTTCGAGTTTTTAGCGAGATTGTATCTTAGAGACATTCAATGAAATTACAAAACAACTAGAACTACCACACTAGAAACGGCTCCATGCAAGTAATAACTTCGAGGAAAGAGGTAATATAAACGTTTCTTTTAATAATTAACCAAGAAAACCTCATATCAAATCGTTGTGCAGTTCAGAAATTTCTTAAATGATTTCATGTGTCTAATAAAGAAATAATCTGCACTCTTGCGGACAAATCCGGAACTACGTACTACGAAATAAACAAAAAATTCGAAATTGATTATTTTTATCTTGTAAAGCGTAGTATATAATTATCCATTTCTGACCATCTCATAACACAAAGAACTTACCCTTAACCCTGGGGAAATAAATAAAAATGAATTATATGTTGATTAATGTCTAATTAAGGATAAAATTATAAAATCATTAAAAATTAGATTTTCTGATAATTCAATATACCTAACTAAATCGATACAATGTATTATTGACTGAAAAGATCGATTATACTATTTGTATACTGGAAGAAGAGGAAATCAATATTATACAAATAAATACTCTTAATAATTTATGTTAAATAATAAAATGTGTATTCTTTATTGTAGAGGGTAGTTGTTGTAGATTTTTAGTAAGCCAAGAAGAGGACTATCCACCGGGGAGTATTACTGAACAGTGGTGTTTGGTTAACCTAACATTTGAGGTTGATGTCAAAATCAGCTGATCTTATGAACAGCGAATATTTAAAAATAAGAAATTGTATACTCTGGGTGTAACCAAATTGTTCTTACTCTCTCTTCTAACTAAGATTAAACAATTTCCTTAATCTCTACCAAATCACACACGCTCGATTTCTGTTTCGTTTGGGTAAACTTCCAATCTGATTTATTTAAACATTAATAATTATAATTCATAAGTGACGATCACGAAAGGTGCTCTGACCGCTCCGAGACTGTCAAAAGACGGACGTCACACCTTATTTAAGATTACGTTACAAAATGGCGCTCAACGTAAAAGGGCTGTAATTAGAAAAGAATTTTGAGATATTCAATAAATTAATATACCAAAAAACCTAATTATCGTCGGCAGTTATGAGAAAACACGAAATGCATAATACCAGAGGCAGATCGAAGAAGAGGGCAGAAGAAAACGAGAAGGAAGAAGGTGGACAGGAACGAGAGATAGAAATAGTTACGGACAATGAAATGGAACAACCAATGGGTGATAAGGAAGAAACCGAAGTAATCACAGACACGGAAAAGGAAATAGTTGAAGAGGATGCCCAAGGGGACCAACCAGACAAAGTGGTAGCCAGAGAAGAACCCAACTGGCAAGACATGATGAAATTTATGGCTGAACAATTTAGAAAACAGGAGGAAACTTCAAAGCAAACCAATGACAAAATAGATGAAAATTTTAGAAAACAGGAGGAAATTTCAAAGCAAACCAATGACAAAATAGATGAAAATTTTAGAAAACAGGAGGAAACTTCAAAGCAAACCAAGGAGGAAATTAAAGAGAACTTTAGGAAACAGGAGGAACAAAACACACAAACCAATGAGAAAATAGATAGTATTCAAGAAAGTTTAGTCAAACAACTAAACGAAAAAATTGAGACCATGCATGGAAATATCAGAGAAACCATGAATGAACAAAACCATGAGTTGAGAGAAATAATTAACGGTCAAAGGGAAGAGATGAACGCAAAATTTGAAGAAAGTAATAAAAATATAAAACAAATTCATGAGAAGATTGAAATGATCAGTAACACACTTAGCCAAAAAGCAGATTCATACAAGGGGGAGACAAATAAGCAAATGGATGAAGGTTTCAAGAGTTTGGATGAAACATTAGACAGCACTTCCGAAGGTATTATAGTAAGTACAAATACAGAAGAGAGTAGCAAGGAAACAGAAATTAGAGAAGACCAGAATGCATTGCTATCTGAAAATAAGAATAGAAAGGACAAGGAGAAGATCCAAACCATGGAAGAGAATATCAAGAAAATAAGGAAAATATGGAGAAAGAAAATATTCAATACAAAAGAAGAAATGGAGATGAGGAAGGGTGGATTAATTAATATATTTAACCCTCCCATTAATAAACAAAGGGAGTTAAATAAAGTTAGAAATGGTAAACAAAACTCAATAAAAATATCAAAGGTAAACCACCATAGAATAATAACAAAAAACTTAAATAAATTTAAATATTTAAATATATCGACGATCAAAGAGTATCTGACCACATCAATTATATTTTCAAGATGGAGTATACCAACAGAACATTGTGTAAATAATACAGAGGTCAAAGAGAATGGAATAGTAGCATATATGAGTGATTACATTAAAATAGAGGAGATACAATACCTATTAATTAAGAAGGATCTAAATATGACCAAAAACTGTGACTTAAATGAAGACTTTGTATCAGCCGAGTTACAGTACCAGATACACGAGAGATATTTAACAAGTGTAAAAATTGGTATGAACACTGCAGTAATCCGGACGATGAGTGCAGACGAATTAATGGACCATGGTTAGAAGAAGAAGTAGTCAACCAGAAAAATGGGACTGATTTTCTGAAAACCGACCAAGCAACCCATTGGAAAGGAAAAGCCCAAAATTCAAAAAAGCACATAAGGACAACTTACTCAAGTTATTTCAAAACCATATAATTTAAAATGAAGAGACTAAAACCCCAAAATTCCAAAAAAGCATGCAAGGACAACTTACTAAATATTTATTCAGGAACAATATGATTTAATAAAAACTATGTAAGAACAGATGATTAAACAATATTTATAAAGAACTGATTTAAAATGGAACGATAGAAAAAATAATATTTTTATGGTAACAAACAGAAGAATATATAAATAAATAAAAACAATTGATGGTAATGCGCTCAGATAAGAAGAATAAAGAATAATTTAATGACTCCAATGAAACTGAAGGAGGATGATAATTAATACAACAATAATTTAGAATTTCTCGGAATTGAAGATTATATAAGAAGAAATGATACGGAGAAAAAGGATAGGTCCTTTATTGTATAATTTTTATTATATGTAAAGGAAAATTGGTAATAAATATTATTATTATTATTATTATTATAAATATGTCACAAGAAGGAAAGTTAAAAGAATTTTAAAATAATGCCTATCAATAAGGTTATATGCTATTAGTTAATGGAAAAAAAGAAGGAATCAAGAAGAAGAAGAAGAAGAAACATATAATTAAATGCAAACAGCTACAATATGAAGAATCCCAAAAGTGTTTAGTATTAGTCGCTAATTGACTACTTGTAATCTTTTTATTATAACGAATTGACCGTAGAAATGTTCCGGCAATAATTTTCCTGAGCAGGGATGATGTTCCCCTGGTCTCAGAAGGTGTAAGGATGGACAGCTGAGTTATGGACCCAAAAGTGGCCACCCGAACTGAACCACCGCACAGGATAGGGAAAAATGTTAGGGAAATTGAATATTTAAGGGATAATAATTATAAAATAGCTGAAAAGAGTGATATTAGATTCCAGAAGTGCTACAATTACAATATGTGCTAGATAAATTACAAGGGGGTCTGACAGTCAATTGGGATAAATCCAAATTTCTACAAACAGAAATACACTTTTTAGGTTTCATTATTACTCCAGAGGGAATTCTAGCTAACCCTGATAAAGTAGAAGCTATTATGCGCTTTCCTGAACCAAAGAATATTAAGCAGCTACAAAGTTTTTTGGGTCTTTGTAACTTTTATAGAAAATTTCAGAAGAATTACGCGCAGACGACAGCAAGATTAAGTGCCGTACTGTAGAAAAATAAACAATGGAATTGGGGAGTGTTAGAACGGGAGACTTTCGAGGAGATAAAGAAAAAATTTTCAAGTATGATAATGATGAATCACCCTGATTTTTTGAAAACTTTTTATTTACAGATTGACGCCAGTAACATCGCCCTGGGAGCGGAGTTGTATCAGGAGGACAGCAACAAAGAGCACCACACAATAGCTTTCACCAGCAGATCCCTATTGGCAGCGGAAAGAAATTATACCACTACAGAAAAGGAGTTGCTCAGTATCGTGTTTGCTGTAGGGAAGTTTCGCACGTACATTTTGGGGAACAAGGCAGTTATCAGGACGGATCATAAAGCACTATCATTTTTGAACTCCTGCAGACTAACTCATAGCAGATTAACCAGGTGGGTGTTAGCATTACAAGAATATCACTTTTCATGGGAGTACATTAAGGGGACAGATAATAAAATACCAGACACTCTTTCCAGGGTAGATATCATAGAAAACAAAACAGGGAAGGATCTTAAAGATATAGAGATTTTTTCGGTTAACTAGGGAAGGAGTTTTTGGTGAGGAATTAAGGGAGATTAAAAACATACAAAGATCAGAAAATAAGTTGGGTAAAATAATCGCTAGTTTAGAAGCAGATGTAAATGGGTCTGAATATAATACGCGTTTTCAAATATATCGGGGAATTTTGTTCAAGAAAGTAGAGGGGGGTGGACATGACTGGAGGTTGATGGTACCTGAAGAGTTAATAGATAAAATTATTTGGGACTGTCATGTAAGATATGGGCATTTTGGGGCGAAAAAGTGTACGAATGTGTTAAAAGAATCTTGTGTTTTTAAGAATATGGAGAGGCGAATTAGAAGAGTGCTAAAGGTATGCGATTTGTGTTAAAGGTCAAAAGTAGTGAATTATAGGGTAGAAGGGGAGATGAATTATATTAAAGTGGAAAGACCGTTTGACTTAGTGGCCGTAGATTTGTACGGGCCATTGCCCAAGGGTAGAGGTGGAGTAGTGTATGTTTTTGTTGTGTTGGTCACTTTTTCTAAGTTTGCTAGGTTGTACAGCGTGAAGAGAGCTACGAGCCGGGTGCTGAGTGAAAAGATCACCAAGGATTACATGACAAACGTAGGTAAGCCGAAGATAATTTTATCTGATCATGGACCCCAATTCATCAGTGGTAAGTGGAGACAGACTCTTGGCTGGGAAGGCATCATACCCAAGCATACGGCAGTATACCATCCACAGTCGAACCAGGCAGAGCGGGTGATGAGAGAAATCGGTAGGATATTCCGGGCGTATTGTCACGCTAAACACACGGAATGGCCTTTGTACGTAAAGAAAGTGGAAGGATGGTTAAATAGTACCACCCACGACTCAACCGAGTTTACGCCATATGAACTAATAAAGGGAACCAGGCCACCTCGAATATTAGAACAACTTTTTGAATATCCACCAGAGGAACAGACCATCGACAGAAATGTAAAAATCCAGCTAGCAAATGAGAGTCTACTCACCAAAGGGGAGAGGAGAAAGCGGAGACACGACGAAAAGGGTAAGTGGACCAAATACGAGGTAGGACAATTAGTGTTGGTAAGGAGACATGATTTGTCTAGTGCACAAGAGAAAGAAATCAAAAAGTTTTTCCTGTTATATGAAGGACCCTATGAAATAGTGGAAATAAAGATGAATGCTTATGTAAAGGTGAATAATGCTTATGTATTACGTAACCAAATGACGCAGGAGATAGTGGGTACACAGAATGCTACGAATTTGAAATTATATTGGTCAAAGTAAGGAATTTGAATTTTAATATGTTTTGGTTTGTTTTCAGAAGGGATCCTCCCCCATTTTCGGGCGGTCACGACCTTACCAATCCTGACCGTGGGGTTTGGCACTTGGAGGCGGACCATGGTTGGCGGAACTTCCTTCAGGTAGTGAAAACAACGATGGTCCGGCTCCACAAAATTGGTATAGATTAGAAATTTACCTATATTATTGAACGGGGAGGGGGACCCCTAAAGTACGTGGTAACAATGTTTTCACTCAAGGTGCATAAAAAAGGTGCACAACACCACGTACCAACATTGCCTAAGAGTGTATGCAAAATAATTTTAGTGAGGCAATTTTAGTGTGGCAGTGTGTTCAAATAAAATTTACTAGTGTCATTTGTGAAAATGAGAACATTAGCAAATGACAGCAGTTCAGAGTATTAAAAAAGATGGGTTTTGATGGACAGAAGGCGGGGATGAGCAGATGGCGGGTTTGGATAAATGGGAGAGTAAAGAGAGTAGATCTGGTGTTGAAGTTAGTGCAGGGTGATATCAGTTAATGTTAGGAGAAGGGGAACGTGAATTCACATAGTGTGTCTGCACGTGCCCGCCCGCCCTCTGCCCAACAAATCCCCACCTTTCGGGCGATTACTGTTTATTAGAACTAAGGATAATAATTAGCCTCCAAATTTAAATAATTATCAAGATATAATTCGGAATGTTTATAATTTTGAATCTATGTCAGTAGCCGTATTTTTACTTTAAGTGAATAATTGACCATATATAAATATGAAGTTTGTAGTACGAGTTAAATAAAATAAAATGTTTGATGTTTAAATATTAAAGTATATGTGAGTCTCAGAGGTGGTACATGATAATATAACCAAACATATAAGAGTTTACCATCTGTGAATTGCAGTAGCAGTGTAAGTGTAAACCTTGTATGTCTTTTTAGTAGTTTCCCCTACATTTCGGGCAGTCACGGCTTCACTGAACCCTGACCGTGGATTTATAATGTAAATATATTCTAAATTGGTGAACTTAGAAATTAACCGGGGGGTAATTCAGGGGAACCTACATAACTATGGAACAGCGGCTATCATCGAAGGTGGTGGTAGTGCCGTATTAAGGGTGTGTGAATCATTATAGTAGGATTACTGGTGTCCTCTGACATCAGTAATGCCGAATTTTTATATAACGCTGAAGCAAGAACGGGGTAGGCAGCGTCTACCCCTAAAAAAACTTCCGTTCTTGTGGAAGGCAACTGGACGCCATAGTCCAGTGGGGGGTCATAGTGTGTGTGGTCAGGAGGTTACTCAGGGGAGTAACGCATTAGTAACTATTAAAATGAATTAGGCTGATGAGTTGAACTAATTTAACGATTTTATTTTGATTCAAGAAATACTATGCTAAAGGCAGATAATTTGTTAGAAGTAATTGCTTGAATTATGTTATGCTTTCTATGAAGTTTTATAAAAGACTTTACTGATTTTGAAAAGATATTTCGAGTAGAGAAGGTGTTTATTCTGTTTTGTTTAGTATGTTTTATTATGTTATTATTTTACTATGTTAGAGTGTAAGAATTGTAAACATGTGATGTATTTTACATTGTATAATTCTGAAGTGTATCTAGGGTAAGGTTATTCACCTGACCATGAGATATCAGCTGATGACTGGTGTTATGTATGTAGTATGTCCCTTATAATTGGTTTGCAGATTTTTTATCAATATAATTAAATGTTTGAATAATAAATTTTCAATGTGTTTAAGAGGTTTTAAATTAAGTGATAAAATTAATTTGAGATAGTTATGAATTTTCAATGGGTAATAAAGGTTAGAATTTGGGTGATAAATATTTCAATAGGGCATTTGAATCAGTCAGAGTGTACAGTATCATACAAATTGATATTTGATTAAACCTAAGGGATTTTGTTTTTAATTCAATTATTTACTAAATAACTCCTTCGAGCGCCATCTTGTTACCAACTGTAATAAGAAAATTACCAAGGTTCGAATCAGCGAACTAGGAGAACAGAATGTGGTTGCTGAAATAATAACAATCATTTATGTTCATCAATAATTAAATGTTATTAATACTTTATTATTATTCATATTTCATATTAATAAAATCGTACAGACAAAATTTGTTCGTGAATAATAGTTGTTAATTACCTTGAATCTCTTTTAATTTACTTACTCGCAATACAATAACAGATTCTTGAAATACATTTATTAAGAATTATAATGGGAACGCAAACCAGCCTTCTTATTACGATAAACTATAATAATACCATATTCTCACATACACACACAAAGCTACTTTAGAGATCTCATTTTTAAATATTTTATACTTTCTTCAAAATTTATTTCCCCATTTTATTTAATTTTTTAAAAAAAGAAAAAAGAACCAGCATTTTTAATTATGATTTTGAATGTCTACTTTCCTGTTTACGAGTAGAAGTTCGACTCCTGGGGTGTCTCCTCATGGCGTGCACTGTTTTACTGTTTTATAGTTCGCACTATCACATTTTACTGCCGAACTGTTAATTTACTATAATTACGTCAATTATGGATGAATATTGGCCAAAAAACTGTTTGTATTTTACATATATATAAAAAGATTCACATTTTTGGTTGTATGCGGGCGCGTCGGCGAACACACAAAACTTCGCCGAAAAACCGGCGAACCGGCTAACGCACAGTTAGTTGCATCTGTTGAATTCAGATGTTGTTTTGCCACTGAGTCTTTGTTCTGTGTGTCTGACGAAACTGGTGACACACCTCGTTATGTCACACGCTGACGTAACGATCGCCTGATCGTCAGTTACATAACTTGTTGACAATGTTGGTTATATAATTTGTTTACTGTTTCGGGTTTGTCATTTGTTGACCTTGGTACAGTTGTTGGCTGTTATTAAAATCAGTGTCTGTTGAATCTGTTTTTACAAAATATCATCGAATAACCTTCACAGTCAATGCTGCCACTGTTGTTTTCGTTTCAAACAGGAAATTTACCCAAGTCTATTATTTCTGTCCCTATCACTCAACATGTTATTTATTATTTATTTATGAAAAAATACAAATTATGTTATTACCCCAGGTATGCCCAAAAATGCCCCGCTACAAGAGTTAATTTTAAATGGGTGTTAAACAGAATAAGATTCTTGGGAATAAAAGTAAGATAGAAACTGAGTATTAGTAGGGACACAGTAGCGATAGTGAGTAAATGTAGAGTAATGAGAGTGATGTAATGGAAGAGTAATTAGACGATGGAAGCATTTTGTAAAGGGGGTGGTGTGATAAGGAGTCCTCAACGAAAGGCGCTGTGGCGGGAGGTGAAGCGTATGTGCGTTGGCGGGGTTACCTAGGGGAGACCAGGAAGTAATAAGGGAATGAGCATAGGGAGGGAACACACATCCTAAGTACAAAGAGGGTATGTTGTTATAAGGGTAGAATGATTCAAGGTGAGTTAGAGTAGTAAGTTAGTGGAGATAAATGTTTTGAGAGATGGGTGTCATCCTATGTAAATCTGTTAGTGAGTGTTAGAGTCAGAAGGGGGGTAAGATTATATTTTAATGCCTTTTCAACGAATTAGATTATTGTGAATAAGTGGGAATCACTCAAACCAGTTGATGATGAAAATGACTGTTGAAATGTAATAATAAAAAAGTAACTAAATACAGAGTTAATAGACTTTGAAACTAAACCCAAATTTGGTAAATTTTATTCAGCTACAGATGAGATGTTTTTGTAATGAAATGAGTTTTGTATTATTTGTGAATGTTTATGTTTTATTATGTTATTATGTTCGAGGGTAGGGATTATAAACAGGTGTTATGTATTTTCCATTGTATTACTTGTATGTAGTGTGCTTATAGTAAGGTCATTCACCGGTTAATAAGACATCAGCTGATGAACTGTATAATGGTCAATGTAACCAATTCCTATGTTCTTTTAATAATCAATGTAAGTTCAAGTTATATTTTCTTTTATAATTTTCTTTTATTGTCAGAATAGAGGTTTAATAAAACATTATTACATAAAAAAATTTTTAATTTTTAATTTGTATTTTGCTCGAAGTACAGATTGTGTTTTGATGTTCAGTATATATTGTTGATTATGTGTATTGCGATTGTATTAATTGATTTATATTGTGTTGTAAACAAATGTAATGATAAGGGGATTTAGGATAAAATAAGGTGTTCATTTTATTCTGTTTATTATGATTGTTAGCAGCTAATTACGAAGAGCTGTAAATTCATGTAAAAGATTTTGAAACTTTGAGAGTAAATGGAAAGAGATGATCAAATTAAGGGTAATACAAATCTTTGATATGGGACTTAGATTAATTTCTCCACGTGAACAAAATTTAAAAGATTTAATCTGATTTGTTTAATTTATTTTTGATTTGAAACCGTAACGTCCAGCCAAGTAAACTGAGAAATAAAATTGAAAATAGAATAGAAAATATTTTGGAATTTGATATCAAGAAGTAGAATGTAAATGTGTGTTCAATGTAATAATGAGTATGTGTACGCACCCAGTACTTGCTAAAGACAACCCAGTATGCATGTAAGGGGGAACATATCGGTTGAGGATCTGGTATGGTATAAGGCCAGTTTTGATTTTTTGATGGAATGATTTGAGATTAGATGGTACTATGGTGTGTACCTGTCCGATTTTATGGTGTTGGGATCTCGAACAGAGAAGTCCAGTAATGTCATTCAGGTGCAGCCATAGTCGCCGACTAGGGGGTAGCTTACCCATGACGTGTTTAGAAATTAACGGGGGGTTGTTGGCGCCATATCCTCACCGATCCTCTTAGGGTTAGCAATGAGAGTTTTTCTGTTTCGGCAGAAAACCTCTCATTGGGGGGATATTGTAACGGGGCAAAAGGGGGGAAATAAATTTTAATCATTTTAAAATCAGTCATGATACTGTTCGGTAACCATCAGAAAATACGCATCGGGAATTATGAAGAAGAAATTACAGTGAGTGGACTGTATAGTCAAACCATTGCTTTGTAGTACAGGAATACAGTTATCAACGAGGGGTGCGCTTTCTCAGCCACACACGCACACAGGCGGCGAACTTTCCCATGGTTGAGTCACGTATTAAGAAATTCTTTCGCGGTGTGCGCACAAAAAACTGCGTCAGTCGACTAAGAAACCTTTCCCCGGCCGGGTGAACACATAGGCTCGTGAGCCTAATACCTATTAAAAAAATTTTTTAAATATGATCTAGAGTGTGACAAAGTACAAAGTATAAAAGCAGTTATAATGCAGTGACTCGGGAAAATTAACCAGCAGAACTTTTTCGGACCAACAGTGAAATTCATAAGAATGTGAAAAGTGACAAAATTCTAAAATAAGAACTTCTCGAATAAAACAATGAACCACCAGAAACAACAGGATTCTCATATTGAACTCCTAGATCGACAGAGAGGGGCGTAAACACGTAAAGTTATTATCAATTAAATTTTTTATATAAAGAGCTCTAGTTTTTTTTTTAAAGGACATAATTTAAATCATGTATGAGAGAGAGAGAGAGAGAGCGAGCAAGCTGGGTTGTCTTCTTTCTTATAGATTAATTAGCTAAGTTTATTATTTATTCACATTAGAGTGTGAAGCTAACAAGGAACAATTTGTTACGTAACCATAGCCTAAATGTTTTGATAATTTCTGAAGTAAAGTAATGAAAATAAACAGTAATATTTTAAATGAATAATAAATAAATAAAAGTTGAAAGTAAAAAATAAACAGAGATGATTAATGTAGATAATGCGAGTAGTTATTGAGATGCGCTAACTCTGAGTCACGTTTATATTTCACAGTTCGTGTGCCGTAACCCTGGGCTAAATAAAGGTAAGTTTGAATTATATATTAATTTATGAAGATGGTAAAGGTGAATAATTACACAATTGGCGCATCCGAACTAGGGACAAATTTATAATATAAAATAAGATAACTACAAAACTAGTCTGCGGTTGTAGTTCCATCTAGTAGGTGCAACTGATGGAAATCGCTTCTTTACTTCTTGATCAAGTGTGTGAGTTCGTCTGGATAATTTTGAAAAAATGAAGCTAAACCAGATAATGTGCTAAAAAATATTTTACATTCTTTAATGTGATCTACTGAATTTTTCAAGACCAAGTTCATTTTATGAGCATAACAATGGATAAATATTGCTTGGCTGCACTTACTTTTGACCAGGGCCTGTAACCTCCATGTTCACCAGACATAACAGCAGAACCATAGTACATTTGTTTATTTAAATTTATTTAAAATATTAAGTTACAATTTGAGTAACTGTTTATTAAGAATAGATTTTTTGGTGTACAAAGATTTAATTTCTTCTTTGATACAGAAAGTTTGGGCATGTTTAATTGTCACTTTTGCTGATTTTGAAGATGATCTAATATTTATGATAGCGTACTTTGGTGTTAAATTATGAAACAGACAAAATTTATTAATTTTATGTGTAGGTTAGTCTTTCAATGCCGATGAACTTAATATTTTAAATAAGGGCATAAATTATTGTATTCCTCCTAACTTTAATAAAAATCAAATCGCCCATGAAATCATTAGTGCCGAAACGGCGACAAAAGCAATCCCAGATCCAAATCTACAAAACGAGGCACGTTACGTAATAAGTTTAAGAAAGTTATGAAAGTGCGTACTTCACATGATCGTCTGCATCATATGTCAAATAAATACACAAACAGTTCCAAGGAATTCAAGATATTGAAACAGATAAAAACAAAGTTAATCGAGAATAATGCACTTATCACAAAAGCGGACAAAGGTAAAACCCTTGTTATCATGGACAGTGAATCGTATACAATGAAGGTTAACGACTTTATCTCAAATAACAATATAATAACTCTAAAGTCTGATCCTACACACATTTACGTTAAAAATGTAAACAAGGAAATTAATAAATGTGTAAATTTATTCAATGAACGTACACGTCACTACCTTAAACCCTACAATGCTAAAGCACCAAGTTTACAGGTCTACCCAAAATTCATAAAGGCAACATACCAATTAGACCCCTTGTTAATTTTACTACAGCACCAGGATTTCGTGCAGCCAAAAAACTTGTAAAGTCATTAGGGACAGTATAGATATAAAAAACAACCACACTATTGCAAATCTCACCGACTTTATAAATAAGGTTAAGAATGTTAAGTTACCCCCTAATTATAAATTGGCATCCTTTGACATTATCAACTTGTATACTAACATACCAGTTAGGGAAACGCTGCAGATTCTAAGGAATAACTTGTTTGAAAGTAATAAATTAAACGCCCAAATAATAGAAGAGCTAATGAGCCTACTTGAAGTCATTTTGGGTCAAAATTATTTTACTTTCGATGACCAGTTTTACAGTCAATGTGATGGTTTAGCAAAGGGCTCGCCCCTGTCTGGTTTGCTTGCTGACATTTATTTGAATTTTTATGAAAACACATTTATGTTTTATAACAACATTCACAAAAATAATATATTTTATGCACATTATGTTGATGACACATAATATATAAAGGTACTTTATGACAGATCGAAAATTTTAAAAATTTTATGAATAATATAAATAAGAACATTCAGTTCACTCTTGAGACTGAAACAAATAATAAATTAAACTTTTTGGACTTAACAGTTACTAAACACACTGATATACTAAAATTCAATATCTATAGGAAACCAACCACCACCGATGTAACCATACCTGTCGACTCACATCACCCCTTTTCGCAAAAAATGGCAGCCTTTAATTACTTTATACACAGACTTTTAACAGTACCTCTTGACGACGAGGATTTTAATGACGAACTAAACACAATAAAATACATAGCTCAAGCCAATGGCTACAATAGTTCCTTGATTGACAACCTCCTCAAGGAAACAAAAGCACAAGCTATCTAAACCTCGTATAGAAAAAGACACTAAAACCATTTTTATTTCAACGACGTACACCAACATAATGCCAAAAATTTTAATTAGTGTGTAAATAATAACAATAGAACCGTAATATTTAAAACTAACAATAATCTTATGAACATACTCCATAATAAAATAACTATCCCTTTAGAAAAGAAAACGGGGGTGTATAAATTATCGTGCAACGATTGTGAATGCTTCTATATCGGCCAGACGGGAAGGGGTTTCCAAAAACGTTTTATTGAACATACACCTAAGCACAATCTGAAGGGTCAGACAACACCATCAAACGTAAAATCCAACTATGCATGTCACTTGATAAACGAAAATCATAAATATACAAGCTTTGTTTCCAACTTGAAACCCATGCATTTTTGTAATAAAGGCACTTACATGAACGCCTTGGAAGAATTTGAGATATATAGGGCGTACAATGACGCACACAGTCGTGACTTCGTGTTAAACAATCATTTAAATTTTAAATCAAACCCGCTCTACGATACCGCAATAAACCTGTCTACACGGTAGCTATTGATAATCAGTGTCCGATCGGTCCGACTCGAGTGCGCACACAAGTAAAGTGGGTATGTGTGTAATCGTTTTTGAATATTTGTATTTTAATATGTAACGACCTCGCAAGAGTGAATTTTTATTTTATTTATTTCTGATCACGAGACATATGTCTCGAAACGCGTAAAATCAAATCAAAATGCAAAACAAAGTCACACGACGGAAGAAATAAAGTAAATATTATACAGAGATAATATTTGATGTCCAAGAGGTCTTTGTAGACTTTCTTTTCGTGCTAGCCTTTTAACAGTGCTTCCTATACTATCACACTCAGTTTTCCCATGGCTAGTCGCAAAGAACAACCACTATGCCCTGATCTTAATATCTTTTTCGTGCAGACAAAGGTTTATAAAATTAAATTTATATTTATATTGGCCTGCACAGTCATCACTGAAATAGTGGATTTTTGTAACATGTGAATCTTTTCTTTAATGAATTCTGTCACAATTTCTTGAATTTTGTAGACCATACAAACATCTTGTTTCATGTCGTCAGATATGACACAAAGAGACAAAACCAATCTTTCACCTTCAATACTTTTAAGGTTAATTATAATAGAATGTACAGTGCAAGAGTCAGATTTCCAGTGGTATCCTTGTGCTTCATCCTTGTAACGGGGCTAAAAAGGAGGGGTTTTTATTTTATTAAAAAATTGTAAATTCGTTTTCATCTGCGTGATCAGTCCCATGGTAATATAAATTGTCGTTCGAACAAAGAAACTGTGAGGTGAAGTTGAACGTAGTTGTAGAATGGAATGCGGCGTGGTCAACAACAGTCTAATTCACAGAAGTCCAGTGCGCCCATGCATGTGTTTTCCGTTGGGGAGAAGAGCGAAAAACGTTGTAGCGAACAACAGCAACAATGGAATGTGGCGGTGAATGTGCGCTCGTGTTCCGCTGGCCATAATCTCGACACCAAATTCACTACCGGAACTGGACCACGTGAGCGCCTCAGCCAATCACAGCTCGAGCTGACGGAAGTGAGTATCACCGAGACGCACATCGGAGCGTCAGTCAGTCGGACATTAATATCTAGAAGTGCCGGATGCGAGCCGTGTGTGCGTCCGCCGACTGGACGCAGTTTCCATCTCGCCCGTGCATAAAATGTGGATACCGGACAGACAGTTCGGCGTCTAAACTCGGAACCGCGTCGTTCTGTTAGAGCGCGGTACAAAAAAATCATACACCAGAAAATGTGCACCGACCGGCCAGGACAGCAAAGATGTTTAGTTAGTGTTAATAAGAGTGCGGCAACAACGAACAGGATGAGTACATTTTAAACCTTTATTTATAAATTAATACTACAGTATTTGCGCAAATCCACTAAATGTATAAAAATGAGAGATTTCTAAATATAAATTATGGGGATGGATGTAAATGTGTGTGTGAGCAAGACGCTGGGTTGCTTTTCATAGTTTAGTCAGTTATATAGGTTAAGGTTTTACTTACAGTTATTACTAGGATCGTGGCCATGTAGCAGTAAACGAAAGATTTTAAAGTAAATTTTAAAGGAAGAGCAAATTGAATATTGGATCTAATAAATAAGAATTGTTTAACAGCATATACCATGTGTTAGCGTAGTTATTTCGTCATTACCACTTCCTAGTATTCTGTGCTGATAAACTCGTCTAACGTTCTCGGGGGTTTTCTGAATTTTTAAAGAGTAGTCAGATAGCAGGATTTTTATAAGGGCAAGAGTGTAGAAGGTTTCGATGTATAACCTTAAAACATCGTGGCGACCTGGGCAGTTTCTAAAGGTAAGTTTAACGGGGACGATGACGGTAAGTAAAATTCTGGCAGCGGTGAGTATTATATTATGAGTGTATTAGTTTAATAAATGGTAAAAGAGAAGTATCTTTACATCCTGGATAGTAAAAGAGTAATTTTCAATAAAATCCATTGATAGATCAGAAGATTCTTTAAGTGTCTTGAAATATTTTGATTGAGACTTTGCAGTGTAAGAGTGTGGGACAAGTTTTTTTAAATTTAGATGAAAGGTCTTCAATTTTTGCAGAACATGTAATGATTTGTGTTCTGTCCGTTGAAATCCATTAATTAAATTTAATGGTGTAGTCTTCATCACAACCTTCAAATTTTGTTTGTAAAACGTCTATTAGTTTTTCTTTGGGTGGCCAATTGTTACAATGCCTTAGCATACACGCCCAGTTTGGGTTTTCACATACTAGCATTTTTGTGAGATTATAGCTCTCTTCACATTGTGCAGCATAAATTAATAAAATTACATTCTGATGAATTGTGCATACACATACTGAGTGGGTACCATTGCCACCTGCTAAAACACACCATTTGGGGCGGAGAGAACAGAATTTTAAAAAACCGACTTTAATTTCAGGTTACTCCCATTTAAAATTTGACTAAACTTTATGTAGGTTGCCTAAAATCAACCGTGTCCTTTCATATCGTTTTTTCCCTCTGCTGACAACATCTTTCATACCTGGCAAACCTCTGGACTGTTCATCACTTTGGAAAAAATGTATTCATATATGTTGGATAAAAAACAACACACATACACAGGCTTCTAGGAAGTAATACTGTAAGTAGAACACACCACTGTTTCATCAAGAAGCACCAGAAACAGACTGACCAAATGAGTAAAGATAGGCTACTGTAGAGCTGCCTGTTGCTACTTGCTCAGCAGGCTCTGACAGAGGCTACTATGAATGAAAAAATAGTTACTAATCATTTTTACAAGCAGAAATATCACTGTTGCACACCACTATATAAAAATTATTCCGATTAGTGCTTTCAAGCTTCACAGCTCATTGTCAGATCGGAAATGAACAAACAGACATGAAAACAAACCCTTCACCCCCACCCCATCCCACCCTGCTCACACACAAGCTATAATTCAAATGTCCCTTCCCCACCCTCTAAGCCCCGTCACCTCCATCTGGACAGTTACATATTTTTCTAGCAAATTCCTTGTGTGTGTGTGTGCGCGCGCGCGCGCGCGCGTGCGTTCCTTTTAACCTAACCGTCTTTCTCATTTACACTTGTGGGCCAGTCACACACCCTTATTTTAAAAACATCCAATTAGTCCTATGCAATTTAATTCTTAATCTTATCTATTCAATATGGTTCAATATTGAACCATTATTAAATCTTATATAATCTATACGATTCAATAAACAATGTCTGGATAATAATGTCATCCAAAAATACGCGCAAGCTAAAATTAAAAATAAGAACACAGTAGCTAAAAAAGTAAAAGAACAAAGCAAGAAGTTGTGGATAAAATTAGAAATAAGGTCACTTTACCGCTTAATCAATAGATATAATAGGGAATTATATGAGACATATAGAATTGTTAAGAATATACTCGTATGTAGAGTTAGAAGAAATATTATATAATTTTGGTTTGGGGTACGTAGAAAAGAAATTGGAAAAGAAAAATAAAAAAATTGTAGATAAGTTAAATAAATTAATAAGAAAGAACAAAATAAAAAAGGAACACCTCTCTAAGAATAACTATGAAAAAAGAGTAATAAACCTTACAGAGGTAACTTTGTAACGGTACAGAATTGTATGAAAAAACAAATTTTTAAATCAAGTGTATTCCCTATATAGCCAGCGTTCACCTTTTTGGAACCTCGATTTAGTCAACCACGTATGCAGTGTTTATTACAAAACAATGTGTCTGTGTTTTGTCTTTAGACTCAGACGGGCCGGACACATTACACAACTACATGCAGTTTTGTGGCAGCCGTGAATCACGAAGAAAATAACGTCAAGTCATGTATTTCACCAGGCGGCAAAATGTTGCCAAACCCTATGCCTGTCTTATAGCGCCTTTTAAAAAGCACCAATTGGAGCGCAAACTGCTGATCACGTGACCAGACTGAAATCCGTGTATTACCACCTTAGTGCAGTAATGAGTTAGTTCCATTGCAACTCATAGCCGCGCGGTCAGAAAAATCAACCATCTAAGTGCTCGAGCAAAGTTACGTCGGCCGACTTAATATTAACACATGTGGAGATATTAAACCAAATTAGTGAACATTTAATTAAAAACAGGGAACTCATTATAAACAGTTGTGGGAGTGTGTACGAACTAAGAAAGCGGTCAACTAGTTAAAAAGCTATCCATACTCGTACCGATAAAGTTACGTGGACCGATACCATTATTATATGTGAACAATGATTTTGTAATCAGTAAAACTCAGTAACAGCAGAGATAAAATTACTCTAATGAGTATACAGCGACTTTCGAAGTAAGGGATAAAAAACGAGCATCACCAGTTGGAGCGAAGCCCATACCAGGATGAGTACCATATTATCATTTCAGAACTTTTAACTACTATGTTGTAACATTTACATTTACAGACATTTTATTAAACAATAGAGATCTCTAAGGGAAAAGATATAATTAAATAAATAAAAATAAAACACACTGGTTCATTAAAAATATAAATAATTCGTCGTAGGCTAGTCGAGTAAGAAATGTTCATTTTACTAATTCGTTTGATTTCATATGCTACTAATGAAGATTATATTCACATACCCTAAAAGGAAATTAGAATTTTAATTGTTATCAAAGTAAAACGAAATAATTAATTTGTCCAATAAACCAGAAGCCATTTTTACACCGCAAGCCAGTCGAATTTATCGACGTGCAGAGCAGGCGATGCTACGCGAACGTATCCACCAGACCAGGAAAGATCTTGCCGACAACAATATGAGGTTGTTCCGTCTACACCTGGAATTAAGCACTGTGTTGTCACCTGGCCACTGGGATCTGGTGGATAGCCTAAGTTCCAGCGCTTCCGAGGCCATTCGCGATAGTGTTCGATCGCGCCATGAGAGCAAGTACTGGAGAGATAGCCCCGAGGAGAACAACCAGGAACAACAGCGAAGCAGCTTAGAGACGGACAGGACAGTAGTGAACTTGTCGGACCGCCAACTTACCACCACCGAAACTGCTGTCTTGGCGAGAGGGGAGAAGTTTGCAGTGGCCCCTAAGAAGATTCCAGTGGAGGACATCATTGCCAACGTTGAAGCTGGAGTGCGGCGGCTGCCGCGTGAACAGGCAGATGAAGTCAGGATCGAAGCATCGAGGATCCTGGCTAGAGCGAAACCGCCGCGATGCAACATACCAGTGAGTGAGCTTCGGGCACTAAGGTCATTAAGGCGGGATGAGTCTGTCATCATATTACCGGCGGATAAGGGGAGTGCGACTGTTGTAATGAACACCGAAGACTACCAACGGAAGATCGGAGAACTGCTGGACCCAGAAAACTACAAAAAACTGCGGAGAGATCCGACCGCAGTGGTCCTAAAAAGGACCGATTATCTGGTTAAGCGGTCTTCCTTGGAGCCTGATGTGAAGGCTGTCGTCCGGTGTTCGGAAGCCCTTCCACCTAGGCTTTATGGCCTCCCAAAAATCCACAAGCCGGACGTCCCGCTCAGACCAATCGTCAGCGCCATAGGATCTCCAACCTACCATCTCGCTAAACACTTGACCGAGCTTCTCCGGCCACATATAGGTGGTACGGAGTCATATGTCAGGGATTCATCTCACTTTCTTGAAAGGCTCGGTGGGTTGTCGTTGCAGCCTGGAGACATAATGGTCAGCTTTGACGTGGTTTCGTTGTTCACCATGGTGCCCGTAGATGATGTCCTTGGCCACTTAGCTAACCTTTTTCCGGCAGACATTACAGCGCTTTTCCGGCATGTTCTGAAAACTACATATTTTCAGTACGGCGGTGAGTTCTTTGAAATGATTGATGGTGTGGCCATGGGGAGTCCACTCAGTCCTGTGGTGGCGAACTTTTATATGGAACGGTTCGAACAGCGGGCAATTGCATCTTTTCCGCTGAAGCCGAGGTGCTGGTTCCGGTATGTTGATGACACATTTGTTGTCTGGAGCCATGGTGAGGAAGAACTCGGCAGGTTCCTGGCACATCTCAATCAGGTTCACCCACGGATACAGTTTACTGTCGAGAGAGAGACCGACAATCAGCTGGCTTTTCTCGACGTGTTGGTCCTTAGAAGGACCGATGGCAGCCTCGGACATAAAGTTTATAGAAAACCGACGCACACTAACCGCTATCTCCATAAACAGTCGAACCACCATCCCAGCCAGAAGAGGGCGGTGTTGAAGACCTTGGTGGACCGGGCTAGGAGGATATGCGAGCCCCGGTACCTCGATGATGAGCTGCGCCACCTCGAACTAGCGCTGCAGGCCAATGGGTATTCCGTCGGGGAGGTGAGACGTGCGGTCCGGCCGAGAAGAACAGCCAGGCCGGAAGTGGATTCACGTGAGACCGTCGGTTTCGCGGCGTTGCCCTACATTCATGGGGTGACGGACCGCATTGGTAGGCTGCTCAGTCGGCACGGTGTGAGGCCAGTATTCAAGCCGACAAAGAAGATACACCAGTTCTTGCGGCCGACGAAGGATGTCCGAGACCCGCTGTCATCGTGCGGTGTGTACGGAGTTCCCTGCTCATGCGGCCAGGTGTACATTGGTACCACGAAGCGCAGCGTCCGCACACGTGTGGGTGAACATAGCCGTTACTGTAGACTGGGACAGCCGGAGAAGTCTGCCGTGGCCGAACACGCGCTCGCCAATGCCGACCATCGGATCCGTTTCGATGAGACGAAACTCTTGTCGGCGGTGAGTGATTACTTCCCTCGTCTTCATATGGAGTCCGTCTTGATTCAGAAGCATGCTGCGATCGCTATGAATCGACGGGGCGAAAGGATCTCATTAAGTGCATTATGGCATGGCGCGATGCGAGCCTCTCACACACCTTCTTGTTTCTGATTGGCCGGTGATGTTTACTTACCTGTGCGGGGGTTGCAATTAGTAAACAATTAGCAGAGGTGGCATCGCGGGAAATCAGCAGCCTTCCCCACAGTATTTCTTGGAAAACAAGTGAGTCACATAATGGCGTATCTTGGTGCGAGCCAATCATATACCATCTCTGTTGTGATTGGTTGATGGTGTCATTTTTACCTGTACGTGGGACTTTGCTGAATTTATATGTACAGGTAGCATGGCAGGACAGCTTTAGTCTATACCACAGTACTGTGGGCCTGCACGTAAACACCCCGAGTGCAGAAATCTTATTCCACTGATGATGGCAGCCAGTGGTGCTGCAGAAACGTTTGGTTTTGTTTTTAACCATGGACCACGGCCAAACAGCCCGGATACTTTTCATAATTCAGAAGCTATTTGTTTAAATATAAACTGTGTATTTATCTTTGTACCGTTTATCTCAAATAATCCTTTCTGCAGCTGTGTCCGTTTGTAAAACCTTGGAGAGGAACCCAAAGGTAAGAGTTTATTAATAAATGAAGTAATTTATATAGTTTCATTGGCCCCCGATCAGTGACGGCGAGTGTAATATTTTATTACATTCGCCAGACCTAATTAAGCTCCAGAACGGGTCATTTGGGAGTGAGGGCGATGTTGTAAAGGATTGTTGTGTAAGCTAAAGTGTAATAGTATATGTAAAAAACACCATACAAAATGAAAAATAACGATGATGAAGTGAGCATAACTGACTTAACCGAAGTCAATACAGAAAATAAATTTGATACAAATATCAATAAAGAAAATAGTTTGACCGAATCAACGGTCATGAATGGCTTGGAGGTCCATTCGACTCTAATCTTAGTTCAAAATAGAGAATTAAGTAAGTCAGCTGACATAGAGGACTCTGGGGTTCAATTAACCCCAACCTCAGCAAAATGTAATAAATTCGATGATGATGTGATGAGTATTTTACTAAGTCAATTCGATAAAATAAATAAGCGTTTTGATAGTAGTGATAAAAAATTTGATGCACAAAGTACTGACATTAATGCAAAATTGCATGAATTGAGCAATAATGTAAGTGAACAGCAAATTACATGTGAAAGTAGTTTTAATAAGTTTGAGGCTAAATTTAACGAAATCAAGGGGGAAATAAATGAAATAAATGTTAAGCTAATACAACAGCTCGATGAGCGTATAAGTGTCATTAATGCACAATTAGATAATCGTATTAGTGATAATAATAATAGAGTGATAGAGTTAGTAAACGAAACAGTTTGATGAAAAAATTAACATAATTAATGAAAATTTAGAAAGCAAAATAGATGAGTGTAACAGTAACACTAGAAATGAAGTTGAAAACCTTAGTAGAGAGATACAAATACATGAAACTAATACTGATAGTAAGATTAGTGAAATGGACAATCGCCATAAGTCTGAAATACAGTTATTTAAAGGCGCGGTAGAAATGGTAAACGAGGCCAGCATTCAATCCGAACGCGTAACAAATAACAAGCTCAACTTGATCGAACAAAAATTGACCAATACCAAAGATGAATTAAGTGGGGAGATAAATAAAAAACTAAATAGTGTCATGGAAAGAATATTAATAACGCGAGAAGTAAACAACGATATCGAACTAGAGTTATTTAGTTGGGAGAATAGGGGGGGTACACCCCATGCAATTTCTGAACAGAGTAAAAGAATATAATCAGTTTTGTAATAGTAACTGGGAGGTTAAGTTATTAAAAATAATGAAATGTTTCAAAGGAAGCTCTGCGGTGTGGGCAGAAGTACATAAAGTAGAATGGGGAGATTATCCAAGTTTTGAGAGTGCCTTCCGAAGCAAATACTGGTCAGAGGAGGAGCAAGAGGGGTTACGTAGTAAGATTATGGGAAAAGGTAATTTTGGGCCCCAGGGGGATAATGTGACCCTGTACATGATGCGGTTATATAATGAGGTGAAATATTTAGAGCCTCCGTTACCGTTCCGATCGTTTGTACAGTACATAAGTAAACACTTGCCAAGAGAAATTCAGGTCAATTTAATGACGCGAGAAGTGGAAGACATAAATGAACTAGAACAAATACTAGACATTTTCCAAAACATTAGAGAACGAGAGACGGGTCGGTGCCCGAATCTGCCCGCACCATACACAAACGAAAGACATTACCAGGCCAGGGGGACACCAACCCATTATAGAGGGACGAGAGAAGGTAATAATAATAGCAATAGACAAGAGGACTGGCGATGTGGAGAGTGTCATTGTGAGAACTACGGCAGCAGAACGACCTGTTATAGGTGCCATAAAGAAAGGAATTGTCGACAAAATAATACTGAGCCTAACCAAAACAATCAACCGCAGAGAGGAGAGAGCAGCAACCGAGGAGCACCGGGAAGTAGTGGAACGGCAAGCAGAGGCCGTGGTGGGCATACTCCAGGCCGGGCAACCACTCAGATGGAAAACTAGCAAGGACAGTGGGTGAAGGGACCCCACCATTGTCGACAAAGGACTGTGGGGCAGAAGACAACAACGACTATCTAAGTAATGTCATCCGCACCGACCTGTCCACAGAACTGATGGAGGAGGATGACATAGAGGCAGCAAGATTAGAGACCGGACTGACTGAGGTAAGAATTGAAATTGAAGGTAAGGAAATAAAAACTTTAGTAGACACAGGTAGTGAAATTTCTGTTAGTTTCGAACACATATTAGAGGGTTTGCAAGAAATAAACAAAAATATCCCATGTTTGCCAGTCGCGGGGGTGACCATTGTAGGTATTACCGGGGTTAGGAGTAAAAGGGTAACTAAACCGGTACATTTGAATATGATCATTAACGGAGTAGGGTATGAGAATACATTTTTAGTAGTACGGGGGTTAAATTTGGAGGTTATTCTGGGGAATGATTTTTTAATAAAGCACAAGGCGATAATTGATTTTCAGAAGCGGTTGTTAGTACTTAATAATGAAGGTAAACCAGTTGAGATTAGTTTTGAGCGGGTAGTAGACAAAGTGAGAATTTCGGGAGTTAAGATGATATTAAATCGGGCAAGTAAAGTAGAAACAGAAGTTAATGCGTGTGCATGTAGAGAGGGAGAGTTAGGGGGTAATATAAATAAACGAATTTGGCAGGATAGAGCAGTGAAATTTTGTAGTGAGGGGGTGACGTAGGGAGTTCTCAACGTAAAGCGTTGTGGCGGGTAATAGAGGGTTTTCGAGAAGTGTTTGCCGATATACCTGGGAGGGCAAGAAACTATGAATGTGAATTAAAAGTAAGGGAACACGCACCCTATGTACAAAGAAGCTATCCGGTGCCATATTCAAAGAGAAGCGCGGTTCAGGCGGAATTAGATAAAATGTTAGAGGGGAACATAATAGAGAGAACAGTATCACCATATTCCAACCCGTTAGTAGTAGTTATTAAAAAAGATGGTCGAGTCAGATTATGTTTAGACGCTCGCAAGATTAATCAAATAATTATCCCGGACCGGGAATCACCTGAAGCAATAAATGAAATATTTCAAAAATTCAGTGGAGTTAAATGCATGACCTCATTAGATTTAACCGCAGGGTACTGGCAAGTCCCGTTAGCGTGTGAAAGTAGGAAATATACAGCATTCCTCTTTAATGGAAAGAATTACCAATTTAAACGGTTACCTTTTGGGCTGAATACCAGTGTGGCCAGCTTTATAAAATGTCTAGATGAAAATCTCCAGCCACAAAATTTAGATTTTCTAACTATTTATGTAGACGATATACTGATAGCCTCACGGACATTTTCAGAACATGTGGAACATTTAGAGTATGTATTAGATAGACTGCGTAAAGGGGGGTTGACTGTCAACTGGGAGAAATCTAAATTCTTACAGAAAGAAATACATTTTTTAGGCTTCATAATAACACCAGAAGGGATAAAAGCTAACCCAGAGAAGGTAGAATCGATTTTAAAATTTCCGGAACCTAGAAATATTAAACAGTTACAAAGTTTTTTAGATCTGTGTAATTTGTATAGAAAATTTCAGAAAAATTATGCCCATATAACTTCAAAGTTGAGTGAAATGTTACAAAAGAATAAACAGTGGAAATGGGGGGAAAAGGAACGAGATGTGTTTAACGAGATAAAGGACCATTTTATGAACATGATCATGATGAATCACCCTAACTTTGAACACACATTTTATTTACAGACGGACGCCAGTAATATTGCTTTAGGTGCTGAGCTGTACCAGGAAGACGACAACAAAGAACATCATACTATCGCTTTCGCCAGCCGGACGTTGTTAGCTGCTGAAAGAAATTACACAACAACCGAGAAGGAATTATTAAGCATTGTCTTTGCCGTGAAGAAATTCCGAACCTATCTGTTAGGAAATTCTACTATCATCTGGACTGACCACAAGGCATTATCTTTTTTAAACACCAGTAAGTTGACACACAGCAGAATAACCAGGTGGGTGCTAGCTTTACAAGAGTATAATTTTAGCTGAGAGTATATAAAAGGGGTGGAAAACAAGATACCTGACACTTTATCCAGGGTAGATATAGAGGGAATGCGAACAGGGAGGGACTTAAAAGAAATAGAAATTTTTAGACTTAGTAGGGAAGATAGATTGTTTGGGGAAGTATTGAAAGATATAAATAGTATGCAGAGGACAGATACTAAATTGACTAAAATAATAACTAGTTTAGAGTCCGATTCAGATGAATTAGGGTATAGCCGATATTTTCAGATCTATCAAGGGAGTTTGTTTAAGAAAATAGAGGGGGGAGAGTGTGAGTGGAGATTAGTTATACCGGAAGGGTTGGTAGATAAGATAATTTGGGACTGTCATTTTCGGTATGGGTATTTCGGTGCTACGAAGTGTGTAAATGTATTAAAAGAATCATGTTTATTTAAAAATATGGAATGGAGGGTTAGAACTCTACTCCGGGGGTGCGACTTATGTCAACAGTCAAAAGTAGTTAATTATCAATAAGAGGGAGAAATGAGGTGCATTAAAGTCGAAAAGCCTTTTGATTTAGTTGCGGTGGATTTGTTTGGCCCTCTACCAAAGGGAAGGGGAGGCGTAATGTACATTTTTGTGGTACTAGATACATTCACGAAATTTGTAAGATTATACAGTGTAAAAAGGGCAACCAGTAAAGTATTACATGAAAAAATAACAAAGGACTATATGATTAAAACCGGAAAACCCAAAATAATACTATCTGATCATGGACCCCAATTTATTAGCGGAATATGGCGTCAAACTTTGGGTTGGGAAGGCATCATACCCAAACACACGGCGGTATACCATCCCCAGTCAAACCAGGCTGAAAGGGTCATGCGAGAATTAGGGAGAATTTTCCGGGCGTATTGCCATGCTAAGCACAGTGAATGGCCATCATATGTGGGGTAAATTGAAGAATGGTTAAATTGTACCACCCATGAATCAACCGGGTTGACACCATACGAGTTAGTCAAGGGAACACGTCCACCCCGGATTCTGGAACAGCTGTTCAACTTTCCACCGGAGAGCAACACCCGAGATCTGGAAGTAAAACTTAAACTCGCCAATGAAAATTTATTAACTAAGGGAGAAAGAAGAAAACGGCTTCATGATGCTAAAGGCAAGTGGACTAAGTACGAGGTAGGTCAGTTGGTATTAGTGAAAAGACATGATTTATCAAGTCCACAGGATAAAGAGATTAAGAAATTCTTTTTGTTGTATGAAGGACCGTATGAAGTAGTTGAAATTAAAATGGATAACGCCTACGTTTTACGAAACCAAATGACGGGGGAAATAGTGGGTACCCATAACGCCACCAATTTAAAAAAAAATTGGTCAAAATAAAATAATAAAATAAATAATGTAATTATACATAAACCAAAAACGATATAAACTATAAAACTAGAAATTTCACATTAAAATGTAAATGGTAGCGGGTAGATGTTCCCCACAGTCCCAGTGGTGTTCGTCTACTTCAGGGACGCGCCCCTGCCCACGCAAGCCTTGGTTTTCTCCATTTATCCTTATTGTCGGAGGGAGCCTTGTCCTTACCTTTAGTCCTATCTCTTGACCTTTTAATGATCCTTGTCCTTTTTATCTTCACGATTTTCCTAACCCTCCCCGTAGAAAAACAGAAAAAATAGGTACACAAATTGGCACACCCTTTCGGACCTTTGATTGCCTTAATTCTAAATTGTAATCCTCAAATTAAAAAACTGGTGTTATTTGCAAATTGTAAACTCATCCTTTAATTAGGTAGGTAGTAAAGAAGTTTTGCGGATGAGTAAACAAATGAAATAATCAATTTTCTGTATAATCTAATAGAATTATGGTGTAGTAGGATGGGGTCGTAGATTAGTGGTTGTGGTTTGTTTTTATTTTTGGGAAAAGGAGGCAGGTAAGGAATTCAGGGCTGCCAACAGGTTTTTGTTTACATTCATTGACGTTGGGTTCTGTTCGTCTTCAATCGCATCCCTGTACTCCATAATCCTGTACATACGAGGTGTGTTCATAAAAAGACCAAACTTTTTGAGTAACACATCAACCCGCACAAACGACGCGCCGCGACTTTGCGCGCACCTAGCGATAGTTTTTGACAACAAACTGCCACTTATTGTGTTCCGCTATTAGCAGTAGTCTTTGAGGTATATCAGATTGAGTGGGGACGTGCGCACGTTGGGTGGCGGATTAGTGACAAAACGATTAAGAAAGACCTCGAAGAACAATGTGTGCGTATAAAATTTTGCGGCAAAACTAGGTTATAACGTTTCAGAGACATTCTGGTTTTTAATTAAGCATACACGGAGGCCTGCTTGAGCCAAACGACTATTTTAAGAATTTTTAAAGAGAGCAAAAATCTAATTATCAGTGCAATCAAAGCGATATCGAAGATCATGGGAAGAGAGCTCGCGATGTGGTAATTGTAATTCATTCTTTTAATTACTGAGACTTTCTGAGAGAATGCGCATTCATATAAGATCGTAAAATTAAATTTAGATCGATAAATTTAATTGTATGGTATTACTGCATTTGTAAGGAAACAATTCTTACTGCGTTGGTTGACGACGATCAGAAAGAGACCCGTTTTGAAATCGATCAACAACTGCGTACCAACCCAAATGGTAATGATAACTTTGGAATGCAATGGAAATAGCTCAGAAATAGATTTTACGAAGTTAGCACCAAAATTTTATACACACACATTGTATTAAGATCTTTCTTCTCACTTCGTTATAAATCCGCCGGACAGTGTGTGCCCGTGCCCACTACAGCGCGTGTAGCTCGAAGACTGAAGATCATGACGGGACAGAGAAAACGGTATTTAGGCGTCAAAACCTGTCGCCAGCAGTACTTAATTCTGCAGCTCGCTCTATGCGCTAGTTGACGTGCTACACAAATAGTTCAGTCTTTTTTTGAACACACCTCGTATAAGATACAACCTATTCACGGGTAATTAAAGAAAAAATAATTTGTGAAAATATTTTAAAATAAAAGTCATGTAACCAAGAAGTTAAATTATTATTTTGTGATACCTGTTATGTTAGGTTATGAGTAGAGATAAATGGTATATAGAATGTGATTATGGAGGAAATTAAGGAGAGACTTGAAATAAATGATGTAATGCTTGTAAAATTTATTGAACTACTAAGGAGAAACTAAACATTAAACTAAGTAGAATCATTTTGAAAAATGTAATAAAAAAAAATTGAAATTGTTTTGAACATATGAAGAGACTAAATTAGATTTGAGGTGGTTTTGTATTAATTTAAAAGTGTGAATGTTAGTGATGCGTTTAACTTTATTTTGATTTGATTTCAACTGTAATGATAAATGAAATAATAATTGAGGAAAGCAATGTTTAAGATATTCATTTAAAATTGAAAACTGAAGGAAATGTGTGGGCTAAGATAGTGTTTGGAAAATAAGATGTGCATACAACTGTTGATGTAAACTTTTATAAATGTCAATCTATGTTTTATGTTTCAACTGTACATTCCCCACCTAAGTGCGGCCACGACCTCACCGGATCATGACCGTGAAAGTAGTTAATTGTGACAAATCGTAAATTTTACTTGTTATAACTGGCTTGTGGTTTGTTTTTGTTTTGTTAACCCGGTGGTTTGTTAGATTTAGAAGGGGGGTTGGTTATTTTTAGGGGAATCTACCAATTTTTGGAACAGGGCTATTTTCACCCAGATAGGGGTGGTAGTCCATTAGGGGCGTATCATTCAATATTAGTAAGTATATTATACTGAAGTTTTATTGTAACGCCGAAGCAAGGATGGGGGTGGAATAAAAGAAAAAAATGTCCACCCCTTCCGCATCAGTCCTTGTGGAAGCAACTGGGCGCTACAGTCCAGGGGGGGTAATAGTGAGTATGGATGGGGGGGTGACCAAGTTACAGGTCACAAGGGAGATGTGATTACGGCTACGATGAGGCCTGCAAGGGCCAAGAAGCCTAGTGCTGAACACAGTAGAATGTAACGGGTATCAGGGGTTACGGGATTTGTAGGGGGATAGTAAAAAAATATATATATATATATTGTGACGGTAGCGATATGCGAACATCTGCTCTCCGTTACCAGCGGCCGAGACGTGACCAACTACGTGCTCGGAGCGAGCCAATCAGCGATGCCGGTTAGTTAATAAAACCCGGGCCGGCAGAAAATTTTACGCACTCTTCATCGCCACGCCATCGAACGCACTTCATCTCCTCTCCTCTCTCGGACGACATCGGGGCGGAGTCAGCCGGAAGGAACAGCCGAAGAATAGAACCGGCGTTCTTACGTCTTCGCACTCCCGTTCCGCGCCAGCGATGGATTTCGCTGGGCCGGCAGCCGACTCTACAACCGGTGCCGAAAGAAGAGGAGGACTGCAGTACGCCACGATCAGCGGGCGCAGCCGCCGAACACCTCAGCGCGGCACGACCAACATCACAGTTCTCGCCACTCGGTCCTTTTTAGGGCCACCAAAATAACTAGTGTACGATTGGCGCCATTTGTCATGCGGCAAGCCTTTTGTCCGGTGACAAGTGGCGCCCAACGTGGGGCGAAGATCATCTTGCGGATGCAAGATCCAGCCACGCCAGCGAGCTACCAGCCGGCACACCAATCAACATGGCGCCCAACAGACACCTCTACAACATCCGGAGAAGAGCAGTAGGCTGGGTACCGGAGAGCATTCAAGACCCGGGGGAGTTGTGACGGTAGCGATATGCGAACATCTGCTCTCCGTTACCAGCGGCCGAGACGTGACCAACTACGTGCTCGGAGCGAGCCAATCAGCGATGCCGGTTAGTTAATAAAACCCGGGCCGGCAGAAAATTTTACGCACTCTTCATCGCCACGCCATCGAACGCACTTCATCTCCTCTCCTCTCTCGGACGACATCGGGGCGGAGTCAGCCGGAAGGAACAGCCGAAGAATAGAACCGGCGTTCTTACGTCTTCGCACTCCCGTTCCGCGCCAGCGATGGATTTCGCTGGGCCGGCAGCCGACTCTACAACCGGTGCCGAAAGAAGAGGAGGACTGCAGTACGCCACGATCAGCGGGCGCAGCCGCCGAACACCTCAGCGCGGCACGACCAACATCACAGTTCTCGCCACTCGGTCCTTTTTAGGGCCACCAAAATAACTAGTGTACGATTGGCGCCATTTGTCATGCGGCAAGCCTTTTGTCCGGTGACAATATATATATATATATATATATATATAGTAGTTAAGAATAAAGATTCTTGAGGATAATTTGTATTCCTTAGTCATAATTATTGTGATTTAATGCAATTTTGTATAATCAATGTGTTATTTTAGATGGGTAACATTGTACTGGGAACTTTATATAATTTGTCTGGAATGCACATGTACTAAGGCTAGGATCCTGTAACCTTATATTGCCCTGTTAACATTGTATCTTCTCGGGTTAAGTTATGGAGTTGATGATGATCCATTTATATTCGATGTAATTTACTTGTTCTTTTGGAGGGGAATATTGTTTTGCTAGGGGAGTAAAATTACCAATATATAACTGGTATATGGTTTTCATGTACTCAATATAAATGTAAGCAGACAGTAAGCTCGTATTGCTATATGTATATTACAAATTCAAGGATGAACCAGTACTTTGCAATTAATGAACCAGTACGGCTAAGAGGAAACCAATCAGTTGTGGATATGGTATAATGGAAGGCCTGTTTGTTAATTTTTTAATTGAATGTTGTAGAGTCAGGCGTTACTGTGGTGGGCGCCTATCTGATTTTATGGTGTTGGGATCTCGAACAGAGAAGTCCAGTAGGGTCGGACGGGTGCGCTCACAGTTGCCAGACTAGGGGGGGTAAGTACCCATGATTTTAGTAAAGAATCTAAGGGGGGTTGTGGCGCCATATCCTCACTGATCCTCTTAGGTTTTAGGCAATGAGAGTTTGTATGCTTCGGCATACAACCTCTCATTGGGGGGGGTATTGTAACGGTACAGAATTGTATGAAAAACAAATTTTTACATCAAGTGTATTCCCTATGTAGCCAGCATTCACCTTTTTGGAACCTCGATTTAGTCAACCACGTATGCAGTGTTTATTACAAAACAATGCGTCTGTGTTTTGTCTTTAGACTCAGACGGGCCGGACACATTACACAACTACATGCAGTTTTGTGGCAGCCGTGAATCACGAAGAAAATAACGTCAAGTCATGTATTTCACCAGGCGGCAAAATGTTGCCAAACCCTATGCCTGTCTTATAGCGCCTTTTAAAAAGCACCAATTGGAGCGCAAACTGCTGATCACGTGACCAGACTGAAATCCGTGTATTACCACCTTAGCGCAGTAATGAGTTAGTTCCATTGCAACTCATGGCCGCGCGGCCAGAAAAATCAACCATCTAAGTGCTCGAGCAAAGTTACGTCGGCCGACTTAATATTAACACATGTGGAGATATTAAACCAAATTAGTGAACATTTAATTAAAAACAGTGAACTCATTATAAACAGTTGTGGGAGTGTGTACGAACTAAGAAAGCGGTCAACTAGTTAAAAAGCTATCCGTACTCGTACCGATAAAGTTACGTGGACCAATACCATTATTATATGTGAACATATGTGAACAATGATTTTGTAATCAGTAAAACTCAGTAATAGCAGAGATAAAATTACTCTAATGAGTATACAGCGACTTTCAAAGTGAGGGATAAAAAACGAGCATCACCAGTTGGAGCGAAGCCCATACCAGGATGAGTACCATATTATCATTTCATAACTTTTAACTACTATGTTGTAACATTTATATTTACAGACATTTTATTAAACAATAGAGATATCTAAGGGAAAAGATATAATTAAATAAATAAAAATAAAACGTACTGGAAATGTTCAAACGTAAGAAATGTTCATTTTACTAATTCGTTTCATTTCATATGCTACTAATGAAGATTATATTCACATACCCTAAAAGGAAATTAGAATTTTAATTGTTATCAAAGTAAAACGAAATAATTAATTTGTCCAATAAACCAGAAGCTATTTGTTTAAATATAAACTGTGTATTTATCTTTGTACCGTTTATCTCAAATAATCCTTTCTGCAGCTGTGTTCATCTGTAAAACCTTGGAGAGGAACCCAAAGGTAGAGTTTATTAATAAATGAAGTAATTTATATAGGAATGTTAATTATCGACCGTATTATTATACTGTTAATGATTTTGAGGTTCGGTCAAATATGAATTATGAAAACTCAGTTTTGCGACGTTTCGAGATTTATTCTTCTCATAATCATGCCTACAACATTAAAATATAGTCTTACTACAATTATATTATTTGTAAGTGTGTATAGGTGTGTGTAAAGTCATACATTACTATAACTATTTACTTACATTAACTGTGAGATGAGCTACAGCAACCACATTACACTAAACACTTATCACAGTTCCATACTTATACACATATAACACATTACAATTGTATAGTGTTAGCGATATGTAGTTACCTGATAGACTGCCAGCGATATAAACCAATTTTATATCGCTGGCAGTCTATCAGGTAACTACATATCGCTAACACTATACAATTGTAATGTGTTATATGTGTATAAGTATGGAACTGTGATAAGTGTTTAGTGTAATGTGGTTGCTGTAGCTCATCTCACAGTTAATGTAAGTAAATAGTTATAGTAATGTATGACTTTACACACACCTATACACACTTACAAATAATATAATTGTAGTAAGACTATATTTTAATGTTGTAGGCATGATTATGAGAAGAATAAATCTCGAAACGTCGCAAAACTGAGTTTTCATAATTCATATTTGACCGAACCTCAAAATCATTAACAGAGTAATTTATATAGTTTTAACTTTCAATACAGAAGAAAAAGAAATGTTAGCAAAAGGCTTAAAATACGCGCCGCCACCAGAATTAAATCAAGAAAAAACGATTATTGAATGTGAAAACATAATATAAAAACTAGAAAATGAAAATGATAAAAAAAAGAATAAGGTGGGAAGTAGGGAATGTAGTAGATAAAATATTTAAGAAAAATTTGTATAATTCAAAAAATGAACAAAAAATCAAATCAACTGTAACTAAACTAAAGAATAAAATAAAAAAGAATGATATTATAGTTACGAAAGCAGACAAAGGAAATACAATGGTGCTACTGAGAAAGGACTTACACATAAAGAAAACGGAAGAATTTATAAGTGAAGGACCATATTAAGAAATAAAGTATGATTATACAAGTAGTACCAGTCAAGGATAAAACAAATGATGAAACAGATAACATTTATAGAAGAAAATAAGAAAAAAGTATTTATTGGAAATTAATCCAACAGCACCAACTTTTAAAAGTTAGGTTAAGATACATAAAGAAGGAAAACCAATTAAACCGATTGTGTAACGGTACAGAATTGTGTGCTACCATAGTTTCAAGTTAAATCAGTAAATTTTTCAATTGTCAGTATTCACCTGTGAGGTGCCCCTTGTAACCAGCAACATACAGTGTTATTGCTGATGTCTGGAGACAGCCCACACGTATTACGCAACAGCTCTCCAGCAGTCTTTGTGAATCACAGTAAGCAGTCTATCACCAGTGTTTGCATCAGACAGAAGCAGCATACAGTTCAATAAGTTAAAACAAATACCGGTGGCCTCGGGAGTGTAAGATAGGCCAAAATTAAAGTAGGCCTATCATGTGCAACTACTGAAGTATAAACAATATCGCGCGGCCAGAAAAGTAACCGTCCAAGTGCTCGAGCGAAGTTATGTCGGCCGACTATAAATTATAATGTGTATATACGTTAAACCAACTTAACAAAAAGGTGATAAAAAACAAACAATTAAACTCAATATAAACTAGTGTCAGAGTGCGCCAAAAGGAAGAAAGTGGTTAACACGAGGTGGTGTAACAACCCTATGAACACGTGGCGGATGGGTAACTAAACGCACAGAATATTACTACTTAAACCAATTTTAAATAAGTGTTGATTGTCCATTATTAAAATGAAAATTAAAACATAAACACATAAATAGAGCTCTCTAAGGGAAAGGGGGTTTATAAAAGAAAGAGGGAGGGGAGAAGATATAAAGAATACTGGTTCGTATAATAGAATTTACATATTTTGATATTGTAACCTTATTGACAAAAATTATAGATAAAGTAAAAAAGGAAAAGAAAGAAGTCAAATTTTATGGTAAATAAAATAGTATTTGAATTATCATGAATAAGTGTTAGAGTAAGTTATTACGCCCGTTTAACATAACCTGTCCTGTATAGAAAATCTCGCCTAATCGGACCTGGTAAGTAATGAGAAGTAAATAATGGGAAAATGTATTAAGGTTTCCATATTTGTCCTTTTGTTTTAAAAATATTGGTGGCGACCTATAAGTTGGGAATCTTCTGTTTTTGGTAAGTCAGGGCGAGTGAAGTACAAGGTAAGTAAAAGTTTAATATAAGGGGGGGTAAGAAATAGACCCCTCAATGAGAGGTTGTATGCCGAAGCATACAAACTCTCAATTGTTTCTTTTATTAATGCACCTATTTATAAATTATCAAAGGAAGTTAGCAGAGTACTGAAAGAGAAATTTGAATTTGGGACAAAATACAACATAGAGAATAATGTAAAATTTATAGAAAAATTAGAAAATATTAGAATTAATGAAAATACAAAATTGATATCACTGGATGTTAAGGACATGTTTACCAATATCTCAGTAAATAAAGTTATTAAGTTAGTTAACGATAATAATATGGGAGATACAGGTGTAAAAAGCAATTGATTAAAGTAGTTAAAGAATGTGTAAATGAGAACTATTTTAGGTTTAATAACAAGTTTTATATACAGAAAAAAGGATTACCTATGGGATCTTCATTATCCCCTATTTTTGCAGAAATATACATGAATGATGTTGAAAATCAATTAATAAATTCCACTAAGTATAAAGACAATATAAAATTATGGACTAGATATGTTGACGATGTATTAGTAATTTGGGAAGGAAGCATAGAGGAAGTGCATGAGTTTATAAATGAGGTAAATAATAAGGATAAAAACTTACAATTTAAAGAAGAGATAGGAGGTAAGAAAATAAATTACTTAGACTTAAACAGAGAAATTAAAGATAATGAGAAATACAGTTTGGGATATTTAGGAAAGAATCGTATTCTGATATAATTATACCAAGAGAGTCTTACCACCCTTATAGATATGAAATGGCCGCAATCAACTGATTTTGTTATAGAGCTCAGAAGTGTTTAAAAGAGACTGAATCAAAAGATAGGGAGTTAAAAACGATAAAGGGAATTGTAAGGAATAATAACTGTAACACCAACATAGTGGATAAAGTTATGAAAAGTGTTAACATACAAAATGCTAAAATAGAACCTGAACAAAAGAATTATGCAGGGTCATTGACATACATAGGTTCACATACTAGAAAAATTATAAAATGTTTTAATAAATATGGAGTAGATACAGCTATTAAAAATGTGAAACGGTATTTGATAAGATAAGGAATAAAAATATAGAAAAAATCCCAGTATTACAGAAAAGCGGAATTTATAAATTAAAATGTAAATACTGCAACAAAGTGTACCTAGGTGAGACAGAACGAAAATTCATATGCAGGTTGTCTGACCACAAACGTGGAGAAGGTAATAGAACAACGAATTCGTTATATGCAAGACATTTCATAGAAGACAACCATAAGTTTGTTAATCCTTTGGAAGACTACGAAATTGCAAAAGTAGTAAATAACACAGTTGAAAGGAAGCTTAGGGAGGAGTTATAAATATTGAAAGAAAGATAAAAAGGGTCAGACACTTTAATTAATACTAAAATTAAATTTGATAATGAAGAAAAATTTTATAACATAATTAAGAAGTAAATGATAGAGGACAGACAGATAAGATTAAAAATTAAATTGCATAGGACTAATTGGATGTTTTTAAAATAAGGGTGTGTGACTGGCCCACAAGTGTAAATGAGAAAGACGGTTAGGTTAAAGGAATGTACACACACTGAAACACAAGGAATTTGCTAGAAAAATATGTAACTGTCCAGATGGAGGCGACAGGGCTTAGAGGGTGGGGAAGGGACATTTGAATTATAGCTTGTTGTGTGTGAGCAGGGTGGGGTGGGGTGGGGGTGAAGGGTTTGTTTTCATGTCTGTTTGCTCATTTCCGATCTGACGATGAGCTGTGAAGCTTAAAAGCGCTAATCGGAATAATTTTTATATAGTGGTGTGCAACAGTGATAATTCTGCTTGTGATTTTAACCACTAACACAACTTTCTTCATTAAACTTCTAATAATTTTTAATTTCTTATAACTTTTATATATACACAGCTTACATCATTATTAATACATATTTGTCATATTACACCCCATATTAATTTAATTTATTTAGGCCTATATTAGTTTTATTTATATTATCTTTAAATATATTAATTAGCATTATAATAATCAGAAATTTTAATTGTATTTTAAAAAAACTATTTTTAAAAACATTTAACAATAATACATTAGTACACAACTCGATGAAAACTTGCCTGAAATTCACATATTTTACAGAAAAAAACAACAAAGGCATGAAAACCCCATCAATTTTATTTTTTCATATGATAGCCCATGTATTGAGGATTATTTTGAAAAAAAAAAGTTTTTTGTGATTATCCCTTTACCTTTCTGTGATATTCAATTTAATTCTAAACCATGTTTTTTACAACAAAAAACCCTACAAAGATGAAAATAAAACATTTTTTCCAGCCTTAGTAGTTTTACGTAAAGGTATTGTGTATTTTTTATAGAATCCTTATACTTAAGAGTATATAACTGCAAAATTTCACAAAGATCGGATGATATATAAAAACGTTTCAAATTATTTTCAAAAGGTTAGCAAGTCTCGTTTCGCAACATCCGATTATTCAAAACACCAAAATTTCAAAACTTTGAAAGCCTATACAATGAAAACGGATAGAGATAGAGGGTTAAAATTTGGTGTGGTTACTTATCTCTGTAGGGAGAACAAATAAGCCAAATTTCATCAAAATCTGAGATGGTGGGTGAGATGGCCTGGTTGAAGTGACATAGAATAACCCAATAAACAATGGGACCACTCTCAAGAAATACAGAGCAGAATTGAAAAGGCAAGAGCAGTGTACACTAGAATGAACAGTTTATTCAAAAGTCGCGTTTTAACAATAAACACAAAGGTGAGATTTTCCGCTGCTACGTATTCTCGGTCCTCTTCTACGCTGTAGAATCTTGGACTTTGACTGAAGCCACAATTAAAAAATTTGAATCTTTCGAAACGCGGCTTTACCGCAGAATACTGAGCATTTCATGGGCAGCACATATAACTAATATTGACGTTCTTAGAAAGATGAAGAAAGAAAGGGAAGTTATTAACACAGTGAAGATAAAGAAAGCTTCAGTATTTGGGAAATCTCAGAGAACTGAACAGAGATTTTACTTATTGCAGTCCATACTACAGGGAAAAGTACTTGGAAAGAGAGGAGTTGGGTGACCGAGAATCTCACGGCTGACAAATTTAAACACCTGGTTTGGCATGAATACAACTGACTTATTCCATGCAGCAATACAGAAAGTTAAAATAGTCTGTATGATAACCAATAACTGAAACGGATGGGAACTATCAGAAGAAGAAGAGGCAAAGTGAGAATGTGAATGCTACATCATACTGTGAAGTGGTGTTTAGCATCAGGCTGTAAACTGAAGTAAACAATTAAGGTGGCAACTTTAGCAGTAGACACTTCGTGGATTATGAAAATGTTGAACGTGATGTGTGTGGGCATTAGGGGACTGATAAGGGAATGGAATAAGTATACAGATGTTGGTTGAAATTAAGCTGAAAATAAAAATGGTTTTCAAGTAAATGTCTCGCTGATTTTTCTTTTTAGTAGCCATTTGTGGCCTATTGACTTTCCCTATTCCCTATATTTTAGAATTAATGGCCTGAATTAATGGTAACTAATTTCTTTCAAATTTAAACATTCACAGCTAAAGTTTAAACATTAGTAAGTTGTTACTTACTGGTAACAGTATTGTTGCTGGCTGTAAGCGCAGTGAGGGTGTTCACATCCCACAAGAAGATGGCTCTGTCTAGACCCGCAGAAGCCACCTGTTCTCTGTCCTTGGCGTACGCTAACGCCCTGACGTAATCCTTATGCGTGCGCAACGTGGACATGCAGAAACCTTTGTGTGCGTTCCATACCTTGACTGTTGTATCTGAACTCGCAGAGATTACTACAACAAATAAATATTGATTTACCCATAAACTAAGTCATACGAAATCAATTACTCATGAAAACACAAATCACAGAAATCAACAAAATAGTTACAAAAACAATTAAGACCTACTTCATGATGAGCAACAGATTTCTAAGTAAAAAAAGAAGTTTACAGGAGACCATAAGTAAATACACTATTGAAGTTTTATAAACATACTAGCTGTTACCCACGGCTTCGCATGCGAATATTTGACTTTTAATAAGTATTTTAATACAATTTTTATTGTCTATGTCTATATGGCTTTCTGTCAGCTCGTATAACAATTTTGTATTTATTAGTCAAATTCTCTCCAAAGCTGTTTTGAACACTTGTACTAAATTATTATGTTGGTGCAATAGCCTTTGGAGATTTAAAAGTAACTGTTTATAAAGCCTTTGGAGACATTTATAAAATACCCATTCAATTCCTTATTTAAGTGTAATGTGTTATAAGCATTGTATATCATATTCAACATTGTTTTCCTCAACCATGGCTTTTATTTATTTCAGCAGTAAACTAAAAACCAAGAACCAAAATATCCTCTTTGCTCTAATATTTTCCACAATATTCTCTATTCTCATGATCAAATGCTTTTTCACAGTCTATGTAGGCAATATGTGGCTCTAGATTGAATCTCTTCTTTTTTCGATCAATTGGCGTATAATTGTGACATTGTCACCACAGGATCTTCCTTTTCTAAATCCAGATTGTTCAAGAAGGAGAGCATTTGCAGTATTCTTCAGTCTGTTATTAATTTTCCTTGTAAAGGGTCTGCCAGTGAAGCCGGAAATTTTGAAAGTCCAATAGTTCATTTTCTGCTCACAAGAGGGCGTGGAGGTTTTCGATTGTTGTTTTACATTTAATGCCATTTGTTAAACATGGAGCAGTGGTCCGGTGCACAGCGTGCTTTCTGCATAAAATCGTTTTATAAGAATGGTGACTGTGTGACTTCTGTACAACGATTGTTTTGTAATCATTTCAATATTCCACGACATGGAAGAGTGCCTCCGCTCATGCAATTATGTCATGGGTGAAAAAGTTTGAAGAAACTGGTTCCACATTAAACTTAAAACATAGAGGAGCAACAAGGTCTGTAAGAACAGAGGAAAACATTGAAAGATTAACTTAAGAATTTTTTACCTTGTATAATCCACTATGCGATCTCAGTTTTTTACATACAACATGTTTCAGGGACTAAATCCCCATCTTCAGGTACATTAAAAAATGATTATTCCCCTAATACATATGGGTCGTCGAAATGATTAAAATGTTTATACATAAAAACACACGCACAAAAATCACAGGGAAGCAATTCGAACTAACCAATTACCCGGCTGTGAATTGATCACAAGACATATCTGGATGTTATCGAGGAATAGTTATTTTCAGGATAAAAATCTCGTAACAAATAGAATTTTCATAAGAATGTATACAACTATTTTTTCAGGTTACAAATAAAACTTTTCCATGAGAGATTATTGTCTATTATGAAGCCAAGATATTTCGTTTGTTTAGTTTGTCAGTCACCAAGCACCTATACATGCTTGACATGTTTGACATGATGCTTCATAAAAAACAATATCAAAATTCAACCTAGACTCTCAAAAAGAAAATCATATATTTTTCACTTAAAACCATACTGTATTTTACTAAATCAATACTTTATCTAAATCGACAATCATTTAACCGGGAAATAAAAAAATACATACAATAGTTATTTATTTTTAATTTACTGTTTTAATAAACAACGTGCCATGGCTGACACCTCTCTGAAGAGTGCTCGGCGGGGAAAGTTGCGACAGGACTACTTGCCCAAACTTACTGTCTAGTGTAAACGGAGTTTCATACATCTGTCGGAATAAATTACATTAGCTCGTGCAAGCACATAGTGAACACTTGCACAATCTCTCGAGGTAAAAACGGCGTCTTAGTGCAAACACCTACTGGACACAACTTGCGTATTTCCTGTCGAAATTTTCTCGCAGTGTAAACACAGCTTAACAGTCGCATATTCATTCACTAGCCTCTCCCCCTCCTCAGACGTCTCGGTAGTAACGCTAATGCACGTACTACTCATTTTTACTCTATCTCTCTGCCTTCTTGCCCCCCCTCTCTCTCTCTCTCTCTCTCTCTCTCTCTCCCTCTCTCTCTCTCTCTCTCTCTCTCCCTCCCCCCGTCATACTCTAATAGAAATTAAATTTTAAATGACAATCAAATTTTAAATATTTTTACCCTGTCACTAACCACTCTCACTTACTCTTTCTCTCTGTCCTTCCCTGTCGCTCGCTCACGCTCACTCTTTCCCACACCATGTGTCCTTTTGTTTTAACTCTCTCTAACCCTTCGACAGAAAGATATAACTTTTTACTATAAGTGTTATTCTCTCTCACTCACAACACACTCACAACACACACACACACACACACACACACACACACACACACACACACACACACACACACACACACACACACACACTTTCTCTTTCTTCACAGAAAAATTAAACTGTTGTGAAGAATTAAATTTTTAATGTTTTCGCCCCGATCTCTCTCCTCTCCCTCTACCACTTTTTATTTTGATTCATGATATGCACTATTGTAAAGCACACATCAAACGGTTTATAAAGAGAATAAAATCAAAAGTGGGGAAGGTAAGAGAAAGAAAAATGAGGGAAGTGGGAAAATGAAGTTATAAGTGAACATATGAATATGAGAGAAACACAAGCGAATAATTAAAAAAGGACATAATCATTGACCCACTTAGCACAGTCTGAATCAGGCTTGGATTGTGTTTGTTATTTGACCCTGTGCGTTTATGCTATGACAGTGTTGCCATATCCACGGATTCCACAATGATTACAAACTAAATGAAAAAAAGGCGCGCAGAGTGTATACAGACGATGGTAGTACTACGTGGTGGACAAACCATGAACTACATATTGAATATCAATTTTCAAAAGTCTGTCAATTTGGCACCCGCAGGTAAAAACTAAAAAACTCGTGGTGCCAAAATAATGAGTTGAAAGTTAAAAAAATTAAGATTTCTCATTAGCGATGTGGCCATAAAGGGTGTTTGTGGAACTTATAAACTTTTACTCTACAGAACACATTTTCTATAAGGGATTACATTTTCGCGTCCAATATACGGACGTCAAAATCTAACAGACGCCACGACGATGATAAAATTTGTTAAGACGGACGCACAAATGTTAATAAAACATATATATATATATATATATTTAATTGTAAATTTGTTTTAGTTTCCTTATTAAGAATAAAGGTTACCAACTTTAATTTTATTTATTTGGCATAATTTTTTACGTTCCTAATTTCAAATTTTTATCACTGCTGCTTCACCAGATATTTTACTCACCGCACGCCACTGCTACCTGCTGTACTATATATGAGAAATGTATGTAGTGTTTATTGTATATTAAGGATAGTCTAATTAATTGTTCAAAGCATTCACTCAATAAACATTAGAGTGCCATTTTTAATGACCCGTGTTTTAAAGGAAAACTGTTAGGCGACGACGAATTTTTATCTAAGATGTTATATCAACAGATATTGTGTTGAATCATATATGTGACAACAAGTCAACAAGTAGCCTGTAGCCTACAGCTTAATTTTTATTGCAGGAACTGACCAGAGGCACGTCATCGGCACTATCAACTGCCTGTGGAGAGTGGCCATCCAAAATCACAGGTGAGGTACGAAAACTGCTTGTTGAGCGAGGACCTGTGCAAGTTACTGACATAGATTTTTCCCTTGACGCTAAAGGTAGGAAGTTTTCTTCACATCATTACACAAGGAAACTTTGCAATGGGGAACAAGTCCTCAGGATTTGGTTACTATACTCAATACTAAAAAATGCAGTATTTTGTTTTGCCTGCAAAGTCTTTGGATATGCAAACTCATCTATTGCTGAAGACCAAGGATATTCAGATTGGCAAAACTTGACAAAGATTTTGACCAGTCACGAGAAGTCTCCTAATCACATCAAAAATTGTCAATCTTGGCGTGAACTGTCCTTGCGTTTACGTTTGGATAAAATGATTGACAAAGAAAATGAAAGAATTATCCGAGCTGAAACAGAACATTGGAACCAAGTTCTGAAACGCTTACTTTGTATTGTCCAATTTTTAGGGACTCAAGGATTGGCCTTTCGAGGAACAAAAGAGACTCTTTTCAAGCATAACAATGGCAATTTTTTGAAACTTGTAGAATACATTGCCAAATTCGATGTTGTCATGGGTGAACATGTGAGAAGAATTACTTCTGAAGAGACACATGTCTACTATTTAAGCAAAAAGATACAAAATGAGTTTATTAGTCTCTTGTCCACTAAGATCCAAGACCGTATTTTAAATGAGCTAAAACAGGCAACATATTATTCCATAATACTGGACTGTACACCTGATGTAAGCCACACTGAGCAAATGACATTGGTGGTGAGATTTGTTAAATTTGTAGAAAATGAGGAAGTGTCAATTAAAGAACATTTTTTAGGTTTCATACCTACCATGGATTCTACAGGTGAAGGCCTCACAAAAATCTTACTCAATGAGCTATCTACACGGAACATCCCTTTAAAGAACATGAGAGGCCAGGGATATGATACTGGCGCCAACATGAAAGGAAAGCATGTTGTAGTTCAGAAAAGGATACTTGATTCGAATTCTCGGGCATTTTTTGTGCCATGTGGAAACCACTCACTTAATCTAGTGGTTAACGATGCCCCTCTGTCTTGCCCTATTGCAGTTGACTGTTTTAGTATTATTCGAGAAATCTTTAACTTCTTCTCAAGTTCAACTCACCGATGGAGTATTTTGGTGAAACACGCATCAACTCTTACAGTGAAACCTCTCAGCAATACTCAGTGGGAGAGTAGGATTGAGGCCTTATTGCCTCTGAGATATCATATTGAGGAAATATATAATGCCGTGTATGAAGCCTCTCAAGACCAGAAACTCAATGCATTTGGCAGGAACACTGCTTTAGGAATCGCAAAAAAACTGCAAAGTTTCAAGTTTCTGTGTTGTTTAGTAACTTGGCATGAGATCCTGTTTAAAATAAACATGGTGAGTAAGGCCTTGCAAAAAGTCACATCTGATCTGCAAAGCTCAATGGATCTTGTTAAAAGTGTACAGAGATTTCTAGAAAAGATGAGATCTGATGAAGGCCTCAATAACGTCATCACAGATGCAAAAGAACTTGCAGAAAAAATCGGTGTTGCTGGTGAGTTTGAAAAAGAAACCCAAGTCCGTCCAAGGAAAACAAAAAGGCAATTCTCCTATGAGATTGAAGATGAACCTGTTCAGGCTGGGAGAACATCGTTCAAAGTTAATTTATTCTTTGTCGTGCTTGACACAGCAATATCCTCGCTTAAAGAGAGGTCTGAACTTATGGAGAACCACAGCAAGAGTTTCAAATTTCTTTATGACATTGGAAATCTACAGACATGGGATAGGAAGGAATTGAAAGATGCCTGTACACATCTTCACAGTGTTCTAAGTGATGGAGAAGAATGTGATATAAACGGAGTTGAACTGTTTGATGAGCTGCAAATTTTTGCACCAATGCTGCCCTCTGGAAGCTCTCCAGCTAAAGACTTGTCGTTCATAACCAAAAATGGTTATATGGACACATTCCCAAACGTTTTTGTTATTTTGAGAATTCTTCTGACGCTCCCAGTTTCAGTGGCCAGTGGTGAAATAAGTTTTTCTAAGTTGAAACTGATAAAAACTTATTTAAGATCAACTTTGTCCCAAGAGCGTTTCAGTGGACTGGCAACAATGGCCACTGAAAATGACTTGCTAAATGAAATGGACACAGATTTGATACTCAATGAATTCGCAAAAATGAAAGCCAGAAAAATCTCTTTAATGATTTGTTGTTTAGCTTTGCCTTCACTAATTATACTTGTAAATAAAATTTTGATTTCTTGTAACCTGATTTGTGGTTGTATTCATTGACTTTCCACCATTTCAAATTTAACGTAAGTGTATTATTAGATTTATGTATTTATTTTCTCAAGGTCTAAAAAATGTTTACAGGCAATTGTATTGTAATTAATACTATATGCTCAACAAAGATATCATAGTAAAGTTAACAAAATCATCAATCAAACACAATTTTTAAGTTACATTGAACTAGTTTGAGTTTAAAACAACGTTAGCAATAGTTTTTCAATCTCCAGCAAATTACTGTGGAAAAAATAAAGCCCACATGCCCCTTATAAAATTAGGAAGAAAGGTAATTTAATTTACAGATTCATAAAAAACCTACGATAAAAATGGTTTTGAAATGGCTTAAAGATTATAATTTTAATACTACTGTAACAGTCAGCGAATTTTTATACAAATAGCAAATGCAAGCTTGTGAAATTTTCAAACAAGTATCATGATATTTTCAATAAAAGTAGTGTGTATAAGATTACTGATAACCCTGACATTTAGGCCAAAATATACCTAAAACTCTATTTCTGAAGCCTTCATTTTCAAATATTTCTGGGGGGACCCCGTACCCCCTCTACCTGGGGGTATTCCATACCCCCCGGTAGAAGGGGCGCCGAAATATTGTTCGCTTACACTAGAAAAATGTCTAGGGCCAGCCCTGGGTACACTGATCGTACACTTTACGTTTTACGCGTATGAACGATTATGACTTCTTTAGATTAATTACTTGGATAGGTACTTCACCTAACCTCGTTCTTTTATTCGCACAACTGGTTAAGATAACACTACTTGTTTCGATGCACTTTAAAAGGTATTTACTTCTTCACTGCTGTTGTTTAATAATATTTGCTGAAAATTTGGATCTGGAGTCCTGTAGTAACTGCTGGAAAGGAATTTGACAAAAATTGTGAAAATTGTGAACCTCGTTCTTTCGTGTATGCTGTTTATATAGTCCCCTGAAACTGACACTAGGCGGCGACAATTAATTTCTTAGGTAATTCCTGATTGGTTAGAAATGACGTCGTTGATGCGGTCATTCTATTTTTAGCTCTTACATAATTGTTTTTAAGCATGGTTTTCGTTGTTATTCGTGTTCCTCGTAGCCTTTCAAAATTCACAAAATTTATTATATTTATGTTTATATCTCAGTTATACTAATTACAAAGTTGGTTCTATTACTAGCATCGTATTGCTCGTTTCTTTCTGGTTATTTTGATATGAATAGAGGCCAGTTTGGATAAATCTTTCATGAATAAATTCTATCTTAATGATAGCTTATCCTAAATATTGCATTGTTTTCAAATCTCTTCTGCTACACTTTGCAGATTCTATTTTAATATTTTTTAACATTGATTCAACTCTCCTTAATTTCTATTTTGAACACAATTATCTTATTGAAATTAACATATTATTATTTAAAATTGCTGCATCCAGCTGAACATTAACAATCATTATAACATATTTGTTTATTATTATTTTATGGCTTCTTTACTTCATTATTACTTATTCAACATTATTCTTATTTCCTATATTTATTATACTAGACATTGGTTTGGTGACTTATACATTTTTCATTATTATTATTATTATTATTATTATAGCTACATTTTCCTATCTTTTGCATGGTCTTTTTTATGATACATGATTATGATTTTCATAATCTGTTTGTTCATCATTTCATTTTTCTCTTCATTATGGACTCCACATAAGTGGTGGGTCATTACTTTGAGTTTCTTATTATATTATTTATTATTCATTGAGTCATCTTAACTCATCTTAAGCCATTCTCTTAGTCTACACATTTCGTATTAAGGTTTTGTTCACCTTTACTGATGATACCTCTTTTTACATATTTTACACTCTTATAACATTTTTAAATACATATGGTTTTTATATTGTTGACTACATTGAGATCATATTATTATTAGAACATATTACTCAGCTAATGTGCTGTTTACACTAACAATACATGTTATAACTATCATTTATTTCATCTTTTATTCTACTTATGCTGTTTGACTTGGTTTATTAATGGTTTGTTATGTTCACTTAAACAATCTATTTGGGAACTAGTATTTGTCAATGTCTCTGTCAAATCGTCTGGTTATGTGGTATTGTCATTTACTGCTGATAGTAGATTTACTACTGTTCATTTGAATGTCTTATTTCTTTCCATTCTTTGATGGTTTATGATTTTAATTCTATTACATACTTCATCATTACCTAGACTTGGTTCTTATTCATACTTATTTTGGTATTATCTTCTCTTCTGTTTGTTTTAAGAGTATGGAATGTTTTGTGACGTTACAAAATATATATATATATATATATATATATATTACATTTAATATTTATAAATAAATTTACTTCAAGATATACCTTTTTTCCTTATTAGGAACATGTTTCGGGTACTATCTTGTACCCATCCTCAGCCTTCCGGTTTTTTTGTCTGGTGAAGTACATATGTGTTGTTGGTCGACTATTATTATTGTGACTTCCTGTTGGCTTCTGGTATTTCAAATTGGTTTTATTGTGTGTGATTGTGGTGTATGTGTTAGTTTTTTGTGTATTTCACATATGTACTTCACCAGACAAAAAAACCGGAAGGCTGAGGATGGGTACAAGATAGTACCCGAAACATGTTCCTAATAAGGAAAAAAAGGTATATCTTGAAGTAAATTTATTTATAAATATTAAGTGTATTATATACATCAAGAAACGGACTGTAGCAGAAAGTGATTGAATATATATATCACCTTTTGAACAACAGCGCCAAAAAAAACAGGATGGACAAACTATAATGGCAGTCTATGATGAAGCTTGTAATGACCGAAAACTGGTTCAGCCAATAAGGAACAAAATTTTTTTTAATTTTTACCTCAAAATTGTGTTCTATGTCATAATAATATATTTTAGTTAGTATAGTATGCCCATTCACATATCATGGACAACAAAATATAAGAACTCAAATACTTTCCTCAAATGGTGGGACAGAGTGCCATGAAACACAGCATCAACACTCACATATGTTGCACTGCTGTCTGGGCCACAGTGTAACATTGACTGTCTAATGAAGACCATACTGGAGATACTTAGATCCTATCCTCAACTTAGCAGTACTTCGATCTCCTGCAGAATGAGCACAGCGACTGCGGCATAAATAAGAAACGCGAGTCCTTAGCACTATGCAAATACTGGTTACTAGCACTGACACTTGGTAAGATATAAGACAGCTGAACCAATATAAAAAGGAGTGACGCAACTGGCCAAATACTGACCAACCAGCAATCTGCATAGTTCAATACCTTAGAAAAAAATTACAAGTAGAAGTGTTCCCAATTAAATCTCTGCTTGTAGTCCTATGCATACATTTGTTCCCGCACCATATCCGTCATGGTTACGGTCAAATAATCTGCCATTATTTATAAACATTCTGGACCCTGGCCGAACAGACTAAAAAAATGTTGACGGTTTTCTTGAAATAAAAACATTAGGTCATAATTTTTAGTTGAATCTGTTCATGTGCATTGTGCTTGTGTTTTACGAGTGTTTTATTTTTTCCTAGGAAGTACCTATTTGTGTTGTTTAGTCTATAATGGGTCAAATTAGAAGGTTTTTTTATTTTTTATTAATCTTGGTTTTGATTTTGTTAAAAGTGTACAATTCACTTCATATATGGGGGCCACCACAGTTTAATTTTATATTAACACAGATCACCCAGTCAATCACTTTTAAATTGCCAGACTTCACCTGTAAGGAGCCTCCAGTACAGCAATGCAACATACACACAGTCAGTCAAAACAATTGCCAGACGCATTGCGTAATCACATAGCAGCAGCCTTGTGACACAGTCTACAGTGTGTCATCAGAGTGTGCAGTTTGGTATCGGAGAGTAAGCAGCACCAGACAATAGAATTGTGAATTTAAAACAGGGGCCTCGGGTTTACAAGATAGGCCGTTAAAACAAATTTGGCCTATCTTAGAACGTGTGAAAACAGTTATTAAAAAGTATTAACAGTGTACAAACAAAAAGTTTGCCATCCAGTCTACAAGCAGCAGTTCACGGTACCGTGCTGGTTCCAAGTAGGCTCGTCACCAAAGTTTTAATTTAACAAAGAAAAAAAAAATTTGTAGCAACAGTAAATAGTATGTGACCGCGGTCAGTTTAACAAGCAGAACAGTATCGAAGAGTTTGGTTAAAAAATAAAACAATGAATTAACTATCAATGAGTGCGCGCGCAAAACACGTGCCGTCGGTTTCGGTGTAAGGGCTGGGGGGACTTTATTACATATGTTAATCAATAAATAAATTTATATGTGTGTCTGAGTGTGTGCCAAATTGCAGGCTGGGCAGTCTTGTGTGTGTGTGTGTGTGTATAAATTAAGGTAAGTCGTAGCATAAGATAGATTAAGGATGATAATCATGTAACCAAACAATATATTCTCACAAAATTATTGCAGATGTGGTAAAGTTTATAAACAAATTTTTAAAAGATTCAAAATTAAATTAAAATGTAATTCTCTTCATAAAAAATGTGTTGTGTAAATCATTCACACAACCTTGAAAATTACGCCTGTAGCCTAACGTTCGTATGACGCAACCCTGAATCCGAGGCTACTGAGTGACGGTAAGTGGAAGTTTATTCAATTTTATTGTGTATTTTATTATGTAATTGATTAATAACAGTTCAATGGCGCCGCGAACCGGAACGAATTTAATAAAATGAAATTCCATACCTACAAATAAGATACAAGCGTAATTTAGAGGTTGAGTGAAAATACGTAAAGTTACGTAAAATAAGTAAAAAATACTTGTTCAGATAATAAATAAATTACATATTTAAAAGTATAATAATGGAAAATACAGAGAACGGAGTCGATTTGTCCGACTCGACTGTGATAAGCGAAACAGCTGAATTTGATGAATCAGCTGTTATGAATAGTCCTGAAGTACATTCAACACCGAATGTAGGTCAAGACGACAAAATTACAAATGTAATCAAAACGAATGAATCAAATAATACAGATGATTCGGGGATCCAAACGACCCCGAAATCAAATAGAGAAAATAAAAATAATAATAACGAAGTCAGCTTCACTGACAATAAAACGGAAAGTCAGTCGACACCGGTCCAAGATAAAAAGTCTGACGATAATTACGAAATGTTTAAAATGATACAAACAATGCTAGATATGAACAGAATATCTATGTTAAATAAATTCAGTGAACAGAAGAGTGATTCTGACGCTAAATTCAATATTCAGAATAACAAATTTAACGAATTAAACAATCGTTTAGAAAGTAACGATATAAAACTGAATGAAATCAAAAGCGAATTCAATTGTAAATTGGATGTACTCAAATTTGACATTGATGAGGTAAAAACAAAATGCGAAAATAGTTGCAATGAGTTGAAACGAGATATTGAGAGAATAGTAGAGTCAGTAGTAGAACAGAGTAAAAGTAAAAATAATAATGATAGTAAACAAGTAACAAGTGATGACAATAATGTTGAAAATGAGAATATAATTAAAAATGTGGTAGTAGAGAGTAAGATAACAAATAGTAACAATGATATTGAAAATGGTATTGTAATTGAAAAGGTGGTATCAGAAAGTGATACGTTGAAAATAGATAGTGAAACAGTGAGTGAGAGAGAGAAAGTTATATGTAGTAACGAAGTTGTAATCAGTGTTGTTGAATTAGAAAAAGAATGGAAAGAAAGAGTAGATGAATGTGTAGAGCAGAGGGTAGATTTTCCCCTTATTTGTGATGAACCAGAGTGTTCAAAAGTGTTATTTTTGGGCAAGAGACCCTTATTAGTGAAAGATTTGAATTGTTTAATTTTGCTGAATAATTTTGTACCCTCTGCGTGGAATGATGAAAGTGTGATATGGTGTTATGATGATGAAAGATGTTTTGAGAGAGAGTTGTTGATAGATAACGAAATAGAATTATATAAACTAATGAGAGATTATAATGAGTTGAAAGAGATGTTAGTTGACATGAAACACTTACCTGTTAAAATAGAGAGTGAAGATTATTTTGATAATACATGTTCAAATAATAATAATTTACTTTATGAAGAAAAAATAACTGACTTGATAACGAATATTACTAATGGAGACTGGACAGAAACAAATAATGTTGACTTGTTTTATGAGTATTTGAGTATGATGGATGAGTTTAGTTTGTATGGTTACCACACACAAAACAGTCATTTGTGTGCTAATAAAATTGAACGATGTTATGTGAAACCCCGTCTAATTTTTGACGATGGAGGCTGAGCCTTAAATTCACAATTGGACAATTTCAAATATGTTAATATATGGTAATGACCTAGCTGATTTTAGATATTGAAGTGCGATATAACTGAATAATTATTGATGAAGAATTGTAAATACATGTGTAGTGAAATTAATTGTATGCATTATAAAATGTTAGATAAACAAGGTATGTATGTAGCCGAAATTGTGATGACAAAAATAATATTAATATTTTGCACCTTAAAACAAAACAATACATTAAATCCTGTAATCAAATATAACTAAACCACTATAATAAACCTATAGTTAAATAATTATAAATAACTATGAATAATATAAAACAGTAAGTGGTAGCGGATAGGTGTTCCTCACTTGTCCCAGTGGGGTTCGTCTATTTCAGGGACGCGCCCCTGCCCACGCGAGCCTTGGTTTTCTCCATGTACCCTTATTTCCGGAGGAAGCTTTGTCCCCTACCTTTAGTCCTAGTTCTTGACCCTGTAATAATCCTTATCCCTTTTATCTTCCCGATTTCCCTAACCCTCCCCTTAGATTAAACATATAAACAATAGTTACACAAATTGGCACACTTTTTGGAACCATTTGATTGCCCTAATTCTCAATAACACATTAGGGTAATCCTCAAAATTAAATAAACTGGCGTTATTTATGACTTGTAAACTCATCCCTTAATTAGGTAGGTAGTGGAGAAGTTTTGTGGCTGAGTAGACAAACTAGATAATAAATTTCTGTATAGTTAATAGAATTGTTGTCTATAGAGATGGGGTGGTAAATTAGTGGTTGTGGTTTAGAAAAAAAAAAAAAAAAAAAAAAAAAAAAAAAAAAAAAAAAAAAAAAAAAAGGTTCATTATATCTATTGGAGTTGGGTTCTGCTTGTTTTCAATCGCATCTCTATACACTATAATACGGTACATGTAACATATAACCTATTTACAGGTAATTAAGAAAAAATAAGTATAAATATTACAATAAGTATAATATCAAGTAAATAAATAATTTCGAAAATGTTCTAAAGTAAACTTATGTAACCAAAGGGTTTAATTATTATTTTGTGGTACCTGCTATGTTAGGTTATGAGTACGGTATAATGGTATTAAGCATGTGATTGTGGAGGAATTTAAAGTGAGATCAGAACCAATGATGTCATGTTTGTAAAAATTATTGAAATATTAAGAAAAACTGAAACAGTTAATCACGTAGAATCATTGTGAAAATTGTAATCAAGGTCATGGAAATTGTTTTGAATGTACTAAGAGATGAAATAGAATTGTAACCGCCCCTGGAGCAACTTAATATTGTAGATGCTAGTGCTGTGTAAATTCATTTTGATTCAAATTGAAATTGTAATTGTACATATTTTATACATTAACTTCATACAGCTGTAATTAAAATCAAACCGTTTTGGTTGAAGAGTGTTAAAGAATTTTCAAGTTAAACAAATACTTTAAAAGGGTCAATTTTATTAAGGAATCAAAAAATATATCTGATCTGAATGGGAATGAAAAATGTAAGAGACAAATATGTTATCTAAAAGATTTATAAAACTTGAAAAGTGTAGCAAGCAGGTATGGCAGTATATGATGTAACCAAAGTGTTTAGTCTATGAATGCTGAAACTGAGAATGTTTATAACTGTTGTTTATGAAAGCAAGTCTGGTACACACATGTAAACAGAAATGTTGTAGTCAGTATGTTAAATACTGGGGGGACTTTATTACATATGTTAATCAATAAATAAATTTATGTGTGTCTGAGTGTGTGCCAAATTGCAGGCTGGGCAGTCTTGTGTGTGTGTGTGTGTATAAATTAAGGTAAGTCGTAGCATAAGATAGATTAAGGATGATAATCATGTAACCAAACAATATATTCTCACAAAATTATTGCAGATGTGGTAAAGTTTATAAACAAATTTTTAAATGATTCAAAATTAAATTAAAATGTAATTCTCTTCATAAAAAATGTGTTGTGTAAATCATTCACACAACCTTGAAAATTACGCCTGTAGCCTAACGTTTGTATGACGCAACCCTGAATCCGAGGCTACTGAGTGACGGTAAGTGGAAGTTTATTCAATTTTATTGTGTATTTTATTATGTAATTGATTAATAACAGTTCAGTCTCCTGATCATATATTATGTGAACTTTTGTTATAATTATTTTGCTGACTCTCTATCACTTGTTGATACACTATTATTTATTAATTTTCATATATTAATGTACAATTAGCCTGAAGACAGCTGCAGATTGTTGGGTAGCCAAAACATCGAATTTATATTCTTTCTGTGAAGCTAAAAGTACATTATTTAAATTCAAATGTCTACAATCCACTACAGCCATCTTCTGAAAAAGATAATTTTTGTTTAACTCAGTAATTTTTCAACACTTAACACACTGTATTATCACAAAAAGCGCAGAATACTTACAATTCTTTCCACCACAGCAGAGGACTATATCATTCACCCAATCTGTATGGTGTTCCATAGACTGGATGTATGGCTCCTTAGAGTTTTTACAGTTCCATGTTCGAATGATGCTGTCCCTACCGGCTGAGTATAACCGATGCAGCTGTGGATCGTACTGCAGCGAGTTGACACCGGCACGGTGTTGTTTTTCAACCTCATCTCGAATTACGAATGATACCTGAACACACACATATACAGTATAATCTTATTGATGGAAAAAATGTTAACCTTTTCAGTTCCACAGAGCAATCACAATGCGCCATATGTTAAAAATGCTACGGCCGATTGCAATCGGCCACAAAATTTCTAAATGTCATAGCTGAGTCATCTGTTATACTCGGGAGCACATACAAAGGTGAGACATGTCAGCTGTGCAGAGCCAAGAGACAGTATCACACGATGTGTCAGCCAATAAGAGCCAGTCAATCGTTTCATTTACATGAGTGCTTGTGACACAATTTGCTGAGTGCAGTGAATACGCACTCTCTGCGCAATACGCTTTCACTTTCGCCATCATATGTGCTCCCGAGTATAACAGATGGCATTGCTTTTTATACCTGTACAGAGGCGTTATACCTATTCTTTTACACACACAAATTGTATCTTGTAATATAATTTACTTTTTTCCACTTTTCATTACTTACCACTTTTTTACCAAGGTTAACTCAGTGTTCGTGTGAGCGTTTATTTGGAGAACAGAAATTAGGTTGTCCGAAATAATTGCTTTGAGTCTACTTGTTTTCAAATAAATTTGGGTTTATTTATCACATTCAAAATAATTGATGTCAAATTACATACATTGATCTCCTTTTCTCTTACACAATATACTCTTCTCCCTCCTCTCCACGTGTTCCTACTTAACGGTAATACAACATATTAAAAAGAAAAAACAATCATTGAACATACACATTACAATTGGTATACCTTAAATAATTAACCCAACCCAGTGTTTTTGTTCATTACATAATTTTCACACACACACACACACACACACACACACACACACACACTCTCTCTCTCTCTATTTCTTTAAATTCCCATTTTCTTTTTTAATTAATAGCTTTCTCGGAATTCAGTAGGTAACAGTTTAAAAGTTTAGTGTATCATTAATAATAATATAAAAATGTTTATGTTTATGAGTATCCCTGTAAGGGGACAGAATTGGGTGATGGGTTTTAGTTTAATTGTGAATGCGATGCACAGGAGTTACCCACACAGGGCCTCAATTTTAACCATAGACATTCCTTGTCGGGGCACCCAGTCGCACGTTTGGTCTGTACGCCCCGCAGTAAGCTACATTTCCTGATGCTGAGGAATGTGAACGAATGCACGCCTGTTTGCCCAAACATAGTATTTGTCACAAACTTTTTGTGAGCCTTTAAACGCAGGTAAATGATACACAGACTCGCACCACAAAAGATATCACGTGACGCCTGATCAGCCTATGGGATTGCAAGTTGCCACGGACCGTACAAATTTTGGCCATCTTGAAAAAGTCAGTCGGAGTCTAAATTCGGAACCGCGCAGATACGTTAATGCGCGGTTCGCCTAAAAACTGTAGTCAACAATGTAAACCGACCGGCCGACAAAATTGTGACATAATTAATGTGAACAGTAGTGACACATGTATTTGGAACCATATATAGCAGTATCGCAGTCGAAACCGTTTTAAAACCGAATTTCGGAACGTTAAATAAATAGTGAATCAAGTGATAGTACAACAGCAGGGAGACATCTACAAAATGGCTAAGTACCATTTATAATTTAGATATGTATAATTTATATTCAATGACTAAACTTCAAAAATAGGTCAATTGGACATATCATAATAAATTCAAATATAACAATAATAAAGAGATCTCTAAAATAAGGGTGGGGGTAAAAGATCTGCAAAGAATGAAAGTGTGAGCGAATGAGCAAATACTGGGTTGTCAAATAAAAATAAAAGGTATACCGCTTAGTTGAATTAGTACATTTTGTTTTCTTAAATGTTTAATGTATAGTATTATAGAGAGTTGATAAAGAATTTTATGATCTGTTAAGAGTTACAAACAGAGAATAATTAACTTTTAAAATGAATATAAATAAAAAGGATTAATAGCGTAACCATGGGTTAAGTCAATTATTACGCCAAATTAACATCACCTATCCCGTATGGAAAATTTCGCCTAACGAACATGGTAAGTAATTGAATTCTAAAAGGGGAGAGTGTATAAAGGTTTCCATATTTGTCCTTTTGTTTAAAAATATTGGTGGCGACCTATAAGTAATTTGGAGTCTTCTGTTTTGGTAAGTCAGGGTAAAGTGTAATCAGGGCGAGTGCGTAAAAAGATCGCACGCAGTAAGTATAAGTCACGTGGGGGAGAAATTGGTGAAAAGTAACAAAAACGTTACAAATGGCGACCCTGCCAGGATAACTCAGATGAATTTATTCATATGGGTTTAGGCCCGATTTGAAGTACGAGAGAGAGAAGAGAGGGTTTACAGATAAAGGGGTTGCAGAGGGTAAATTTTTCCCGTGGTGTTGTGGGGGGGTGAAGAAAGGTCTTCACGAGTGTATTTGGGAGACGTATGGTCTACAAATAGTTGTCCCTTGATTTTTTGTGCATCTGGTAGATGGTGCAGTAATAAAGTTGTATTACCTTCTGCGTGGATTAATAGAGAAAATGTGAAATGGCATGATGATGAGAGATATTTTGAGAGAGAGGGAATGATAGAGATGTTTACGTTAAGTAGAAGTTATAAAGAGTTGATACAGAGGTTAGAATTGAAGAAAATAGACAATATTGTCGACTTACCTTGTGAAATAGATATTGATGATTATTTTGATGATACCGTTGTCAATGATAAACACTTACCTTATGATGTGATTGATATAGTAAATGAATATGATGATATAAATTACATGGGAATAACAAATAATATTAAGGGAGACTGGACAAAAATAACTAATGTTGACAAGGTTTATGAAATAATAAAAAGGAATAATCCTATAAATTATAATGGTATAACGAATGACACAGAATTAATGGGTTATTATATTAATAATAATAATAATGTAATGTATGTAGATAAAGATGAGTTGTGTTATAAATATATCAGGCTAATTTACGATGATGGTGGTTAGAGATAAACAGTGAATGAACATTTAATTATTTCAGTTTATGGCAATTACTTGGCTAACGTATGTAATGAGGTGTGGTAAACAATAAAATAATGACAAAAAAAATTGTAAATAAATTTATAGTGAGATTAATTGTGTTTGTGTTGTCAAATGTATATTATGTAAACAATGTGTGTATGTATTAGAAATTGATTTAATAATAATAATAATAATTTATTAGACTAAACAAATAATGAGAATAATTATAAAGGTGATAATAAATGAATTGTAACTGTTTTGACTATTGTAATTAAAGTAACTTGGTGTTTTAAAAACTAATTGGATTAAATAATTTGAGATGAATTAATTGATTAATGAATGTTGTATAAATAATTTTTGATAATAAATTTAAAGGATGTTTCTGAGATTTGAACTTGATAATAAATAGTAAATGAGTAAGGGTAGAATGTGTTTAGTTGTTGAGTCATATTGTTGTTATAATGTATCAGAAAGTACATAGGGTTATGTACAATATATTTGTTGTAATGAATGTTTATAATTTTGAATCTATGACAGTAACCATGTTTTTATCCAATCAAGTGATGTAATTTAAGTATGAATTTTATAATGCAATTGAAGTAAAGTAAGATGTTTTAATAATGGAATTAAATGAGTTTCAAAGGTTTTAAATTAGGTGATTACATTAATTTGAGGTAGTTATGAATTTTCTAGTGTAATTTTCAATGGTTAACTTAATGTAAAATGTAAAAGATGGAGTTTGGGTGATAATAATTATTTCAATAAGGCATTTGAGTCAGCCAAAGTTAATTTTAAATGGGTGTTAGACAAAATAAGAATTTTGGGAATAAAGGTAATACAGAAACAAGTTAATAGTAGGGGCACAGTAGCGGGAGTGCATGCATGTAGAGAAAGTGAGAGTGATGTAAATGGAGGGTAAATAGGTGGTGGTGAAATTTTGTAGTGAGGGTGGAGGTGTAAGGAGTCATCAACGACAGGCGTTATGGTGGGAGGTGAATAGTTTTAAATGAGTGTTGGCGGAGTTACCTGGAAGAGGCCAGGAACTAATAAGGGAATGAGTATAAGGGAAGGAAACACACATCCTAGGTACAAAGAGGGTATCAGGTATTTGGTAGTAAGAGGAGAATGATTTAAGTGGAGTTAGAGAATTTAGTGGAGATAAATATTTTTGAGAGATCGGTGTCACCTATGCAAATCCGTTAGTGGGGGTTAGAAGGAAGAAAGGGGTAAGGTTATATTTAAATACCCATTCAATAAATCAAATCATTGTGACTGACTGAAAATCACCGAACTAACTGATAATGAAAATACTTAATAGAAATTCATAATTGAAATGTAATAATAAATGTAACAAGTTAAAGAGTTAATAGAATTTAAAACCAAAATAAAGCTGTAAGTTGTGTAAATTTTTGATAAAATCTGAATTTGAAATATTATATATAATGAATGTTGATAATAAATTTGTATTTTTTTGAAGAATTTCATGGTACAATAAATGATAAATTATTAAAAGGTCAATTAAAATTAAAATTGAATTGTATGTAGAATTTATTCAGACACAAATGAGATGTTTATTTTAATGGAATGAGTTTTATATTCTGTATGAATGTTTATGTTGTATTATGTTTACTATGTTAGTGGCTAGGAATTTTAAATATATCATATATATATTATTTTACTTGCGATTCCCCACTTTCGGGCGGTCACGGCATCAGCGAACCCTGACCGTGGATTTGGATTATTGGTAGCAAGTGTGGGTAGGCAGATTGTATCCTAGCCATACTTGTTATTATTTTCAAAATTGGTGAATTTAGAAATCAACCGTGGGGTAAATTTAGGGGAATTACCAAACTATGGAACAGCGGCTACCTTCGTAGGGGTTGGTAGTGCCGTGTTAAGGGTGTATAAATAATATTTAGTAGGATTACAGGTGTCCTCGGACATCAGTAATGCCGAATTTTTTATAACGCTGAAACAAGAACGGTATAGGCAGCGTCTATACCCTATATAAACTTCATTTCTTGGGGATGCAAATGGGCACTACAGTCTGTGACGATTTAAATAAAAGAAATAATCAAGAAAATAAAAATTTAAAAAAAAATTAAGGTTGCGAGCTCTTAAGCCATTTAAATCTCACTGTATTAATATAAAATACCTGTATGTACTCAGTATGAGAGGAAGCAGTAATTAATTAGTTATAAGATGCTCTAATAAAAAGAAAAATTGTAAAGAGTTATTAATATCGTATTTAACCCTTTGCTTGTAAGCAGGCGCTGTCCTGTTGATTCCAGACTCGACATGCTTTCCGAGTCTTGTGTGAGTAAGAATAAGATAAAAAAAACTAATGTTAATAATAAAAAATCTGAAGACATAAATAGTCGCTAAAACAACTGATTTAAATTATGTATATTTGTTTACGGATAGTTTGTATAAATAAAAAAAGTTAACTTAAATATAGTTAGGAACTATATTCTCGCGCGGAAATTGTCCCACTAACTTTTGCCCAGTACCAGGCGAAGGGAGCGGAATTTCTCTCTCTTGCAATGGTGACTTCGTACAGTATAGACGTAGGAGCTGTGCGCTTAAAATATGTTAACTTCATTTTGTCTCACCTTAAGATGGTGTACCAGATGTAGCTGTTTAAAGCATCTGGATGTGTTAATTAATATAGTCATGTAAATAGACAAGAAATTTAAAGTAAAGTAAAAAATCGAAACGTAAAAAAGGAGTGTAACGCAAGATGACTTAGTGCTTCAACAAATAACTACAATTCCAAAGTCATACCCGGAGATGTGAACTATCAGAAGCCACAAACTCTACTGCACGTGACAGAATATGCAGATCAGGACATCTGAGAATCTACAAGATCATCGTAGATATCTACACGACGTATTGTTCAACCTGCGAACTTTTGGAGCCCTTTACAGAGGAAGGCCAGACCGAGATGACGACGTAGCTGTTCCTGTTTCCCAAGACGGATACCCCAGGACGAGTCTTCTGCATACCAATTAAAAGGTGACTCGATAGCCTGTCTATCGAGGGTTACTAATATTTGTTACACAACACATCTTGAAAGAGACTTTTCAGAAACTATTAACTTTGTAAAGACTTATAAATTAAATCTAAGAATTTCATGTAACTATTCTAACTTCATACGTTGTAACAATTTATATGCTAATGTAGAGTAATATAATTCAAGCAATAATACCATTCTTCCAATGGTTGAATAAAAGAAAGTCTTGCAAGCTAATATCATGAAATGAGTATAATTAAAAGTCTTAATTACAGAAATACAGAAAGTTGACCCGGATCCGAGGTATAGCTATATAAAATCAAGTTTGATCTCAAAGTTTAAAGAAACCTTTCAAATAACTTAATAATTGAATTAGTAATGGGATCTGTCAGTATTGGTTTTTTTAATGTTAAATAAAGAGAAGTCTTCTTGTTACACACATATGAGGAGTGCTTAAATCAATTGTATACCTTGCCATTGTTTCCTTACACAGCTAGTAAGTAATTTGTTACATTAATTATTTGTGATCAATTCTGTTACGACGTAGGCAGCCCATCTAATTAACGGAGTTTAATTACGAGGGGTTCCCTGGATTTGTAACGCGGCGAAAAGACGTTACAAAACTGCGCCACTCTGCTGTCTTGTAAAAAAAATAAAAGGGTAATTGTTTACAGAGTGTCACAAAAGTGCGCCACTATGCTAAATTTTATAAAGGTGTTTAAAGCAAACAAAATTGCGTCATTCAAAAAAAAAAATAAAGGAAACAAAGGAAAGAGTTTTAATTGTGTATATAGTGTCACAAACAAAATTGCATTCACTATGCGTGGATAAATTGTAAGATCAATAACTAAATATATAATATTGATATATGCACTCAGAAAGTTACTTTAATAAATGTAATGTTCAAAACATATTTAATACACTATTAAATAACGTAATATGTATTAAGTTACGTAGATGGTAGTATGTATAAGTAAAATATCCTTAGCGTCATACAATGCATGTAGCTTTTGCATTCTATAAGCCAGTAGGAACCTGCATAATCGATATAAGTACTTGCATACATGAATTGTGACCAAGCATAACAATTTTGGTCAACCGAACAATCTGTAACAGGTTTGTTTAGGACAATCTATGACCTGTTGTTTCCTGAATCATTCTGCACAGTGTATGTCCAACTATCTAGCTTACATACACTAGTATGTGTTAAAAAAAAAAAAAATTTGATTAAAAATAACTTTGTTAATAATAATAAAGTAATTAAGTAGAAGTTCGTGATTTAAAACTTGTGAACAAAATAAGTAATTATTTAATTGAGAAAAGTTTATGAATGAACGGAGCCAAAGTGTTGCCAGGCGTAGTAATAATAAATGTGTTGCATAAGATTGCGCTCCCCTTCTCTCGTGTTTATACCGGTTTAGAGTACGTATACAGTAGTTGTGTTATTCAGTCGCTTTGTGTGGAGAACAATAAGAGTAAAACCCCCTTTTCTCACTGACACACACGCTCAACCCTCCTTTGTTAACTAAATATGTAGGCCACCCTCTGACCTACATTCCAGTAAACAGCTGATCGGCTATTTAACATTGAAAGGTATGTGTGTGTGATTTCTGTCTCTCCCTTAGAAGAGAAATTGTTCTTTTCTAATTTGTGTAAATTGATTACTGATGAATTTATTATATGTATATGTAATATATGTGTAATATGCTAGTATTAATTTTAAGTACGTGCTAATGTGTTAGAACAAAATGGCCCAATTTAACCCGGATTTGTTATTACAAGACGAGCTGTCTTACGAAGCCCTTTTGCGTGGACTACCCCATGCTGATGTAACAGTCGCGGAATTACGAAGTTCAATTCGCGAATGTGGATTTGATGCGCCCGTGCAATTAAACAATCTAAGCCAACTCGATTATGAAAGCGAGAAAGAAATTTGTAATGCCAAGTATAGTGAACTATACTTATTGTCTCAAACACTCCAAGACGAGAAATCTCCGGCAAAAATTTTGCGGACTACCCAGAGAATAGAGCATTTAACCAGGCGAATAAAAAATTTGTCGATCTGGCCGAATCTCACAGAAATACCCGTTGATGTACAAAAGCTAGCAGACGAAGCTCTACGCCGCTTACCTTCAATTATCAACGATTTAAGACGAAAATCCGACTCATTCAGGATGGACGAAATAGAGAAATCATTAATGAAATTACACATCTCCCCAGTACAATCCCCCACCACTGGTTTACCTCTGCCTAACTCGGATCGGAACTCACCTATCATATCGCAAGTGCAAGCGAACCCAGAACCAAATACTGATACAGATGTAAATCCCCCTCCTCCCGAGCATTTTCAGTTTCGTCCCGGAAATAATGAATTGACCACCACCCCCAATGAATCCAATCTCCCTCATCGAGGAATTACACCTATGAATTATAACGCGGATCTATACGGTAAAATGACTCATCCTGTGGAGAAGATTTTAACCGAAATCCCTTATACAGATGGTTTAAATGTTTCCAAATTACTAACATTTATTAGTTATCTTCTTCAGATAAAGGATCTACAGCAGCTGAATGACTGGCAAATTTTACAAGTTCTATTACCAAAGTGTAAACCCCCGTTAAAAAATCGTGTCCTAGAAGCCCTAACCTCTACATTCCCAGTAGAAGACCTACATAGCTCTATAATAAAACACTTTATTCCCACCGGCATCTATGAGGAAATAAAAAGGAAGACAGTACTCCGAGTACAAGGACATCAGGAGAGATTAGCTCACTACATCTCCGATATTAGGGAGTCCTCTCGACTACTACGTGTAAGCTGGAATGAAACACAACTGGTGGACACCATTTTAATAGGAGTGTCACCCGAAGAAAGATCTCGACTATCATTGAAGAAGAGACCCAATACTATTGCTGATCTAGAACAGTGCAGTATCCATTCTTCAAATGTATGGTACTCAGATCAAAATAGAGAAGCAATGAAAACCTCTGGAACTAATAGACATCAATTGCGAGCACTACTGCCTGATGTAACAACCTCGTATGAAAGACAAGTTTCTAGTAGACCTCACCATGTGCGCAAAGCTGGTAAGTTAACTGTAAACCCAGATAAAGCGGAAACCAAGTACCCACCTCGCAGAAAACCCACCTGCTATAATTGTGGCAAATATGGGCACATAAGAAGAGAGTGCAAAAGTAAGCCATTGGAACGGAATAACCCCAATTCAAAAAACATGTAAGGCAGGGAGACCCGAAAACCTGTGTCTTCCGCAGCTACTCAAAATTGGGTAAACTAAAAGAAACCAGTAATAATAATAAGAATGAATTATTCTGTAACCAAGTGAAAAACAAAAAAGGTGCGAAAGATATCGACCCCTATGTGCGAGAATTTCGTGAAAAGTGTAATGCGATTAATAGATGTAAATGGAAAAAAATCTACTACCATTAATACGAGTCGACTTAGGCGTTACATTCCCCATCGCCTTAATAGATTCGGGATCTAGTAGAAGCTTAATCAGCCAAGAATTAGCGGACATGTTAGCTAAACATCATCTAGTAAAACGGAACCAACCTGTGAATATAAAGTGTGCTACCGCTGATAAACGTAAAATAAATATAAACCTGAGCATTACCGTTAAGGTTAAAATAAAAAACCTAAGTTGGATATTTACAATGTTAGTATGTAAAGAATTAGGACCTGATTTAATATTAGGTGCAGATTTTATTAGTAAGACAGGAATGATTCTTGACATCTACGAGCGAGAATTTTATTTCAGATTTGACCGTGCAAGAAAACATAAATTTGATAGTAATGAAGATAAACGTTGTTCATCTACTGCACATGTAATACACCAAGATTCAGATTTATCTCACCTAGAACGAAGAGATAGAGTCAAAATAGTAAAACTAATAAAAGAATTTTCCTCGGTTCTTACACCAAAACTAGGACTGACGGACCTAATAGAGTATAAAATTAATCTGAGTGATCAGAAAGTAATACGACTACCCCCGTACAAGTTGTCGCCTCCCAAGATGGAAGTCATGCGAAACCATATCAATAAGTTATTGGATCAAGGAGTAATAGAACCCTCTACGTCCCCATATTCTTCACCCTCCTTTTTAGTACCGAAAGGACCAGATAAACACCGACTAGTTGTAGACTACAGGCAATTAAATAAAAGAATAGAATTTGAATCAATCCCTCTCCCAGACATCCATAGTGCGTTTCATTATTTTACTAAAGCAATGGTTTTTACGGTAATGGATCTAAATCAAGCTTTTCACCAAATACCTCTTTCAGAAGAATCCAAACGTCTAACCGCGTTTGCAGTTCCTTTTAACTTGTACCAATTTACTAGGGTACCCTTTGGAATATCTCAAGGAAGTTCCGTATGTAGTAGACTATTGGAGAAGATATTTCACGACATTAAATTTAAATATGTGTACCACTATTTGGACGACATCGTAATATACAGTGAATCAATGGAACAACATCTCAGACATTTGCGTGAAGTGTTATCTCGTTTACTAAGAGCAGGATTAACGGTGAACCCAAATAAGGTAAGTTTTGCTGTCCCTCAGTTTTCTTTCTTAGGACACATAGTGAAAGCGAATGGAAAGGTAAGCATTGACCCCGAACGTACCCGTGCTATTAGAGAATTTGCACCCCCACGAGATGCAAAAGGTATAGCCCGATTTTTAGGTATGGTGAATTATTTCCACAAATACATTCCCCACCTTGCCGAAATAGCAGCACCCCTAAACTCCTTACGAAAGAAGGGAACAAAGTTCGAATGGAGCTCAATACATCAAAACGCGTTTGAGCAACTTAAAGAAAGCATTATATCTCCCCCAGTTTTGCAATTAGCTGATTTCACAAAACCATTCGTCGTGCAAACCGACAGTTCCAGTGTAGCGTTAGGTGCAGTGATATACCAAGAGATAGATAACTGTAGACTACCAATTAGTTATGCATCACGAACACTGAGCGATCAAGAAAGAAAGTATTCTGCATATGAATTGGAATGTTTAGCAATTGTTTTTGCATTCGAAAAGTTTAAACCCTTCCTAGAACATAAAGAATTTCTTTTAGAAACCGACAATCAGGCGTTATCATGGTTATTGAATCACCCTAAACAATTAGGACGAATTGGCAGATGGATATTGAAATTAAACTGCTACAAATTCAGAGTGCAGCATATTAAAGGTACTCAAAATGTAGTCGCCGATACCCTGTCCCGTATGTTCCAGTCACCCACTAAAACTTCCGAAAACGTAGTGAAGCCAGAAATAGCAAGTGCGAACGCCGTAATTACTGAATTCCCCCTTGCCTTTACAAACATTGCCCTATATCAACAACAAGACCCCTTACTGAAGCCTATTATAGAACAACTTATCCAAGGTATTAAATCCGAGAAGTACGTATTGAGTAAGAATGTACTGTGTCTCAAAATAAGAGACGGAAAGGAATTAAGAATAATAGCCCCGGACGTAATTAAGCCCATGCTAATGGAATACTTCCATTCATCTACCATAGGAGCCCATATGGGAATCAATAAGACGATACATCGTATTCAAAAGGAATATCATTGGAACAATATGAACTGCGAAATAGCTACCTTCGTAAAGAAATGTTCATTATGCGCCCTTAGCAAACCCGCCAGAAATACTCAAGTAAGCCAATTGATATCAGAAATCCCAAAGACCCCTTTTTCGAAACTTTATCTAGATTTCTCAGGTCCGTATCCACGATCCAAATCAGGAAATACCATGTTACTGATATGTGTAGATTCGTTCACCAAATTTGTTTGGATGTATCCCATGCGACGAGCATTAGCGTCGACAACAGTTAAAATACTACAGGAAAGATTATTTAAAGATTACGGTACTCCAGTACGTATAGTATCTGATAACGGCCCGCAATTTAAAGCAAAAGAATTTAGGAATATGTGTTTCAAGTTAGGGATAGACCATATAACCACTACAGAGTATCGACCGCAAGGCAATATTGCTGAAAGGTATCTACGAAACCTCAAATCTGCGCTAATCGCCTATCATGCGAACGATCACACGTCGTGGGACCAAAATCTATCCTGGATTCAATACGCTTTTAATTCAGCTTACCACGAAGGTCACAAGTCGACCCCGTTCGAGTTACTATACAAGTATAGACCAAACCACCCTTTGTCCACAAGATGGAATATACACGATCTGCTGCCTCCGCAAATAACGGATAAGCAGATAAAGCGAATATGGAACAAAGCCCGCTCTAACTTAAGAGCAAGCTTGGAAAAATCCAGAAGATACCACGAGAAAGGTAATCATAGCAACTCAGTCAGGTACCAAGTAGGTGACTTAGTAATGTACAAGACTCACCCCATTAGTAGTGCGATTGATAAGACCACCTCGAAACTATCATTCAGATGGTGTGGCCCTTACCAAATCCAAAAGTACCTAACTCCAGTTACAGTAGCCCTGTGCGAACCTGCAACTCAGAAATATGTGCGGAGAACGCATATTTCGCAACTAAAGTTGTATAAGAAGAAGTGACGGTATAGTATAACCCAAAAAGAAAAAGGAATACTAGGTAGTAAAGAAAATTATATTTCTGAATCCACGTAAAAAAATGTAAAACGTAGAGTTTGGAAACGAGGCCTGATCAACCTGAGTTCCAGTTCTGCGAAGCATGCATTAATGAATAATCATTAACTAGATGGGTACTAATACTCATTAACTACATGAGTTATATAGGACTCACAGAAGAAAAGATAGAATTCTAAATAGTAAAGATTTAGAAAGTTACTCTATAGAAGAGAGAGTAAGACAAACAAAAACCGGTAGTAAAATTAAGTGATAGAGATAAGAAAGAGTTTTGTGTTTTAATTGTGTAAATATTTAGTGTAAATAGTATGTAAAAAAAAAAAAGGTAGTTCATAAGAATATAAAGTGTACTGTGTTGTAACTATAGGTAATAACTATGTGGACAACGTTGTAAAGTGTACGACAACTATGTGAAAGAAATTACACACACTAACCCCATTCAATATCCCAGTGCCCAATAGTGAGTTAGACTCAAAAAAGCTTAACTGTAGCGTGCAATTTAAGCGGTGGAGTATGTGACGATTTAAATAAAAGAAATAATCAAGAAAATAAAAATTTTAAAAAAAATTAAGGTTGCGAGCTCTTAAGCCATTTAAATCTCACTGTATTAATATAAAATACCTGTATGTACTCAGTATGAGAGGAAGCAGTAATTAATTAGTTATAAGATGCTCTAATAAAAAGAAAAATTGTAAAGAGTTATTAATATCGTATTTAACCCTTTGCTTGTAAGCAGGCGCTGTCCTGTTGATTCCAGACTCGACATGCTTTCCGAGTCTTGTGTGAGTAAGAATAAGATAAAAAAAACTAATGTTAATAATAAAAAATCTGAAGACATAAATAGTCGCTAAAACAACTGATTTAAATTATGTATATTTGTTTACGGATAGTTTGTATAAATAAAAAAAGTTAACTTAAATATAGTTAGGAACTATATTCTCGCGCGGAAATTGTCCCACTAACTTTTGCCCAGTACCAGGCGAAGGGAGCGGAATTTCTCTCTCTTGCAATGGTGACTTCGTACAGTATAGACGTAGGAGCTGTGCGCTTAAAATATGTTAACTTCATTTTGTCTCACCTTAAGATGGTGTACCAGATGTAGCTGTTTAAAGCATCTGGATGTGTTAATTAATATAGTCATGTAAATAGACAAGAAATTTAAAGTAAAGTAAAAAATCGAAACGTAAAAAAGGAGTGTAACGCAAGATGACTTAGTGCTTCAACAAATAACTACAATTCCAAAGTCATACCCGGAGATGTGAACTATCAGAAGCCACAAACTCTACTGCACGTGACAGAATATGCAGATCAGGACATCTGAGAATCTACAAGATCATCGTAGATATCTACACGATGTATTGTTCAACCTGCGAACTTTTGGAGCCCTTTACAGAGGAAGGCCAGACCGAGATGACGACGTAGCTGTTCCTGTTTCCCAAGACGGATACCCCAGGACGAGTCTTCTGCATACCAATTAAAAGGTGACTCGATAGCCTGTCTATCGAGGGTTACTAATATTTGTTACACAACACATCTTGAAAGAGACTTTTCAGAAACTATTAACTTTGTAAAGACTTATAAATTAAATCTAAGAATTTCATGTAACTATTCTAACTTCATACGTTGTAACAATTTATATGCTAATGTAGAGTAATATAATTCAAGCAATAATACCATTCTTCCAATGGTTGAATAAAAGAAAGTCTTGCAAGCTAATATCATGAAATGAGTATAATTAAAAGTCTTAATTACAGAAATACAGAAAGTTGACCCGGATCCGAGGTATAGCTATATAAAATCAAGTTTGATCTCAAAGTTTAAAGAAACCTTTCAAATAACTTAATAATTGAATTAGTAATGGGATCTGTCAGTATTGGTTTTTTTAATGTTAAATAAAGATAAGTCTTCTTGTTACACACATATGAGGAGTGCTTAAATCAATTGTATACCTTGCCATTGTTTCCTTACACAGCTAGTAAGTAATTTGTTACATTAATTATTTGTGATCAATTCTGTTACAACGTAGGCAGCCCATCTAATTAACGGAGTTTAATTACGAGGGGTTCCCTGGATTTGTAACGCGGCGAAAAGACGTTACAAGTCCACCATCAGGAAACAATAGCGTGTGTGGAAAAGGTGCTGGCCGTTACAAGCCAGGGGCACAGATAACGCATCTGTGCATAAGGCAAACGCTCGATCCGGTTTACCCGGCGGGTGGGTGCCTAATTGTAACTGGGTATAAGGGGGGAAATAATAGAATGATGAAGTAGGAGATGAGGAGTAACAACCATAATAGCGGTCCAATCAAGTTGACCTACTCTAACTAGACAGTTGGCAATTGATGACCCAGTTCCTGTTCGGTAATGGTTACTATAAGTTTTGATTCAATGATTAGTGATGAATATTCACAATATTCACTTATGAGAACAAACGATTTTAAGTGCTACGTTCAATTGTAACGATTTTTAATCCACAAGAACATTTTATGATTGTAATTATATAATTTTGTGTATTTGTGTTAGTTGTATTTAGTGTGACTGAAGTAAGGTCATTCACCCGAGAATGAGACATCAGCTGATGACTGATGTTAGAGATGTAGTGTTTCTTGTAATTGATTCATAGATTCTTTTGTTAATTAATTTAATAAAATAATTTTGCTTCTTTGTATTAATTGTCAAAATAGATATTTCGAGAAAAAAAAGTTTTGTTCATTGTAGTAAAGGAGTGTATTTTGTTTTCATGTTCACTATATAAAGTGAGGTGGTGTTGATAATGTATCAGCTGATTAATGATGTTTATGTTATCTGTTATAACCATGTGTAATTCTATTTGAATAGATGATAGAAATAAGTTGTTCGTTTTGTAATGATTGTTAACATATAGTTAAGGGACTTTAAATTCATGTTAAAGTATTTTGAATTTTGAAATTAAAATAATTAATTAAAAGAGATGAAGTCAGTTAACTTAAAATAGTAACTTTGGGAATGAACTTTAAATAAATGAATGAAATTTATTTTGTTTTGAAATGATATTACCAGACAAACAATTAACAGTGGAGTACAGTAAAGGAATTGTATTTATATGTAAAGATGAGATGTTCAAATTAATTTAAAATGAGTATACTTGTTTTGAGGTTAGTGTTTGATACTGTAAGAAACGTTTAATTGAGCTAATATGTATTCTGTGTAATATAGTAAGGCACATATGTACGCACCCAGTACTTTGCTGAGGCAATCCAGTACTGGTAAAGGGAGATATATCGGTTGAGGATCTGGTATGGTATAAGGCTAGTTGTTGATTTTATTTGGAATGTTACAAGGTTAGGTGGTACTGTGGTGAGGGCCTGTCCGACTTTACGGTGTTGGGATCTCGAACAGGGAAGTCCAGTAAAGTCGTTCAGGTGCAGCCGTAGTCGCCCAGCTAGGTGGGTAGTTTACCCATGATATATTAAGGAATAAGGGGGGTTGTTAGCACCATATCCTCACTGGTCCTCTTAGGGTTCAGCAATGAGAGTTTTTCTGTTTCGGCAGAAAACCTCTCATTGGGGAGGGTATTGTAACGGGACAGAATTGGGTGATGGGTTTTAGTTTAATTGTGAATGCGATGCACAGGAGTTACCCACACAGGGCCTCAATTTTAACCATAGACATTCCTTGTTGGGGCACCTCGCACGTTTGGTCTGTACGCCCCGCAATAAGCTACATTCCTGATGCTGAGGAATGTGAAGGAGTGAGCGCCTGATTGCCCAAACATAGTATTTGTCACGAACTTTTGCGAGCTTTTAAACGCAGGTAAATGATACACAGACTCGCACCACAAAAGATATCACGTGACGCCTGATCAGCCTATGGGATTGCAAATTGCCACGGACCGTACAAATTTTGGCCATCTTGAAAAAGTCAGTTGGAGTCTAAATTCAGAACCGCGCAGATACGTTAATGTGCGGCTCGCCTAAAAACTGTACTCAACAATGTAAACCGACCGGCCGACAAAATGTGACATAATTAATGTGAACAGTAGTGAAACATGTATTTGGAACCATATATAGCAGTATCGCAGTCGAAACCGTTTTAAAACTGAATTTCGGAACGTTAAATATAGTGAATCAAGTGATGGTGCAACAGCGGGGAGACATCTACAAAATGGCTAAGTACCATTTATAATTCAATGACTAAACTTCAAAAATAGGTCAATTGGACATATAATAATAAATTCAAATATAACAATAATAAAGAGATCTCTAAAATAAGGGTGGGGGTAAAAGATCTGCAAAGAATGAAAGTGTGAGCGAATGAGCAAATACTGGGTTGTCAAATAAAAATAAAAGGTATACCGCTTAGTTGAATTAGTACATTTTGTTTTCTTAAATGTTTAATGTATAGTATTATAGAGAGTTAATAAACAAAGAATTTTATGATCTGTTAAGAGTTACAAACAGAGAATAATTAACTTTTAAAATGAATATAAATAAAAAGGATTAATAGCGTAACCATGGGTTAAGTCAATTATTACGCCAAATTAACATCACCTATCCCGTATGGAAAATTTCGCCTAACGAACCTGGTAAGTAATTGAATTCTAAAAGGGGAGAGTGTATAAAGGTTTCCATATTTGTCCTTTTGTTTAAAAATTCTGGCGGCGACCTATAAGTAATTTGGAGTCTTCTGTTTTGGTAAGTTAGGGTAAAGTGTAATCAGGGCGAGTGCGTAAAAAGATCGCACGCAGTAAGTATGTGACAGTAGAAAAAGGGCCTGTTGTCATAATTATGGGGTTTGAGGATGTTACATAATATTTTTTATTGTATTCATATATATAAAGAATGGTTAGGTTCCTTTTCCTTATGTCTGCACAAACAACGCAGTTTCATCGATACGATTTATTTCAAGGCCGAAGGCGTACGTGTGAAGGAGAATGTATACAATGGCGATTCTGATCGACACTAACAAAATGATATTACGAAAATTGACACACGTCACAACAATGACGAGGAACAATACCGTCAGCTGATGCGGACGAATCGTGGATCACAATTGATCCCCTCCATCTGTCGAAAGTTCGACACAATGTCTGCCCACTCTGAAGATTTTTGTCATGGCGACAACACGTATATTTCTTTCTGGTAAAATTTAACCAGCAAAAGTGTAACAAAATTTTAAAAAATGTAGCATCAGTTGAACAGTGAACAGTACCAGTTTCTAATTATGTAAATTCAGTGAGGCGACAGACCAAACAGACAGTACAAATAACACCGAAGTACGCCAGCCAACGGCCGGAACATGGAAAACGTCTAAGCCACCCAACTGCAACTACTTTCAGGGAAGTCAACAATATTATCATTCTTATTTTCAAAATTAGAGCTCTAATAACGATATTAAACGTTAAAAATTTATTCTTTGTAACATCAGTATGTGAGGGAGAGAGTGTGCGCAAAAATGTTGGCCAACAACAACTAGACATTGGTTTATGGATAAAAGGGGTATTCAAATTTAATAAATGTATGAAATATTGCAATTGCTATATAAAATGATTATCTTCCGATGGTCATATTAAAGTATAAGATGGGGAAAATTATCACGATAACTAATAAGTAAGAGCGGAACTGCAGAGCCGCCATTTTGTATTACAATTCCAATGTAATTTAACCCTTTCTTTGTTTTGTAACTGAGTAACTATAACGATCATTAAAAGTGTGCTGTATTCAAACCTATGTGTGAGAGACATTATTTCTATAACCCGTGCTCCTTCTACCTCTCGTTTAACGACACCTTGGCACCCTTAGGTATAATTAATAGATTCAGTGTAAACGATTTGAGCACGTGGCATCCGGAAGCATGGTATTTCACCTGATTGATATGCAAATGAACTATATAACTATGGTAAGTACTGATAGTTATAAATACTTAATTATTGCATCAGTGACAAGTAGAAGTCACGTGGGGGGGGGGAAATTGGTGAAAAGTAAAACGTTACAAATGATGATGAGCACTTACCTTGTATTGTCATGGATATAGTAGACGAATATAATGATATAACTTACCTGAGGTTAACCAAAAATACTAAGCGAGACTGGACTAAAATTACCAATGTAGACGGGTTTTATGAATTAATAAAGGGGAGTAATCTGGGGAATTATTCTTGCAATATGGAGGATGAATCAACAGAAAAAAGTTATTATCTAAATAATAATAATGTAATGTATGTAGATAAAGATAAGTTGTGTTATAAATACATCAGGCTAATTTACGATGATGGTGGTTAGAGATAAACAGTGAAGGAACATTTAATTATTTTAGTTTATGGTGATGACCTGGCTAACTTATGAAATGAGGTGTGGTAAACAGAAAAATAATGACAAAAAATTGTAAATAAATTTATAGTGAGATTAACTGTGTTTGTGTTGCAAAATGTATTTTATGTAAACAATGTGTGTATGTAGTAGAAATTGATTTAATAATAATAATATTTTATTAAACTAAACAAATAATGAGAATAATTATGAAGGTGATAATAAATGAATTGTAATTGTTTTGACTATTGTAATTAAAGTAACTTGGTGTTTTAAAAAACTGATTGAGCTAAATGATTTGAGATGAATTAATTAATTAATTAATTAATTAGTATTGTATAAATAGATTTTGATAATTAATTTAAATGATTTTTCTGAGAGTTGAACTGTATAATAAATAGCAAAGGAGTAAACGTAAAATGTATGTAGTGGTTGAGTCATATGGTTGTAATAATATATCAGAAAGTACATATGGGTATGTACAATATAGGTGTTGTAATGAATGTTTATAATTTTGAGTCTATGTGTTTATTCAATTGAGTGATGTAATGTAAGTATGAAGCTTATAATGCAATTGGAGTAAAGTAAAATTTTTTAATGTTTTAATAATGAAATTAAATGAGTTTCAAAGGTTTTAAATTAGGTGATTAAATTAATTTGAGGTAGTTATGAATTTTCTAGTATAATTTTCAATGATCATATTAATGTAAAATGTTGTAAAAGATGGAGTTTGGGTGATAATTGTTTCAATAAGGCATTAAGCCAGTCAGAGTTAACTTTAAATGGGTATTAGACAAAATAAGAATTTTGGAATATAAATAATACAGAAACGGTGTAGTAGTAGGGACACAGTAGCGGAAGTGCATGTATGTAGAGAAAGTGAGAGTGATGTAAATGGAGGGTAAATAGGTGGTGGTGAAATTTTGTAGTGAGGGTGGAGGTGTAAGGAGCCCTCAACGCAAGACGTTGTGGCGGGAGGTGAATAGTTTTAAATGGGGTTTGGCGGAGTTACCTGGGAGAGGCCAGGAACTAATAAGGGAATGAGTATAAGGGAAGAGAACGCACATCCTAGGTACAAAGAGGGTATCAGATATTTTGTAATAAGAGGAGAATGATTTAAGTTGAGTTAGAGAATTTAGTGGAGATAAATATTTTTGAGAGATCGGTGTCACCCTATGCAAGTCCGTTAGTGGTTGTTAGAAGGAGGAAGGGGGATAAGGTTATATTTCAATGCACATTCAACAAATCAAATCGTTGTGAATGACTGAGAATCACCCAAACCAATTGATGATGCAAATACTTAATAGAAATTCATAATTGGAATGTAATAATAAATGTAACAAGTGAAAAAGTTAATAGAATTTGAAACTTAACTTAAATTTGAAATGTTTGGAAATTGTATTCGGATGGAAATGAGATGTTTATTTTAATTAAATGAGGTTCATGTTCTTTATGAATGTTGATATTGTATTATGTTTATTTGTATTCAGGGTACTGAGAGAAAAATCATTCACCTGATAATAAGACATCAGCTGATGACTGGTGTGGACTGTATAAGGTTTAATGCAATAAATTCATATGTTCTTTTAGTAATTAATTTAATTTAATAATTTGTTTCTTTTTATTAATTATCAGAATATATGTTTCTGAAATTTACATTCATTTAATGATTGAAAAAAAAATTTTTATTTTTTTGATTTTTTGAAGTACAGATTGTGTTGTGTTTTAATGTTCACGATATATTGATGATTGTGTGTATTGATAATATATTAACTTATTCATAGTGTTCATATTATGTGTTTTGTAACCGAATGTAGTGGTAATGGAATTTATGATAGAGATAAGTTGTTTATTTTGTTTTGTTTGTTATGATTGTTAGCATCTAGTTAAGAGGAGTTACAAAGAAAAGTAAATTCATTTAAAAAGATTTTGGAATTTTGAAAACTGCGATTAAATTAATTAATGGAAAGAGATGATGTAAATTAACTTCAATGTGAATCTTTGGTAAGGGACTTAGATTTATTTCACTACTGGGAAAAAATTTAAATAATTTAATTTGATTTGAAACAGTAATGTCAAGCAAACACTTAAAGATTGAGAAATGGGAGTGAATTTTGTTTAAAAGAAAAAAAAAATGTTTATGTGAACTTTATATTAATGATGAATATTTGGAGATAGTGTGTTTAATTTAGGGTCATTCCATGTCAAGTCATCCAGGCCATGATACCCACTATCTAGTTGAGAACTGAGATTTTATGTACTGCTATTGTACTTAATTTCATGAACTTTTCCCAATTTTTATTGCTTTATATACATTCTGTTGGTAGTAATTGCAGAAAGTTTGATGCAATGCGTTACTTCAAAGCAAATTGTGAAAATTTGAAAATTGGCTGCAGTTTTTAAATGGAAAAAAGTAGGCTGACAATTTTTTCCCTGAATATTCTTTCTGACATGTAGTTTACGAAAAATCACAAAATGGCAAACGTTACTTTGTGGTTTAAAATAAATCACATACACTTTTCGACACAGTTATACACAAAACAAACAATAATTCGGATCCCCGCGCCAATCCCCTTCCTCTATACACCACCCCCACTATACCTTCCAACCAACAAACGTTACTAGGTACTGGCAGTCTGTCGCAAAGCTGAAGAAGGCGAACACGACGCCGAAACGCGTTCTACATACAAAACAGACAAGTAAGTTTCACTTGAGAAAGTTTTCAATATTATATAAAGTGTAGTGCAGTGAAAGATGATGAACAAACAAGACAACTAAAATTTTGTAGATTAATTTTATTATTTTTTTGGTTAAATTAAAAAAAAATTGGACACTTGCCCCCCCTCTGAAAATCATTGAAAAAATTGGAAAGTGATCTACAAATAGTAAAGTTTCATCGCAAAAAAAAATCAGTTTTGAGAAATTAATGGTACTCACACAAAAAATTCGTCGTGAATTTTGAGAACATTTCCATTCAGCCATTAACATTCCCACAATATCCTTAATAGAAATACTGTTAACTACCCAAGAAACATTAACAACATAAGTGAGCATAAAAATATACAAATGCAACAAAAATTTCAATATAAAACAAAACTACAAACTATAAAATGTACTCATACATTACATAAGATATGAACACTAACTTTGTTACAATGGTAACTTCTGTGTCATAACTGAATTAACTCAATGCAATGATACCTAGAGTTTTGTTTATAGTATTTGAACACTTACTCAAAAATCAATACTATGTCAACACTACACAAAATGCTGATGCTGCAATCTGCATTCAAGTTCATTTGGAACTACACATGTGACAGACGCTTTAATGATTCACATTTAATATTTTTTTGTACGAGGACCACTTTTCTTCCACCACTCTTGAAGACTTTGCTTAGAGAATAAGTATGGCCTGTTGCTGTGGTGATATCGACTTCACATAGAATATGAGAGAATGGGACATCACAAACATCATTATCAGGCCAACAGAAGGACGGGGATGGTCCATGAGGATGCATGAACCTTACTGTAACATCTCCTTCTTCACCATTCACTTTCTCAACAATCCCCAAATACCAAGAAGAGTCATATGTACATGCAACATAGCAGTTGGGCTGCACAGAGCATTCTGGCATTAGTGGCAGAAGTGTAGAGAAATCATGCATGACACTAAAATCAGTATCACAGCTTAGCCTTTTTGCTCCAATCTTGGTTTGTGATAGTGGTATAATGTGATGCATAGATCGTGTTCCAGGAACCGTTTTTGCACTTTCAAAGCGTGGAAAAAGAAAATTTCTAACTTGTACCATGTCATCTTTTGAAACAAAGAGAACTGAAATGCCTTGTAGGTTCTCCCGGCAGAATTCAAATACCTGCGACGCTGTAAGTATTTGATCTTTATATAGTCTTTGCAAACTTGTTTTTGTGACAAGTCTTTTTAACAGTGCCACCAATACCATCGCAGGGAGATTTGCCATGGCTGGTTGCAAAAAAAGACCAGCTGCACTTTACATTGAAATCGTGTTCATGGTAGCAGATATTTCTGAAATTCTTACAATTTTTGTACTGTGCAGCACATCCATCAGTGAAATATTCAGCATAAGCAAGGGGAATTTCAGGAAATTCAAACTTCAAACAATTCAATACAGTCTTCTGAGTCTGATACACCAGGGCCACATCATGTTCTAGATCATCAGAAATGATACAAAAACTTTTTGCTTGCAACTGTTGGTCTTTTTTGTAATATATAACAACAGTGTGAAGAGTGCAGCTACCATTGTTCTAATGGTACCCCTGTACTTCATCTTGAACAACAAAATTGAGATTTTTACTGAAATCCATTAAAATTAACACTGATCCTTCATCAAGTGTTTCTTTCTTCATTTTCAGATAATCAGACTGTGATTGAGCAATAAAAGAGTGTGGAGTAAGTTTTTCAATTTTCTTAATTAGTGTGTCGCAGAATTCTGATAGAGTGGTGATTTGAACATTTAAAGTCATTCTATCAGTTGATACCCATTGACTGTACTGAACCATCTCATCAGGATCATAGTCTTCTATTTCATTTTCTAAGTGTGTTTGAAGTAAAGAACTGGGGGGGGGGAGCATTTATCGCACAGACAGAGCATACAGGCTCGGTTATTTATATCACATGTTATTATTTTAATTAGATCATGGTATGTTTCTTTAATAGAAATGGAATTTAGAAGCAATTTAACATTTTGGTGGTAAGTGCAGACACATACGGTATGTGTTCCTGATGATCCTGCGAGTATACACTGTTTCAGTCGAAGAGAAGCAAATTTTGAAAATCCTACTTTGTCTTCAGGATACTTCTTTTTATAGAGAGAATACATTTCAGCTAAATTACTTAAAACAAGACGCTTCTGTTCATATGTATTTTTGCTGGTGCTCACTTTGTCTTTTTTCCCAGGCATTATTCTTGAGTTTTCATCATCTAAATAAAAACTCTTTACTTTTTGCACTGTTTCATGTGGTAATGTCTTTCCTCTATTTTGCTCAGGCATCGATAAAATACCCTTCTCAATTACAAGAGCTCTTGCTTGTCGCACCAAATATTCAGAAACTTGAAATGTGGAACTGACTTTTTGTCGAGACCAGGTTTGTGGCACAAGAGTGAGTAATTGAATTTTTTCACGATTATTTGCATGTTTAATTTTCTGCTTTATTTTATCCATGAGTTCATCGTGACGTTTTGCCTTTTCTTCAAGTATAGTTAAAACACTGTCAGGGTTATTACTAGCTTCAGTAGCCAGCTCAAATTGATATACATGTGAAATTTTAGTTTTTAATCCCCAGTTGCTGATTCCAATTTACGTTTGGCTGCTGCAGACCGACTATGCCGAGCAACCGAATGCAGCTTTGCAGGAGATATTCCTAGGCTAGTTAAGCTAGTATTGAGCACAGCTTTTTCAGGAGTCTGCACCTTCACATTACTGACATTTATATCATCTGATGACGAGTCGTCACTTGCTTGTTTTTCACTAATAAGTTTGGTACAGGTTGGCCACATTTTTTCCCCAGGAACAATGCTAAATCCTCTAATTTTTGAAGTCCTTTGCCTTTTCTAAACTAACTTCACGCAATCCAGATAAAACAGATCATTTATGGCGCTTAAAGGGATCACAGCAAATTTTCTTATGTAGAGAGAATCTGTGCAGGTACCTGTCTTTGTGTTTAACACACACATATGAATCAGATAAACAGTATGAATGACTATTGCTTCGCCGTAATATAAGTTCTTGTTCTTCATCAGTCAGTTCATTCACACTTGTCAGGGCACTATCACATGAATCTTGAAGGTACTGTCCAAGAAAACACTGCCTACTTGTACTTTCCATATTGCTTGAGGCATAAAAGCACCATTTGTCATAAATAATCCAAGAGATGTAGGCCTAACCTAAAAAGAGATTAAATAATGACAAAATCATGCTATTCCATTGTTTCATTACAAAAATATTTCAAATTATTATTTTAATATTATTGTTACTATTTTCAATAGATAATACTTACTTTTGTTTTGGATGTGAATAGTTGAAAAACTGCAACAACTAAATTTATGACTAACAAAGAACTATGTGATGCAACTCAGTACAAGAGCTCAGAAGGAGGGATTTTTATATAAGGCGGGAATTTTGAAAAACACAAAGTTCGATTTTATTGTTTTGAGACATATTTTGTTATATTTACTTGTGAAATGTAGTACAGGAACTTATTAGCTCCTAGAGTAAATAATTAGTAGTAAAATAGTTCTAAGTAAATTGAAAAAATGATTGACAGAATCCTAAGTAAACTAATAATTTTGATAAAAATAAACTTAAGACATTTGAATAAAGCGTTGTTTTTCCCAATCAAACGTCTTAACTTTATTTTTATCAAAATTATTAGTGTACAAGTCCAAAACAAAACAATAAAATCGAACTTTGTGTTTTTCAAAATTCCCGCCTTATATGAAAATCCCTCCTTAAATAAAAATTCTTACAATTACCTTCTTTACCCAAAAGTTACGTATTTCTACATTTCCATGTATTCCCATCATTTCTACAAACTGATTCTTTTTGTGTGACATAAAGAAAGATTTATAATAATATTGTAAAACTTTTGAAGGAATCTATGAGGGGGCAATACCTTAAAAAAATTATAATGCCCATGTATCGAGTTTGTTTAAAAGAAATTATTTATATTTTTTTTTCTACGATATAGATTATGAATATTCAATATAAGGAGCATGAACATAAAAATATAAACCTTCCTCTTTAATTAAAAAAAATTCAAGGTTCTACTGCAAAAACTGTAGGAACTATTGCATTTTTAAATTATAAAGGAGCTCGTCTATGGAAAACCTGAGTTCCTGAATCCATAAGTACTTAACCTGCAACATTTAAATTTTGGAAATGTTCATATATCTAGGTAAACTTCAATTACACGAGATTTCAAGGTTTTCTGTGAGGGTGGGTGTCATTTCCTAACATTTCTGGATGATTTGATATGGAATGACCCTTAAGTAATGAATATGTGTATGCACCCATTACTTTGCTAAAGGCAATCCAGTATGTATGTAAGGGGAGATATATCGGTTGACGATCTGGTTTGGTATAAGGCCAGTTATGGAATTCTATCGGAAATGTTACACGGTTAGGTGGTACTGTGGTGAGTGCCTGTCCAACTTTACGGTGTTGGGATCTCGAACAGGGAAGTCCAGTAATGTCGTTCAGGTGCAGCCGTAGTCGCCAAGCTAGGGGGGTAGTTTACCCATGATATATTAAGGAATAAAGGGGGGTTGTTGGCACCATATCCTCACTGGTCCTCTTAGGGTTTAGCAATGAGAGTTTTTCTGTTTCGGCAGAAAACCTCTCATTAGGGGGTATTGTAACGGGACAGAATTGGGTGATGGGTTTTAGTTTAATTGTGAATGCGATGCACAGGAGTTACCCACACAGGGCCTCAATTTTAACCATAGACATTCCTTGTTGGGGCACCCAGTCGCACGTTTGGTCTGTACGCCCCGCAATAAGATACATTTCCTGATGCTGAGGAATGTGAAGGAGTGCGCGCCTGTTTGCCCAAACATAGTATTTGTCACAAACTTTTTGCGAGCCTTTAAACGCAGGTAAATGATACACAGACTCACACCACAAAAGATATCACGTGACGCCTGATCAGTCTATCTTGGGATTGCAAGTTGCCACGGACCGTACAAATTTTGGCCATCTTGAAAAAGTCAGTCGGAGTCTAAATTCGGAACCGCGCAGATACGTTAATGCGCGGTTCGCCTAAAAACTGTACTCAACAATGTAAACCGACCGGCCGACAAAATTGTGACATAATTAATGTGAACAGTAGTGAAACATGTATTTGGAACCATATATAGCAGTATCGCAGTCGAACCCGTTTTAAAACTGAATTTCGGAACGTTAAATAAATAGTGAATCAAGTGATAGTGCAACAGCGGGAAGACATCTACAAAATGGCTAAGTACCATTTATAATTCAATGACTAAACTTCAAAAATAGGTCAATTGGACGTCATAATAAATTCAAATATAACAATAATAAAGAGATCTCTATAATAAGGGTGGGGGTAAAAGATCTGCAAAGAATGAAAGTGTGAGCGAATGAGCAAATACTGGGTTGTCAAATAAAAATAAAAGGTATACCGCTTAGTTGAATTAGTACATTTTGTTTTCTTAAATGTTTAATGTATAGTATTATAGAGAGTTGATAAAACAAAGAATTTTATGAACTGTTAAGAGTTACAAACAGAGAATAATTAACTTTTAAAATGTATATAAATAAAATGGATTGATAGCGTAACCATGCGTTAAGTCAAACATTACGCCAAATTAACATCACTTATCCCGTACGGAAAATTTCACCTAACGAACCTGGTAAGTAATTGAATTCTAAAAGGGGAGAGTGTATAAAGGTTTCCATATTTGTCCTTTTGTTTAAAAATATTGGTGGCGACCTATAAGTAATTTGGAGTCTATAAACTTATATTCACTCTTTATCCATCTAACTTTCGAAACTGGTTTTACAAATTGTCACTGCTATCTCAAATCTCCATTCACGTGTTAAATACTGATTAATTAAGTTTTTTAATAGTCGCCCGACTTAGATTGGTTTGGGAACACTTTTTTGCTGACTGCGCGGTCTGAGGGCTTTTGTCGACTGAAGTTTTCAAAATGGCCAAGTGTCCCTCTGTGTCCGGCTACTTGGCTCGTGATTGGCTGGTAGCATCTCGAGGCTTTTTCGTAGTCTCGTATAAGGCGAGAAGGAATTCTTGAACGTGACTTTCACGTTGTGAAGAGCGGCCCACACACGCGCTCGTACGCATGAATACGCACCCTGTGACAATTTGCATTCCGGTGCCTTACCGTACCAGTCACGGAACTATAGTCGGTGACCAAAAAATACACTCTTGTTAAATAAAAAAGTGAAAAGCTTTAAATTATAGACCCCATCAGCTCATCCCGTTACAATACCCCCCAATGAGAGGTTTTCTGTCGAAACATAAAAACTCTCATTGCCTAAAAACCTAAGAGGATCAGCTAGGATATGGCACCAACAACCACCCTTAAATCCTTACTAAAATCATGGGTAACTTACCCCCCTAGTCCGGTGACTGCGGCTGCACCTGCATGACCTTACTGGACTTCCCTGGTCGAGATCCCAACACCATAAAGTCAAACAGCCACGCCACCACAGTATCACCAAACTCTGTAACATTCAATAAAAAAATCAATAATTTGTCTTTTACCGTGCCACATCCCCAACTGGTTTGTTTTCCTCTTAGCCCGTACTGGTTTGCGTTAAGAAACACTGGTTGAATCTATACGTACATTCTTACCATAAACATATTACATTTGTTATTTATTACCATTTATTACATTCCTAATCAAATAACCATTCATATTTTACAAACCTAGCCTCAAAATACATTACTAACGCTTCAATTTCTATTAACTAAACATTTTAACTATTTATCTCGCATTATCATTTCCACTTTGAATTTTTCTTAAATATTTTAATCATTTAAATTTAATTGTCTACTATTTATTATCCATTTCAAGTCAAAAATATTGGTATGGAGAACCATACATGACTTCCATGTTCTAATGTTTATATTTAAAATCATTTACTTGAATTTGGTTCGATAATTTCTAACAAGTTATATGTGTTCCTTGTAAATCGTGTTTTATGTTTGACAAATTGAAGGATGTTTTATGTATGATTTTCTTTTCAGGATACTTTATTTATCAGAATTAAGTACTTCACTCTTGTTAAAACGTAAACCGTTGCAGGTAAACTACCCCTCTCCCTTAACCGATCTTCACCAAAATCAATAGACCTTGAGTCCTATACAACTCGGGTGCATATGCAAAAAATTATTTGGTTCTGTTTGAATTTTCGACAGTTATCGTTCGCCATAGAAAAAATTCTACATACACACACACACATACACTTTTCGGAAAATGACTTTTCTTCATGTTTTGAGGGTAGTACAATCAGAATCAGCCTTTATCTCGAACACGATTTTTTCGCAATCACCATACTTCCATTTCCTTACGAAACACGGAAGTAAAAAACAGGTTAAGACTAAACAACATTGCTATCTTTAAACTGTTTGAAAAACGTGTGATAACACCCTGAAATCAATCCCAATAAAATAAACTAAAATAACATGATAAAAATAGGCGTTTGTAATAAAAATTCTGATAAAAATGCTGTATAATAAAACTGTTTGTATATTTAAATAAAAATTTATTCGATTCTGTTTGAATTTACGGCAGTTATCGTTCATGAAAAAAATTTCTCTTGTTACAACATAAAATGTTGCTGGTAAACTACCCCTTTCCCTTAACCGATCTAAACCAAAATCAACAGGCCTTGAGGTCTCTACAATATAGGGGTGTATGCAAAAACATATTTGATTATGTTTGAATTTACGGCAGTTATCGTTCGTCATAGAAAAAATTACCCTTGTTAAAACATAAAATGTTGCAGGTAAACTATCCCTTTCCCATAACTGATCTTCACCAAAATCAATAAACCTTGAGTACTTAAAATTTCAGGATCGTATGCCAAAAATTATTTGATTCTCTTTGAATATGCGGCAGTTATCATTCGCCATAAAAATGAAATTACACTTTTAAAACATAAAATATTGCAGGTAAACTACCCCTTTCCTTTAACCGATCTTCACCAAAATCATCAAGCCCTCAGTCATTTATAATTGAGGAACGTATGCAAAAAAATATTTGAATCTGTTTGAATGTGCGGCAGTTATCGTTCGTCATAGAAAAAATTACCGTTGTTAAAACATAAAATGTTGCTGGTAAACTACCCCTTTCCCATAACCTATCTACACCAAAAACAATAGGTCATGAGAACTCTACAATTCAGGGCTGCATGCAAAACATTATTTGATTCTGTTTCAATTTGCGGCTGTTATCGTTTGCCATAGAAAATACCCTTGTTAAAACATAAAATGTTGCAGGTAAACTACCCCTTTCCCTTAACCGATCTTCACCAAAAACAATAGGTCTTGAGTACTCTACAAATAAGGGCTGTATGCAAAACATTATTTGTTTCTGTTTGAATTTGCGGCTGTTATCGTTTGCCATAGAAAATACCCTTGTTAAAACATAAAATGTTGCAGGTAAACTACCCCTTTCCCTTAACCGATCTTCACCAAAAACAATAGATCTTGAGTACTCTACAAATAAGCGACGTATGCAAAAAATTATTTGATTCTGTTTGAATTTGCGGCTATTATCGTTTACCATATAAAAAATAATAAAAATTACCCTTGATAAAAAACCGCTGCAGGTAAACTACCCCTTTGCCTTAACCGATCTTCACCAAAAACAATAGGTCTTGAGATCTCTACAATTTAGGGCTGTATGCAAATAATCATTTGATTTTGTTTGAATTTTCGGCTGTTATCATTTGCCATAGAAAATACCCTTGTTAAAACAAAAAACGTGGCAGGTAAACTACCCCTTTCCCTTAACCGATCTTCACCAAAAACAACAGGACTTGAGAACTCTACAATTCAGGGCTGTATGCAAAACAGTATTTGATTATGTTTGAATTTGCGGCTGTTATCGTTTGCCATAGAAAATAATTACCTTGATTAAAAAAAAACGTTGCAGGTAAACTACCCCTTTCCCTTAACCGATCTTCACCAAAAACAATAGGTCTTGAGTACTCTACAAATCAGGGCTGTATGCAAAAAATTATTTGATTCTGTTTGAATTTGCGGCTGTTATCGTTTGCCATAGAAAAAAATCTAAGACAGACAGACAGACAGACAGACACACACACACACACACAGATGCTTTTCGAAAAATGACTTTTTTCATGTTTTGAGTGTAGTACAAGCAGAATCTGCAATAATCTCGAACACGATTTTTTTTGCCATCACCATACTTCCATTTCCTTAAGGAACATGGAAGTAAAATAAACGATTCACATTTATTACCCTTATTTCCATCTTTTAAATTAATTTACCCATCTCTTTCAATTAATTACTTTAATTGCATTACTTAAAACCTTTTACATTAATCAAATCCCCTCACATGAATGTTAATTACCTCATAATTAAATACTATAAGTTACTTCAAAACAGTCTTAATTCATTTAATTTCATCTTGTATTTATTTACTTCATAATAAAATTCATCTATCATCTTTATAACCTGCAAATCAAAACTTTTAAATTGATTAACAAAATTTCTATCTTTAAACTGAATTTAATTTCATTAATTTAATTTTCATTATAAACATTCATCATGATATCCTAACAATTATTCAAATAAAAATTTTATTACTATCATAACATCAATTGCAACTATAGATCGATTACAAAAATAGAATATACACAGAACACTATGAATCAGCTGATATCTTATCAAAGTAGCATAACCTCGTACAGAGAACATGAAAACATAATACAACTTTAATTCAATTTTTTAATTAAATTTTCCAACTGTTACATTATAATTTCTACTGATTTTTTTTTCCATATTTACCTCTTCTATTTCCATTACGATTTATAGTTATTATCTACATTATAAGGCATACTACTTCGGTTATTTTTTATACAATACAAAATGTGATTATATACTACACAGAAAATTATTCAATACGAGAGATACATAAATCCTCACAACAATCTCCTCCAATACTTCAGTACGATTAGCACAATTACAATAATTATCAACTTTATCTTCTCTTTATTTAGTCAGTGCTTATTTATTAACAATTTAACAACCTTCTTCCACACACACTATGGCCCCCCCTGGACTGTAGGGCCCAGTTGCCTCCACAAGAACTGAAGTTTTTTAGGGTGTAGACGCTGCCTACACCGTTCTTGCTTCGGCATTACAAAACATTCGGCATTACTGATGTCCGAGGACACCAGTAATCCTACTAAAAATTCGTTACATGCCCTTATACGGTCTACCATCCCATTCGATGGATAGCCACTGTTCCATAGTTATGGTGATTCCCCTTATTCACCCCCCGGTTAATTTCTAAATTCACCTTTTACAACGATAACAAGCTATGGCCAGACTTAGACAGCGCGTAACGTAATGTGCCCTGACCATATCCAGTCAAAGCTAAGCCAATTCCACGGTCAGGGTTCGGTGAGGCTGTGACCACCCGAAAGTGGGGAACCACATTTAAAACACATGTTACACATCTATACTTAATTACATACTACTCAACTAGACACCTTATGCTTCTCATAATCAACATAATAAACAATCAGCATGAACATTATAATTGTTACATTAACATAAACATTTCAAATTTAAGTTTGACCAAAATTACAAACCTTACAGCTTTACTTTAGTTTCAAATTCTATTAAATCTTTCACTTGTTACATTATAATTTCAACTATGAATTTCCATTAAGCATTTCAATCATCAATTTGTTTGGGTGACTCCCAGTCACCATTAATAATGATCTGATTTATTGAATGGGCATTTAGATATAACCTTACTCACCTTCTTTCTTCTAACAACAATTAACGGATTTGCATAGGGTGACACCGATCTCTAAATAACAACTCCCTCCAACCCTTTATCTAACTTTACTTAAATCATTTTCCTCTTATAACAAAGCACCTGATACCTTCTTTGTACATAGGATGTGTGTTCCCTTCCCTTATACTCACGCCTTTATTAGTTCCTGGCCCTTTCCAGATAACTCCGCCAAACCCCATTTAAAACTTTTCACCTCCCGCCACGCCTTGCGTTGAGGACTCCTTACACCTCCACCCTCACTACAAAATTTATGTACCTTGTTCTCACCTATTTACTCTCCACTTTCATCACTCCCTTTCTCTCTACACCCATTCACTCTCGCTACTGCGTCCCTACTACTGACCTGTTATGTATTACTTTTAATCAAAAATTCTTATTTTGTCTAATACCCATTTTAAATTAACTCTGACTGACTTAATACCTTACTGAAATAATCATCACCCAAACTCCATCTTTTACCACATTTTACATCAAGTTGATCATTGCAAATTATATTAGAAACATCATAACTACCTCAAACTAATTTAATCACCTTTTTTAAATTCTTTCAAACTCATTTAATTTCATTACTAAAACATTTTACTTTACTTCAATTTCATTATAAAATTCATACTGACATATGGTCAATCATTCAATCAAATAAAACATGATTACTGTCATAAACTCAAAACTATAAACATTTATCACAACAAATATAACGTACATAACCCTATGTACCTTCTGATACCTTATAATAACTTCATACCTAAACACATTGTATGTTTAATCATTTACTATTTATTATAACGTATAACTCTCAAAAGAAAACGTATTACCAAAATTCATCTATACAACATTAATTAATTAATTAATCTCCACTTTATTTAATTCCATCGGTTTCTAAAACACTAAGTTACTTTAATTACATTATTAAAAACAATTTCAATTCAGTTAATTTCGTTAAACTTCACAATTACTCTCATTATTTATTTAGTCTGGTAAAATATTATTATTATTATTATTATTATTATTATTATTATTATTATTATTATTATTATTATTATTATAAAATCAACTCCTATTACATACATATACCGTTTACCTAAAATACCGGGTACAACATAACCTATTACACAAATACATTAACATCACTATATATTTATATACCATTCACGTCTCAAATATCATTGTTAACCAAATTCATTACATATTCAGTCAATTTTCAAAACCATTAACTCAGTAATTAAATGTTCATTAGTAACAAATATTAACCCCCCATCATCAAACAGCAATCTTATGTTGTTATAACATCATTCACTTTTAATTACTTTCATTTTATCACTATCAATATAGCAACTATTCAATTTTTTTAATTGTTCCATTACACCCACATAATAATCCTCAGGACTACCATATATTCTTTCATAAAAACTGTCTACATTGGTATTTTTGGTCCAGTCTCGCTTAGTATTTTTGGTTAAAATCAGGTAAGTTATATCATCACACCACAATCATCTCCTACAAGTACACTGGTTCTACTCCAAGGTGTCTTTATTTTCATTTATTATCTCTGTACTCATTATTCCCCAAGGTAAGTCTATAATATTACTAATTCTCTCAATATTCATCCCCTCTATCAACTCTCCATAACCTCTATTTAACTTAAACCACTCACTCTCTCTCTCTCTCTCTCTCTCTCTCTCTCTCGCTCTCTCTCTCTCTCAAAATCACTTTCATCAGAACACCTGCCACAAACCTCTTGAACTACTTCACTCCATGCAAAGGGCGCCACAAACTTACTATAACACTTCCTGGCTCTACCAGGTTTATCACAAAAAATTAAGGGACCATTTGTAGACACTGTCTCTACCACACAACTTCTGGAGGAAACTCTGTCCTCATAAACCACTAGTGGAGTCTTTACTCCATTTAAACAACATGGAAAATTTGCCCTTTGCCAACCTAACCTCTCTTCACACTCTCTCTCGATCTCATCAACCACTAATTATATAATTACCTTTATATGATCCACTCGAGTGACACTAAGTTTCGACTAGTTATGACGCGTTTCGGGCACAAGTTCCCATCTTCAGATAACACTGATATTAATTTAAAACTAATTACTACATAAAATTGTAACCATGATTGTGGTAATGTCATTATAAATAAAACTTTAAATCGCATGTGAAATTTTAAACGAAGAACGGCCGGAGTTTCCGCATGCGTGCACTCACTACCGCGATCGTCACACGACTGGTCAAAGATTATAATCTAATCTAATGGCAGTGTCGAACAAGTTGTTCGATGCAAAATTTACTTGATCATTTAATATATTATTTATCTAAAAATGAACTTTTTCTTGTGAAACTTACTGTTTTTCGTTGGACGCGTTTCGGCGTACGTATCCACCTTCTTCAGCTTTGAGTCAGACTGCCATCATTTCGTAACGGTTGTTGTGTGGAAGGTGTAATGGGGGTGGTGTGTGGAGGAAGGGGATTGGCGCAGGGATTCAACTTGATGTTTGTTTTTTGTAAAATTGTGTCAAAAAGTGTATGTGATTTATATTGTAATTGATCGTTAAGTATGTTGTTTGGTTGTGTTGTGCGGTGTTTATATATTTCGTATTGTTCAGTTGTGTCGAGTTTTTGACCTTTAGGTAAGTAATGTAAAATTTCAAGGTTAGTGTCTATGTTGGTGTAACTGTGGTTTTCTGTGTGTATGTGTGTGGCAAATGCGGAGTGCATATTGTTGTTGGTTAGAGCTTTTAAGTGTTCAGAATAACGGGATGAAAAAGAGCATCCTGTCTGTCCTATGTAGAAACTATTGCAGTCATTACAATTTAATTTGTAAACACCTGTTTTGTTATATTTGTCTATGTCTGTGTTTGTATTATCGAATAATCAAGACAACAATATATTATGTTTGGTGGTGGTATTTTTTATGGCTTTATAAATTTCAAGTTCCTCCAGACTATCCATCAGTTTACCTTTTTTGCATATATGTAATGCTGTTAAATTGTATTCAAAGCTAGTGTAACTGTGTCCGCTTGATATTAAGTGTTCCGCAAAATTAGATTTATTATTATTCGGTTTGGGAATATGTTGCAAAAATCTTGTGTAAAAACATCTGCCTGATTGACCGATGTAGAAAGCCTCACAATCGTCACATTTTATTTTGTAAACACCGGATTTCTTTTTTAAAGGTAATTCGTTCTTGTTTTTGAAGTAATTTTCCAATTTATTAGTTGTTTTAAATGATATATATAATTTTTATCTTTGAGAACGGATCTTAAAATATTCGGCATAATACCTATAAAATTGGCAGAAAGATATTTACGATTTTTATTGTTTACTTTTATAATGTTTGAATTTTTATTTTTTAAACGTTTTTTATGTCTATTTATTATTTTATCTACTATTGTAGGTTTATATCCGTTGTTTATGGCTATTCGTTTAATAGTGCTTACCTCATTTAAGTAGTCTTCTCTTTCAAGGGGAACATTTAGAAGTCTGTTTACAAGACTGTTAAATACAGCCATTTTTTGTGTAACAGGATGATATGATTCGTAATGTATTACTGTGTCGGTATAAGTGTGTTTCCTGAAAATTTTGTATTTTAAATTATTTCCGTTATGTGATACTGTTAAGTCTAGAAAATTAATATTTCTGTTGTTTTCAATCTCCATAGTAAATTTTAATTTATTATGAATTTTGTTTAAGTAATTCTTAAACAATTCTAGTTGTCTGGAATTCCCGTTGAATATAATAAAGGTGCCATCTACATATCTAGAATAATGGATGATTTTATTGGCAAAATAATTATTTTTTTTAATTTTTTATATTTTTTCTAGATATGTAGATGACACCTTTATTATATTCAACGGGAATTCCAGACAAATAGAATTGTTTAAGAATTACTTAAACAAAATTCATAATAAATTAAAATTTACTATGGAGATTGAAAACAACAGAAATATTAATTTTCTAGACTTAACACTATCACATAACGGAAATAATATAAAATACAAAATTTTCAGGAAACACTTATACCGACACAGTAATACATTAAGAATCATATCATCCTGTTATGCAAAAAATGGCTGTATTTAACAGTCTTGTAAACAGACTTCTAAATGTTCCCCTTGAAAGAGAAGACTACTTAAATGAGGTAAGCACTATTAAACGAATAGCCATAAACAACGGATATAAATCTACAATAGTAGATAAAATAATAAATAAACTTAAAAAACGTTTAAAAAAAAATTCAAACATTATAAAAGTAAACAATAAAAATCGTAAATATCTTTCTGCCAATTTTACAGGTATTATGCCGAATATTTTAAGATCCGTTCTCAAAGATAAAAATTATATCATATCATTTAAAACAACTAATAAATTGGAAAATTACTTCAAAAACAAGAACGAATTACCTTTAAAAAAGAAATCCGGTGTTTACAAAATAAAATGTGACGATTGTGAGGCTTTCTACATCGGTCAATTGGGCAGATGTTTTTACACAAGATTTTTGGAACATATTCCCAAACTGAATAATAATAAATCTAATTTTATGCAACACTTAATATCAAGCGGACACAATTACACTAGCTTTGAAAACAATTTAACAGCATTACATATATGCAAAAAAGGTAAACTGATGGATAGTCTGGAGGAACTTTAAATTTATAAAGCCATAAAAAATACCACCACCAAACATAATATATTGAATGATCAAGTAAATTTTGCATCGAACAACTTGTTCGACACTGCCATTAGATTAGATTATAATCTTTGACCAGTCGTGTGACGATCGCGGTAGTGAGTGCACGCATGCGGGAGCTCCGGCCGTTCTTCGTTTAAAATTAAACATGCGATTTAAAGTTTTATTTATAATGACATAACCACAATCATGGTTACAATTTTATGTAGTAATTAGTTTTAAATTAATATCAGTGTTATCTGAAGATGGGACCTGTAAAAGAACCTTTACGCGGGGTATTTAGATTGGTAAACGTTCCCCTTATTATCGTCCTTCTGACAGGAATGAAAAGCCCCACTGTTGTGAGCGTCACTTTGTAATAGAATCTTCACGTGGGTTGTAAAAATTAATAATTAGTGTTACTTGTGTATAATAAGTCAAATTGTATCTGCTCTTACCATTTACGGGTAAACCGTATTTCTCTCCGTTCGATTCAAATGTTGCCGCCTCGCCACCTGATTGGCGCACGCCTTTCTGCGGTGTCGACTTGGCTAACGTCAAGCTTTGACGCTTTCACTTCAATAAACTCTTAGTTGTTATTGTAAATTAATTGAATCAAACATACAGTGTTGCAGAATGAGAACATTTATTGACACTTTAGAAGATTTCAATTTACCTTATGATACATCAAATTTATTTTTTGCACCGGCTATTGCACTTGTTCGGTTGGTACTTGCTCAGTTACAGTGTTTTGTACACAAAACCGTCTCGTCGGTTAACGTTAGTTTACGATTAAAATGTTTTTTCTCAGGGGTGTTAATAAGTCCTTTGGGCTACAGAAATATTTACTTACGGCTAAGACACACAAATTTATAACAATCCTTAATACTAGTTACACAAAAAAATTAATATCTTATCCTATTCAAGTAAGTAATTACCAATGAAACTTAGTAGAATTTTAGGTTAAGATTCGTCTATTAGAAAGGTTGGTTAATTATTTATTATATTTTGCTTTCAATAATTATTAACTGATTAAAGTTTAAATAGTGATTTTATCAATGCATTTAGTTCTAAATCGGAATAGTGATCAGTGAAGTGAAATAGTTATTTATTAATTTTGACCAAAAAATTTTGAATTCGATAATGGGATTATGTTTATACTCATCGATTTTCCGCTGAAGATCCTGCGATGTCGTCTTCTCCTTCCGGAAAACTCCTGAGATGTCGTCTTCTTCTATTCTTCAGAAGTTTATTTCTCTTGTCCCGACGGTTTTCCTCGCAGACTCCGGCCTCGCACTCCTTCTGTGATCGTCCGTCTTCTTCTATTGATCTATGTCCCGATGATCTTCCTTCAGGATCCGTCGTCGTCTCTTCTTCGCTGCGTCTTCCCGGCTTCCTCAGATAATTATGGTTCGTTGATAATTTTTATTACACAAAATTTTATTCAGGATTCTCTGGGCTGTTGATATTATCTTCTTTTGGTTTAATTTAAGTTAAAATTCACTTTAGTAATAAAATTTTAGTGTGAGAGCTACTCGATCCACTCTCGGCGTCGGTCAATAATACAATAACGAAAATCTAACGGTTTTTTGGCAATAAATTTCTGGTTGCTATGGTTACCTAATAAATTATGCTACTTAACTAAAAATGAACTTTTTCATGTGAAAACTTACTGATTTTATTGGACGCGTTTCGGCTTAGTATCCGCCTTCTTCAGCTTTGGTAACAGACTGCCAGCATTTTGTAACGGTTGTGTGGAAGGTGAAGTGGGGGGTGGTGTGTGGAGGCAGGGGATTGGCGCGGGGATTCAACTTACTGTTTGTTTTCTGTATGATTGTGTCAAAAAGTGTATGTGATTTATATTGTAATTGATCGTTGAGTATGTTGTTTGGTTGTGTTGTGTGGTGTTTATATATTTCGTATTGTTCAGTTGTGTTGAGTTTTTGACCTTTGGGTATGTAATGTAAAATTTCAAGATTAGTGTCTATGTTGGTGTAACTGTGGTTTTCTGTGTGTATGTGTGTGGCAAATGCGGAGTGTATATTGTTGTTGGTTAAAGCTTTTAAGTGTTCAGAATAACGGGATGAAAAAGATCTTCCCGTCTGGCCTATGTAGAAACTATTGCAGTCGTTACAATTTAATTTGTAAACACCTGTTTTGTTATATTTGTCTATGTCTGTGTTTGTATTACTGATGTGGTTTTTGATGGTATTGGTTATTCTGAATGCTATTTTGTATTTGTGTTTTCTGAATGTATTGGCGATTTTGTGTATGTATGAGTTGTGGTATGTGAGTGTGATGTATTTATTGTGTTGTGTGTTGATGGTATTTAGTGTTTTGTTGTTTCTGTTTTTGATGCGTTTGTGTAGTATGTTTATTAAATTGGGGTTATAACCATTTTTTATTGCTATGTATTTTATTGTGTTGAGTTCGTCGGTGTAATCTTGTTTATTTAAGGGTATTTTAGTTAGTCTATGGAGCATATGGTTGAAGGCCGCATGTTTATGTTGTGTTGGGTGGTTTGATGTGTTGCGTATAACCATGTCGGTTGTGGTTGGTTTCCTGTATATTTTGTACGTGTGTGTATTGTTAGTTTTGTTAATTGTTAGGTCTAGAAAATTTATACTATTGTTTTGTTCAGTTTCCAGTGTAAAATTTAATTTGTGGTGTATAGTGTTTATGTATTTGTGGAAGTTTTAAATAGTGATTTTATCAATGCATTTAGTTCTAAATCGGAATAGTGATCAGTGAAGTGAAATAGTTATTTATTAATTTTGACCAAAAAATTTTGAATTCGATAATGGGATTATGTTTATACTCATCGATTTTCCGCTGAAGATCCTGCGAAAAGTACTTAAGCACACAACACAACCAAACAACATACTCAACGATCAATTACAATATAAATCACATACACTTTTGACACAATTATACAGAAAACAAACAGTAAGTTGAATCCCCGCGCCAATCCCCTTCCTCCACACACCACCCCCCACTTCACCTTCCACACAACCGTTACAAAATGCTGGCAGTCTGTTACCAAAGCTGAAGAAGGCGGATACTAAGCCGAAACGCGTCCAATAAAATCAGTAAGTTTTCACATGAAAAAGTTCATTTTTAGTTAAGTGTTAGTGCTGTGAAAGAAGAGATGAATAATCAAGACAACTAAATTATGGTAATTCTCATTGGTCATTAACTTAAGTCATTGTTATGTTTTAACGTCTTTTTTAGTCTAATTTTACCAAAATATCTTCAAATGAAGATTTCTATCTTATACTAATAGCTAGGGTTATTACATGAGTACCATTCTTCATAATTTTTCATGATGATCATTTTGATACCCCTCATGGTTACCTTTGAATAGCTAATTACATTTTTATTATTTTTCATATTTATATTTTACATATATTTTATTCAAAATTGGTTGTTATTCATATATTTTGGTATTAGGAATACTCACTTAATTTGTTTAACCATTTGGTATACTCTGCTTCAATATTGGACTATTATTTGTTCTCAAATCTACTAAATTTTTATTTAACAGTTAGGCCTAGACCCTAGATTTTATTCTACTCCCATCTAACATTTCTTAATAACATATTACCTTTATATTTGGTAATTCTAATACAATTTTATAAACAAAACAAGCAACAAACATCAGTGTTCCTAACTCCACCTCTTATTATAAAAATATTCCTTGCCAGGTTCAAGCCTGAAATTAAACTTCTAACTAGTTTTCTGTCTTTTACTATTATCTTGCTTATCTTATAATTTACTACATTCTATGGTTTTTTGAACAATAACAAAACTCTTATAATACTACTGTTAAACTGTACCTTACACGATATGTCTTACTTACTAATCCCGTCACTTAAATACAGTGTCTGTCCTTCTTATTTTACTATTCATTCTAATAACTTGATTTTTACCTTATTTTATAATTCCTACTTCCTATTACCTAAATTCATAATAGCACAATCAGTTTAATCTTACTTGCTAACATAAAGTTTATCAAAGATTGTTTAGCGATTTTATTATAGTCTGCTTATAAAATACTTTATTCTGCACACCCACTGCACTTTTCCTTTCATAGAAGGTTTCTTTAATTATTATCACTATCACTTTTTTCATTACATGCTATACCTAGCATTTCACCACTTATTTATTTTTATACACATTTTTAATTCACTCACTTATTTATTCACACGGTTTGTCTGATTATTTTGATATCACTGTGTGATTATGGGTCATCAATAACTAGTTTACTTTCAAATCACTCTGATCACTTTTGGTTATTACTTAATTATTGCTTTTGTTTGGCTCAAAGCATCTTTTATTGGCTTTGACTATTATTATCACTATTAATTTGGGTATGGTTAGTTTCTAACTCCCTACCTTATATTATAAGTACATTCCTTTATCAATAAAATATACATGACATTATTATTTTCCATTAACCTTATTACCCTAGGTAAATCTCACCTACACTACAATTACATCAGTTCATTTGTTAAGCTACAGAATAATGGTCATTATTTGGGATTATTTGATTACACTTAGGTCTCAACTGCTTCTTCATTGTTTCGTGGTTCCTTTGGTATTTATCCGATCTATTGTGTCAGGTCATTGTCAGGTTAACAGTCATTTGTCATTTGGGTTACTGGGTTATTGATCGCTGAGTTTATAAGTTTTTGCCTCTTATTCTTATCTTCAGCTTTTTATTTTTATAGTTAAATATCACTGGATCTTCACTACCTTATGTCATGTTACATAATGCATCGCCACCAAAATTGATTATTTCGAAACAAAGATTATTATATTTTTTCTGAAATCATCAATATAGTTCATTTTATCAAGTTGTTATTATTCAGGAATTCATCCATCGCTACTTCTTCTGTATTCATTCTTTATTAAGTCATGGTTCATAATATGATATTTGGTATTATTTTCTTTCTTTATTATTCCCTTTTATGTTCTATTTCCCTAAAATTTTTCTTCTCTCTCCTTCATATAAATTGGTACTAGCCAGAGGGCACGTGTGGCTCTATTACTCTGCTATCCATTTTTACACATTTTGAGTTCAGAGGCCTTGCCTATCTGCTCAATAACATAAATAATTGTTGGACGTATCTCAACATAAAATCATCACATAATAATATTCATAATAATTATAATAATAGTCGTTCATTTCCGACTCACATAATATTAATACAATAAAACACTTTTGGGATTAATTATTCTCTCTTTTATACATCTCATGACTTTTTCATCTCAGTAACTTATTTGGATTCCTTCGTTTAAGCTTATGGCGGTATTTAATAGGCATTTTGCATTGTTTCATTAGCTTATTTTATATGGTAGTGATTTTATTTGTCATCATTTTAATGCTCATTGATATTTAAAATTAACATTGTAGCTGGTTTCTGGCTCACTTATATTTTCCGTTAATTGTTCAGTTAATATGTCAGACTTATTTTTTATTTGATTGTCTTGTCTTTTCTTTTGTGAAACATTAATTTTTATTATTCCCTTTTGTGATAGGATTAGTTAATGATGTTATGTAGCGTCATCATTATTTGTGTAACATTTTATTATTTTATATTAATTTTTTATGATATTTCATTATACATATTTTTTCAAAATTACATGGGTTTACACATTTTGTTTCACACTTGGTCGTAAGTTTGGCCTTACTTTGTTTTGAATTTAGCTTATCTTTCTTCTAAATTCCCTTTCATTTATAATAATAATAGTTCCAATCAAATACTTATTGTAAGTTGTGCTTACCTTTATTTTTGAATTTTGATAATTGTTACTTTCAAAATTCTCTTTAATTTTCTGACAATGGTTCATAATACTTTTTTAAAGAAGACTGGTTGTGAGTCCCTTTTATTTTCTTAGTTGTGATCTCACTTATGACATAGGTATTGTTTTTGTTGTCTTTTACTATGAGATAGGGCCCATTGTACAATAACAGCAATTTCTTTGAGATTCCCTCTCTGGAACTTGGTAACTCTCGGTTTCGTATTAGTACCTTTTCTCCTTCATTATACCGGATTGCTTTCGGTTGAATTCTATGATATTTAGCCTTTTTCTTTTCTGTTTGCTCCGCTATCTTACTATAGAATCTAGCGTTATCGAATTGGTATATTGGATTGGTGGGGAAATTGACAAGTTCTTCTATGGCTCGAGGTGGTGGTTTTCCGTACATGATGGTGTAAGGGGTATCCTTAATGGATTCATGATAGGCGAGATTTATGAAATTTTCTGTGGCTTCGAGGTATTCACTCCACTTATGTTGCTGATCGTGGCAGTATGTACGAAGAATCCTCCCAACTTCACGGAGCACTCTTTCAGCTGGGTTGCTGTTCGGGTGGTAAATTGAAGTCTTGTATGTTCGGATGCCCAGATCCATTAATGTGTCTTTCCATCGTCTTCCCCGGAATTGAGTACCATGGTCAGTGATAATATTCGTGGGACTTCCCTCCTCAGTAATGTATCTCTGTGTGATAATGTTCAATACCTTGTTTGTAGTAGCACGGTTGATCGGGTATAATTTTATAAATTTTGAGTAATGGTCCATGATAATGACTATGAATTTGTGCTGCTTTCTCCCTCCACTTCGTGGCATAGGTCCACATATGTCTAAGAAGACTCGTTCCATTTTATTAGTAGAGGTTATTGGTTGCATTACCCCTTCCTTCCTGTCGTTGTTGCATTTAACAAGTTGGCATATGTGACAGTTTCTTATGGTCTTCCTTACCCTCCGGTTAATGTCTTTCAGATATGTGTGCTCTTCTAACGCTTTTGTCACCTTCAGTGCTCCCATGTGTCCGTACCTGAGGTGGTATTCCATTATGATCTCAGCTGCGGTTTCTTTAGGTATCATCAGTTTCCACGTATTCTGGTTGGGTTTAGTTTTAACAAATAAAATATCTTCGTGTACACAATAGTAATGAGTTGCTTTTTCTTCTTGTCGATCTAGCCTCTCTCGGATTTGATTTAATTTTGTATCCTCTTTCTGGTGTTGTTTCACTTTATTCACTATCACTTCTAGGTCGGCGCTATTTTTCATAATGTTAAATACCTTTACTATGGTCTCCTTCTCTCCATCGAAAGTTTGCTGTTCTGTGTTAATTCGTGATAGAACATCAGCTGCTGTGTTTTTACTGCCAGGGATATACTCCCAGTTGATGTGATATTCTTGGAGAGCAAGAATCCATCTGGCTAATCGACCATGGCTGAGTTTGCAGTTCTTCAAAAAGGAAATAGACTTATGGTCGGTGCGCACGGTGATAGGATATCCAAGAATGTAAGTCCGAAATTTTCCACAAGAAAAGACCACACTCAACAGTTCTTTTTCGGTTACATGATAATTGCGCTCACATTGGTTTAATGTTTGGCTGGCGAAACTTATTACTTGGTGGTTTCCATCTTTGTCTTCTTGGTAAAGCACCGATCCCAAGCTAATGTCGCTTGCGTCGCAGTTCATGTAAAAGGGTCTATTGAAATCGGGGTGGTTTAACATGATTGTGTCGAGGAAGTGTTTTTTAATAGTGTTGAAGATCGTTTCCTGTTCTGGGCCCCACATCCACTTGTTTTTGGATGACAGCTGTGGTGATAGTTTAGTAGTCAGCTCAGAATAATTTTGCTGAAATTTTCTGTAGTAGTTACAGATGCCCAGGAACGACTGTAACTGTATCTTATTTTTAGGGGTAGGGAAACGTTGAATGGCATCTACTTTGTCGATTGATGGTGTTATTCCTTGTCGTGATAGGTTGAATCCAAGGAATTGGACTTCTGCTGCTATCAGCTTAGACTTCTCTAGTTTTAATGTTACATTGTTGATGGATAATTTTTCCAGTACTCTCTCTACTCTCATACAGTGCTCCTCCCAATTGGATGAGGTGATTAGCAAATCATCGACGTATACAGTGGTACAGTTCATAGTTTCAGGACCCAGTATCTGGTCCATGCAGCAGACAAATATTGCTACCGAGTTTACCAGCCCAAAAGGTAGTCGCTTGAACTGGTAGTTCCTGCCTTCAAATATGAACGCTACGTATTTTCGACTGGCTGGGTGCAATTCTACTTGCCAGTACCCGCAGACTGTATCCCAGGTACTGATAAATTGAGTTCCGTGAAACTTTTTGAGGATCTCCTCAATCTCACCAGGAGATGTCCTGTCGTTGATTAGTATCTTATTTATTTCTCGGGCGTCGAGACACAAGCGTACCCTTCCATCCTTTTTGGTAACAGCTACTATAGGACTGGTGTACTGCGAACAACTATACTCAATGATATCTTCCTCCATCATTTTACTAATTTCTGTGCGCACTGCTTCCTTTGCTGCATACGCTATGGGGTAGGATTTTTTATTAAAGTTGGCCACTTCTTTGATTTTCAACTCGCACTGATACCCCCGTACCTTTCCTGGTTGGTCGGAAAATACATGTCGGTACTTGTTGTAAATTCTTATTAATTTCTCCACCTCTTGTTCCGTTAATGGATTCCCGTCTTGGGTTCCTCGAAACTGTCGGATTTCCTCCAATTTCCGATTCCATAGAATGTCATTGTTTAGTTGACTGTCTGGCTTCACTTCCCACCTCCGGTCTGGTGAATCACAAATTGTTCTTATGTTATATATCGTACTTATTGGTATGACCCCTTTGCTGCCAGTTAATTCAGCTACCCATTCTCTGCCTTCATACTTCATGGTTACCTTTGATAGTTCCATATCGATAACTGCAGAGTACTTTCTCAGTATATCACAACCAATTAGAATATCGAATGGTAAGTTGTGGGCAATTAAAAATATCATTGGCAGTGTCTCACCATTACTTATGGCTTCTAGAGACACTTGTCTCTTAATGGTTTTGTTCTGCCTCCCAGTGGCTCCAATTAAAATAATGTTACTTATTGGTAAAGTGGGTAAGCTGATCTTACTCTTTTTGAATTTTTTCGTACATGTTTATATCAATTAAAGACACGTTTGCACCTGTGTCAATCATAAATTTTACATTTACATTATATACCTTGGCGGTAACATAGGCAATTTCGTTATCCGGGTGCTTGATTACTGTGGAATTTTCTTCCATTAGCTCCTCTCGGATATTTTTCAGATAATGGTTCTGAATTATTATGATAGTGTCGTCATTAGTCTCGTTTGTCTGTCTAGTTTGTAACCCAATAGATCGGATCAGTGACGGGTCCTGTGGTATTCTCACTGCCGCTGCTCGTTTAAATGCTGGCCGTTGCCTTCGGCGCGGTCCTCTGTTCTGACGGGTTGATTATTCTCAGTGTTTTGCCTTCTCTCGATCGAGTGGTCATTGCGAGTTATTTGTTCCCGACTCCTTCTGTTTTCTTCAGCACTCCGGCTCCTCGGTCTTCTATAACTACGTCTCCCGTCGTTTCTACCTTCTGCATTTACATAGTTTACCCGTCGCCTGTATGTTTGATTCGGTATCGACTGGTTATTATTGTGGTATTGGTTATTGGGTCTGTTATAACCACCTCCATTTTGGTTATTTCCCCTGTTGTAAGAATGGTTTGGGTTGTTATTGTTGTTGGGGTAATTCTGATTATAGTTTCTCGGGTAATTACTGTTGTTATTATGGTTATTAAACCCTCGATAATTATTGGGGTTGGCTGGCGGATGATTGGCCGGGGTGTGGTTTCCTTGCGGCCCACTTGGTTGATTTCGGTTATCATAATTCCTGTAGTTTGGTGTGTTCTTCTGTCGGTTCATGACATAATGCTTCTCCCGCTCATATTCTCCCAATAATGCGGCCATTCCTTGTATAGTCTTGATTCGTCCACTTAAACGGCTTTTTGTGATTTCCCCATCGTAGTGGTATGCTAATTGTGTCACTAGGCACTCCTCAGGGATGTTAGGTTCAAGGTTCCTCGCTATGCTTACCTTACCTAAAAAGTAAGCGGTTGGGGACTGTCCTAGGTAAGGGTCGAATCGGCCGTTGCTTATGTTATTTCTCACCACGTGCTGAGTCGCCTCTGACCAGTATTTGTCCTTGAATAATTTTTTAAATTCACTAAAATTATTTATATCTGGTCTCACCGCCGTCCACCAATTGTCGTGGACTTCTTTGAACATGTCGTCAATCATGCTCTTGATTATTGTCCACCGTGTCTCTCTGGTTCGGGCTAAGTTCTCCTCTACTCGTTCTATAAACTCAATTGGGTTGCGTTTATAATTTTTAAAATTTAGCGTTTCTCTACCTTCGCTACATAATATATGTGAGCTCATGACTGGTCGATCCTTCAATGCATTGATCTCTTCCTGTAGGCGTAGCTCTCTTGCCATAAATTCAGCTATTTTTCCTTCTTGGGCGGTTGTGGTGTCCTTCACTTCACTTACTGATGCGTCCAATCTGCTATAGTTCTCTTCTACTCTGGTCTGTATTTGTTCTAATTTGTTGTTGGTCTCTTTTTGGAGTCCTTCAACCCTCCTCTTACCTTCGCCGTCAACTTCATTCACCTTGATCAAAATTTCTTCTCGGACTTGCATCACTACTTCGCTGGTTTTCTCTATCTTCTCTTCCGTTTCCATTACAGTTTGTTTCAGTTCTTCTCTGTACTCCGTCAACTGTTGCTGTAATGTATCCTGGTTGTATTCAATTTTATCGTTCAGCGTTTCAATATCTTCCTTCATTAGTCTCAAGGTTTCGCTGGTTTTCTCGTTACTTCTCTCTATCTTTTCACTGATTAGTTTATACTCCTCCTTCATTTTCTGTGTCAGGGTTTCATTTAATGACTCGAACTTTTTGTCTAGTTTTTCATTCATCTCCTTTTTCAACTCCTCTTTATTTTTGTCCAATTTCTCAACCTGTTTCTTGAAATTGCCATTAATTAACTCAAATTTCTTATCTAATTCTTCTTTGTCTTCTCTTCTGGTTTTCTTGCCTTCCTGTTTGTCCTCCTTTCTTCGTTCTTCCATTTGTTGAAACATTTCCATTAATCTTTCGAATCTCATTTCTTCTATGGTCCTATTTGGTTTGGCTGGTGTTAATAACTCTTCCACATCTTCCACCGATGTTATTTCCTTTTCTTCCATTCTGGCACCTTTCTCGATCTCCTTTTCTAATCTCCTTGCTTCCTCTTCCGCCTCCTTTTCGCGTTATCATCGTCTGGTATCTCGTCCCGTGTTTTGCCGGTTCCATTTCTGTAGTCGCCGCTAGAATCTGTAAAGTTTAAAGGTATGTTTCCTTAACTATTAGTGTTATGCCCTAATATTATATTGCCCTACTAGTTGGCACGCCACTTTGTAAAAGAACCTTTATGCGGGGTATTTAGATTGGTAAACGTTCCCCTTATTATCGTCCTTCTGACAGGAACGAAAAGCCTCACTGTTGTGAGCGTCACTTTGTAATAGAATCTTCACGTGGGTTGTAAAAATTAATAATTAGTGTTACTTGTGTATAATAAGTCAAATTGTATCTGCTCTTACCATTTACGGGTAAACCGTATTTCTCTCCGTTCGATTCAAATGTTGCCGCCTCGCCACCTGATTGGCGCACGCCTTTCTGCGGTGTCGACTTGGCTAACGTCAAGCTTTGACGCTTTCACTTCAATAAACTCTTAGTTGTTATTGTAAATTAATTGAATCAAACATACAGTGTTCCAGAATGAGAACATTTATTGACACTTTAGAAGATTTCAATTACCTTATGATACATCAAATTTATTTTTTGCACCGGCTATTACACTTGTTCGGTTGGTACTTGCTCAGTTACAGTGTTTTGTACACAAAACCGTCTCGTCGGTTAACGTTAGTTTACGATTAAAATGTTTTTTCTCAGGGGTGTTAATAAGTCCTTTGGGCTACAGAAATATTTACTTACGGCTAAGACACACAAATTTATAACAATCCTTAATACTAGTTACACAAAAAAATTGTAACGGTACAGAATTGTGAGCCACCCCAGTTTAATTTTATATTAATTTTACATAAATTCAATCACTTTCCAAATTGTTAATTTTCACCTGTAAGGAGCCCCAGTACAACAAACATACTGTTAGCCTAAACAATTGCCCAGACGGATTGTGTAACCACCCCAGCAGCAGGCTTGTGTGAAACCCACTCTGCAGATTGTCACCATTGAATGAGCATCAGACAGTAAAGTTTTGTGAATTGAAAAATAGTGGCCTCGGGTGCAATATAGGCCGTAAAATTAATTCGGCCTATCTTTTGAAGTGTAATAATTATACTTTAATTTAAAACAAAACAAAAATTTTTAAAGTAGTACAAACAGTATAACGCGCGGCCAGCCTAAAAAACTTAAAGTGACTTGCTAAGTGCGAAAAGTTACGTCGGCCGACTTTATCATGCTGTATAATGTGGAACCAATAAAACAGTAAGAACCTTTAAACACAAACAGTAAACGTATAAAGCGAGTACCGGAGTGCGTGAGATCGAAGCAAGTATACAACACCCGTTCGCGCAACCAACCCTAGGAGTACGCTGCGTATGGGTAACTAGAACATTTAATATGCATATCAGAACCAATGCCAACTAACTGGTGATTGTTCGTTATAAAAGGAAAATATAAAACACCAATACTTTGTACGATAGAGTTCTCTCAGGGGCGGAGTTTATTTAAAGACCAATGTAACAGAATGAGTGTGTGTGTGCTAATATAGAGGTTATACACTGGTTCATTTTCAATGTTTTAGTTATTTAACAAGATCACTTATAATAGTAGCCAAAATAAAACTCAATAGAGATAAGAAATAATTTCAACCAGTTGTACTATCGTTGAAAGATTGTACTAACGTAAAAGAAAGGCGAATTTTTGATAAATAAAAATAAGTATGTGTTTTAGACAGTATCAAATGTGTTAACGTAATTATTGCACATATCGAATCCAAATAATCCTGTCTGCAGCTGTTTTCGTCTGAAAGACTCTGGAATAAAACCCTAAGGTAAGAGTTAATTATAATTTTGTAATTAATTGAGTAGTTGCAATGGCCCCCAACTAGGGACCCGAGTATTTTATAATTTGGCGTAAATTCATAAAGTTTCAATGGCCCCCGTACAGTGACGCGAGTATAGGGTTTATAACCTATATTCGCCAGACCTAATTAAGCTGCAGAACGGGTTATTTGGGAGTGGGGCGAGGTTGTAAATTGTAGACTGTGAAAGCAAAACTAGGCATATATATATATATATATATATATATATATGTAAAAATAATAAATAAAAATGGAAAGTAATAGTTTGACCGAATCAACGGTCATGAGTGGGTTGGAGGTCCATTCGACCCCAATCCCAGTTCAAAATAGAGAATCAAGTAAGTCGGATGAAATAGATGACTCAGGGATTCAGGTAACCCCACCCGTAATGAATCAAAATAAACAATCTGAGGATAATGATATGATAAAAATGATGCAATTGCTTTTCAAAGAACAGAAGAGTGACTCGGACGCTAAATTCAATGTATTAAAAAATCAGAATAATGAATTAGATATGAAAGTCAATGTACAGAATAGTAAATTTGATATTATAAATAGTCGTTTTGATATAAGTGATGTTAAGTTCCATGAGTTAAAGGGCGATATAAATAATATTGACCAAAAATTTGATAAGCGTTTATATGATATGAAACAACAGAGTGTTAAGTTAGAAGACAATATTAATAAACGTTTAAATGAGATGGATGAATGTTTTAACACATTTAGAGAACAAGTGATATGATCAGTAAATGAACAATTAAATAATCATATTATTAATGTAAACAAACAAGTGTCAGAGACAGTCAAAATACAAGTGCATGAGCAAATTCAAGAGATGAAAGATAATTTTGAAAGTATGATAAATAAGTGTAACGTTGATAATGATGGGTTGTTAGCAAATACTGATGAGAGTGAGAGAGAGCGTGAAGACAGTTTAAATGTAGAGCATAAAAAGAGGGCAAATTTTTCTTGTGAGACAGGTGAAGAAAAAGTTTCACCAGCAGTGTTGGAGGACAAAGGTTCCTCCTTAGTTTTTGTAAAAGACAAAAGGTCTTTGAATTATTTTTGTGTATCTGGTAAAGCCAGATGTTGTAATAATGTTGTGTTGCCCTCTGTATGGAATGAGAATGTGAACTGTTGTGAGAAGTATTGCAATGAAAGTAATTATGAGAAAATTAGAGAGAAAGAAACAGAAATATTCAAGTTACATAGAGATTATAGAGAGTTGAGAGAGAATATGAATATTAAGAGAGTTATAGTAAACACTGAGTGTATTGTAGTTGATGACTGTAATAATGATGTAATGGCAATAACAAAAAACACTGACGGAGACTTTACAAATAATACTGATGTCGACTTGATTTATGTTAAGATAATTTTGGGGGGTAACCCTATAGATTATTGTTTTGGTACAATGGAAAAAATAAGTTTTTGTGGTTCTAATACAAAAAATAACCATATGTGGCGTATCAATAAAATTGAAAATTATTTGAAACCCAGGCTAATTTTTGACGATGGGGGCTGAAATTCATAAATGAACAATTTTAAATATATTCAATCAAATATATTGGAACTTACCGTCTGCGTCTTTCCAGAAACAGCGTCTTTATAAATTTACATGTTTCGGGACCCTTGTCCCATCATCAGAATTTAAAAGTAATTGTGTATCATTTAAATATGATACACTTGTCAAACACTTAAAATATTAAAATCTAATATAAAATAACTTAATATAACATATTATAATATTTACAACGAGAACGAAGGTTACCGATGTACATCGTATGAAAACCGACCGCGCACTAATCTATGTCTCGCTCCCACCACGACAGTAGCGCAAGGCAGTGTTGTACAATACATTTGATTTGAAGACCAATTTATCATTTAAAACATGCGGCTTGGTACCAATATTATTGTGTGCTTTATAAATTTCGTATTCTTCAAGAGCGTTCAAATATCGCCCTTTCTTACATATGTGAAGGGGTTTCAAATTAGTTTTAAAATTTGTGTAGCTATGATTTTCGGAAATGAGGTGTTCTGCAAATTTTTACTTGACACTGTCCAAACTGTGAAAATGTGTAGGCGGCCTATGTTCTAAAAATCTTTTTAAAAAACCACGTCCTGTCTGGCCCACATAAAAAGCGTCGCAATCGTCACATATCAATTTGTAAACACCAGTTTTGTGTTCAAGGCTGGTGGTTCTGCGGACACGAAGATTATTCATAATACTATTAGTGGTCTTATAAGTGACCTTTATATTACTGGTTTTACCAAAAACTGACCCAAAGATCTGTGGCATAAGGTATGTGTACGGTGTTGCAATATATTTGCGTGTTGTATTTTCGCGTGTTTTACGTCCGATAATGTTGCTATGTCCTTTCTTATGTTTTCGAAGGATGTTATTCACCATATTGACATCATAACCATTAGCGACAGCAATGTGTTTAATGGTGTCCAACTCTTCACGGTATTCTTTATCACCGAGGGGCAAAGATAAAAGTCTGTAAATCATACTGTGGAAGGCAGCTAATTTTTGTGATAAAGGATGAAACGACTTATAAATTTATAAGTTTTTAAATTTATAAAGACGCTGTTTCTGGAAAGCCGCAGACGGTAAGTTCCAATATATTTGATTGAACAACACGTGGCTTGGTACTAAACATTTGGGATTTATTCCTTTTAAACTTAAATATATTGCTTTATGGTTCTGACCTTGCAACCTTGGACAATGAAGTGTGATATACCTGAATAATTATTGCTGAAGAATTGTAAATATATGTTTAGTGAAATTAATTGTATGTATTATAAAATGCTAGATAAACAATGCATGTATGTAGTAGAAATTGTTGTGATGATAATAATAATATTAATATTTTGCAGCTTAAATAAATAACCAAAATAATTTGGAAGAGGATAACTAATGAGTTGTAATTATTGTACTTAGTGAAAGTAATTAAAAATGTTGTGTTTTCAATAATTGATTTAATTACAATAATTTGAAATGTTTAAATACTCTGATTGATTTAAATGTTGTATGATTGAATTTTCTAAAGGATTTAAATTGTTTTAGGAGATTTGATATTAATTAATAAATAAATGTTAAATTGTTTGGTATGAAATAACATTGTTGTTAAATGTTTCAGAGGTTACGTGGAGATATTGGTGTGTGTGTGTGTGTGTGTGTGTGTGTGTGTGTGTGTGGTGTGTATTTTGTGTTCAGGTCAATAGGTGGACAATGTATTGTAAGTATAAAGTTCATTATACCAGTCAGATAGAATAAAATGCTTAAATAGAAATTGTAATTAAAAAAAAGTAATAATAACTAAAAGGGTGAATTAAAATTATATTTGGTTTGAACTGTAAGAAATAGACATGGATAAATATGTTATCTAAAAGATTTATAAAAAATTGAAAAGTGAAGTACAGGTGTTAGGATGATGTAACCATGAATGCTGAAACTGAGAGTGTTTATAACTGTGTTTATGAAAACAAGTCTGGCACACAACTGTTTATGTAAACAGGTGTGTTGTGACTAATGTCTGTGGTCATGCTGAGTTGATAATAACAACTGTTGTAGTCTGCTGAATTATTGCCAGTAGGAAAATCCTATTATGAAATAAAAAGAAACATCTGATGTGATGGAATGTAGGTAATATTTTTGGAGGGTCTTTTTGTAAAATGTAATTAAAACAAATGAGATTGTTTCGAACAAATAAGATTGAATTAATGAACTTAGAGTTTGAGAAATTAGATATAATTAAATTAAAATGGTAATTAAAGTAATTGAAAAGATGATTTTTAATAATGAACTTGTAATAATGAACTTAACTTTATTTCATTCAAATTCAAATTGGAATTATAAAGTAAATGCCAATTGATGTAAATAATGGTTAAAATATTCATTTAAAATTGAAAACTGAAGGAAATCTTGTATAGATATAATCAAAAATGTTCAAGCTGAAACAGGGTTTGGAAAAGGAGATATGTAACTACTAATGGTAAACTTTTATAACTGTATAATAACATATATTGTTGTATTAATATTATTTTCTAGGGTTATAATATAAAATGAGCCAGTGTTTTGTCAATGAACCAGTACGGCTAAGAGGAAACAAATCAGTTGTGGGATATGGAGTGATGGAAGGCCGTTTGTTGATTTTTTAATTGAATGTTTTAGAGTCAGGCGATACTGGGGCGGGTATCTGTCCGAGCTTATGGTGATGGGATCTCGAGTAGAGAAGTCCCGTAAGATCGGATGGGTGCTGCCGCAGTCGCCAGACTAGGGGAGTAAGAACCCATAATTTTAGTAGAGTGTCCAGGGGGGTTGCGGCGCCATATCCTCACTAATCCTCTCAGTTTTAGGCAATAAGAGTTTGAACGCCTCGGCTTTCAACCTCTTATTGGGGGGGGTATTGTAATGGTACAGAATTGTGAGCCACCCCAGTTTAATTTTATATTAATTTAAATCATCATTTTAAGCACTTTCCAAATCGCCAGACTTTCACCTGTGGGGAGCCCCAATGCAACATACATACAGTTAGCCAAAACAATTGCCAGACGTATTGCGTAACCGTCCAGCAGCAGGCTTGTGTGAAACCCAGTCTGCAGTTTGTCATTAGAGATACAACAGTAAGCAGTATCAGACAGTAAAGTTTTGTGAATTGAAAAATAGTGGCCTCGGGTGCAATATAGGCCGTAAATTAATTCGGCCTATTTTTTAAAGTGTAATAATTATACTTTAAATTAAAGAAAAAAAAATTAAAAAGTTGTACAAACAGTATAACGCGCGGCCAGCCTAAAAAACTTCAAGTGACTTTCTAAGTGCGAATAAAATTACGTCGGCCGACTTTATCATGTTGTATAATGTGGAACCAATAAAACAGTAAGAACCTTTAAACACAAACAGTAAACGTATAAAGCGAGTACCGGAGTGCGTGAGATCAAAGCAAGTATACAACATCAGTTCGCGCAACCAACCCTAGGAGTACGCTGCGTATGGGTAACTAGAACATTTAATATGCATATTAGAACCAATGCCAACTAACTGGTGATTGTTCGTTATAAAAGGAAAATATAAAATACCAATACTTTGTACGATAGAGTTCTCTCAGGGGCGGAGTTTATTTAAAGATCAATGTAACAGAATGAGTGTGTGTGTGCTAATATAGAGGTTATACACTGGTTCATTTTCAATGTTTTAGTTATTTAACAAGATCACTTATAATAGTAGCCAAGATAAAACTCAATAGAGATAAGAAATAATTTCAACCAGTTGTACTATCGTTGAAAGATTGTACTAACGTAAAAGAAAGGCGAATTCTTGATAAATAAAAATAAGTATGTGTTTTAGACAGTATCAAATGTGTTAACGTAATTATTGCACATATCAAATCCAAATAATCCTGTCTGCAGCTGTTTTCGTCTGAAAGACTCTGGAATAAAACCCTAAGGTAAGAGTTAATTATAATTTTGTAATTATTTGAGTAGTTTCAAAATTAATATCTTATCCTATTCAAGTAAGTAATTACCAATGAAACTTAGTAGAATTTTAGGTTAAGATTCGTCTATTAGAAAGGTTGGTTAATTATTTATTATATTTTGCTTTCAATAATTATTAACTGATTAAAGTTTAAATAGTGATTTTATCAATGCATTTAGTTCTAAATCGGAATAGTGATCAGTGAAGTGAAATAGTTATTTATTAATTTTGACCAAAAAATTTTGAATTCGATAATGGGATTATGTTTATACTCATCGATTTTCCGCTGAAGATCCTGCGATGTCGTCTTCTCCTTCCGGATAACTCCTGAGATGTCGTCTTCTTCTATTCTTCAGAAGTTTATTTCTCTTGTCCCGACGGTTTTCCTCGCAGACTCCGGCCTCGCACTCCTTCTGTGATCGTCCGTCTTCTTCTATTGATCTATGTCCCGATGATCTTCCTTCGGGATCCGTCGTCGTCTCTTCTTCGCTGCGTCTTCCCGGCTTCCTCGGATAATTATGGTTCGTTGATAATTTTTATTACACAAAATTTTATTCAGGATTCCCTGGGCTGTTGTTATTATCTTCTTTTGGTTTAATTTAAGTTAAAATTCACTTTAGTAATAAAATTTTAGTGTGAGAGCTACTCGATCCACTCTCGGCATCGGTCAATAATACAATAACGAAAATCTAACGCTTTTTTGGCAATAAATTTCTGGTTGCTATAGTTACCTAATAAATTATGCTAATTCTCATTGGTCATTAACTTAAGTCATTGTTATGTTTTAACGTCTTTTTTAGTCTAATTTTACCAAAATATCTTCAAATGAAGATTTCTATCTTATACTAATAGCTAGGGTTATTACATGAGTACCATTCTTCATAATTTTTCATGATGATCATTTTGATACCCCTCATGGTTACCTTTGAATAGCTAATTACATTTTTATTATTTTTCATATTTATATTTTACATATATTTTATTCAAAATTGGTTGTTATTCATATATTTTGGTATTAGGAATACTCACTTAATTTGTTTAACCATTTGGTATACTCTGCTTCAATATTGGACTATTATTTGTTCTCAAATCTACTAAATTTTTATTTTACAGTTAGGCCTAGACCCTAGATTTTATTCTACTCCCATCTAACATTTCTTAATAACATATTACCTTTATATTTGGTAATTCTAATACAATTTTATAAACAAAACAAGCAATAAACATCAGTGTTCCTAACTCCACCTCTTATTATAAAAATATTCCTTGCCAGGTTCAAGCCTGAAATTAAACTTCTAACTAGTTTTCTGTTTTTTACTATTATCTTGCTTATCTTATAATTTACTACATTCTATGGTTTTTTGAACAATAACAAAACTCTTATAATACTACTGTTAAACTGTACCTTACACGATATGTCTTACTTACTAATCCCTTCACTTAAATACAGTGTCTGTCCTTCTTATTTTACTATTCATTCTAATAACTTGATTTTTACCTTATTTTATAATTCCTACTTCCTATTACCTAAATTCATAATAGCACAATCAGTTTAATCTTACTTGCTAACATAAAGTTTATCAAAGATTGTTTAGCGATTTTATTATAGTCTGCTTATAAAATACTTTATTCTGCACACCCACTGCACTTTTCCTTTCATAGAAGGTTTCTTTAATTATTATCACTATCACTTTTTTCATTACATGCTATACCTAGCATTTCACCACTTATTTATTTTTATACACATTTTTAATTCACTCACTTATTTATTCACACGGTTTGTCTGATTATTTTGATATCACTGTGTGATTATGGGTCATCAATAACTAGTTTACTTTCAAATCACTCTGATCACTTTTGGTTATTACTTAATTATTGCTTTTGTTTGGCTCAAAGCATCTTTTATTGGCTTTGACTATTATTATCACTATTAATTGGGTATGGTTAGTTTCTAACTCCCTACCTTATATTATAAGTACATTCCTTTATCAATAAAATATACATGACATTATTATTTTCCATTAACCTTATTACCCTAGGTAAATCTCACCTACACTACAATTACATCAGTTCATTTGTTAAGCTACAGAATAATGGTCATTATTTGGGATTATTTGATTACACTTAGGTCTCAACTGCTTCTTCATTGTTTCGTGGTTCCTTTGGTATTTATCCGATCTATTGTGTCAGGTCATTGTCAGGTTAACAGTCATTTTTCATTTGGGTTACTGGGTTATTGATCGCTGAGTTTATAAGTTTTTGCCTCTTATTCTTATCTTCAGCTTTTTATTTTTATAGTTAAATATCACTGGATCTTCACTACCTTATGTCATGTTACAGACCTTATGCCCGAAACGTGTCATAACTAGACGAAACTTAATGTCACTCGAGTGGATCATGTAAAGGTATTAATATAATTATTTAATAAGTGACACGGTACGCTAAAAAAGTATAATTATCATCAACCACTATCTCATTACTACTTTCTCTCTCCACTAAAACTTCATCACCACTATTTTACTTCCATGTTCCGTAAGGAAATGGTGTGTGACGGTACATAAGCCCATCTAATAATTTAGCGGCACAAGGAAAATAATTTTATTGTGTTTTCATGGGTTTAAAAAAGGGTTAGGTTAACTTTTCCCAATATTGTACATACAACGCAATTCGCCAGAGTAGCTTGACACCAACGTCATGGGCGTACGTGCACAATAACACATATTTGAATGCTGCACTGTTCGACAATGCTGAAACGTCATAATACATACGACAGACGTAACCACGGTGACAAGAAACAATGCTGTCAGCTGCGTCAACAAAGGATTAATGACGATTAATCCCCTCCACATGTCGATTTTACAACAAAATGTCGGCCCAGTCTTCAACATGCAGTCACAGCGTTAACACGCTGTAAAATTCGCTGGAAAATTATCGCCAGCAGAAGTGATTTAAAACAGCAAAATGTAATTACATATGTAATCAGTAATCAGTGAACAGTAAAATATTTAATGTGAGTAAATTCAGTGTGATCAAAGAAACAGGTATGGCACAGTAAAGAGTTCGGCGAACACCAGCCGGCAAAGGTGGAACGTCTGGAGAGAATCGGCTACATCTCAAAATTCAGGGAAGGCCGAAATTTATACCAAACTTTTAATAAAACTTGATCTCAAAATTCAATACAAAATGTACCGATGTATGGGGCAAAAGAGTGAAAATGTGAGAGTGAATGAATGCCGGCATCAGAAGGCAAAGCCATGAGGCATTGGTTTGTGTTTTCAGATATTTAAAACGTAATATATACAATCCATGAATAATGCAGTTTAATAAAGATATTTTGTTTGTAAGGTAAATACAAGAGAAAAAGTTATTATTAGTAAATGAGATTGATAAATAATTAAACGGCGGAAACATAACGCCGCCATTTTGTTCTTATGTGGGGTGGAGACAACTCCATTTTGTTTCATGAATGTTAATAATGGAAATTCTGAATTAAACCACAAGTTTAGTCTAACCAAATGTTTGTGTACATTATTATTTCGAAAGCCCAAACTGTTTCTGTCCTCGCTTAGCAGAGAACCCTGGATCCGAATAAGCAAAAGTTATGTTGGCAACATGTGCCGTGCTTAAAGTAAACAGTGTGAGACTTATAAAAGGTAAGTCACTATTGAGGTATAAATGTAATTATATATATATATATATATATATATATATATATTGTAACAATAATTAACGGGACGAGTTATTATGCCGCACGTTGTATGCGTCAATTTGTAACAATTATTTTGTATTTAGTATAATGAATTCGTTTACTGTCGTTGTTCACTATTCCCGCCGTTCGCTCCCTCGGCGTCCAAAACCAGTGACGTAATGCGGAGCTGCCAACTGCCGCTCCGTCCGCTTTGCTGTGCTGTAGTATTTTTTTAATTTTAACCGTAATAATAATGCAAAATAAAACCAAACAGATGTACTCTTTCAATCAATCTTTATTCAATTGATGGATTGATCAATTACGTTTCTCTTTTTTCTTTATTTTAAATACAAATTGTGACAAATTATGTCGTCTTCATTCATAAGTTGGTAGGTTGGAATCAAACCAAAATAATGATTCTTGTTGTTTTTATTCTATTAAATAAAATAATCTCAGGGCATATTCGGTCCGTGTATTATGGTTAAACAATTAATACAACTCTTAAAATCAAAATACAAACTTTACAATAGAAGGATATAAAAAGTTTTGATGTTTATAGTGCAAACTAGTAGTCGTGTGCATGTTATCCACAGTTTTAGGTTATGAACAGTTTTAGATATTCATTAGTTGTCGTTCAGGTTTTATGGTATTCAAAAGGTGTAATAATTAATTTGTGTTATCTTCAAGTGTTCTTTAGTGTTGGTGTATTATACTGTATGTGGTTTTTTTATTGTTTAATTTTCTAAGTGGTTCGTGTGCTCGTATGTGGGTGTTGTTGTTGAATAAGGTTATAAAATTATTCAGATTCACCCAGATCCTCTTCTTTTACTCGTTCAGGACGAAGGTGATGTCCAAATCTTCCTCAGTTCCTCTTCCAGGATTTGTATTCTTTCGAATTGGTGTCTGGTTGTTCTTGGGTTCCTATAATGTTCTTCAATAACCGTCCTGATTCGTTTTACTATGTTTGGTTTAGGTTTACTTTGTTTAAACTATAATTAGTTAAGACGTTTTAAAAACGCGTCTGTCTTCAATGATCGTTGTTAAAGAAGTCCTATTTTATTTATCTGCATTTTCGGTTGCTAAGGTAAAACTTGAAATCTGGTTGGTTGATTCAGATATACATTGTCATACAAATTCATTGTTTTATTGCATGAACTTGGCCAAAACTTTTAAATTAGTATAACTCTGTTATACTAATTGGGAATGTAAAACTAATAGCATCATTATTTTGGTTTTAACATTTGTGACACGTAGACACCAAACATGCCTATTTTTGCTTAAGAAATTCTGATGTTACATTTTTGCTATTTGAATTTTCTTAAATAATTTAAAACTGATTATTTCAATTCCATATTTGCTGTGTATACTATTAATTATAAACCTATCCATGTTACAACATTTGTTTTATAAAATTCTAAATGTATTTCCTAAAATTTACAAAATTCCAGAGTTTTTATAGGCCTAGGTCTTGACATGTTAAATTTCTATTTTCTGTTATTGTAACACCTATTAACTATGCAACTACCATCAAAACTACTCCCTATAACTCTATTAGTATTATTATTTAAAATTACAACAATAATTATTACTGGAACATTATAAAAAAACATAATTCACATTTTGTGATCAAACAATCTGTATATGCCTGGTTACATAAATCCTGCATAAGACATATCATCCACTCATTACTTAACAAAACTATAAATAACATAAACACAACTTTATTCTTACTTTTGAACATTTAAATAAAAAGTTTAATCATTTAATAATGATTTTCTATTTATCTTAGGCAGTTCAGCCATTGCTGTACTAGGTACTTTTACTGTTTTTTCATCTTATATACATTTGATAATTCTTATTTGATTGTACAGTATTTATCTTATAACATTAGGTATTAGGTCCACCATTATTCACACTATTAATTGTATGTTTCCATGTATCTATAATGATTGTGTTCTTGTATTATTCAATTATATTGGTTAGTTAACATTTTGGTATTATATTATTTTACATTCTAATGTATTTGGGCCTATTATCCCTCAATTTGTATTTTGAATATTATTATATTATATGAAACTTTCAACAAAACAATTTGTTTACTGATGGTAATGGTCCATAATACTGTCTGGCTTTGTATTATTATTATAATTATTTGGATTTTATCTCATCATCGGGGTATTGTATATCACTTTACCTAAACATTAATTTGGGTACGGTCAGTTATAGTCTAAGTCAGTTTAAATTTGTCATCTGTTCATCTTCACTATCATTTTTAAAAGATATGTTTCTTTGTTTCTTCTTGTTAAGTTTCTTATCCATGATCTTCATTAAATCTGGTACGATATCAAGCTATGCCAAAATGTAATGTTAAAATATATATATATATATATATATATATATATATCTCTGAAGATGAGAGAACAGGAACTCTCGAAACATGTTCCTAATAGGGAAAAAAGTATATCTTGAGGTAAATTTAGTTATAAATATTAAAGTATTATATACATCAAGAAACGGACTGTAGCAGAAAGTGATTGAAATATATATATATATATATATATATATATATATTACAACGCTCCCTTTCGTCTAACACAATTATCTAATATTTGTGATGTTAGATAAAAAGTTACTTATCCATGATTTTACTTTACCTGGGCGCCAGAACAAATCCCAGATACAAATGACACGGTTTCAGCTTAGTTCAGCGCATGGAGACACTCTTTCTCAGGATTCGTTCAGTGATTGTGGTTTTCAAGGGGAATCGTTACAAATAACACTTTAAGCTTTCCTTGATTATTATATTTAATGTTTAATCAATGATTTTTAAACTTTAAATTGTTAATGGTAGGACTTAATTCTACCCTATCCTTATAATTATTGAGTGAGTGTGGAAAGTAATGATTAAGACGCTCAAACGACCTATAGCTCTTATCTGGTTTGATTAAGAGATTTCTATCTCCCAAACCAGTGCTAAAGAACAGGTCTACAATAATTTGCGTGTCCAATACTACACACCACTTTCCATTCAACACTCTTATACTAAATTAAAGCTAATCTTATAGTAAAATACAATGTGTGCTTTTCTTAGTGTCTTTTTAAAATTGTTTATTGTTTTATTATTTGTTTAGCACTTATATCATTGATCAATGAATCTATTTCTTACTGTTTTGATGCGTTGACCGAAGATAGGAATCTGTAGAGGTCCTCCTTTCGATGGTGTTGCACAGAAGAATGGATTGATCAATGCTGTTGAAGATGCCCTGGCAATTACAGATGCTGTAGCCTTCTGTAGCACAGGTCCTTCACGGCTGATGGATTAATTAATTAACTAATTAATTAATTAATTAACGGTTGTTTTACGCAGCTAGTGTTATTGAATGTTGTTAATTCATCTACACTGCGGACTACTTCTCGATTTAGAACTTAATTTGCACTTTTGTTTAATTTAATAATTTCTGTATGTGAATTATACACATCTAGCGTGTTTCAGTACCGAACGAAGAGTGATGTTACCCCTCGCTTTTAGCTGGCGTCTGTTTTAAATACGGGCTGCTGATTGGTTGTACAAATAAATCATGCGTTTTTCCAGTTTTGACAATCTCGAACAAGTCGGTCATACACGCGGTGACAGGTTCCAAACGACAGAGAAATTCTTGTCAAAATCGTACTTCCTGTATTTGCAAATCGATTGATTACAGGTATTTGCAAATGTGTTTCCGAAGATCTGACCACAGAATATTGTTGCTTAGGTCTTTATCTGTGTGTGTGTGTGTGTGTGTGTGAAAACACCTTATTCCTACGTAGCATAATTCACTCGTTATTCCTGTTGGCGTGCGTCATCCGTATAACTTCTTTATTTGTTAATTATATTAACTGAGCTTGCGGCTTCTTATAAAGCTTTTCTTGCTGAACACAATGCTGTTTTCAGAATTGTCGTATATTTACAACTTTTGAAGTTATTGCAGGTTGAACTGATAATTCGCTTTGAGTAAAATTACCTGTTTGAACTGGATTCTAATGTCGCGGTGACGTGGTTAGAGTGAGATGGCTGCGATTATACGCTCTCTCTCTCTTCCTTACTGCGTTACACTCGTACCCTCTATAGCTTTCATATAACGCTCTGATAGGACGCTATTATGAATCGTTATATATACCCCCGCTCGGTATAAAAAAAAATTGATTATGTAAATCATTAATTTTTTTCTAATGTACAGTTTTACACTGAATAAAATTTTGCACATTTACTTTAGCACTTTTCCCACACAAAACTACCACTTATACAATGTTACTTACATCTATCTTATAACTAAAGATTACAATGTTCCTTAACCTAACATGGTATATTGGAAATTTATATGATCATTTTTAATCATCATTTTGGATTAATTTAATGTCAAAAATTTAAATAACAACACTACATTTATTTAAATACTATTTTTAATATTATTATTAATATTGATTCAAAACAATTATTTATTTTACTTGACCAGGTTTGATTTATATACCTTACTGCTCAAATTATTATTTCTTTATGAGTCCATATTTTGTTTATTCTTCCTCCTATGGGAACATAGCTTATATAGCTTACCGTCGTATATAGAAACTCCTGGTTTGGTGTTGGTGACAACTACTAAAGGGTTTATATAGGGACTACTTGCTCTCTCTATAACTCCATTCGCTAACATTTGTTGGATCTCTTTCTCCACTTCATCTCTATAATGTAGAGGGATTGGATAAGTCCTTTGTATAAATGATGCATTTTCAGTTAGTGTCAACTGATGTTCATAGAACCTAGCTCTTCCAGGCTCTGTTCTGAACACATCACTATACTCACCAACGAGTTGCTGAATTTTGTTCTGTTGTTCAACTCAGTCCCAATATTGATTTCTGGAGTATTATCAATACAGTGCTGGTCACTCCTAACGTTAACTACAGGTTTCTCTACATACCCTTTAACGACATTTACCAATTTCCAATGCTTAAACTCTTTAATACCTACATTTATTTTATTAGCATTTATTTCCATCGCAATGGTATTTCATTAAAAATTTATTTTTGCTTTCCATTCAAGCAACGTATCTACCCCAATAATACAATCATGAATGAGTTTAGGGACTATTAGAGCTACTATTTGGGTTTGGTTACCATTTATACTGACAGGTAAATATATTTGTTCAGTTATCTTTTGCATTTTGGCTCCAGTGGCTCCCTGTACATTACAATGTTTTACGGGTAGTCTGGGACAATTTCGCAACTGATAATTATCTACAAATTTTGAGCTAACACAGGTAACTTCACTGCCAGTGTCAATAAGCGTTCTTACCAGTAGATTACTGATCTTACAAATTATTTCCGGGCATTCAGGATAATGGTTTCTACCTACTTCTTGCTCCTCTTTTAACAAGAACTCCCTATCGCACACTTGTTTTATATTATTAGCTACGTTCTTCTTACCTGTTTTCTTTAATTGTTTCACTGCAGGTAATGGTAGGTTTAGTTTTGTTTCTTTTCTACCTGCAGTGGCTTCCCATTTCCCGTATTCATTTTACTAGTCGACGGTTGCTGCTCGGTAGAGGTTATAGTTGTTTATCACACTTTATACCCTTTATTAGGTTTATTTTCTACACTTCGACTCCTACCTTTATCCTCCACTTCCTGTCGATTTTGTGGTTTATTACCCGGATATGGGGTAAACCTTTTTTCTTTCATACGTTCATTATCTCTCCTCTTATTTGAGTAGAACGTTGGTTCTTGCTGATCGCCTCTAGAGTAGTTACTCAGCTGATTACTTACCCGCTGTAGGTCCCTCTCTAAATCTAGACACTCATCTATGACCATAATGAACTTTTCTAAAATATCCACTCCTCTAGTTGTGGTTGCTACTCTAGTGTGTTCTGAGAAATGACGCGCTAGCTTATATACTAGGTCTCTCTCTTCTATTGGTGGTGTTAGATGTTTAACTTGCGCCATTACATTAAGCACATAATTGGTAGTCATATTCATTTACGGATGATACTTACCAAATTCTAAACGATCACGTACCCTTCTTTGTATTTGAACATTCCAGTACTGTGCTAGAAATTTTTCTCTGAAGTCTGAGTAGGTTTGGACTCTGTCCGAGATGACTTTCCACCACGTACCTGCCCAATTCTTGAGAAATCGGCCTAACATGTCCTTCTTGTCCTCGTCGTCCATCAGTGGATTTACACGAGTTACATACGCTTCAAACAGCTTTAGGAATTCCACAGGATTCTCATCTGGGTTACCTGAAAATGCAAGGTTTTCCGGTTCTTCCTTATAGCCGCCACACCTCACTACTTTGGTTTGCTGTGACTTCATTGCTTTAGTCAGATCTTCCCGCATTACCTTCAACTGCTGTTCCATCTTTTGATGTATTTCGTCACTGTTAGCCTTACTCTCTACCTGTTTCTTAACTTCATTAATATTTACACCCAGTTGGGTACACTCTTCCCTAGTATTTTGGATTTCTTCTTTATTTAGAAGTGTTTGTGTTTTTACCTTTCATGTAATTCATTTCTAAATTTATTTAGCTTTTCGTCTTGACGGCGAAAATTAGTGTTTACTTGTTTTCTAAACTCATCTAGCGTAGTTTTAACCTCTTCGGTATGCTTATCAAACCTACTATTACTCTCGTCTATTTTATTATTAGTATTATCTAATTTACTAGCTAGATTAGATATTTCTTCATTATTTTAAATGTAGCCTCTTTACTACTTTGTTCTATTTGGCTAGACAAATTTTCAGTTATTTGTTTCATTTCACTGGACAAATATTTATTAGTTTGTTCTATTTTATTATTAACATCTGTTAACAATTTTTGATTACTTTCTTCTAAACTTTTATTATTTTCATCAATTTTGTTATTGATGTCTTTTATTTCACTTTTTATACTTTCAATTTTATTATTAGTTTCTTTTATTTCATTAGACAATTGGCCCTTTGTACTATCTATTTTACTACGTTTTCCAGTTTCGACAATCTCGAACAAGTCGGTCATACACGCGGTGACAGGTTCCAAACGGCAGAGAAATTCTTGTCAAAATCGTACTTCCTGTATTTGCAAATCGATTGATTACAGGTATTTGCAAATGTGTTTCCGAAGATCTGACCACAGAATATTGTTGCTTAGGTCTTTATCTGTGTGTGTGTGAAAACACCTTATTCCTACGTAGCATAATTCTCTCGTTATTCCTGTTGGCGTGCATCATCCGTATAACTTCTTTATTTGTTAATTATATTAACTGAGCTTGCGGCTACTTATAAAGCTTTTCTTGCTGAATACAATGCTGTTTTCAGAATTGTCGTATATTTACAACTTTTGAAGTTATTGCAGGTTAAACTGATAATTCGCTTTGAGTAAAATTACCTGTTTGAACTGGATTCTAATGTCGCGGTGATGTGGTTAGAGTGAGATGGCTGTGATTATACGCTCTCTCTCTTCCTTACTGCGTTACACTCGTACCGTCTATAGCTTTCATATAACGCTGTGATAGGACGCTATTATGAATCGTTATAATATATATATTTAGTCACTTTCTGCTACAGTCCGTTTCTTGATGTATATAATACATTTAATATTTATAATTAAATTTACCTCAAGATGTTATTTTTTTCCTTTTTTGGAACATGTTTCGGGTACTATCTTGTACCCATCCTCAGCCTTTCGGTTCCTTTGTCTGGTGAAGTACATATGTGTTGTTGGTTGACTATTATTATTGTGGCTTCCTGTTGGCTTCTGGTATTTCAAATTGGTTTTATTGTGTGTGATTGTGGTGTATGTGTTAGTTTTGTGTATTTCCAATGTTGAAAATACACAAAAAACTAACACATACACCACAATCACACACAATAAAACCAATTTGAAATACCAGAAGCCAACAAGAAGCCACAATAATAATAGTCAACCAACAACACATATGTACTTCACCAGACAAAAAACCCGAAGGCTGAGGATGGGTATAAGATAGTACCCGAAACATGTTCCAAAAAAGGAAAAAAATAACATCTTGAGGTAAATTTAATTATAAATATTAAATGTAATATATATATATATATATATATTGTTACGACGGTCTACTCGATCGTCGTAGGTACAGTGGAAACAAAATAAGTACAAGACAACAATTAAGTCACTAATCACACCTTTAATTGTTACAGTAAAACAGTTCATAATTAACAACACAGTGTCTACAACAAATCAAATGAAAATTGTTCACACACAATAAAATGTCCACTAATATTAAAACTCAATTGTATTACAATTATACTGTCCGAATATAAAACGCAACACTTCACTACTAACTACTTGAACGTACACAGTAATAACTCGAACCGCTCTGTAAATATATCGCACTAATACTCACGAACCGCACTATCCAATATCTCGCATGGAACTCAAAACTAAGGCCGCTACCCGATGTATTTATAGTCACGCTCACACACCAGAAGCTTCCAAACTGCGTCTTATCTCTCATGAACTACGTAATTACTACGGCCTTGACAGAGTCCGAGCGCCCGAGCGAAGCCCGGCACAGTCGAGAAGATTCTCGCAAAATGCGTCTAGTAGCACGTACACTACACGTTTACATCGAGATCCTTCTGGCATATTTGATAAACGCGTAGATTGTTCTGTGCTGTCGTAGCAATATATATATGAATACAAGAGTATGTTAACAGGTGATGGCAAAAAAAATTGTGTTCGAGATTATTGCAGATTCAGATTGTACTACACTCAAAACATGAAAAAAATTATTTTTTCAAAAAGTGTCTGTGCGTGTCTGTAGATTTTTTTCTATGGCAAATGATAACAGCCGCAAATTCACACAGAATCAACTACTCTTTTGCACACAGCCCAGAATTGTAGAGTTCTCAAGACCTATTGTGTTTGGTGAAGATCGGTTAAAGGAAAGGGGTAGTTTACCTGCAACGGTTTTTTATCAAGGGTAATTTTTTATATGGTAAACGATAATAGCCGCAAATTCAAACAGAATCAACTAATGTTTTGCATACAGCCCTGAATTGTAGAGTTCTCAAGACCTGTTGGTTTTGGTGAAGATCGGTTAAGGGAATAGGGTAGTTGACCTGCAACATTTTGTTTTAACAAGGGTAATTTCTTTATGACGAACGATAACTGCCGTACATTAAAAAAGAATCAACTACTCTTCTGCCTACCTTTTTGAATTATACAGAACTCAAGGTCTGTTGATTTTGTTGAAGATCGGTTAAGGGAAAGGGATAGTTTACCTGCAACGTTTTATGTTTTAACAAGGGTATTTTCTATGGCAAATGATAACAGCCGCAAATTCAAACAGAATCAAATGATTATTTGCATACAGCCCTAAATTGTAGAGTTCTCAAGACTTATTGTTTTTGGTGAAGATCGGTTAAGGGAAAGGGGTAGTTTACCTGAAACGTTTTATGTTTTAACAAGGGTATTTTCTATGGCAAATGATAACAGCCGCAAATTCAAACAGAATCAAATGATTATTTGCATACAGCTCTAAATTGTAGAGTTCTCAAGACCTATTGTTTTTGGTGAAGATCGGTTAAGGGAAAGGAGTAGTATACCTGCAACATTTTGTTTTAACAAGGGTGTTCGATATTTCGGATCGAACCGGTCATTCTTTTCATTTTCCGAGGTTGACACTATGGCTTTGTAGAGCTCATACCTGCACGTGAACTTTTAGCTCTGTCGTACGCCAGCCATCTCAGTGTCAACGTCCACGAGTCGGGCCCTTCTCGGCAGGTAGAAATCCATGCATTTCACCCATCCTTTTCCCAACCAGTCTATCCTGCCTTGAGTGTCTGGATCACCCAGTCGTGAGATACGGTAAGTCATTTTTTTATATTATTTATGTCTGATTAGCAATTCTGCATGCTGCTGCTTTCGAGCTCACCAGAGGCTATTAAATTATCATGTAAGAAAGCCGTCTTACTTTCCATCTTTTTAAACTATTATCTCACATCTATTTACTACCAGAGGGTTCATGAGGTTGCTAGCTTTTCAATTAAATATTTTGCCGTCACGACTGGGAGCACGTGCTTCGTAATTTTGTGCATGATGGTGGGTTGAGTTTCAGTAATTGGGTTGTAAGTCAGTTTTGGCTGCGTGATTTTTATTTTAATTACCAACGTGCCGTGCCGTTTCGTTTTTTGTGCCTGCTCGTGGGTGTTTTTGCATGCGGTTAATTTTTTAAATTTCATGAATGTTTGTCATTTGCATGCTATCGCACGGAAGCACGTTGGTATAATACGTACGCATGTGAACTACGAGTTTGCGTTTATGGCTATTGCTTGTGATCAGCAGTGTCGTCGTGTGTGCATCGCCAGGTGGGCAAATTTTGCACCTTGTTTTTTGGGGTAGTCGTTTAATTACTGGGTCAAGTCTGGTAAAGTTTGTTTCCGTCCTGTTACGGTTTGCGTCCCACGTGAAATTGTGCGCTACGTGTTTGTGACTGTCAGGCGTAAAGGGAATGGTTTTAGGTTATCCGGATTTCGGAGTAGCCTGCCTTTGTATTTAATTTAATTTTTTGGCATGACTATTACCTTTAGGTGCGATTTATATTTTGCATATGCGATATCCTGTCCATACACGACGCGTTGACCATCAATTTTGGCATTTAAGGTGTCCCAGTTATTTGTGTTTGGTTCGGTAACTGGTGAATTGTTGTACATTGTACTTTCCTGTGTTGTGTGTATTTATTCTATTTGGTATTATACATGTTTGTTTTTGGGTGCACTTTTGTGTACCATTATTTTGCACCGTATGTGCTGTAATCTTGTGTAACTTGTGTTTTTGTTGTCGTGCTTTTGCGCTGTGTAAATCAATTTGTTGCGTGTTTAATTTATTGTGTTTGGCATTATTTGCCTGTTGGATTGTGCAAGTTGTATTTTGCCGTGCACTAATTTACTTTTGTATTTATCTTGCTCGGTATTGTTTATGCAAAGTAGTTGTGTGAGACGCCTAGTTATCTCGAGCACTGTTAGGCTAAGTCGGTGCGTGATTTGTTCAGTTTCTAATTCTCTTATTAAGGGTGGTTGTCGGTTGCGCGATATTTTTTAATTCAATATGCCGGCTAAATTGTCGTTGGCAGCTTTTGACCGGACCACTTCGGTGGGAATACTTGCGTTGCAGCATTTGATAAATAAGTTGGAAGGGTTGCCGCAATTGAGAGCCGTGGATCAACATGAAGCCGGTATTTTGGCCTCCAGGTTGTCCGAAGAATATCAGGACCTTCTAGGTAAGGTCGATCCTTACCTATCGGCCGAGTCATTGCCCCAGGGATTGGACGAGGACCACATTTTTGCGGTGGTAGCTCAAATTAAGGATATTTATGTCCGGGGTAGCATTTTAGCGTCCAAACTAACAAAACCAGAGATACCGGTTGGTTCCGGTCGATTTTCATCGGCAAGTGGCGGGCACTCAGGTGTGCTTGTTCATGAGTTGCCGAAGCTTTCGTTACCTTGTTCTGATGGCCAGGCCAAATGTTGGTCCGAGTTTTGGTCAAAGTTCACCACATTGGTGGACGAACGTCCTGCCCTCACCCCAAAACAAAAGTTGTTATATTTATTGACTCATCTTAAGGGTGAGGCGTATGAGAAGGTTGCCGCGCTTCCCATAGTTGATGATAGTTATTCACTTGCACTGTCAACTCTTAAAAGTCGTTATCACAATCCTCGTTTGGCCGCTCGGGTTTATTGTACCAATCTGCTTCAGTTACCAGCCGCTTCTATGCGATCAGCTGCGTCTATTAGAAAGTTGGTGGACAGCTTCAATGCTAACTTTTCAGCGTTGTCAGCTCTAAACATTGCTGATATATATCAAGCAATATATGCGTCTTTTGTATTGTCTAGGCTGGATCTATCATTGCGTGAACGCTTTGAGGTGTCTGTTACGGACAAAGAGAATCTCCCTGCCCTAACAGAAATTATGACATTTTTAACCGCTATGGCGGAACAGAAAGAACAGGCATCGTTGGAATCGGCTTTACCTGCTCTTCCCAGCACTAGCCACCAGAAAACCCAGAAGGTTTCTTTTTCTAAGGCTACTCCTCTTGCTGTGTCTACGTTATCTGCGGAGGTTACGCAACGGGATGCATCTGGTTCACATTGCCTTCATTGTGATTCCCGGACCCATTTGCTTCTCAAGTGTCCGGCGTGGCTGAGTAAGGACCCTAGGGCTCGATTTCAGAGTCTTAAAAATAAAAAATGTTGTCTTTCGTGCCTCCAACATAAACATTCGGGCTGGTGCAAAAATAGGTGCAAAACGTGTGGCTCTAAGTACCACCACACTTTACTTCATTTCAAAAGTGCCCGTCCGTCTCCGTCTCGTTCACAGATTTCTGACACCGCTGAACTTAAGGCAGCGGAGTCATCGCTTGTTGATCTGTCTAGCACTACTCTGACCGTGTCTCTGCCCCATCTTGCAGGGGTTCTGTTAGCCACCTGTCTAGCAGTCTTGTCGTCTCCCAATGGTGGTTATATTGTAGTTAGGGCCATCCTGGATAGCGCATCCCATGCTTCTTTCATAACTGAAGCATGTGCCTCTCGCTTAAAGTGTGCTTGTTTTGACGCTTCAGTAAGTGTCAATGGGGTAGGTGATATTGCCACCAAAGCAAAAAAGGTGTGCCATCTGTCCTTGGAAACTTTAAAACGCGAGGTTGTGGCATCTAACCATGCCTTTATAATTCTTTCTAAGATCTCGTCGGACTCACCTAGGTTCCAGGTGTTGCCTGAAGTTAAGCAGGCTACAAAAGATCTTTTGTTAGCTGACCCTACCTTCGATGTAGCAGCCCCAATTGATGCGTTGTTTGGAGCCGATATTGTAGTGGCTATTCTTATGGGAGAGACTATTCCTTTGGGTGCAGGTTTGCCTGTTGCAGTTAGGACACGTTTTGGGTTTGTGATTATGGGTAGAGCCCCAATTGCACTTAATTGTGCATTGACTTGTGCTAGCGGTCTCACTGGCCTTCCTTTGGATCTGGTATCTGCACATCAGCTTCACTGTCATTTCCACCACTTTTATCCTTCCGTCACAACGTTATCTACGGAGACAACCAACCTAATTGAGCAAGTTCATCATTTTTAGGAGGTCGAAGAGCCTCCAGCTGTACCCCACCAATTATCTGAAGAGGATCACTTTGCTGAAAGGTTTTACATGGAGTCAACAAGTCGGTTGCCATCGGGTCGTTACCAGGTGCGCTTGCCGTTCTTCAAAAACTCTTCTCACATTTTGGGAAATTCCCTTAAGGGAGCCATGTCTCGGTTTTTTGCGTTAGAGAGGAAATTTGCGGCGAACAGTCAGTTTAAGAGCCAGTATGTACAATTTATAACGGATTATGTCGCTCAGGGGCATATGTCATTGGTGTCTGACCCCAATTTTCCAAAATATTTCATTCCTCATCATGGTATCTTTAAAGTTAGAGGTGATACTTCTAAAATAAGGGTGGTGTTTGACGCCAGTATGAAGACGTCCTCTGGGATTTCCTTAAATGATGTGTTATGTGTCGGCCCTAAGTTGCAGACCTTACTGTCCGACGTTTTGACTTTGTTTCGGCGGTTTAGCCATGTTTTTACGTGCGACATCGAACAGATGTACCGCCAAATTGCTATGCATCCTGATGACTCGGCGTACCTGTGTATTTTATGGCGTGAGGAGGTTACCGCCCCACTAAGGGTTTTCGCTTTGCGTACCGTTACTTACGGGCTGGCTTGCGCCCCTTTTCAGGCGTTGCGAACCTTGCAGCGGCTGGCTCAGGATGAGGCAGTTAATTTTCCTGCGGGAGCGGCGGTACTTAGCCGTAATATTTTTGTGGATGATATTGCTGCTGGCGCTGATTCAAAATCAGAGATTTGCAAACTACAACGGGAATTAATTCTGTTGTTGTCTTCAGGAGGGTTCAATCTGAAAAGATGGTGCACTAATCAACCTGACTGCCTACCTGAATCAGCCGCTCCAAGTGATTCCGTCGTTGCTAGGGATAAGGATATTCTGGGTTTAAGTTGGGCCCATTTTACCGATTGCTTCTCCTTTCCTCCTTTGGCCTGTTGCAGCAATGCTCAGGTTCAATTTACCAAACGTGTCGTGTTATCTCAGATGGCACAATTATTTGACCCATGTGGTTGGCTTTCGCCAGTGATTTTCAGGGCCAAGGCTTTTTTCCAAAAACTCTGGGCTGAGGGCTTGGACTGGGATGCTCCTCTAAGTGATGACTTAAACGATTATTGGAGTCAATTCCTGTCCTCTTTGAATCATCTTCCGGTAATTACTATTTCCCGGCCATTCTTCCCTAAAGGTGGGCATATTGAAAGGGTAATATTGCATGGTTTCTGTGATGCTTCCCAGTTGGGTTACGCGGCCGTCCTCTATCTGTCCATTTATATTGACTCTGGTCCTCCGGTGGTTTCGTTGGTGTCGTCTAAAACTAAAGTGGCACCTCTTAAAACTTTATCAATCCCACGTTTGGAGTTGTTGGGAGCTTATCTTTTAGCCAAACTTGTTCGTCATTATGTTGGTTTATTCTCATCATGTATTCAATTGAGTCAAGTTTTCTTATGGACGGACTCGACGATTGTCTTGGATTGGCTGAATATGCCTACTTTTAAATTGAAGACATTTAGTGCAAATCGGGTGGCTGCCATTACAGAGTGGACCGATACTAAATCTTGGCATCATGTTCATGGTGTTTCTAACCCCGCTGATTTAGCCTCTAGAGGTACGTCACTCTCCAGCCTCCGGTCGTCGACATTGTGGTGGTCAGGGCCAGATTGGTTAAAGCTTGATGCTCTGCACTGGCCCCCCATTAATTATCGCCCGAATCACGACGTGCAAGATGTTGCCTTGGAGACAAAGGTCTCTTCGTTTCTCACTCAGGAGCCCCGGGTGGAATTGTTTGAGCACTTGTCGTCGTGGCCCTTAGAGGTGGGGGTGACCTAAATTATACCGGTTGCCCATATCTTCTTAATTGGGTTTATCTTGTTTTTTCGGGTGAGCAGAATTAGTTTCAATGATTGTTGTGGACTTACTGGACACTTTGCTGGGGTTTCCCAGGTGATTCCTTCCAGCTGTTGTCCGCAGTGAATTTTACATTGTGGAATGTTTCTGGCATGGCGTTGTGCCAGTTCATTGGGAGTTATGGATGCTCAACAAATCAACAACAACAAAAATAAGTAAAAAAAAAAAGGAAAAAGGGGGGAATAAAGGGAACAACAACAACAACAAAAATTAAAAAAAATTAAAAAATTAAAAAAAAATGTAAAAACGAGGGAACTAACTAAGTTGATTTGCTGAGTTTTACATTGTGTTTGGCTGGGCCATTGTTTATTGTATGTTATTGGGTTTTGTCTGCTCTACCCGAACCTTTCGGATTGCTCGCCTGGTCGATGCGCCCGCGGCGGAGTTATTCGGCATGGTTTTCTGATTCATTGCATGTTTTCTGTATGTTTGTATTTTCTTGTGTTTGCGTGTGACCCCCTCCTATGTTGGAGGGTAATTTTCAGAGAACGTTCCTGTTCACCAAAAGCCAGATTTTTGTACTGCATTTTTGGCGATGTCTTTTGGTGTAGTTGGTGGTTGACCCATTGCGGTCAACGGGGGCCGGTGTTCGATATTTCGGATCGAACCGGTCATTCTTTTCATTTTCCGAGGTTGGCACTATGGCTTTGTAGAGCTCATACCTGCACGTGAACTTTTAGCTCTGTCGTACGCCAGCCATCTCAGTGTCAACGTCCACGAGTCGGGCCCTTCTCGGCAGGTAGAAATCCATGCATTTCACCCATCCTTTTCCCAACCAGTCTATCCTGCCTTGAGTGTCTGGATCACCCAGTCGTGAGATACGGTAAGTCATTTTTTTATATTATTTATGTCTGATTAGCAATTCTGCATGCTGCTGCTTTCGAGCTCACCAGAGGCTATTAAATTATCATGTAAGAAAGCCGTCTTACTTTCCATCTTTTTAAACTATTATCTCACATCTATTTAATAACTAAGGGGGCCAGATTGGTTAAAGCTTGATGCTCTGCGCTGGCCCCCTATTAATTATCGCCTGAATCACGACGTGCAAGATGTTGCCTTGGAGACAAAGGTCTCTTCGTTTCTCATTCAGGAGCCCCGGGTGGAATTGTTTGAGCACTTGTCGTCGTGGCCCTTAGAGGTGGGGGTGACCTAAATTATACCGGTTGCCCATATCTTCTTAATTGGGTTTATCTTGTTTTTTCGGGTGAGCAGAATTAGTTTCAATGATTGTTGTGGACTTACTGGACACTTTGCTGGGATTTCCCAGGTGATTCCTTCCAGCTGTTGTCCGCAGTGAATTTTACATTGTGGAATGTTTCTGGCATGGCGTTGTGCCAGTTCATTGGGAGTTATGGATGCTCAACAAATCAACAACAAAAATAAGAAAAGAAAAAAAGGAAAAAAGGGGGGGAATAAAGGGAACAACAAAAAAATAAAAAGGAAAAAAAATGTAAAAACTAGGGAACTAACTAAGTTGATTTGCTGAGTTTTACATTGTGTTTGGCTGGGCCATTGTTTATTGTATGTTATTGGGTTTTGTCTGCTCTACCCGAACCTTTCGGATTGCTCGCCTGGTCGATGCGCCCGCGGCGGAGTTATTCGGCATGGTTTTCTGATTCATTGCATGTTTTCTGTATGTTTGTATTTTCTTGTGTTTGCGTGTGACCCCCTCCTAGGTTGGAGGGTAATTTTCAGAGAATGTTCCTGTTCACCAAAAGCCAAATTTTTGTACTGCATTTTTGGCCATGTCTTTTGGTGTAGTTGGTGGTTGACCCATTGCGGTCAACTAGGGCCGGTGTTCGATATTTCGGATCGAACCGGTCATTCTTTTCATTTTCCGAGGTTGGCACTATGGCTTTTGTAGAGCTCGTACATGCACGTGAACTTTTAGCACTGTCGTACGCCAGCCATCTCAGTGTCACCGTCCACGAGTCGGGCCCTTCTCGGCAGGTAGAAATCCATGCATTTCACCCATCCTTTTCTTTCCCAACCAGTCTATCCTGCCTTGAGTGTCAGGATCACCCAGTCGTGAGATATGTAAGTCATTTTTATATTATTTATGTCTGATTAGCAATTCTGCATGCTGCTGCTTTCGAGCTCACCAGAGGCTTATTAAATTATCATGTAAGAAAGCCGTCTTACTTTCAATTTTTTAAACTATTATCTCACAAAGGGTATTTTCTATGGCAAACGATAACAGCCACAAATTCAAACAGAATCAAATAATTTTTTGTATACAGCCCTGATTTGTAGAGTACTCAAGACCTATTGTTTTTGTGAAGATCGGTTATGGGAAAGGGGTAGTTTACCTGCAACGGTTTTTTATCAAGGGTAATTTTTTTCTATGGCAAACGATAACAGCCGCAAATTCAAACAGAATCAAATGATGTTTTGCATACAGCCCTGTATTGTAGAGTTCTCAATACCTATTGGTGTTGGTGAAGATCGGTTAAGGGAAAGGGGTAGTTTACCTGCAACATTTTATGTTTTAACAAGGGTAATTTTTTATATGACGAACGATAACTGCCGTAAATTCAAACAGAATCAACGTCTTTTTTGCATACCTTTTTGAACTAAAGAGAACTCAAGGTCTGGTGATTTTGTTTAAGATCGGTTAAGGGAAAGGGGTAGTTTATCAGCAACGTTTTATGTTTTAAAAAGGGTAATTTTTTTATGACGAACGATAACTGCCGAAAATTCAAAGAGAATCAAATTTTTTTTGCACACTTTCCTGAGTTGTAGAGAACTCAAGGTCTGTTGATTTTGGTGAAGATCGGTTAAGGGAAAGGGGTAGTTTACCTGCAACATTTTAAGTTGTAACAAGAGAAATGTTTCCATGACGAACGGTAACTGCCACACATTCAAACAGAATCAAATATTTTTTTGCATGCATCCCTGAATTGTAGAGGACTGAAGGTCTATTGATTTTGGAGAAGATCGGTTAAGAGAAAGGGGTAGTTTACCTGAAACATTTTATGATTTAACAAGAGTAAAGTACTTAATTTTTATAAATAAAGTATCCTGATAAGAAGCTCATAATAATCCACTGTAGAAATGTAGATGAAATATCTATAAATGAAGAGGTTAGGTGAATGGGGTGGGGGTAATTTTCTATTATTAAAAATTATAGTTGAAGGTGGAGGGGAGAATTTATTGTGTACTACGTTATCGGCAACAAAGAAGTAGTTTTTTGTTAAAATTGCTTCCCGGGCTGTTTAGCCGTAGTCCAATTTTTTCTGTAAAACCAGACTTTTCGGCAGTGCCATCGGCTGCCATCATCAGTGAAAATCGAGTGCGAAAACGTGAGGTGGTATACATTAGTGACCACAATACTGTGGTTAATGCTGAAGCAATAAGTAGAAAGACGTAGTTTCTATGGAATATTTCATTTCGAATATGATTTTAAATATAAATCTTAGAATATGGAAGTCATGTATGGTTCTCCATACTGATATTTTAATGATATCATCATAATTACCACTAGTTTTACACTTATCACTTACCTTATTATCTGTACCTTCATTATTTTTGTTCTCGTTACACTCACCTGTAACTATACCATTTTCTACCCCCTCCTTTCCCTTTCCACTTTCGTTTACTTCATCTTGTAATTGTTTTACAATAGCACTAAAATGTTCATCAACTTCTTCGAAATTTTATTAATATCGACATTTTGTTGTTTTATTTCGTTTCTAATCTCATTAATTTCATCATTCATTTTCGTGTTTACTTCATCAAAACGACTATCTATTTTATCAAACTTTTCATCAAAATTACTCTTTTGTTCATCAAACTTATTATTTTGTACATCAAACTTATTATTTTGTTCTTTCAATTCATTTAGTTACTATTTATATTTTCAGACATTGTTCTCATTAGGTTAAACATATCGTCCATCGACAACTCCCTTATGTTCATTGTCTTTGGAGTGGACTCTGCTTCTACATTACTCATTATTACCGATTCGGTAAAGCTTGATTGACTTTCTGTGTTAACGTCATTTAGGCTGACTTCCTCGTTATTATTTTCACCTGTACTCATTTTTATTATTTAATTCTTAACTCTTATTTATAACACACATAAACACACTATGTGATAACATAACCTGCGTCTATTAAGACGTAACTAAAAGTTTTCGTTCATTTACCCTAAACAACCCTTCCATTCTCCAAAACCGTCCCACGTTTGCATATTTATGCAAACGTCATCTGTTCGACCGCCAATGTAATATAATTTACTTTTTTCACTTTTCATTACTTACCACTTTTTTACCAAGGTTAACCCAGTGTTCGTGTGAGCGTTTATTTGGAGAACAGAAATTAGGTTGTATGAAATAAATGCTTTGAGTCTACTTGTTTTCAAATAAATTTGGGTTTATTTATCACATTCAAAATAATTGATGTCAAATTACATACATTGATCTCCTTTTCTCTTACACAAAATACTCTTCTCCCTCCTCTCCACATGTTCCTACTTAACGGTGATACAACATATTAAAAAGAAAAAACAAACATTGAAAATACACATTACAATCGGTATACCTTAACACTTTCAACACCATGCCCGTACGCGATGCGGGCAGCGTCAATTGCCGCAGCGTGCCACGCTCGTATACCATACGGGCACTCGGTTTGCATGTTGGTAAACGCGTTAGCACGTACGCTATCCGATCAAAGTCTACACTAGGCCACAAATGCATTCATTACATAGCCTGCTGTTATAATTTAGTTTGAAATTTTGCCAGTAGATGCCTCCCACAAACCAGTGAAGCAAACAGTGTTCAGCTGTTACTTGTGCTAGACGCGTGGTGTTTCGGAAATGTCAAATACACGTGATTTTGTGCTCGATTCATCAGTTTATGATGAAAATTCGAATGCGTCGGAAACTGAAGTTGATGATATGAATGCAGACATCACCTACGTACCTGACGAATCTTCCGATGATGATTCAGGTAAGATGTAACAGTACATAATGACCCAGTACCATAATTATGGGATTTAAGGGTATTCTTTTTCAATTTTTTATTGTTTAATCATTAAAATACAGAATGGTTAGGTCCATTGTCCCTATATACGAAGGAACAAAGCAGATTCGGCAAGAGTACCATACCAAGGTCACCGGTGGACGTGCGGGAGTCGGAAAAGGCCATGGCGGTGTTTGTGACGAATGACTGTAAATATGCATTGTGATTGGATCATAACACTGTTCCGTCATAACCAAAAACAATGACGCACTGACTACAATACGTGCAACGAGGCGTTGTCCAGTATGACAAAGCTTGATGACGTAAAATACACACACACAAGCGCAAATTTACATTTGCCTCTGTCTCAATTCAGCGTAGTTCTTCAAAGGATCAACAGCGATGTATCGCTGTCTGATCGGTTTTATAACAAAAGCTTATTACAACTAGACTCTAAATTACAAGTGTGATGGTGGAGCAATAAATGCTCGAATTTAGTAACAGTATAAACCATAACATGTAGAATCAGTGCTTATATTTAATTAATTAAAAAACTCAGCGGAACATGAGGCGAACACCGGCCATCAACATGGGAATCAACCAACAACAGCGAGGGAGCAACGCCGAACACCACTAAGAGAAGTCCAATTTTTACCATCTTTCTTTATTATTTTAATGAGCTCATTAATCAAGAATAACCAATTAAACGAATGTACTTGTAACAGGGTGAATGTGTGTGAGAGTGTGTGAGTGAACACATGGCCATAAATATCTATGCCGAGGGCATTGGTTTGTGTGCAATTTAAATACTAGTTAATAAATGATTAAAGCTGCAGCAATATAAAAATTACAATGATCTTGATTTAGAAACCAAAAAGGGAGTATTAAGAATGATTTTGGTAATTAAACTAGCCACCATTTTGTTTTGTAGTCTTATATGACGCCATTTTGGCCACATGGTTGTGCATGCAAAATCTATTTGGGAAATTAAAAATTTGATAGTTACTTTCAATATAATACAGTGTTATCATTTGTGTCACCTTCTGTGTATCAAAAATCTCGCTGTTAATGAATCCTGGCCCCTTAGGTAAAAAGCATGTTAAAAAGAAGAGTACGAACCCGGCAGTGACTGAAATTGGTAAGTACGCATATGTACCATATTATGGTACTATTTATACATATAAATATCAGTATATATGTGTAATAATTAAGAATAAAGTGGGTAATATCACAAATGGCGCCTGAACTGTGGACATTATATAAAATTACTTTATATAAAACAGGCCAGATTGAGAAACAGAGAAGGTGATATAAGACGGAACATAACCTAATACACAAGAGGTTATGTTGATGAAACAAAGCAACCAGTAATTGTATAATTAATTACGAATAAAAAATAAATAGTCATTTAAATAGTTAAATTATGGCAGAAAGAAATAATAGTATGGAAGTAAACAATACAGACACAGAATCTCTTTTATTAGACAAAATAAGCGCGAATTCTACGCCTAGGGCAGTCGAGAATAAAATATCGCTGGAAGATCTATTTATATTAATTAAAACACAAAATAGAGTATTAAAAGAAATTGACATAAAATTAGATAGTTTTGAGAATGAGCTCAAGAAGCAAAATACCTTACAAAATGTCAAATTAGATCAAGTAGAGGAGAAATTAGACAAGAGAATTAATGAGATACAGTTAGAAAATAAGAGTAGAGAAATAGACAGATTAGATAGAAACAAAAACAAGGTAAGTGGGGTAGAAAATTATGATAATATAAATAAAAGTATGATGTTAGAGAATGATTATGTAAACAGGGGTAGAAATAATGAGGTTTTATGGGGAATAGAATATAATAATGAGGGAATGATAGTGTGTGTTAAAGGGTTAAAGACAGTGTGTAGAGAGAGCATAATTGTAAAAGAATTGCAGGGGTTAGATTTTTCCCTTAATGGTGTATTTGGGGGTGATATACATGTTTTTAGGAAGGACAAGAGTGCCTTCGATGTAGGTTTTGGAGACAAAAGGTCTGCAAATAGTTGTCCCTGGATTTTTTGTGCACCTGATAGGTGGTGCGAGAATAAAGTTGTAGTAATACATTTTAGGTTAGTTGTCTCCAAGTCGCTTATATTAATATAATAGATATTTACCATATATCCGTCGTGCGACTTCGTTTTTCTCGTCTTATTTTGACACGTTTCGGCAATGAATTGCCATCTTCAGAAATCTTAATCACTCATTAGAGATCGTTAAAAAATTAAAAACACAAATCATTACAGTAAAAGTGCACTTTTACGACATTGGAAACTCACAGACGCGAACATGAAAGTTTATGTTTCTCGCGTGGACAATATCGATCGACTGCTTTCGCGTGGACAATATCGATCGACTGATTTACTGTTTATATAGCCACTGATAAACCTTGAGGAATACGAAATATATAAAGCCGTCAAAATCAACAGTGATTATGTCTTGAATGATAAACTTACATTTTCACATAACATATTGTACGACACGGCAATACTTGCACACGGGCGCCGGTAAATGGAATGTCACAGTACATACGGGCTATAATAAGCAAAACAGGTTTATCAGTGGCTATATAAACAGTAAATCAGTCGATCGATATTGTCCATGCGAAAGCAGTCGATCGATATTGTCCACGCGAGAAACATAAACTTTCATGTTCGCGTCTGTGAGTTTCCAATGTCGTAAAAGTGCACTTTTACTGTAATGATTTTAGTGTTTTTAATTTTTTAACGATCTCTAATGAGTGATTAAGATTTCTGAAGATGGCAATTCGTTGCCGAAACGCGTCAAAATAAGATGAGAAAAACGAAGTCGCACGATGGATATATGGTAAATATCTATTATAAAGTTGTAGTGTCCCCTGCATATATTGAGAGAGAGAATGTGATTTGGGGTTATGATAGGAGTTATTGTGAAAGAGAGTTGTGTGATAATTGGGAGATAAGAGTTATATAGAGTATGTAGAGATTATGAAGAGTTGATAGAAAGGTTAGGTGGAGATAGAAGTGAAAATAATAGTAAGTACTTACCTTGGATTGAAGCTGATATGGCAGCAGTAGGAGATGATGTTGATAATAATAATGACTTGATAAAATACCTGATTATGACTAATTACACTAAGGGTGACTGGACCATACCGAATGTTGACAAGTTTTATGATATAGTAATGTGGAGTAATCCTGCAGAGTATTACTATGGTATAATGGACAAAATAAATTTAAATAGTTATTATATTACAAAAGATGATATAATGTACTTAATTAAAAATGAGTTATGTATACGTAAGATTAGACTATTATTTGACGATGGAGGCTAATTATTATAATTGTGTTTATGAACATTTAATTATGTGGACAGTGTTTTAAAATGGACTGTTTATGACTGATTATGGTAAACGATTAATGATAATGTGAATTGTATATTTTTGTGTATTAATGGCAGTGTATTTGTGTATTTTTTCTGTTGTGTATTTTATGTATTTTTTTTATGTAAACATGTATTGTAGAATTTTAAATAACTGAAGAAAGTTCAAATGATATTATGAGATTCAGATTCTAAGGGTTAATAAATGAAGCAGGTAATATATTTGGATATGGAGAGGTATTGTTGTTAGTAGATAAGTGATGAATTTTCTAGTGGTATATTACGGTGAAATGTTGTAAAAGAGTTTGGGAATAGTGATAAATAAGGGCATTGGAGTTAGTTAAATAGAGTTAATGGGAGTTAGGGAAAATAAAGTGTTGAGATGCTGATAATATATAAAGAGGTGTTAGATATTTTAGGGACACAGTGGTTAGTGATTATATGTAGAGTTGAGTAATGTGAATGGTATATATATATATATATATATATTTGTTGATGGTGATATTTTGTAGTAAGGGTATTGGTGTAGAGAGTCCGCAACGAAAGGTGTTGGGACAGGAAGGGACCGTTGTGTGCCGGAAAGGGTTATCTGAAAGGGTCAGGAACCAATGATGGAATGAGCATAGATAGGGAACACACATACTAGTATACTAGTACAAAAAATGAGCAGTGCCAGAGGTTTTAAATGGATTTGTGAAGGGGGTTATTATAGAGATATTGGTGTCATATTATGTTAATGGTGAGTAGTGGTTGTTAGTAGTTAACAAGGGGTGAGTAAGGTTAGATTGACAATGCCAAAATAAGATAGAGAAAATAGTGAATAATAGAGAGTCACCCAAACTAGTAAGGATAAAAGGGTTAGAAAAGGAAAATTCATGGTAGGAAGGTGAGGTAACAAAGAAAGGTAATGTAACTGAAAGGTAAGGATAAAATTGAAATTGTTGTATAGAATCTGATATAAACGAATGTTAAATGATTAAAAGTTAATAGAGAATTGTTGATAGTAATGATGTGATAGAGTTTTCGTACAAGTCATGTAAATGTAAATTGTTTAATGTAAATGTAACAATGTTAATGTGCAATGTTTAATGCTTTATGATGCTTTATTGTTATTGGTAATGACGTTAACAAGTGTCAAAGAATAGTAGCTTTTAAAAAAGTTGAAAGTCTAAAGGTACAAATGAAGTTGTGCAAAAATATAGTAGGATGCCATTTACAAAATAGATAAATGATTATAAGTTGAGTAATAAAATTTGAATAATAAAAGTGTCTGCCATAATAGTTGTAGGTTGAGTTTGATAGAAATAATTAGGTGAAGGTGTTTTGGGGAATATTAGAGAATTGTTTATGTATTGTGTTATTTGTAGTTATATATATAGTTTGTTTTTCTTACAAGGAAGAAATCGAGTTTGGTGGTGGTAAAAGAATATACATTTTAGAGTCTTGTTGTTGTTATGTTAAACTTTTGAATTAGAACAAACCAATGCCCCAAACACAAACCAATGCATCTAAAAGGGAACATATCAGTTGTAGATATGGAGGTATGTTGGACCACTATTTTAAATTTTGTATTCAATGTTTCAGAGTTTTGTGGTGTTGTGACCGCGGTCCTGTGCTGGCTGGAGCGTCAGAACAGGAGCGTAGAGTGCCTCATGGCCTTATGGTGTAGGGATCTCTCAGGAGAAGTCCAGTAAGGTCAGAGGGTGCGATCAGCATCATTGGACCAAGGGTAAGTGATGACAAATTTTTTTATATAGTAACATTACAGGGGGTTGTGGTGACATATCTAGACTGATCCTTTTACGAAAGTGTGAATGAGTCAATGAAAGTTTTTGTGTCTCGACACAAAATCTTTCATTGAGGGGGTTTGTAACAGTACATAATGACCCAGTACCATAATTATGGGATTTAAGGGTATTCTTTTTCAATGTTTTATTGTTTAATCATTAAAATACAGAATGGTTAGGTCCATTGTCCCTATATACGAAGGAACAAAGCAGATTCGGCAAGAGTACCATACCAAGGTCACCGGTGGACGTGCGGGAGTCGGAAAAGGCCATGGCGGTGTTTGTGACGAATGACTGTAAATATGCATTGTGATTGGATCATAACACTGTTCCGTCATAACCAAAAACAATGACGCACTGACTACAATACGTGCAACGAGGCATTGTCCAGTATGACAAAGCTTGATGACGTAAAATACACACACACAAGCGCAGATTTACATTTGCCTCTGTCTCAATTCAGCGTAGTTCTTCAAAGGATCAACAGCGATGTATCGCTGTCTGATCGGTTTTATAACAAAAGCTTATTACAACTAGACTCTAAATTACAAGTGTGATGGTGGAGCAATAAATGCTCGAATTTAGTAACAGTATAAACCATAACATGTAGAATCAGTGCTTATATTTAATTAATTAAAAAACTCAGCGGAACATGAGGCGAACACCGGCCATCAACATGGGAATCAACCAACAACAGCGAGGGAGCAACGCCGAACACCACTAAGAGAAGTCCAATTTTTACCATCTTTCTTTATTATTTTAATGAGCTCATTAATCAAGAATAACCAATTAAACGAATGTACTTGTAACAGGGTGAATGTGTGTGAGAGTGTGTGAGTGAACACATGGCCATAAATATCTATGCCGAGGGCATTGGTTTGTGTGCAATTTAAATACTAGTTAATAAATGATTAAAGCTGCAGCAATATAAAAATTACAATGATCTTGATTTAGAAACCAAAAAGGGAGTATTAAGAATGATTTTGGTAATTAAACTAGCCACCATTTTGTTTTGTAGTCTTATATGACGCCATTTTGGCCACATGGTTGTGCATGCAAAATCTATTTGGGAAATTAAAAATTTGATAGTTACTTTCAATATAATACAGTGTTATCATTTGTGTCACCTTCTGTGTATCAAAAATCTCGCTGTTAATGAATCCTGGCCCCTTAGGTAAAAAGCATGTTAAAAAGAAGAGTATGAACCCGGCAGTGACTGAAATTGGTAAGTACGCATATGTACCATATTATGGTACTATTTAACATATAAATATCAGTATATATGTGTAATAATTAAGAATAAAGTGGGTAATATCACAAAGATTTATAAGACGCAATCGTGTAATTTTTATGCATAACCTAAATGTGTTACGCGTATTGTAATACGTATTCTACTTTCACTTTTTCTTATGTTTGGTCGTTATATTGGTTTTTCTTGTGTACAGATGCATCACAAGAAGAACCAATACTGACAACGGGAGGACATCGTCACGGTGATACTGATAATGATAATGATAACTGACTGGACTGATAATGATATCCAGCCAACACTCCCTGTGTTTACAAGAGAATCTGCAGTGACAATGGCAATTGATCAGAACTGCTCAGAATTTGACTGTTTTTCTTTGTTTTTTGATAGAGACCAAATTCGTAATATTAAAACAGAAACAAACCGATACGCTGCTGATAAAATTTCTGAAAAAAAAAAAACGGAAAGGACTACTAAAAACGAATTCAATGTTTATGAAGTGGTCCACTGTAAAGCTACGGGAGCTGTACTGGTTTTTTCAATTATAATTCATATGTGCTTAGTCAAATTACCCAAAATTAATGACTATTGGTCTACAGAAGATTTTTATGCAGCTAGTTTTGCTAAAAAATTAATGAGTAGACATAAGTTTACATCTATATTATTTATGCTGCATGCAAATGACAATTCTACATACATACCAAAAGGGCAACCTGGGCATGATCCCCTTCATAAAATTAGACCATTCTTTAATTTTTTTATTCAAAAAAGCAAAGAGTGCTTCAAGCCATATGCAAACCTTACTGTAGATGAAGCCATGTGTCCATTTAGGGGTAGGGTATATTTTAGAGTATATATGAAAAACAAACCAAACAAATATGGTATGAAATTATTTGTTTTGTGTGACTCTGCAACTGGTTATGTTCTGAATGCCACAGCCTATACTGGGTCAGCTAGTGGTGTAGATAACAGTATTCAATCTTTATTTGCGCGACTATGTCCTGACTATTTTGGAAAGGGCCACTGTATTTACATGGATCGTTTTTATACAAGCCCATCTCTCCTTAGTTTCCTGTGGGGTAAAAAAACATTGGGCCAGTTATGAAAAATAGGAAGGGGCTGCCACAAGAGTTAAAAAAAAAACTGAAGAAAAATGAAATCATTTATAGAAGAAAACAGGAGATTTTAGCAGTGAAGTGGCGGTCAGCGAGGGATGTTTATGCTCTGTCGACAAAGCACAAAGCAACAACAAGCTCTGTGCCAGTAAAATCAAAGGCAGGCCCCATGCAAATTTTAAAACCAGATCTGATTTTAGATTATAATCTGTACAAAACTGGAGTGGACAGAAATGACCAACTTCACAGTTATTACCCATTTCAAAGAAAAATGATGAAATGGTGGAAGAAGCTGTTTTTCCATGTTTTTGTCATGGCCTTAGTAAATGCCTACATACTGTACAAAGAAGTTACTGGGAAAAGAAAACCTCTGGCTGACTATATGAAGGAAGTTGCTTTGAAAATGGCTATTGTTGGTGGTGAAATACAGAATGAAAGGCCAGGACCATCTACATCTAGTGTCAACCGAACATTTGCCCGACATTTTCCGAAGAAAGTGCCCCCTACTGAAAAAAAAGTGAATGGCACAAGGTACTGTAAAGTGTGTTCAGATAGAGGAAAAAAGGAAAGTGGAAAGATGATAAGGAAAGAAAGTCGGTGGTGGTGTGAAGAATGTGGTGTAGGGCTGTGTGTACCAGAGTGTTTTGAACGTTTTCATGCATAATGTTCCATCATTAATGAACAAAACATTTAAATTTAATCATATCTGTGTTAGGTTAGAAACAAAATATATTATAAGAAATCAAATTAGCTGTTAGAATGTAATCATATTTCCCATAAGTATAAGTAATTAAAAAAAAATTTTTTTTTTTTTAAATTCAAGGTTATTTTTAGGATTACTTTGTTGAAAACGTGTACATGCAATCAACGTACTAATAATATAAGTGAAATCTACATGAATGGAGCTCAAATTTCTTTATAGATAATTTGTTAAAAATTTTTGAAATATTGCTAAAAATGGTGGTTTACCAGGGAATAACGGTGAAACAAGGGTGGAATTGAAAGTGTTAAATAATTAACGCAACCTAGTGTTTTTGTTCATTACGTGATTTTCACACACACACACACACACACACACACTATTTCTTTAAATCCCCATTTTCTTTTTTAATTAATAGCTTTCTCAGAATTCAGTAGGTAACAGTTTAAAAGTTTAGTGTATCATTAATAATAACATAAAAATGTTTATGAGCTACTCATCCCTTTTCCTGCTTCTCCTCGTCGTTGCGTCACTATTTTATACTCACTCTTTATCCACCTAACTTTCGAAACTGGTTTTACAAATTGTCACTGCTATCTCGAATCTCCATTCACGTGTTAAATACTGATTAATTAAGTTTTTTAATAGTCGGCCGACTTAGATTGGTTTGGGAACACTGTTTTGCTGACCGCGCGGTCTGAGGGCTTTTGTCGACTGAAGTTTTCAAAATGGCCAAACGTCCCTCTGTGTCCGGCTATTTGGCTCGTGATTGGCTGGTAGCATCTCGAGGCTTTTCGTAGTCTCGTATAAGGCGAGAAGGAATTCTTAAACGTGACTTTCACGTTGTGAACAGCGGCCCACACATGCGCTCGTACACATGAATACGCACCCTCTGACAATTTGCATTCCGGTGCCTTACCGTACCAGTCACGGAACTATAGTCGGTGACCAAAAAGGACCCCATCAGTTCGTCCTGTTACAATATTCTTAGTTGTAGTGGCATTGATTTACAATTCTGAAAGTCCATAAGTTGGGCATGCTACAGTGGTTTGTTAGAGTTATTTCTGTTATATTTATTCAAAGATGTGTACTTTATCTTCAAGGGAAAGTAACAGAACAATTAATTGACAGTAAAAATGATTTCTGACAATGAGCTGTGAAGTTTGAAAGCGCTAATCGGAATATTTTTATATAGTGGTGTGCAACAGTGATAATTCTGCTTGAGAATATTATGTTAGGGGGAAATTTCAGGGGTCTGAACACTTTCTGCACCCCTGGTCAGAACTGCATTCATATTAACCATAAACATGTGTTCTGGTTTAACAAGTTTTCTGCAATGAGGCATTCTGATGGAAGAATTAAATGAAACATTTGTTTTAAAGAATGTAAATTTGTTTTTGTAAAACAAATCAATTAATCATATTTAATACAAACTTGTTAACCTACTTGAACTTTTTTCTTGCCAGGTTGTCCTCCTGACTTGTGAGTGGTCATCATTCATCAGCGTCACCTGAAAAATCAAAACACATTTTATTATAATGTCTCATTCACTGTCAAAAGAATAAAAACCATTATAATATCCATACAGATAATATATTATAATACTTGGATTTCATCATCCATAACGTGTCCGTTATTTAACTAAATATAACTATTAAATTAACAACTCGGAACACAAAGTCCTTTATAAGCAAAAACATAAAATTTTACCTTACAACCTGAACCGGTTTTCACCTTTAAAAGGCTTCTTCAGAGGTTGCCGCGGGTAGCGCTGTCCATCCTGTTGTGGGCGACGGAATCAAATTTCGAAAGATCGATGTTGTGTGTGTGGGGTGAGATATGTTCGAATAATATGTGCGATTTGAATTGTGTCTGTTCATTTAGGATGTCGTTTTTATTTGTTTGTGTTTGTATATTTCCAATTGTTCTAGAGTGTCTAGTTTTCGGCCTTTTGTGTGTACGTGTAGAATGTTCATGTTATTGTCGTTGTTTTTGTATGTGTGGTTTGCTTCAATGAGGTGGTTTGCAAAGGTGGATTCTGTAGTGGAGTGGAGTGCCTTTGTGTGTTCAATGTATCTCTGTTTGAAGCTACGTCCTGTCTGGCCTATGTAGAATTTGTTGCAATTTGAGCAATTTAGTTTGTAAACACCGGGTAGATAGAATTTGTTTTGTGCTTTGTGTGTGTGTTTTGATATTGTGTGTTCTGTTTTGTTAGTAGTTTTGTAAGCGATTCTGTGTCCTGCTTTTTTGAATTTGTGGGCTATTTTTTCAGTTTGTTGGTTGATGTATGTTAGTGTTATGAATTTGTTGTTTTCTGCCTTTGTCTGTTGTTTGTTTTGTGTAGGAGTTTATTGACTATTGTTCTGTCATATCCGTTAGATTCTGCTAGATATTTTATCGTGTTTAGTTCGTCTTTGTAGTCTTTTTCATCTAGGGGAATATTGTTAAGTCTATGTACATACTAAACACGATAAGTCTATGCACAAACTAGACTAAACATGATTAAATATCTAGCAGAATCTAACGGATACGACAGAACAATAGTCAATAAACTCCTACACAAAACACAAAACAAACAATAGACAAATTCATAATACTAACATACATCAACAAACAAACTGAAAAAATAGCCCACAAATTCAAAAAAGCGGGATACAGAATCGCTTACAAAACTACTAACAAAACAGAACACACAATATCAAAACACACACACAAAGCACAAAACAAATTCGATCTACCACAAGTTCAATGGCTGTGCGGGACGAAGGGCTTGCCCGTCGCCCGCTCGTGTACTACGTTCCGAGCTTCAGAAAGAGCTCCTGCCGTAGGGACTATTGATAGACTGGATTTAGGGTGTGGCCTGCTACCGGCCGTGGGTATTCAATTAATTATTTAATTGAGGGTGAGTGTTCGCCGAGGCCAGGTCCAAGATTCTCCTGGCACAGATTGGTAGCGACCGAGGGCGCTAATGAGATGGTTGCCCTGGAATCGGGCGGAGCGACGATAGAATTTTCGGGACAGTGTCCGTATAGTGGCGTCCAGGGAACGGACACGCAGGGAGTCACGGATAGTTTTATTAGATGTCAGATAATGGGCTTTGCATGCCCACCGCAATCCTCGGTCGAGGAGAGACTGAAGCTTTCATTTATGGGTCTTGGCCAAGTAGCCCCAAATGGGCATCGCGTAGGTAACCATCGGTGCCACATAAGTGGAGACGATAAGCTTCCCTAGGCGGCGGGTCATGGCGTTGCTACATAATATGGGTCGGAGTTGATAGAGACGATGGGCGGTCTTTCGGGCTACTTGCGCAGAGTGTGTCCGCCAGGTGAGACGTCGGTCGAGGTGAACCCCGAGGTACTTGACCTCTCGAGACCAGGGCAGAAGTGTATCGCCTACGTAGAGTCTGTCAGGGAGCCTAAAGCGCCTGGAGAAGACTACTGCTGTGCTCTTGGCTGCGTTGATGGCAACTCTCCATTTCTCTGCCCACTCAACGTATTCGTCCAATTGTTCCTGGAGCCAGATAACGGCCGTCTCAGTGCGACGATCGACAGCATACACTGCCGTGTCGTCGGCGAACATGGCCAACCTGGTGCCAGGCAACTTGGGCACATCGTTGACGTACACAGAGAAAAGCAGGGGGCCCAAGACGCTTCCCTGAGGTACACCAGCAGTAATAGCCCTTTCCGAAGAAAGGGTGTTATCAACTCTCACGCGAAAGGTTCTGTTCCGAAGAAAGCTAGCAATCAGATGAAGGTAGCAATCCGGAAGCAGAATCTCCGTGAGTTTGTAAAGTAGGCCTGGATGCCAAACACGATCGAAAGCCTTCTCGACATCAAGGAAAACGGCGACGGTCTGCTCTCGCGAGAACCGGCCTCGGCCACGGTCTCCACGAAACGCATCAATTGATGCGTCGAGGAGTGCCCAGCACGAAAACCGAATTGCTCGGGGACCAGAATATCGAACCGTTGAAGGTGATCCGTTAGCCGCCGCTGGACTAGTCGTTCGAAGACTTTCGAAGTGGACGACAGCAGGCTGATAGGCCGGAGGTTCTCGGCGAACTTGTGGTCTTTTCCCGGCTTCGGGATCATCGTGACCGTAGCCAAACGCCATTTCTTAGGAAATTAAGTGAATCGGAAGCAGGCATTGAACAAATCGACCAGGAAGCGAACTCCCCGGTCCGGAAGTCTCTGTAGGGCGGTGTTAGTAACACCGTCCGGTCCAGGGTCGATCTACCCGGTGTTTACAAACTAAATTGCTCAAATTGCAACAAATTCTACATAGGCCAGACAGGACGTAGCTTCAAACAGAGATACATTGAACACACAAAGGCACTCCACTCCACTACAGAATCTACCTTTGCAAACCACACATACAAAAACATCGACAATAACATGTACATTCTACACGTACACACAAAAGGCCGAAAACTAGACCTCTAGAACAATTGGAAATATACAAACACACAAAAACAAATAAAAACGACATCCTAAACGAACAGATACAATTCAAATCGCACACATTATTCAAACATATCTCATCCCACACACACAATATCGATCTTTCGAAATTCGATTCTGTCGCCCACAACAGGACGGACAGCGCTACCAGCGGCAACCTCTGAAGAAGCCTTTTAAAGGTGAAAACCGGTTCAGGTTGTAAGGTAAAACTTTATGTTTTTGCTTATAAAGGACTTTGTGTTCTGAGTCGTTAGTGTAATAGTTATATTTATATTATAATATTCTTTTTTTTTTAATTCGTATCGGCCATCTAAGGACCACATGCCAATTTCAATTCTTTACTCTTTGTTCTTTTCTTTTTTCCAATATTCTTTCATCTTCTCACTGTGTCTCTTCTTTCTGTCTTCAGTCCACTTTGAACCTGCGTTTTTATCTCTCTTACCCTGGACTTCCTCTATTTTCAACACTGTTGCTCAAAAAACTTCTTTATCAATTGTTTCTTCTGCATGTATATTATTTTTTTTCTAAATCCTTTTGGACTTCTTTAATCCAACTTGAAGTTGACTTCTTCCCCCACAGATATCTCAAGATTTGCTTTGTCAACCTATTGTCGTCCATTCTATATAAATGTCCAAAAAATAATAGTCTTCTTTTTCTCATTGTTTCTGTTATATTTTCTATACTTTGATATATTTCACCATTACTTCTTAATTTCCAGCCTTCTGAAGTTTTTCATGGGCCTAATATTTTCCTAAGAATTCGTCTTTCCAATACTTCTAGTTTGTCTAAATTATAATTCAATGATAGACATTCACTTGCATATAGGCATTATGGCTTCACTACTGTACTGTAATGCCTTGATTTTGCATTTTTAGATATCCACTTTTTATTGTAAATATACTTAGTTATACCATATGCCCTTTCCATCTTATGAAACCTTTCTTCCATAGCAGATTTTTCCAAGCCATTCTCTTGAATTATCTCTCCTAGATACTTAAATTGTCAAACCCTCTCTATTCGACCAATATCTGTTACCAGGAATTTTGGCATGTTTTTAATGTTTGTGAGAAATTTGTTTTTTCTGAGAAATTCTTAAGCCTGTTCTACTGGCTATGTCCTCTAAAAAATTAACTTGTGTTACTGCAGATGTAAGATGTACAGAAAGTATAGCAACATCATCTGCGAATGCCAAACAATTTATTTTACTTAACTAACACTTAAAATTTATTTTAATACATTATGTTATAATATTCATTGTTAAGGGTTTTTTAAATTTAATCCCACAACTTTAAAGACCACATAAATTCTTGGATTTCGTTGTCCATGACGTGTCCGTTACTTAACTAAATATCACTATTTTAATAACGACTCGGAACACTAAGTTTCTTATAAGTAAAATCGTAAAGATTTACCTTACAGCCTAAACCGGCTTTCACCTTTAAAAGGCTTCTTCAGAGGCTGCCGTAGGTAGCGCTGTCCGTCTTGTTGTTGGCGACGGGATAGATTTTCGAAAGATCGATGCTGTGTGTGTGTGGTGAGATGTGTTCAAATAATGCGTGCGATTTGAATTGTGTCTGTTCGTTTAGGATGTCGTTTTTATTTGTTTTTGTGTGTTTGTATATTTCTAATTGTTCTAGAGTGTCTAGTTTTCGGCCTTTTGTGTGTACATGTAGGATGTTCATGTTATTGTCGATGTTTTTATATGTGTGGTTTGTTCAATGAGGTGGTTTGCAAAGGTGGATTCTGTAGTGGTGTGGAGTGCCTTTGTGTGTTCAATGTATCTCTGTTTGAAGCTACGTCCTGTCTGGCCTATGTAGAATTTATTGCAATTTGAGCAATTTAGCTTGTATACACCGGGTAGATCGAATTTGTTTTGTGCTTTGTGCGTGCGTTTTGATAGTGTGTGTTCTGTTTTGTTAGTAGTTTTGTAAGCGATTCTGTATCCTGCTTTTTTGAATTTGTGGGCAATTTTTTTCAGTTTGTTTGTTGATGTATGTTAGTACACACATATGTAGGCCAGACAGGACGCAACACGAAACACATGAGGTTTGAAAGAAAAATTGTATGACATATTTATGGTCTGGTTGAGGAAGATTATGAATGGAGACTAAAAAATAACCAATGAATGTTGAGACTTGTGTAGGCTCAATGAATACAATGGCTCGGTTAACTAAAACAGATGGATGATCAGCGTATGCCAAAGAAACCCTGAGAGCGCAGGTGTATAACATCAGAAAGAGGGGTCAACCTAGAATAAGATGTGCTGGAAAATCAGAAGAATGAATGTATGGGGTTACTCTGAGATGGGAACGGATAGGATACAGAGAAGAGTGGCGTTCGAATCCAAGACTCGCATTGGGCTGTAGTGCTAAAGAAGAAGAAGAAGAAAACTGAAGTATTATCTATTGCCAGCCTCTAGCCACAGACCTTACTTAAGCCTACTAAATTAGCACCTGAATTTGGTAATTATCGACTTTCTGGGCCGCGCTGGTACTGGCGTGACATATATTTTTTTCTATTCTTCTATACTATATAAACACGAGAAAAATAATCTTAAACGGCGGTCGAACCTATTTACGGAGAAAAAAAATTAAATAATTACTCACATAAGAACGCATGCAACAGCGGTACAGGACGGTCATTTTTCAAACATTTACAAGCGAGTTGGATGAAAAGCGAGTTGAGCCGATACCTGCCGGTTAGGTTCGGAGGGGCGGCCCGAAGGGCCGCGGATATAGTTCATTGTTTCATATAATTCTTGCAAAAATTAAGGCGAACCATTTTTCAAACATTTACTGTGCATTTGTGCGCCGTCGCTCAGTTAACATGGCGGCCATTCACTTTACATGTTCTTATGGGAGTAATTTTTTTTTTTTCTACGTAAATAGGTTTGACTGCCGTTTAAGATTATTTTTCTCGTGTCTATATAACATAGAAGAATAGAAAAAAAAATATGTCACGCCAATACCAGCGCGGCCCAGAAAGTCGATAATTACCCTGAATTTATTAGGTCATAACCAACTATTTGGATAAACACTGTCTGGCTTTTAAACATAACTGACACAAAAATAAAAGATTATATATAGTTAATATTAAATACATAATGAAATGTCACATTATTAAACTTTTTCAAATAAGCTGATGAGGCTTCGAAATACTATCTGCATAACAACAGACTTTGTGCTATTCAGAGATGAAGAGATTGGCTTAGGATAGCAGGGACTGGAGGACCCCCCTCAGGCAACTGATGACAGAAAAAGAATACTTATGCCTAATACAATCAATTACTTTACAAAGCTGTTATTGGCTAAACAAAATACTTACGAAATTAACTATAATGCATTTATCTTGTATCAGTTATACCTAAGAAATCGACAGTGCGCATAACCTAACTTAATATTTTAAATGAAAAACTGCCTCTTAAAACAGAATTCTCGTAACACGTCAGGAGTCATTGGACGATAACTTCTGATGAATTTCGTAAATGCTGATGAATACTGAATTACGCTGAACAAGTCATTCTCTCTTTACAACGTTATCGAACTATGACAAAGTCAAGATCATTGTCACAATGAAGAAACTTACCAAGAAAAGAACACATGGCACAAGCAATGCTCTAAAGTTTATCAATAAGTATTAAATATACATTATTGACTACACCTAGATAACCCATTAAATACACACCACTTACCTTTGACAGTTGTTAAAATCTTAATTACACTTTTTACCTACGAGTTAAAAAAGCGTTATCGTATATTTAATCCCCATTTAACAGCACGCAATATTATATTTATTGAACGCAGTGTACAAAATAAACCGATAACTCGAGTTTTTAATCTGCAACCGGCCCTAGTAACATAAAAAACGTTAGAAAAAATTTAACGAAAATTTAATTAAAACAGGATCACTAATAACATAACAGCACTGCTTACTTGATTCCTAGACAACTCAGAAAGCCACAGTAAATCGACTTAACATAAACGAAATACATACTATTTTCGTTTATAAATAAAAATGTCACATTTAATTACAGAACCCGAACTCGAAACACTATTAAAAAATCATTTAAAAATTGATGTACTTTACTTTTTTCCTTCCCACAAGTCGGAATATAAAAACAAAAGTATCGATTAGTTGATCGATCGATAAGAATCGTTCATGAAACCATGAAAATCGTGCGTTTTCATGTATTTTTTATAACAACCATGAAACATTAACGAGTAAACTGAATGTACACAATACATATGCCTAAAAAGAATAAATGTGTATAAAACACACACACCTAAGTCCATAACCGTTATTCTGTAAAATGACATTCAGTCTTTACACCCACTGAGGAAGAGGCACATCACCTCGAAACGTATGGGGAAGTGATAAAGAAAGTAAGTTCATATGTGAAAGTTTTGTATGTATAAAATATTTTATAAAGTGAACGAAGAGGATGGATCAACAAGATAATTATGTGTATAAAAGTACAAGTTCTTTCGTCCCAAAGTGGCTAGTAACAATGATTGGTGGTCATTATTGTGATTTTTTAGGTGCTTGTTACTTTAAAAATACGTGCTTTACAAGTCTAAAAATACTTAAAACTAACATTTTTCACAATGTCCCTTATCAACTACTTTACAATGTTCAAACCTGCAATCTCTACTTATTCATATAACGTCTTTGTTATATAAAGCTTTATTCATATAAAGCGAAAACCGGTTCAGGCTATAAGGTAAAACTTTCACGTTTTTACCCATAAAAAACTTTGTGTTCCGAGTCGGTAGTGAATTAATTATATTCAGTTAAGTAACGGACACGTCATGAACAACGAAATCCAACAATTACATACCATACCAGTAGGCCTATTGGTAACATTAAGCTTTTGAAAACCAATAATAATAATGGTTTTTAGAAGAGATTATAATAAAGAGAATGAAGGTGTAAATTTATTGATCGTGAAAGTAAGTTGTTAACCATAGGTTCTTATGAAACTTAGGTTTTGCTGACCAATGTCGTTATTTTAAGAAATTACAAATTTTACTCCTGAATGAAATTAATTAGAACTCTGTGATTTTCAAAACCCACCAAAAATCAATGGAAACTCGATTATAACTAAACTTATTGGACTACATATTTAGATATATATTCTGTGACTAAATAAATCTTATTTGCGTTATAAGCCATTTCGCTCGACTTTGATTTCATGCGTTTGCTAAACATTTTGCATCTGGTACAAGTGGGACTATACCTTCTGTTCGTGTACACCTTGTTGTTATATGCAGTGAGATGTAATAATTATATACTTATATAAATATATATTAACACTTTCACTGTGAACTTACTTTTAGGTTTTGATTACCCAGACGTTTCGACGTCGTATTCGTCTTTCTCAATGGGTTTTTAAATACTGAATGTCTGTACAGTAACGGTTATGGGATGTGGGTGTGTGTGGTGGAGGTTGCTGGTGGAAGGGAATTGGCGCTGTGATTCAAATTTTGTGTAGGTATCAGTGTATCGAAAAGTATGTGTGATCTGTAATGTAATTGTTCATTCTTGGATTTCGTTGTCCATGACGTGTCCGTTACTTAACTAAATATCACTATAATATTGACAACTCGGAACACAATGTTTTTTATAAGTAAAAACGTAAAGTTTTACCTTACAGCCTAAACCGGCTTTCACCTATAGAAGGCTTCATCAGAGGCTGTCGTTAGTAGCGCTGCTCGTCTTGTTGTTGGCGACGAGAAAGTGTTTCGAAACCACCTCATTGAAGCAAACCACACATATAAAAACATCGACAATAACATGAACATACTACACGTACACACAAAAGGCCGAAAACTAGACACTCTAGAACAATTAGAAATATACAAACACACAAAAACAAATAAAAACGACATCCTAAACGAACAGACACAATTCAAATCGCACGCATTATTCGAACACATCTCACCACACACACACAGCTTCAATCTTTCGAAACACTTTCTCGTCGCCAACAACAAGACGAGCAGCGCTACTAACGACAGCCTCTGATGAAGCCTTCTATAGGTGAAAGCCGGTTTAGGCTGTAAGGTAAAACTTTACGTTTTTACTTATAAAAAACATTGTGTTCCGAGTCGTCAATATTATAGTGATATTTAGTAATTGTTCATTTAATATGTTGTTTGGTTGTAGTGTGTGATATCTGTAAATTTCAAATTGTTCACTGTGTTTAGTTTTCTACTTTTAGGTAAGTAGTGTAGTATTTCCATGTTGTGCTCTATGTTTGTGTAACTGTGGTTTTCGTTTTGTAAACGTGTGGCATATGTGGAATGTATGTAGTTTGTGGTGAGGGCTTTTAGATGTTCAGAATATCTAGAGGAAAAAGATCTTCCCGTCTGGCCGATGTAGAATTGGTGACAATCATTGCAGTTTAATTTATAAACCCCTGTTTTGCTGTACGTGTCAATGTAACATCTGGGTAATCAAAACCTAAAAGTAAGTTCACAGTGAAAGTGTTAATATATATTTATATAAATATTAATAAGTGAATGAAGAGGATGTACCAACAAGCTAATTATATACTGTAACGCAGAAGTAGTTAGAAGAGTGTTTAGCTAGATCTGACTGTAGACATTGTTCGGTTATTTATTTATATAATTGTGTGTCAAGTTATGGTGAAAGACTTTTAGTTTCTATGATGGAACTAGAGCTCTATAATATAACTAAGGATCTATAAAAGGGAGTATTCGCACTCGCCATCTTTGTTCCGAGACTGACATAATATTATGGTGCCGCTTGTGTATACATGGGACGCAGTATAAGTTTGTTTTCGATATTACATAAACTATTATAGTTTTTCGTGCCAAAAATATAATTTCAAAGTGTGAAATTATGTCCCACGTCCTTAAAAATATGGAAATAATAGTTTTCATCTTAAAACTTACTGATTCAGACCATAGTAAGAGGAGAATAATTTTGTCTAAAAAACAACAAATACCAATCGTTACCACTTACCACTTTGTTAGGTACGGTATATATTCTCAGATTTTACTTTTATTCCTGTTTATAATAGATGGCTGTTGAATTAATGTTTACTAAACTTCGTTTGTCCAAAAGTCCAAATAAAGTTACTAAAATTATTTTTAATAAACACGAATTTACATTTTTAACTTGCTTACTATTAAGTTTATATTCAGGTTTTTTGCTTAACATTTAGTTAAAATTAATAATAAAAAGTTTAGCTTAACATTTTATTAAAATTAACAATAATGTATTTTTCATTGCACTAGACATTTTATAGTCAAAAGTTTTTTTCTCGGTTAATAGGAAGGGTTAAACTTTGTTAGTACAGTCAAAAAATTAGCAAGTTACAACTTCTCACGGCCATATCTTGAAAACAACTTGTGGATTAAAACCCGGCCAAAACGCATTTTGTTTGTTATTTCGTATAGAATAATTTGGGGAGCCCATGGGTAGGCCATCGTTCTGTGTGTAGTATTTATTGTTATAAGTAAAGTAGTTTTGTTTTGTGATAATGTTCAGAGAGGGCTCCCCCATATCCAGCATTCTAGCAGAAGTCTTCCTCCAACACTTAGAAAAAACAAAAATACTCACAAACAATGACAGACACTCACATAAAATACTATATTGGCACAGATACGTTGATGACATTCTAATACTATACAGAGGAAACAAAAGACAATGTGAACAGTTACTAACGCGCATAAACAAAATACATAAAAACATAACCTTCACTGCCGAATACGAACACAACAATACCATAAACTTCTTAGACCTCTCCATCACAAAACTAGAACACAGGCACAAATTCAGTATATACAGAAAACCAACTACAACTGACACACTAATACACAACACCTCCAATCACCCAATACAACACAAACTAGCTGCTTTTAGAACCATGATACATAGACTTAACAACATCCCCTTAGATGAAATAGACTACAAAGACGAACTAAACACGATAAAATATCTAGCAGAATCTAACGGTTATGACAGAACAATAGTCAGTAAACTCCTACACAAAACACAAAACAAACAACAGACAAAGATAGAAAACAACAATTTCATAACACTAACATACATCAACAAACAAACAGAAAAAATTGCCCACAAATTCAAAAAAGCAGGATACAGAATCGCTTACAAAACTACTAACAAAACAGAACACACACTATCAAAACGCATGCCCAAAGCACAAAACAAATTCGATCTACCCGGTGTATATAAACTAAATTGTTCAAATTGCAGTAAATTCTACATAGGCCAGACAGGACGTAGCTTCAAACAGAGATACATTGAACACACAAAAGCACTCCACAACACTACAGAATCTACCTTCGCAAACCACCTCATTGAAGCAAACCACACATATAAAAACATCGACAATAACATGAACATACTACACGTACACACAAAAGGCCGAAAACTAGACACTCTAGAACAATTAGAAATATACAAACACACAAAAACAAATAAAACCGACATCCTAAACGAACAGACACAATTCAAATCGCCGCATTATTCGAACACATCTCACCACACACATACAGCTTCAATCTTTCGAAACACTATCTCGTCGCCAACAACAAGACGAGCAGCGCTACTAACGACAGCCTCTGATGAAGCCTTCTATAGGTGAAAGCCGGTTTAGGCTGTAAGGTAAAAACTTTACGTTTTTACTTATAAAAAACCTAGTGTTCCGAGTCGTCAATATTATAGTGATATTTAGTTAAGTAACGGACACGTCATGGACAACGAAATCCAAGAATAGAATTTCTTCGTGCTGATTTTGTTCTCGACTTTGTTTACGATCTGCGTGTATGTTTCGCGCTTGGCTATCGCGCAGCTGATTTTCGAAAAACAGGTAAATGTGCAATTTTGTGCATTAAAACTACAGAATGTGCAATTTTATGCAGTAACCCCCAAAACGTGCAATTTTGTGCAAAATAAAATGTATGTTAAAATGACCTACACATCCCGATTCGGATAAATAACTTGTCACTGGCCGTTTACGAACTAGCAAAAAAAGATGTAATTGCACGTGAATCCGGGCTTTAGTTATAACATTATATTTATAATTAATGGATTAAAAAAATAAACCACCTTGTACAGTGATCTGCGTGGAACTGGGCCGATCCTAGGAAGTGGATTTGGTACGTCAAACAAAGTCGGCTTTGTTTTTTAACAAACAAACATTAGGCTTCAGTTTTTTTCAACCATTACTCGTGCCTGTTCAAACTGTGAACTTTCAAAATGAACCTAAAAGTGCAAAGGTGTATTACATTTTTAGTCGTTATGATTAACATTCACAAACTTTTAAGGAACAACCATTAAATTTACCTCACACAGACGCATTCCCTTGCTTAGTATAAATTTGTCTCGTCTCATATTTTGAATCCATTTTGCACATCAAATAGGGTCTGCCGGAAATTTGAATGTTCTAAACTTAGTTTCTGTTCGATTTTTGTAATTTACAGCACAACAACCAGTCATTATGATTATGAGATGTAGTACAACAATCTGCAAAACATACTACATAACATTAATAATATCTCTAACACCAGTATGTATAACCTTGTTTTCACTGACAAGATGAGATGATTATTATACATATTCGTGTGTAATACATAAATAAAATTAGTACACTAAGGTTATAACCCTGATATGTAAAAATATTAATATTTACATACATAATTTACATTAAATAATCCAACGCACAGCGTGCTTACATTGCTCCCGCCACATTACATTTAAAAGTCTCGGAGCAAAGATGGCGGGTGCGAATACCTATATTATAGAGCCTCTAATATAACTAAGGATCTAATGGAACCTATGTTGTTTGCATGGAAGTTTCGCATTGTTTGATTTGTATGGCACTGAATTCGAATAATCTGTTAATAATGTGAATTGTGAATAGCAAAGTGTGTATTTACTTATTCGTCAATTAATTATTGTTAGCGTGCTTTCGAAAAGTTTATTACTTGTAGCGGTGTGCTGAAAAGTTTATGTTACTGAAACTAATTTATAGCAGCCGTAGTAAACTTATGAAGTTCTAAGGTAATTTAGACGAAGCTAAACTAGTTAAAGACAACTGGACGTTAGGTTAAGGTGGAAATAACGATAATTGTCATTGATAGGTATAAAGTATAATTAGGATTAATTTCATTAGTAATATAAACCAGACGCATTATGAAAAATTAATTTGAATTTGGGTATGTGGTTCTTCGTCTCGTATTGATGATATTATCCACAACCTTAGAAAAATTACTCGATTGTACGTGAAAATATCTTCCGTCACAGTAGAAAAGTTACCAAGGTTTCCTGTTTACTTTTTATTTCCGTTTTAATGTCTGAATTGATAATTCCAGCTTTCACATCAGCATATATAAATGCCAGACTTTTCAGGCCTGCATATGCTATAAACGCAACACAATGTTCAGACAGCCTGGACGGTTGGTAGCTCTAAAGATAGGCTACCACTACTTTAATGTATGTGGATTTAACCAGTATTAGAGTGTGTTAGAAATGTACTGAAAGTAATGGCTAGTCAAATACTATATACAACGTACAGCAGGACAAGTTCAAGACTAAATGTAACATTATTATAGCTTGCATAACCCACATGTGAGCAAATATAACCTCACCTTGTGGGAACAATGGTAACAACTGAATACTAATATCATGGGTGAGCGGCTGTTTAACTGTATTACTATTGTTACCGTTTGTGCAAGGACATGCATGTTACACAACCCATTTCAATTTCTAATTTGAAAAGCACCTTATTAGTGAACAAACAATGGTTCAAAGGTATCTTAGAGGTTTTTTATGAATTGACGTGTAGTAAATTGTTTCAATTGTCTTTGAAATTACACGTCAAAAATTAAATACAATTCAAAATAAATATGAAAACAATTCAACTACACGTCAGTTCATAAAAACCTCTGAAGATACAGAATAATTTCTGTGAAACGAGTGTCATGTGTAAATAACCTACTTGCAAAAGTACTTACTATTTGAAGATTACAAATGAAAACAATATGATTGTCAGTATATTATTATTATTGAAATGATTTATTATATAATTTGTATTGAACTGAAGAGTAAAACAGAACTTTTTATTTTGACATTATTGTCAGTAGGCCTATATGTTTTATATATGTAATACCCATTTTTACTTAAGTCAATGTGTTTAATGTAAAGGGAGTGCAGTTCAGCTTGAAGAGTAACAGTAACGGAGCCATGTTATGTTGTGCATGAAATAGCTTTGTGGCAGAGGGTGCATAAAGTAGTTTTATAGTTTTTGTAAGATATTTATTTTCAGAAGGGATTGTATATAATATTTCTGGTTTGGTCAGTATTGTATTCTATTAATGCAGTACATGACATTAGATATTATTAAAACACACAATGTAAACTAAAAATCTATTGCATAAATATGTATCTTAACCAACTACTGAATATTATTTTTTGGCCATGCACAGCCTGTTATTATAAACAAACAGTTCAACATAAACGTAATATGATTGCAAGGTGGATATCCCTATTTTAACTTTTGTTAAATTGTGAAAATTGAGATGCATTTTTCAAAGAAATAAAATATAAAAATATAATTTTGTTTTTAATCCTCCAATATCTTTCATATAACCTCAGTATTGACACTTGGGAACGCACAAGAAATTCAGATTAGGTGCTCTTTCACTTTGCCATTCATAGCTGATGTTAAGATGTCCTTCCCATACCAACAAAACAAATGTTACCTGTTCTTATGAGATTACACAAACGTCTCTTTTCAGTAACATCGCATTTTGGATCTATTAGTGGTTTTTTATGTGGTTTATTTTAGTAATGTGTTATTAGTAGGGAAGCGAACTTTATGCGCGAAAAAATGTGAGATTACGTGCCAAAATTTGAGTTTATTCGTTCATCATTATGCACCAAAAATCGCAAATTATGCGCCATTATGCAAGTTCAAATAAACGTTATTTTATTAAAATATCGCTCATATAATCCAATTTGGGGTTACGTGGTGTCCAATTTTTCAGGGGAGACTTTATCACCCCTTATTTGTGTCTTTTTGCACTGTTAAGTTAAATCATACCGATATAGAAGCCCAAGTGGTCGACGCGAAGGTTGTCTGAATATTCAGTTATTCGTATTTTAGATTATATAAAAAATTAATTTTATGTCCGCGCCCTATTAATAAAAAGAAACACAAATTGGTTACCGATAATTATTGATGTACATGTGGAGTACGACATAAAATATAAAGCAACATAGCAAGTTTAAATAAAAAACATTGCTAAAGGAACAAAAAGCATTTATTATGTTATGTAGCAACATCACATCATGTATGTCCAGTACATGTGACAAAATTAAGTGCGTGAATAAGAGTTTGAACACGCAAGACGCAAGTAAAAAACGAATCACAGTTAAAGGCTTTAAGCATCACTGTATATTAATTGAAAATCAAAGATTAATAAATGTGAAAGATTGATACGATACATAATACATAATTTAAAAAAAAACACTTGAGATCGTGCATGAGTCAGCACGAACTTACATAAATGACCGACATCATTTTCACGTAAGGAATCAAACCAACGTAGAGCACAACTTAACTTGAGCAATAGCAATGGCAGTGTTTTCACGTATACTATCAAAAAATTAGTTAAAATTTCAATAAAATTAACCATTTCAATCAACACTTAAAATTGCAGAAGACCTGTCTCAATCAATCTGCTAAGCCAAGTAGAAACTACAGGAACTCTTGTTTGCTAGATTGCTTTTAGTTCTGACTAGTTACCGAAAGTCTTTAACTGTCTTCATCTGATGTTGATGCAATATCTACATCCATGTCTGAAGCACTGAAGACATTTTCATTTAAGTCACGGACGATTCCCGACATAAAGACTCGTGACAATATCCGCATTTCTCACCTTCATACGACTTCTCTTTGGAGTAACTACATCGCCGTACGACGAAAAAGCCCTTTCGCAATCTAAGTTTGACACAGAAAAGTACATAAGCTTTAAGCATTGACTAGCAAACACACTGCTGGTACCTCCTGCAGCAAGCATTCCAACAACAACGTCTTGAACGGCGGTGTTGAGCTTCTCATGGTCTCTGGAGACACCTGGACTTGTTAGCTTACATCGGACGTTCTCTTTCAAAACTGCATGAAGAACTTGTAGTTCTGCAAGCGGGATCCCGGACAGCATTGTCAACTCTTTCAATGCCTTCGTGATTGCTTCCTCCGAACTCGACATCATCTTAACTGGGTGAAGCAGCGTTGCGACATTTCGGGAAAAAGATTTGCCTCGATCGGAGTCCATGAGGCCTTGAAGACGAGTACGACATGAACGTGCAACATATCTGAATCTGTCTTCGACGTTCCTCTTCTTTTCTTGGCTCAGTGTGGTCGTGGCAGCAGCAGTTCTCTTCCCTAGAACATCTCCGATATTTTTGCGCTTCTCAATAACGGCGTAAGCCGTAAGGAACTCTTCCAGTTTTGGGTAGAGGCGATGAGCTAGGGGTTGCTCGTTATTTCCCAGTAGGCAGAGAAATTCTGACGGAGCTGAACAGTGTTCCTTTACAAAGGCGGCCTCTGCCTTAATGATACCTCCTCAGTTAGGGTCTTGATATATTCTACCAAGTCATCACAGTATTCATCAACGTAGTCGGAGGCGAGTTTCCATGAATTCCAGCGATTCATAACGGGGACCGGAAATAACAGTACTTTCTTCTCCTTGCTGACTTCGTATTTCTTCTCTAAAAATTCTGCGTACTTGTGCCGTCGCTTCCTCATGTTTTTGTAAACTTCTTTTGTTTTCATGATGAACTCATTTTGGCGTTTCAGGATTGTTGGGGGAATGCGCTCAAGTTTGTCTAATTTGTGCGACCAGCATTGGACGTGTACGGAAAATTCGTTGATGATACCCTGCAAGGCCGGAACGCAGGCGTTCATGTAGGCTGCGCTGTCCGACTTCCTCATGCGCGCACAACACAACAACAAACCGGGACGCACTGAGCGAGCTGCTGCAACCCTCCCCTTCCACCACACCCCTCTACCACTGCCTTCTGAGCGAGGGGAAAGACGGACACCGAAACTGGCGAAACCAACCGATTGTTTCCGAGAAAGTACAAAGTGTTGTAGGTCTCGCCTGTGGGTTGACTTGCGAAAGACCAGCTTATTTTTCGACGTGGTACTAAACTGAACTTGTCACGGCGTTTGGAGTCAAGATGACTAAGTGGCCATTCAACTGATATATGAGAGATTAATTTGTGCGCGTTGCCCTCTTTACTTTTACAAAATTCAGGGGAGAAATTCCATTTTTTTGTAGTTTTTTTATGCCAAGAAAACACGATTATGCATGATTATGCGTCATGCACATTGTGCGGCTTCATGACTAAGATTATGCGTCATTATGCGAGTTCGAAACACCCATAATTCATTATTAATGATCATTTTCTCATAATATTAGTCGAATTAAGGTTATTTTGTCACATTATGCGGTTATGCATGATGCATAAAGTTCCCTTCTCTAGTTATTAGGCTGTCAGTAATTAAATGTCAGTGACATGAATATTACTAAGTTACCATTTATGTTAATGGAAAACTCTTCAAAGTGGTCTCAGCGGATCATGAATTCAATCAATTCCAGTTCTTTTTATATGCAGTTTACAACCTACAAAATGTTGTTCCATTATGGTATTTCAGGTCATTAAAAATTCTAACTTCTATACGTTTTCTAATATTATTTCTCTGAAAAATATTCTATTTAAGACCAGATTAAATTAACTGCATCCGGAAAGGTATAAATAAGATGAAACGCGTCTTCAGACTAGATAAAGCAGAACATATATTTCAACTCTTTAAATCTGTCAAACGCTTCAAACTTCCATTGTAAACAACAGTTTGCTAGTAGTAGTATTGCAGTGTATTCCCTCAGCTGTCAATTTGGAAGTTGTGTAAAACAGAGTATACTGTATAACTTCTGCAAACATTTTGACTCTGAGGTTTCATAAAAAGTTTAGCATTCAATTGATATGCAATTGTTGTTTGCTTCTCAAAATAATTCTAAAATGATGTCAAAAGTCTTATAATTTCTGGTAAATAGGAATTTAAAATCAAAGTCTGTGTCAAAATAAGTAACATGGTATGACGAAGTGATAAAAAAAATTGTGGACACATGTTTGTATGACTTCTAAAAAAAGTATACCTTTATGGGGAAAACATTTTCCAGGAATCGTCATTATAGTTAGCACTGTGGTTTAAATACTCTTCTATACATTAGTTCGTCCCAGGTATGTGTGCAGAATTAATGTGACTTGTCCTCTACATAAGTGGTCTCGAATCTCTTTTCAGTCGGGAACACTTTATTGTACGAAGGCGATTAGAAAAGTTCGCAGCCTCCCATAGAAACGAATGAGTGGTGTTTCTGTTTTTTTACCGCATCATGGCGCCACATTCGTCCCACAAACACCTGTGAAGCGTCAACTCATTTTGACGTGAGGCGAAACGGCTGTATAAATAAGGTTATCTCACAGCAAGACTGAAAATGGAGAAGATTGAACATCGTGCAGTGATCAAATTTTTTGTTAAGAAAGGTTTAACGCCAACAGAAATTTTAATGAGATGAAGAATGTGTTAGGTTATGCTGGACCTTTGTATACTACATTAAAAAAATGGGCTGCTGAATTTAAACATGGTCGTGCAAGTTAGGAAGATGACCGGACCCGCATACTGGGCGTCCGAAAAGTACCACTACACCAGAAGTCGTCAATAAAGTGCACGATATTGTTTTGGAAGAATGCCGTTTGAAGGTATCTGAAATTGGTAAGACTGTGTGCATCTCAGATGAAAGGTTATATCACATTCTTACTGAGAAATTAGGTATGAAAAAGCTGTCTGCAAGATGGGGTGCCGCATTTGTTGACAGCTGGCCAAAAACAAAATGCATGTGAATGGAAGCTTCTCAGGAATGTTTGGACCATTTTAAGAAAAATTTGAAAGATTTTATTCGTAGGTTTGTAACTACTCATGAAATTTGGGTCCATTACTTCATTCCAGAAACAAAACAGTAGCCTAATGAAGAAATTTGTGTTAGTGGTTGAAATCACACTCAGAATGATCTGTTGCACACCATTATATAAAAATTATCCCAATTAGCGCTTTCAAGCTTCACAGCCCATCGTCAGATTGGAATAGACAGGAAATATGTGAAAACAAACCCTTCACCCCTCTCCCCACCCTGCTCACACACAACAAGCATTAATATAAATGACCCTTCCCCACCCCCTAAACCCTGTCACACCATCTGTACAGTTACATATTTTTCTAGCAAATTCCTTGTGTTTCAGTGTGTGTGTGTGTGTGTGTTTGCATCCTTTTAAACTTACCCTCTTCCTCTCCACACACGTGGGTCACTCATACACCCTTATTTTAAAACATCCAATTAGTACTATGCAATATAATTCTTAATCTTATCTATCTGTCCTCTATCATTTACTTCTTAATCAAGTTATAAAATATTTCTTCATTATTAAATTTAATTTTAATATTAATTAAATTGTCTAACCCTTTTTCTCTTTCTTTCAATATTTCTAACTCCTCTCTAAGCTTCCTTTCAACTGTGTTATTTACTACTTTTACAATTTCGTATTCTTCCAAAGGATTAACAAACTTATGGTTGTCTTCTATGAAATGTCTTGCATATAACGAATTGGTTGTTCTATTACCTTCTCCACATTTGTGGTCAGACAACCTGCATACGAATTTTCGTCCTGTCTCACCTAGGTACACTTTGTTGCAGTCTTTACATTTTAATTTATAAATTCCGCTTTTCTGTAATACTGGAATTTTTTCTATATTCTTATTCCTTATCTTATCAAATACCGTTTCACATTTTTTAATAGCTATATCTACTCCATATTTATTAAAACATTTTATAATTTTTCTAGTATGTGAACCTATGTATGTCAATGACCCTGCATAATTCTTTTGTTCTGGTTCTATTTTAGCTTTTGGTATGTTAACCCTTTTCATAACTTTATCCACTATGTTGGTGTTATAATTATTATTCCTTACAATTCCCTTTATCGTTTTTAACTCCCTATCTTTTGATTCGGTCTCTTTTAAACACTTCTGAGCTCTGTAACAAAATGAATTGATTGCCGCCATTTTATATCTATATGGGTGGTAAGACTCTCTTGGTATAATTATATCAGAATACGACTCTTTCCTAAATATCCCAAACTGTAGTTTCTCATTATCTTTAATTTCTATGTTGAAATCTAAGTAATTTATTTTCTTACCTCCTATCTCTTCTTTAAATTGTAAGTTTTTATCCTTATTATTTATCTCATTTATAAACTCATGCACTTCTTCTATACTTCCTTCCCAAATTACTAATACATCATCAACGTATCTAGACCATAATTTTATATTGTCTTTATACTTAGTGGAAGTTATTAATTGCTTTTCAAAATCATTCATGTATATTTCAGCAAGAATAGGGGATAATGAAGACCCCATAGGTAAACCTTTTTTCTGTATATAAAACTTGTTATTAAACCTAAAATAGTTCTGATTTACACATTCTTTAATTACTTTCATCAACTGCTTTTTATACCTGTATTCTCCCATATTATTATCGTTTATTAACTTAATAACTTTATTTACTGTGATATTGGTAAACATGTCCTTAACATTCAGTGATATCAATTTTGTATTTACATTAATCCTAATATTTTCTAATTTTTCTATCAATTTTACATTATTCTCTATGTTGTATTTTGTCCCAAATTCATATTTCTCTTTCAGTACTCTGCTAACTTCCTTTGATAATTTATAAATAGGTGCATTAATAAAATAAACAATCGGTCTAATTGGTTTTCCTTCTTTATGTATCTTAACCTGACTATTAAAAGTTGGTGCTGTTGGATTGGGTGGAACAATTTTCCTCAGATAACCAGCTGAAAGCGGAAGTAAACGATTATTTTGAGGACCTAGAAGAATTGGACTTCCTCAATGGGGTAAAAGAGCTGGAGCGTCGCTGGACTAAGGGTATTGAACTACATGGAGAATACGTTCAAAAATAAAAACAATTTCAGAAAGAAAAGGTAAGTCTTTCATTATCAGGCCGTGAACTTTTCAAATTGCCCTCGTAATAAATGAAGTACTTCACACAAACTAAGATAAGGCAAGATATGTATATTTAATCGAAAGTGTTCTTAATCAGATGTTATTCTTGTGCTAACTTGTGAGTGATGTAGATTTAGTCTTCATTGACTGTCAACTTATTTTCATTTGTTTCAGGTGTTAACAAGAACAATTTATCCATCATAAGACAAATGGAAGAGATCAAATTTGAGGACAAGGTATAAAGTTCAAAATTAAAAAAAAACATTTTTTACTTTTAGTATATGTATTAAATTGATAAACATGTTATATATACGTATCTTATACACACATTCATTCCTTATATTAATAACAGTTATTTATCGTCATATTCATTTGTAATTAATTGCTGTACAGAATATGATTTATACGTGTATTCTTTTGTGTAGGGTTTGCATTGACAATATGCATTTTCCATAACCTCCTAACTTTCAAGCAATTCTCCTCACACTCCCTCGTCCAATTTAGAGTCATAGTCTGTTTGTTAGTTGCAAAGTATCTTTAAAACTTTTCCTTAATCTGCCAGTCTTCCGTCTTTGCATTAGCTAATTATGTCAGTATACTCATACTATGTCCTCCATTGTCCTCTGTGTTGTCACGCTCTGCTAGTCTTCCTGGTATTACTTTATAGAATATTGAAACTTTCAACTTGTGAAACTTACTTGTCTTTTCTTCTCGTACGCGTTTCGGCTTGGTGTTCGCCTTCGTCAGCTTTGAGACAGACTGCCATTAATTTGTAACAGTTTTTATTTTGAAAGGTATAGTGGGGGTGGTGTGTGGAGGAAGGGGATTTGCGCGGGGATCCAAATTATTGTTAGTTTTTTGTATAATTGTGTCAAAAAGTGTGTGTGATTTATACTGTAATTGGTCGTTAAGTATGTTGTTTGGTTGTGTTGTGTGGTGTTTGTATATTTCATATTGTTCTGCTGTGTTAAGTTTTCGACCTTTGGGTAAATAGTGTAATATTTCAAGATTAGTATCTATGTTGGTGTAGCTGTGGTTTTTTGTGTGTATGTGTGTGGCAAACGCGGAATGTATATTGTTGGATAAAGCTTTTAGGTGTTCAGAGTAACGAGATGAAAAAGATCTTCCCGTCTGGCCTATGTAGAAACTATTGCAGTTATTGCAATTTAATTTGTAAACACCTGTTTTGTGGTATTTGTCTATGTCTGTGTTTGTATCATTGATGTGTTTTTTGATGGTATTGTTTGTTCTGTATGCTATTTTGTACTTGTGTTTTCTGAATGTGTTGGCGAGTTTGTGTGTGTTGGAGTTATGGTATGTGAGTGTGATGTATTTAGTTTGTAGTGTGTTGTTGGTATTTTGTGTTTTGTTGTTTTTGTTTATGATGTGTTTGTGTAGTTTGTTTATGAAATTAGGGTTGTATCCGTTTTTTATTGCTATGTATTTGTAAATTATTATGAATAAATCACCTTATATCCGTCGTGTGACTTGGTTACATCGATTAAAATGACGCGTTTCGGAACATCTGCTCCATCATCAGATTAAATCGCTCTATTGAGGTCGTTAACAGTTAAAATCACATGTTACACATAACTGTCCACTATGTAATTCACTCGCTTACTAAATGGTGCGCACCACGACGAAGCCAAACGGACACTGAATTATTATCTGAGTGATTATGCCTAAGCAGGTTCAATGCTGTATCGTATAGCGGGTTGGATTTAAAATTTAAGTGGTCATTCAGTATGAAGTCTTGGCTGTTTATGTTATTATATGCTTTGTATATTTCGAACTCCTCTATTGCGTCCATGTAACTGCCTTTGTTGCACACATGTAGGGGTATTAAATTAGATTTAAAATCAGTATAATTATGATTGTGTAAGATCAAGTGGCGGTCAAAGTTGGACTTGATATTATTTAACAAAGTGAGATTATTTAGGTGACGTTTTGGTGTGTGCTCTTTAAATCGTTTGAGGAAACCTCTCCCCGTTTGACCAATGTAAAAACTGTTCCAGTCGTTACATGATAATTTATATATGCCGGATTTCTTTTCTAAAGGTATGGGTTTTCTATGACGTAGTATTTTTAATAGACTATTGTTTGTTTTGAAGGTAGCGGTAATATTCAATTTATTAAATGTGGAGGTTAGAATCTTTGGCATTATATTTGTGTATGCGGTAGAAATAAATGTTATTTTTGTATCCTTATGTATTGGGGGCTTGGATTTTTGAATTTTATGTTTCTTGATGAGATTATCAATTAACGTGTTTTGGTAACCATTAGCTAAAGCTATATGTTTAATGGTATTCAACTCCTCACGGTAATCATCATCACTGAGAGGTACTGCCAGCAATCTGCGGATAAAGTAATTATAAGCTGCCAACTTTTGCGAAAATGGATGATAAGAGTCAGCATGTATTGTCACATCAGTGATAGTCGGTTTTCTATAAATATTAAATTTCAATTTATTTATGTGTTTAATGACAGACAAATCTAAAAAATTCAATTTATTATCCACTTCAGTTTCCAACGTGAATTGAATGTTTTTATTAATATTATTCATTAATGTTTTAGGTTTTCGATCTGTCGTACAGTACCATTGAAAATTAGAAAGGTATCGTCTACATAACGTGCATAAAATATTATATCATTTTTGTATTTGTTATGTGAGAGCAAATGAGAGTTTTCATAAAAATTCAAGTAAACGTCAGCCAATAGACCAGAGAGAGGTGAACCCATGGCCAATCCATCATCCTGAATGAAGAATTGGTTATTGAAAGCAAAGTAATTTTGTTCTAAGATAGTTTCAAGTAAACCAATTAACTCGTTTATCATCTGTATATTTAATTTATTATTCTCTAATAAATTTTCTTTTAAGATATTTAGTGTTTCCTTTACTGGTATGTTGGTATACAAATTTACTATATCAAACGATGTTAACTTATAATTTGGTAGTAGATCAACATTTTTACATTTATTAATAATATCCGTGTTGTTTGTGACGCTATGATTGTTCTTTAAATTTATGTTTTCTTTGATTACTTTGACGAGTTTTTTAGCTGTTTTGTATGAGGGCGCTGTGGTAAAATTAACGAGTGGTCTGACCGGTATGTCGTGTTTATGAATTTTGGGTAGGCCAGTGAGTTCGAGAGCTTTAGCATTAATAGGCTTTAGGAAGCGACGTGTGCATTCGCTAAACAAATTTACGCAATTATTGATTTTGTTATTCAATGTCTTGACATACATATCAGTAGGATCAGATTTCAAGGTTCTAATATTATTGTTTGAAATAAAGTCGTTTATTTTCGTTTTATACCCATCAAAGTCCATGACAACAAGAGTATTCCCCTTATCTGCCTTAGTAATTAGAGCATTATTATCAACTAATTTAGCTTTGATTTGTTTCAATAACTTAAACTCGTTAGAAAATCTTATATGTTTCTGTAAACCATGAGGTGAATGGTTGTTAAAATTATGGTGTTTTATTGTATTATTAAACTTCTTATTTATTAAAATGTGTGCTTCGGTTTGTAGTTTTGGATCGGAAATTGTTTTTACTGCAGCTTCTGCATTGATAATTTCTTGTACAATTTGGTGTTTATTATTAAGAGGCAAATGTGTATTTACAAGTGATGTCAGTCTCTTGGCGATGTTTACTCTTCAAATTATGAATTTTATGCGTCTGTTTAAAGTATGTATTGCGGGTAACGTCAGAGACGTATTTATGTACTGATTCCATAACATTATTTATGATGGCCTGATGAATATCGTTGAAAATATGTAAATGCAATTTATAAGTGGTGTATTGAGTGTAGATTTCTTAATATACAAAGATTTGATTTCCTCCTTGATCCAAAAAATCTCAGCGTGTTTTTTGGTTGCTTTAGCAGCTCTAGAGAGGGCCTTCATATTTATAACTGCATATTTTGGTATTAGATGATTTTTTTAAACAGATATTATTAAATTTAATGTGTAAGTTAGTTTTTAGTAACTGGATTTTAACGTTTTGATACTTATATACCGTGCTTGTTTGACTAGCCTCCAATTTAAAATGCATATTAGTTCTTGGTATTCAAGCCACGTATGAATAGTAAATTATTATAAATAAATTACCTTATATCCGTCGTGTGACTTCGTTACGTCGATTAAAATGACGCGTTTAGGAACATCTGCTCCATCATCAGATTAAATCGCTCTATTGAGGTCGTTAACAGTTACAATCACATGTTACACATAATTGTCCACTATGTAATTCACTCGCTTACTAAATGGTGCGCACCATGATGAAGCCGATCGGACACTGAATTATTATCTGAGTGATTACGCCTAAGCAGGTTCAATGCTGTATCGTATAGCGGGTTGGATTTAAAATTTAAGTGGTCATTCAATATGAAGTCTCGGCTGTTTATGTTATTATATGCTTTGTATATTTCGAACTCCTCTATTGCGTCCATGTAATGGCCTTTGTTGCACACATGTAGGGGTATTAAATTAGATTTAAAACCGTACAATTACGACTGCAACAGTTTTTACATTGGTCAAACGGGGAGAGGTTTCCTCAAACGATTTAAAGAGCACACACCAAAACGTCACCTAAATAATCTCACTTTGTTAAATAATATCATGTCCAACTCTGCCCGCCACTTAATCTTACACAATCATAATTATACTGATTTTAAATATAATTTAATACCCCTACATTTGTGCAACAAAGGCAGTTACATGGACGCAATAGAGGAGTTCGAACATACATACTTTAAACAGACGCGTAAAATTCATAATTTGAAGAGTAAACATCGCCAAGAGACCGACATCACTTGTAAACACACATTTTATCCTCGTGTGTCTAATTTAACTACAATAGCTTTTAATGATGACGAAATGAACATCCTTAATAAAGGCATCAAGTATAACTTGCCTCTTAATAATAAACACCAAATCGTACAAGAAATTATCAATGCAGAAACTGCAGTAAAAACAATTACCGATCCAAAACTACAAATCGAAGCACGCATTTTAATAAATAATAAGTTTAATAATACCATAAAACACCATAATTTTAACAACCATTCACCTCATGGTTTACAGAAACATATAAGATTTTCTAACGAGTTTAAATTATTAAAACAAATCAAAGCTAAATTAGTTGATAATAACGCTCTAATTACTAAGGCAGATAAGGGGAATACTCTTGTTGTCATGGACTTTGATGTGTATAAAACGAAAATAAACGACTTTATTTCAAACAATAATATTAGAACCTTGAAATCTGATCCTACTGATATGTATGTCAAGACATTGAATAACAAAATCAATAATTGCGTAAATTTGTTTAGCGATTGCACGCGTCGCTTCCTAAAGCCTATTAATGCTAAAGCTCCTGAACTCACTGGCCTACCCAAAATTCATAAACACGACATACCGGTCAGACCACTCGTTAATTTTACCACAGCGCCCTCATACAAAACAGCTAAAAAACTCGTCAAAGTAATCAAAGAAAACATAAATTTAAAGAACAATCATAGTGTCACAAACAACACGGATTTTATTAATAAATGTAAAAATGTTGATCTACTACCAAATTATAAGTTAGCATCGTTTGATATAGTAAATTAGTATACCAACATACCAGTAAAGAAAACACTAAATATCTTAAAAGAAAATTTATTAGATAATAATAAATTAAATATACAGACGATAAACGAGTTAATTGGTTTACTTGAAACTATCTTAGAACAAAATTACTTTGCTTTCAATAACCAATTTTTCATTCAGGATGATGGATTGGCCATGGGTTCACCTCTCTCTGGTCTATTGGCTGACGTTTACTTGAATTTTTATGAAAACTCTCATTCGCTCTCACATAACAAATACAAAAATCATATAATATTTTATGCACGTTATGTAGACGATATCTTTCTAATTTTCAATTGTACTGTACGACAGATCGAATACCTAAAACATTATATGAATAATATTAATAAAAACATTCAATTCACGTTGGAAACTGAAGTGGATAATAAATTGAATTTTTTAGATTTGTCTGTCATTAAACACATAAATAAATTGAAATTTAATATTTATAGAAAACCGACTATCACTGATGTGACAATACATGCTGACTCTTATCATCCATTTTCGCAAAAGTTGGCAGCTTATAATTACTTTATCCGCAGATTGTTGGCAGTACCTCTCAGTGATGATGATTACCGTGAGGAGTTGAATACCATTAAACATATAGCTTTAGCTAATGGTTACCAAAACACGTTGATTGATAATCTCATCAAGAAACATAAAATTCGAAAATCCAAGCCCCCAATAGATAAGGATACAAAAATAACATTTATTTCTACCGCATACACAAATATAATGCCAAAGATTCTAACCTCCACATTTAATAAATTGAATATTTCCGCTACCTTCAAAACAAACAATAGTGTATTAAAAATACTATGTCATAGAAAACCCATACCTTTACAAAAGAAATCCGGCATATATAAATTATCATGTAACGGATGCAACAGTTTTTACATTGGTCAAACGGGGAGAGGTTTCCTCAAACAATTTAAAGAGCACACACCAAAACGTCACCTAAATAATCTCACTTTGTTAAATAATATCAAGTCCAACTTTGCCCACCACTTAATCTTACACAATCATAATTATACTGATTTTAAATTTAATTTAATACCCCTACATGTGTGCAACAAAGGCAGTTACATGGACGCAATAGAGGAGTTCGAAATATACAAAGTATATAATAACATAAACAGCCGAGACTTCATATTGAATGACCACTTAAATTTTAAATCCAACCCGCTGTACGATACAGCATTGAACCTGCTTAGGCGTAATCACTCAGATAATAATTCAGTGCCCGATCGGCTTCGTCGTGGTGCGCACCATTTAGTAAGCGAGTGAATTACATAGTGGACAATTATGTGTAACATGTGATTTTAACTGTTAACGACCTCAATAGACCGATTTAATCTGATGATGGAGCAGATGTTCCTAAACGCGTCATTTTAATCGACGTAACGAAGTCACATGACAGATATAAGGTGATTTATTTATAATAATTTACTATTCGTACGTGACTTGGATACCAAGAACTAATATGCATTTTAAATTGGAGGCTAGTCAAGCAAGTATGGTATATAAGTATCATTAACGGTATAACGTTAAAATCCATTTACTAAAACTAACTTACACATTAAATTTAATAATATCTGTTTAAAAAATCATCTAATACCAAAATATGCAGTTATAAATATGAAGGCCCTCTCTAGGGCTGCTAAAGCAACCAAAAAACATGCTGAGATTTTTTGGATCAAGGAGGAAATCTAATCTTTGTATATTAAGAAATCTACACTCAATACACGACTTTATAAATTGCATTTACATATTTTCAACGATATTCATCCGGCCATCGTAAATAATGTTATGGAATCAGTACATAAATACGTCTCTGACGTTACTCACAATACATACTTTAAACAGATGTGTAAAATTCATAATTTGAAGAGTAAACATCGCCAAGAGACCGACATCACTTGTAAACACACATTTTATCCTCGTGTGTCTAATTTAACTACAATATCTTTTAATGATGACGAAATGAACATCCTTAATAAAGGCATCAAGTATAACTTGCCTCTTAATAATAAACACCAAATCGTACAAGAAATTATCAATGCAGAAACTGCAGTAAAAACAATTACCGATCCAAAACTACAAACCGAAGCACACATTTTAATAAATAATAAGTTTAATAATACCATAAAACACCATAATTTAACAACCATTCACCTCATGGTTAACAGAAACATATAAGATTTCCTAACGAGTTTAAATTATTGAAACAAATCAAAGCTAAATTAGTTGATAATAATGCTCTAATTACTAAGGCAGATAAGGGGAATACTCTTGTCATGGACTTTGATGGGTATAAAACGAAAATAAACGACTTTATTTCAAACAATAATATTAGAACCTTGAAATCTGATCCTACTGATATGTCTGTCAAGACATTGAATAACAAAATCAATAATTGCGAAAATTTGTTTAACGAGTGCACATGTCGCTTCCTAAAGCCTATTAATGCTAAAGCTCCTGAACTCACTGGCCTACCCAAAATTCATAAACACGACATACCGGTCAGACCACTCGTTAATTTTACCACAGCGTCCGCATACAAAACAGCTAAAAAACTCGTCAAAGTAATCAAAGAAAACATAAATTTAAAGAACAATCATAGTGTCACAAACAACACGGATTTTATTAATAAATGTAAAAATGTTGATCTACTACCAAATTATAAGTTAGCATCGTTTGATATAGTAAATTAGTATACCAACATACCAGTAAAGGAAACGCTAAATATCTTAAAAGAAAATTTATTAGAGAATAATAAATTAAATATACAGACGATAAACGAGTTAATTGGTTTACTTGAAACTATCTTAGAACAAAATTACTCTGCTTTCAATAACCAATTTTTCATTCAGGATGATGGATTGGCCATGGGTTCACCTCTTTCTGGTCTGTTGGCTGACGTTTACTTGAATTTTTTTGAAAACTCTCATTTGCTCTCACATAACAAATACAAAAATGATAGAATATTTATGCACGTTATGTAGACGATACCTTTCTAATTTTCAATGATACTGTACGACAGATCGAAAACCTAAAACATTATATGAATAATATTAATAAAAACATTCAATTCATGTTGGAAACTGAAGTGGATAATAAATTGAATTTTTTAGATTTGTCTGTCATTAAACACATTAATAAATTGAAATTTAATGTTTATAGAAAACCGACTATCACTGATGTGACAATACATGCTGACTCTTATCATCCATTTTCGCAAAAGTTGGCAGCTTATAATTACTTTATCTGCAGATTGTTGGCAGTACCTCTCAGTGATGATGATTACCGTGAGGAGTTGAATACCATTAAACATGTAGCTTTAGCTAATGGTTACCAAAACACGTTAATTGATAATCTCATCAAGAAACATAAAATTCGAAAATCCAAGCCCCCAATAGATAAGGATACAAAAATAACATTTATTTCTACCGCATACACAAATATAATGCCAAAGATTCTAACCTCCACATTTAATAAATTGAATATTTCCGCTACCTTAAAAAAAAAACAATAGTGTATTAAAAATACTACGTCATAGAAAACCCATACCTTTAGAAAAGAAATCTGGCATATATAAATTATCATGTAACGACTGCAACAGTTTTTACATTGGTCAAATGGGGAGAGGTTTCCTCAAACGATGTAAAGAGCACACACCAAAAGTCACCTAAATAATCTCTTTGTTAAATAATATCAAGTCCAACTTTGCCCGCCACTTGATCTTACACAATCATAATTATACTGATTTTAAATCTAATTTAATTACCCCTACATGTGTGCAACAAAGGCAGTTACATGGACGCAATAGAGGAGTTCGAAATATACAAAGCATATAATAACATAAACAGCCGAGACTTCATATTGAATGACCACTTAAATTTTAAATCCAACCCGCTGTACGATACAGCATTGAACCTGCTTAGGCGTAATCACTCAGATAATAATTCAATGTCCGATCGGTTTCGTCGTGGTGCGCACCATTTAGTAAGCGAGTGAATTACATAGTGGACAATTATGTGTAACATGTGATTTTAACTGTTAATGACCTCAATAGAGCGATTTAATCTGATGATGGAGCAGATGTTCCGAAACGCGTCATTTTAATCGACGTAACGAAGTCACATGACGGATATAAGGTGATTTATTTATAATAATTTACTATTCATACGTGACTTGGATACGAAGAACTAATACGCATTTTAAACTATGTATTTGATTGTGTTGAGTTCGTCATTATAGTCCTGTTTACTTAATGGTATTGTAGTTAGTCTATATAGCATATGGTTGAAGGCCGCATGTTTATGTTGTGTTGGGTGGTTTGATGTGTTGTGTATAACCATGTCGGTTGTGGTTGGTTTTCTGTATATTTTATACGTGTGTGTATTGTTAGTTTTGTTAATTGTTAGGTCCAGAAAATTTATACTATTATTTTGTTCAATGTGCAGTGTAAATTTTAGTTTGTGGTGTATTGTGTTTATGTATTTGTGGAAGTTTTCAACCTGTCTTGTGTTGCCTTTGAATAAAAGTAATATATCATCTACATACCCGTGCCAATAAGTGATTTTGTTGGTGTATCTGTTGTTGTTTATTATGTGGTTCTGTTCTATGTTGTGTATATATATTTCGGTAATTATCGACTTTCTGGGCTTTGCTGGTATTGGAGTGACATTTTTTTTTCTATTCTTCTATGTTATATAAACACGAGAAAAATAATCTTAAACGGCGGTCAAACCTATTTACGGAGAAAAAAAATTAAGTAATTACTCCCATAAGAACGCAAGCAAAGGTATGCAAAGGTGAATGAGCGCCATATTAACTGAGTAGTTAGTGAGATCACTGCAGTCAGGCGACGGCGCACTAATGCACAGCGAATGATGAGTTATGACGTCATTACATGGATTACCTATCGCTGCAGTACAATTTTACGTGCCAAATAACACGCATTTTTCTACTACTAAATAAAATTAAAAAATCTTTAAATGTAAATGTCATTTGTCACAGTTATTTGAAGTAATTATTTTTTTTTTTTCGCAAATGGGTTCGACTGCCGTTTAAAATTATTTTTCCCGTGTTTATATTACATAGAAGAATAGAAAAAAAATATGTTTATTTATTTCTTTTAATTCTCCCATTACATTTTCAGAAACTACCGATATCTCACTTCCTGTATCGATTAATGTTTTATAATTCTTACCTTCTATGGTGACGATTACCTCCGTCAATCCGGTTTTCGTTTCCATAACTTTTGTGTCATCTTCTTCCAACAACTCCTTCGTCATATCCATTTGTATCACATTATTATGATATTCGTCGGTTACTTGGACCCTGTTCTTCCCTGTGAACAATGGTTGTGGTACTGCTCTGCCGGTACCCCTTCTCATGCTGGTTATGAATTCCATTGTTCCTCGATGTTCCCCCACGGTCATCTCCGGCCCGCTGTTGTATGTTGTTATGCGACGACGTATATCCGCCCTGCTGATTTGGCCTTGGTTTCCTACACCTGAAACAAAAATCTCTGCCGACGTAATTCTCTCCCGAGCATCACGTACATTTCCATCCCCCGTCTCGACTATGATTTTCTTGTTTACTGTATGCATGCCCCTGTGGTGACCCTCTTTGTGGCGTATAATGACTGCTATTATTCATACCTGATTGGTTGGGATGCCTACCTACTTCACGGTCTCTAATGTTCTGAAATACGTCTAATATATTTTCCAACTCATTTATGTCCGCTACCTCTCTAGTCATTAATGTAATTTGTACCTCCCTAGGCAGGTGTTTACTAATATGTCTGATAAACTATCGAAACGGCAATGGCGGTTCTAAGTATTTCGCATTGTTAAATATCTTCATTACGTATGTGGTTATGTTGTTGTTATGTCCCCCAAAATTCCCTGCACCCATGATTCTACTACGTAATATTTCCTGGTCCTCTTCAGACCAATATTTGTTTCGGAACGCTGCCTCAAAATTCACATAACTACCCCACTCTGTTCTATGTACTTCAGCCCATATTTCGTAACTGCCCTTAAAACATTTTAAAATCTTTAATAACTTTACCTCCCAACTACTGCTATTAAAACGGTTAAATTCCCTTACCCTACGCAAGAACTGCATCGGGTGTACTCTCCGGTTATCACAACAAAATTGTTCAAGTTCAATATCATCTTTTGCTTCGCGAGTATATAATATTCACTCCGCAACATTATTTAAATTTTGGCTCATTGCCACATGTAATTCGTCTTTAATTTCTACTATATCTTGTTCTATTATGCTAAGTTTATTATCATATTTACTTTCATATTGAAGGTTATGTTTATTCATAACCCCCACACTCTCTTGTATTGATTGTTAACATACATTCTCTACCTCCACTATCTTATTTTTTATGTCATTATTATTTTCATTAATCTTACTAATACACTTACTTTCTATTTCTACACTCTGTTCTTTAACTTGAATTTTAATTTGATCTGTCGTTTGTTTGTTTACATTATCTATTTTACTTTCAATATTTTTTGTTAATTCATTTATTTGTTCATCGAACTTACGGTTCACTGATTCTAATATCTGCTCTTTAACATTAGTACAACGTGTATCAATTTCCTTAATATGCTTATTAAAGTCAAAACTCGTGTCGTTTAATTTCATCTCTTATCAACTTTATCTCATTTTTCTGTTCATTTAATTTATCATTCATTCTAGTGTTTACTTCATTGAATTTATCATTAAAATTATTTTTAATTTCTTTAATTTCGTTTTTTTTTTGTTCATCGAATTTGCTATCAAATTTATTTAACAGTAACTGCATCATACTCATCATATACCTGTTATTCTCTTTCTTAAAGGTCGGCGTCGATTGACTCGTTACGCCTTCCATTATTTTCGATTCGGTTTCACTTAAATCACTATTTATTAAGCTCTCAGTTTGACTATCAGTGAAGCTGACGTCCTTATTAATATTTTCATTAGTATTCATCATTTTTATTTAATTCTTACTTATTTATAATATACATCTATCAGTCATATTATAACCTTACTACTTATGTTTACCCATTTTTTAGTTACCTTAAACAACCATTCTGTTCTCCCAAGTAGGCCTATACAGTAAACCCTCGATTTAACGGACTAATTGGGGCTGGGGGGGGGGGGGATCGAAAAACGTTAAATCGCAAATTTTGTGTTTTGAGGATATATTTAAGTCAAATAGGCCTATAACACTTGAAATTTTAATACTATTAATATCATGCAAATACCGTATTGTTCCGAATACAAGCCCCACTTTTTCTCCTAAAAACATGGTCGCTAATTTGGCCTGCGTCTTGCATTCGCACGCTAACAAAATTCGAAGTTATACCTGACTTCTGGCGGGACGAACGCTTTTGGTATCTATGAGTTGTTTACTGCCTAAGCAACAGCAGTTTGCCTGGCTGTAGTTAACTCTGGCGTTATGATTTATGACTACAACCGAATGTTTTAACAGCAAACTGAAGAAAGAATAGGAAGATAAAGTGTAAGTGCGTGTGCATGCACGCGTGCTCTCACCCTTCTGTAGACAGCAAGACAAAGGATGAGTAGAGGGGGTGTGAGTAACATGTTTCTAAATAACGGGTAAACTGCCAGTGTGGTTTTCTATTGTAACAGTGACAACATCGCTTGTCTGTACTTTGTTTTCATTCGGCGTTTTTGTAGTGCGTTTGCGGTATGGGTGATATTGTGGAGACTAAAGGCACGCAGTCAAATCAAATTAAACGTAACCCGTACGATGCGAATTATAAATTAATTGTGATACAAAATGTAGAAAAACACGCAATCTCAAAGCCGCAAGGAAATTCGATATTGATGAATCCTGTATTCAACGATGGAGAAAACAGAAGGAACGACTTTCAAATGCAAATACTGCGCGACGAGTATTCGCGGGACCTCAAGTTGGGCGTTTTGTAGCAGTAGAGTCCAGCGTCTGTGAATACGTACGGCTTTTAAGAAGGCAAGGACTCCCTGTCACTAGACATGTTTTAAAATTAAAAGCTTTAGAAATCGCAGAAGAATTAAAAGTCTCCGGTTTCAAAGCCAGCTTCGGGTGTATAAGACGAATGATGCGGCGAAATGGTTTGCGCTTAAATGACGTACATCACTCGCGCTAAAACTACCGAGTGACTACGAAGAAAAACTCCTACAGTATCAGCGGTTTGTCATTCATTTACGCAAGAAGCATAATTATTCACTTGAACACATGGAAAATGCCGATGAAATGCCCGTATTTTTTATTTACGTATATTTACGGTGGACCAAAAGGGAACCAAATCTGTAACAGTAAAGATTACGGGAAATGAAAAATTACGTGCCACTGTAATGCTTGCTGTATTAGCCGATGGACGAATATTACACAGTGAAATAAGATGCATATCAGTGTATATTGTTCATTGTTAGTCGTCGTGATGTCTTCCACTGAACGTGTGTGACGCCTACGTCAACGACAACGCAAAGACAGGGATTGCGAAGAATTAAATGAATTCTTGATGAATACTCCATTTTCATCAAATACAATTGAAGATGAGAAAATCTGCGTGTTTCAAAACAAGAAACAAGAAGAAAAGGAACGAAAGAATGCTGCGATAGCCAAGCAATATTGCCAGAACAGGAGAGTCTGCAGTTTATGCACATTATACATTTCAAAAGCCTAAAAACATCATGTTTTTTTTTATGTCTGTCAAATTCTGACCGTTAAATCCGAAGTCCATTAAACCGAGGTCCGTTAAATCGAGGGTTTACTGTATTTATATAAAATTTCTTTTATATAAACATCCCTAAGTTCGGAAGCCAATTGTACTATTATTTTCTATTTATTCTTTAAACTTAATTAATTTCACTTTTATTCATTGCTTTCACCCTCATCTTTCGGACGCCATCTTGTTACCAACTACAAGAGAAAAAATATGTACTTACCAGGGCCAGGTTCGATTTAGGCGAACAGGAGATCAGAATGGTTTATTTGCTGTAAATAACTCGTTTATTTATTTGTTACCAATGACATTTCCCTTTTATTTTCATTTTCTCCTACACTTGTACATTTAACCCCTTCTTTAAAGCATTTGAACATATTTGGCCACGAGGCTCAATTGATAAAAAAAATCAAGTAATTATTATCATCAACATTTTCTCTCTTCTCAAAATGAATTATACTAGATCATTTATTTAAACTATATATCTAATCGATCGCAACCAGCACTTCTTACTTATATAGATTCTGTACACTCACACAGACACACACACTTTCGTTCTTTACATATTTGACTTTTTCTTATGACCCCCTTTTGAGCTCATGATTTTCTTTCAAAACCCATATACATTGTTGTGATTGTAATTACCAATTGAACGATTTCATAATTTATAATAGACTTCTGGCTGTTGTTTACTTATCTGCACATTCCAACTGTTCCACACACTCCCGATTTTTTCTCACATCTCACTTACTTTTCCCCTTAATTTTCAACTTTCTATTTCAAAATCACATACTGTTAATCCCCATTATGTTAAAATTTTGTTACTTCACCTTTTACATTTTTTACGTGCGTGCGGGCACCCGCGATTTCGTTCCGGAACTTATATGTTACTCGCGCGAGTTGTTATTACAGACTGGGACTAGCGGAACTGCACTATTCTCTGAAGTGGTCGCGGGTTACGTGACCAAATCTTATTGTTCTTATTTGTATTACTATGCCAATATGTGAGGTTGGTCAGAACACTCCTTACATTCCAGCGTGATGTATGAACTGACGTAATATCGACGATTCTGGTGTTACATAACTTGTAAGTCCCGTATCTAAAAATAATTGTTCTGTTTGCATCTGGAGCTGACCTTGACACAAATCCACACGTTGGTTTATTGCATTGTATAATTCATGAACTCTATTTGTTTACCTTTCCCATTATTATTATTTTATATTTTTCATGTTTCCCCAAAATTAACATTATGTCATAAAACATTAGTTTTTTATTAAAACGATATTTTTTATATTACCCCAGGTAGGCCTAAATGCCCCATTACAAACCATGTAAGAACAAATGGTTATAATAGAAACACAACAAACAGGCAATTCCAAGGACGGCGTCAGAACTTTAACCATGAACGAAATTATGACAGACGATATGGGAGAGACAACGACAACAGGCGACAATGGAATGATCATGGTGAAGAATATCAGAGATCCAGAAGTTGGGATAGAAATAGGGACATACCCTCTTGAAATCAACCAAGTAACAACCAGGGAACCAAGGAAGCCTGAATAAACTATATTATGGCTGATGAGAGGGATTCGAGGAGACACGATGACCAGCGACAAAGAAATTTGGACAAACAAGTTGACCGTCATGAAAACCAAGAACCTAATCCTGGCCCCAACAATAATGATGAAAGACAATATACATATGACAACATTGAAATGTATGGGAGTGATCCACGCTGGGGCAATCCCATAGCGAGATTTGTAGATGAATTTAACCGACAGAATCCACGGGAAAAACATACTAGTGGAGCAACCCAGATTGTGGCAGATACCGAAAACGATTAAGCTAATTCGTCATGTTTAAACTTTGAAAATTGCGTCATGTTTTGTATTGATTTGTGTATTAGTTTGTTTAGTTTTGTGTTTATATATTTGTAAATAAGCTATAACATGTTTCATATAAGGGAAAAACATCTTGAGGTAAAGAAATTATAAATATTACATAAATTCTATATGCATCAAGAAATAGACTGTAGCAAAAAAGTGTTTGAAATTGTATGTGTGTGAGAGACCAATTTAAAAAGTTGTAGTAAATGTTTATAGTTTCTTAAAACAGCCGTAAAAGTAATTTTTAACAGCCATAAATGTTTGTTAAAACAAATTTTTTTTTCTTTTTAATTTTTGGGTAGATATTTTATTTATATTTATTTTGTTACAGCATTATTTGCAAGACATCACTACAATTATAAAGGATGAAATTGTTTTAGAAGAAGTGGAAAAAGAAAAGAATACACAAGAGGTAAATTTTTTTTTAAATATACAATCAATCTTCCATCTACAAGTAGGTGAAACAAGTGAGATTCATGGTAGATCAGTCTTCCTTTGAAGGCTGTCACTTTATTAACAAAATATTTTTTAAGTCGAACATTTATAGTTGAAAATTAGATTCAGTCTTAGCCTTTCCGGTGCTCTGGATGGGTATACACACGAAATGTTTATGTCCGTATGGTGCTCCGGATATGGTAAGTCGCACGTCATTTTAAATTGGTAAAGTGCTCAGAACGGTTTAATATGCCTATGGCTACGACAGACGGAACAAGCATTGTGCATACAAGGTCAACGAATTGTCTTTAGTTACGAGTGAGCTGTTGAAACAAAGACAGTTCATTTAGTGTGTCTCTGGTGTCATGTAGAAGTTGAGATAATTCGCAGATGAGTTTTTGTAAACGATACTATTAAGTGATACGTATATTTGTTGTTGTGGCGAGTTTCTTTTAGATACATCTGCTAGTTGACAGTTGAGTGTAGCTCATGTTGTGTAATCTTTACCGTTAGCGATAAATGTAATTGTTGTTGTGGCGAGTTTATTTTTTATCTACATTTGCTAATTGACAGTTGAGTGTTTTGAGATTGTGCAATCTTTGAGTAAATGACACGTATAATTGTTATTGTGGCCCGTTTTGTAAACGGTGAGTACTCTGCGCGTATATACACATACCGCTGCTGAAAGTAAGGCGCACGGGCAAAGCATAACCGCTCACATGTGTTTGCGCAGGAAAGAGGTTAGTTAACACATTGATACACCCGAGATGTCTTGGATTGGTGCTGTCACCCAACAAGTTGAGTGCTAGTTGATTGGGGTTGGTGATTCAATTTCAGTTGTTAGTTTATACAATAAGATTGAATTTCCTATACCAGTGAAACACTTGAACTTTTGTTCCTTGTGAGCAATGGGTAGGTATATGATTGTTATCAGCACTTAATATGCATATGTTGTAAATACATTAATAATTGAATGAACGAATCGAGTTTTGTTTTTACTTGACCTTTTTTTGGCTCCTCCTCCTCATCCCCCCTCACCTTCCTCCTCCTCCTCCTCCTCCTCCTCCTCCTCCTCCTCACAACCGAACAGTGTCAACCTTGGTACTCTAGTCACTGCCTTCCTCTGTAGTACTTCCCACTCACTGGATGCCCATCAGCAAAGTCATTACTGGGTCTCAACCAGTAGTAACTCACCACACTGTCTCATCTTCACAAACCTCTCCATTCACCCATTGTTTCCAGAACCTGTTCGTTTTTGTTTTCTAATTACTTTGTCCATCCAGTATATTTTTAATATTCTCCTACAGCAGCAGATTTCAAATGCTGTGGTCGTCTTTCACTTTTCCCTATTGTCTAGGTTTCACATGCAGCTTGTATAATAGCATGCTGCAAACATATAATTTGAGGAATTTCTTCTTAATTTAGAATCCAGTTTTTGGCAGTAGCAAATTTGTTTCTCCATTTAGTCTGTACTCTGACACTGATTCCTCTCAGTTATCTTTACCAGTTTTAATATGTACCTATTTTTGTTCCTGAATCTCTTCTTCCCCCTAATAATTTTTTATAATATTCAATAGTGTTCTCAATTTACCTTGTTTTCTGTGAGTAGAAACCATACCATCAGTAACTCTTAACTTTTATACTCTCCATGAAATGTTATTACGGTCTTGAACATCTTTATGGTTTCCTTTACAGCCTCTTATAAAGCATTCTCGTATAATGGTAATGAATTTGTATAAAAGTAAATTTTAATTCCTTGTTATTTTTAGGATGTTTTAACGGTTAGTGTAAAGAAAGAAGCTGATCCAAAAGAGGCTGAGACTGAACAGGTAATGTGCATAACCATTATTTAGCCCATAGCTAATGTGTTAGGTTGTTCCGTGTCATGTACCACTAGAGATTTGGATCACATTCGTTTATACATATGTAATTAAAAATCAACAGAATACACAAACTGTATCATAGTGTTGTATACATATAAACTACATGAGATTAATTAAGTAAAATCGCACACTTGTGCGAGCGCGCACGCGTGCACACATCATGTAGGTACAGAGTATGGATATTTATTGCAAAAATTGATAGGTGATTCTATATATTTTATATTTAGTATTGATCACCTCTTTATATAATACTCTGTAAATCACTGAGAAGACAAAGTAAATTTTCTAATTGTTCAATTTGCAGGATGTATTGCCAGTTATAAATTCTGTCCTAAAAGGAGAACTGCATGTAAAAGAAGAAATCATCAAAGAAGAGAATGAACAGTTTGTTGATCAGGTATTATACATAGTTATAAATTTGTTTATAGTGACAAGCATTTATTGTTATAATGAACACCAGTGTTGATATTTGTAAACTTATCGGTTAAAACTGTTGGAGACCATTTGGTGTCCCATGGAAGTCATTTTTATGTGAACTTTCAGTCCATACGATTTAGCCATAACATGTACCAGTACCACATGGCAGGAAATTGAAATTTTATGACATCAGGGGTGTGAGTACGACGTGACTATTGTAATAACACTCACTCGTCGTTCTCTAAAAAATATAAAAGTGTCAGAGTGTAATGTATACTCTTGTGTCTTACCAATCCGTCGTCGCTCTGCAACGTAACTTACGCTAATTGTGTCCATCGCGAACGTACGAATAACCAGGTATTGAAGTCTTTACCTGTTGTTCACTAGGGGTGTGTAAATCCCGGGTGGCGCCAAATTGTTTAATTAAAACAATTAAAAAATTTTAGGATGATAGGGCGAGTTCCGCTCAGGCGGTGTGGAGAATTCAAATTTATTCCCGCCTCGGTTCGACCTTCTTAATCAGGCCGGTAATTCGTTGAGTTGGCTACATGAGCGCTTGTCGTCAATACTAGCTGTTCGCTAAAATGTACACAAATTATTATACACCTTCCTAATGAAATTAAAACACAGTGGTTACACTCAGTACTTGTTTATTATTTGGTGATTATTAATTATTCAGTTTAACACAGATTATATTTTGTTTTTTAATACATTTGCACCGGCAATTAATATAAGACAATTTCTCTAGGGTTTGACAAATCGATTTTGAACGTATCAGACAGTCAATGATGGCGACTGTGGAATTTGTTTACAAGTATTTTCGTTCAAACGTCTTGGATTCTTGTGATTACGATAAAGGATTATTAATGATTACAACAATAAAAATACACTACCTTACATGATTTATACTTAAATAATATAATGTGTAGCTATAATTTGTTCCTGGAGTGTAGTAAACATGTTTCAAAAGTTCGTAAACTAACAACAGGTTATTTTTACTAGTTGACAAATTTTCAGTGTCTTAGTTTTTTATTTAATCTTTGAAAGAAATTATATGCAGTTTATAGTGAGAGTTCAGACTATTGTGAGAAATATTTAAAGTGAGTTTAATTCTGAAATTTGGGTAAATTAATGATACTTAACACATCAGTAGACTGGGTGTACTCAGTTGTTCAGGTAAAAAGGAATTGGGCTGCAATCTTATTCAATTTTCAATTGTCTAGGGCGTCTGGCATCTTTTTCAAATTAATCGTAGCAATTTATTAATTTCTTTTTTATTTAATTGGTCCTCGACATCAGTTAAATGGTTTCAGTCATCGTCTGCTTCTTTCTTGTTCATTTGTTGTAATTTTGTTTACTATTTTTACTTTTTAAATTAGAATTTTGGTCGTTCACGATTTGGCTTCTATTCTGCAAGAGCGTCACATTACGAGTAATAAGATTTAACGGAAAATTCGTAACCAACGTCTGTTGTCATGGTTACAATTTAATTCTGATTGGTTAATCTTGTCTTATAACCATTGTTATCAATTATGAATGTTTATTCAAAATAGCTGTATATCTTCTGATTGCTTTTATTCTTCTGCCTTCCTCCCTACATATTAAATATTATCACTACTGTTATTATTTCCTTTCAAAGATTATTTTGATACCCCATAAGGTTGGGTTCTTCAAAATATTAATGTTTGTACAATTATTTTAATATGTATAAAAACACGCTTATTTATACATTTTATTTCACTTTATTGTACTTACCGTTATTCCTAAGGGTCCCCCCAGAGTTCTATAAGCGAGATCAGAAACAGTGTGAGGTTACGAAATAATTATTCTGACACATTTTGAATGAAGAGAATTTACCTTTTAATTTTATTTGTAAATCATTTAAATTTCAACAAATTTTTACCATGCTTTTGTATATAAAATAACTTCGTAATAATTTCTTCTTTGTCTGGTGATTCGTTACATATTCAATCTTATTCTACTAGCTTACCTTAATCTATTTCATTCAGACTGCCCAGCCTGCAATTTTGCACACACACAGACACACATAATTATAAAACCCTTAACATTTTTAATAATGTCCCTCCCCCCGTCGGCAACGTGGTTTTCGGTTAGTCATTATTACTCCCCGTTTTAAACTTTTTGTTGTTAGTGTCCGAAAAATTCGATATACGTGTTCTCCGTTTTTTGTTCCGACCGCGGTCACATGAGTCTCACTGTTATTTTACTGTTATATCATAAAAAAAAACTGATAAGAGTTAGCAGAGCGCACTTGGCGCTGTGTCGGCCGACACAATCAACGACTAACTGGGCAGCTTCCTTGTCTGCGAGGGAGGAAATGCGTATACACGGCCAACAGATTTTCGTCGCCGTCCATGCCTCATTGTTGATGCATAATCACTTTATACAGGGAATACAGGAGTTATATGCATGATACCAGAGGACAATATTGGCATCTGTTATATTGACGTCACTAGCAGTGGGCGTGGTTTAACGGCGTTTCCTGTATTTATTTGGTAGCTGCGACAAACTTTGCTCCGGCGCCATGTTCACAGCTTCGGTTGAGTTTTCACGGCGTCACTCCAGCGCCCCGCCCGGCAATGTTACATACAGGCGTGATCACACATATACAAAGTTCTTAGAATCTGGGGTGTTGCAAATTCCTTTGTCGCGTTACACAATATTAATTGCGTCTCGCCTTTGTTCCAAACTGTTCAGTCAACACGTGGTCTGTTACAATGAAAATAACGTTGCACAATAATTTTACAAAATCCCGCACAAAAATGAAACAAAAATGTACATACCCCATACCGTAAAAAAAAATAAAAACGCCCACATTTTTGACACGTTACAATACCCCCTCGATGAGAATTCTGCTGTCCACAACAGAAGAAATCTCATCGATAAACCCCGAAGAGGACCAGTGAGGAACTGGTGCCAACAACCCCCTTGTTCTTAATCTACATGGGTACACGACCCCCCTGGCTTGGCGACTATGGACCCATCTGAACGAGATCACTGGACTTCTCCGTTAGAGATCCCAACACCGAAAAATCGAACAGACTCGTACCACAGCACACCTCGCCTTCTAACATGCTACCCCCAAAAATCCTCAATCCCTGGCTCAGATTATGCCAGATCCTCAGCCGATATGGATCCCCTTTATGCAAGCTGGGCTGCCTTTAGCAGATACTGGGCTCACACACACTCACATTACATATGACGCCTTGACAAACTCTTTAAAATTTATGAAAAATTTAAAAAAATTTCAAAATTCAAAATAATATATTTTACCAAAAAAATTCTCTTCCTTGTTTTTTATGTTTTGTTTAAAATGACTGAATTTAGATATTTCTCCTAATCAAAACATATACTTACTCTAACATGTGAACCACTTATAGTCTAACAGTACAATGCAATACACAATAAATCAATAAAATAAACATGGATAATACACACATAATAAAATAATCATTACTCAAAAATATTCATTAACTGGCAGGCGAAAAATCAAGATTTAAAAAAAAAAAAAAAAAATTAAAATTTCCAAAAATTTTAAAATTCAAAAAAATTTAAATTTATGAAAATGTTTCCTTCATATTTAGACATTATTTAAAAATTGGTTTAAATTTATTAAAGAAACCAATTGAATTGACTTCCTACTATACAAGCTTAGTAGGTGTATGACCTCATCAGCTGATCGAAACTAGGTCAAGTCCAAGACCCTTGACCTACCTATGTTATGTATACTTTTTGAAAATACATACAACATCTGTAATAATCTAATGTGAAACACAAAACAACAAAATAAAACATTTAAAACAAACAAAATATTAATATAAATAATAAGCAAATTGACCTTTAAATTATTTAAAATAAACAATTCTTGTTTTCAAATTTTATCAAAATTCTGTCACTGGTTTAAAAAATGAAAATTTTATATTCTTTATCATAAATCTCTCTCTTTGTTTAAACATCTTATTCTCCCTTACTGTGGGTGACTTAAATACTTTAAATACTTAAATTTAATTTACCACTTGGCATTTATACCTTTATAACTAACATGGCGATTATTACATTAAAGTAACCCAATCACATTTAACCTTGGTAAAAATCTACATACCCTACAAATTATAAACATTACATTTTAATTTCAACTGAACTGTTATTAATTAACCATCAATTATTTATCATTTGATTCTATGCAATTCAAATTTATTATTAACCTTCCTTTTACATTATATTTCATCTCTGATTACTTTTCTACTATGAATTTTCTATCTAACGCTTCACATTTTAATCATTGCTTAGTTTGGGTGATACCTGTATTTTCTATACTTTCACTTGAATAGACATTTTAATATTACTCCCTTTCTTATTACTAACAACCACTATTAACAATTTATGACACAAATCGCTCAATTATTAATACCTTTCACTAATTCCACTTACCTCTGGCACCGCTCATATTTGTACTAGGATGTGTGTTCCCTACCTGGCTATCTACATACGAGCCAATGCCCCTCCAAAATATCAGCAAACACTCACTCAAACTACTCTATTCCCGCCACAACGCCGCACGCTGGTCTCTCGCCATGCCGCACGTTGCTCACACCTTACCACCTCACCCTTACTACAAAATATCATCAACAAATATATTTATATCTCATTCACATTACTCCTCTCTACATATACTCACTACCACTGTGTCCCTAAATATCTAACACTATCTCTGTGTGTTACCTGTATTTCAAAATTCTTATTCTCTTTAACTCCCATTTACTTTAATTCTACTTAACTCACCTGTCTTATTTCATTATCACCCAAAATCTGTTTTCAACATTTTACCTTGATATAGCCCTAGACAATTCATCACTTCCCTCCTTACAATAACATACCTCAATTTGAACGTATTATCTATTTAATCATCTACCAATCATTATAGAATCTTAATTTCATAAAATCATTTAACTTCATTCTCAAACTTTCTTTTATACAACCTTAATTAAGTAATTAATTTTCAGTTATTTAATTCAATTCTTTAACAGTTCACAATTATTTTCATCGCTTAATTAGTCTGTCAAATTTTATAATTATTGTTAATTTATACTGGTTAATTGCAAATTCAATTTAATTGATAATTAACGTTATCACTTTCTACTGTACATACACATTGTTTACATAACACATAGTACACTATAATGTAGTACACAAATACACTTAACATAATGACATCAACACATAAAAGAATATACAGTCCAACTTATCATTTGTTATCATTACCCACAAATCGTTCCATAAGACAATGCACTTCAAAACCACATTATTCATATCATTAAATGTTCATGAACAATAAACAATACACAATTACCCCATATCGTCAAATAATAGTCTAACATATTTGTAACATAGATCCATCTTATTTATATCACATTTATTATTATTATTATTATTATAAACCACTACTTCTACGTCATTCATTATCCCTTTTATTGGTTCATATACCTGTTCAATATTGGTCAATTTCGTCCAGTCTCCGTTGGTATTATCTGTTAACATTAGGTAAGTTATATTATCACCGTTAACCTCATCTACTGCTATCTCAGCTTCGCTGTAAGGTAAGTATTCATTATTATTATTATTTCTCTCTATGCCTAGCCTTTCTATGAATTCTTCGTAATTTCTCTTTACTTTAAATATCTCTAGTTCTCTCCTTCTCTCTCTCTCAAAATATTTCTCACCATCATACCAAACTACACACTCTCTCTCTCAAAATATGCAGGGGACATTAACTTATCATTACGGCACCACCTATGAAGTGCACAAAAAACCAAGGGAACTTTATCTGCAAACCTATACTTTTCCAAATGCTCACGTGAAGCTATTTCTTCACCCCCACTACAACATTACGGGCAAAATCAACCCCGTGCATCCACTCTACCTGTAAATTCTTTCTACTCTCTCTTTCACACACAAACATCTTTTTATCAACTTCTACTCTTTCTACAATTTCGTCATCACTATCAACATCTACACAATCATTTTCTAACACCATATTTTTATTTCTATTATCATTGTTATTACTTGTCAACTCATTATTTAAATTATCATTTCCACTACTACTTACCCTGTCATCTTTGTTCGATTTTAACTTGTTTATTACTTTCTCATTTTCTAATTCTATTTCGCCTAACCGCGTCTCTATTTCACTCAATTTCTTATCGTAAATACAGCCTTGTTCTTTGATTTCTTTCTTCACTTCATCAAATTGCACGTTAAGATTATTTTGGATATTTCTAATTTCATTTTTCTGTTCGCTAAATTTTTCATCAAACTTACTATTTTGTATATTAAAAAGCGTCTGCATCATTCTTATTATTTCGTTATTATCTGCCATTTTAACTTTTGTTTAAATATTTCTATTTCTTTCAAAAAAATGTTTTCGTATAATAAATATTACACGTTCATATTTATCTAAAATTATTGTAAAATTTTCTACCACGTATAGTTACAACATAACCTTATTTTACGTATTTTGTATTCTTTCGCTACCCACTCTGTTTCTGAATTCTGGCTTATTTATATAATTATTTTATATAATGTCGTTGTTCGGGCCGCCATTTGTATAAAAACATACTTATTTATATAATTTAGTTCACTTTATTGTACTTACCGTTATTCCTAAGGGTCCCCCCAGAGTTCTATAAGCGAGATCAGAAACAGTGTGAGGTTACGAAATAATTATTCTGACACATTTTGAATGAAGAGAATTTACCTTTTAATTTTATTTGTAAATCATTTAAATTTCAACAAATTTTTACCATGCTTTTGTATATAAAATAACTTCGTAATAATTTCTTCTTTGTCTAGTGATTCGTTACATATTCAATCTTATTCTACTAGCTTACCTTAATCTATTTCATTCAGACTGCCCAGCCTGCAATTTTGCACACACACAGACACACATAATTATAAAACCCTTAACACTTTTAATAATGTCCCTCCCCCCGTCAGCAACGTGGTTTTCGGTTAGTCATTATTACTCCCCGTTTTAAACTTTTTGTTGTTAGTGTCCGAAAAATTCGATATACGTGTTCTCCGTTTTTTGTTCCGACCGCGGTCACATGAGTCTCACTGTTATTTTACTGTTATATCATAAAAAAAAACTGGTAAGAGTTAGCAGAGCGCACTTGGCGCTGTGTCGGCCGACACAATCAACGACTAACTGGGCAGCTTCCTTGTCTGCGAGGGAGGAAATGCGTATACACGGCCAACAGATTTTCGTCGCCGTCCATGCCTCATTGTTGATGCATAATCACTTTATACAAGGAATACAGGAGTTATATGCGTGATACCAGAGGACAATATTGGCATCTGTTATATTGACGTCACTAGCAGTGGGCGTGGTTTAACGGCGTTTCCTGTATTTATTTGGAAAAACTGTTTGTATTTACAGCTGCGACAAACTGTTTGCTCCGGCGCCATGTTCACAGCTTCGGTTGAGTTTTCACGGCGTCACTCCAGCGCCCCGCCCGGCAATGTTACATACGGGCGTGATCACACATATACAAAGTTCTTAGAATCTGGGGTGTTGCAAATTCCTTTGTCGCGTTACACAATATTAATTGCGTCTCGCCTTTGTTCCAAACTGTTCAGTCAACACGTGGTCTGTTACAATGAAAATAACGTTGCACAATAATTTTACAAAATCCCGCACAAAAATGAAATAAACAAAAATGTACATACCCCATACCGTAAAAAAAAATAAAAACACCCACATTTTTGACACATTACAAATATTCGTTAACTATATTTCTCTTTTAATTTAAGTCCTTATTCTAACATTTTGTTATGTTTAATTACTTTATCCAAAATACATACAAATAAATAAAATTACCTATCTTCCACCTACCTTATATTGTGCCCTCTCATCCCAGAATCCGTCACACGAACGTCGAGATGCCAGAGTGATTTAAGGTTATTTCAATAACTGACGCAACTCGCATTTTGTGAAGAGAAACAAACTAAGACTTTATTTTTTATTCCTTAAAATTTTTAAACTTCAAATTATATCATTTCTTTGCCTCTTAGCTCAAACGATTATTTTTCCAAAATTTAAAACGCATAAAACTTTTAATGATATTTACTACATGATTGGATTACGATTACAATTACGATTACAATATTACACTTAATATCTTACCTTAATTAAAAACAGCCCAGCCTGCCCATTCTCACATTCACACCATTCAAAACCCTTTTTTAAATATATATGCGCCCCATTTTATTACCCCAAAATTAACCAGATACCCCTTGCCGGCACGTGGCGTCCCCTCGACCTCGTGTTACCTCATTTACAAAGTTCGTCTATGTCCAAAAACAATTTATGATGTCATCTTTTTGCCAAAAACTAGCATCACTGTCACATTTTTTAATAACTGAACTCACTCGTACTTGATGTTTAAAATTTATTTATGAGCCCTGCTTGGAGACCCTGCGCAGGCGAGCTTCAGTAAGAGACTGGGAAGTGCGTTCTCCAAATACCCTCCACTAGATTTCGGTTGTACAAGACGGAAACCAATGCCTGGTACTTTTTAGTCATAGCGGTGGCACATTCAACAAGTGCAAACTCCTGGGTGCTGGACGTTGTCGATATTTGGTATCCAGCGGTTTACGTCACTGTAGTGGGCGTGACTAAGTTTCGTTTCCGTCACCTCCGATACACGTGGCGAAAAATATTGTCTTTGGGCCATGTTGTGCGCCTTTTGCTTAGCGTGGGTATGCGCTCCGCCGATGTTAGTGTGTTGGGGCGCATTACACTGTTTTGCCGTTCTGAGAATTACGACGCTGTGTGTGTGACCCGCACATTCCATTGTAATTGTTTCAACACCGTTCTTTGTTCGCGACGACTGAGATTTAACCTGTGACTGACCACGCATATGAAATAACTTGTTGCAAATATTTAATAAAATAAAACCCCTCCCTTTTGCCCCGTTACAATTTTTCTTTTAATATGATTTACAAATTATCCAAAGTAAACAGTTAGGCTGGTTACTCGCCTTGGATTTGTTAATTTCTTTGTTAATTTTATACAATTTGTTTTTATTTGTTTTTTACAGTTGGGCATTTCATAGGCCTAAGTAGCCATTGATTATATTTACTTATTTTATACCAATTATATCTCATTTTACTCTAAAGTGTTTTGTTTTGTTATTATAATTGATTTGTTTATTTGTTAATGTGTTTTGAATCTGTTTTTGTACTGATTATGTGTCAACATTATTTTCTACATCATGGCTTGTCAATTATTTCCTAACTGATTTTCCAGTGTTTATTATTTCTGTATTGATTTACCTTCTTATTTATTGAACTTGCCATTGTCAACAATATGGCTATTACTTTGTATTCTTTATTACATAAAATATAACAAATAGGCCTATGGACTGTGTACTTCCTTCAGCCATATCCTATTCATAAATTTAATTGAACAATCTTTACCAGTTATTAGGTAATGTTGGTTTACAATTCATTTCATTCTTTACTATTTTTTGGGTGAGAAACATCATCACTCATTTTAAACTTACTTAATCGATTATCCCTTATAACATGGGGTGTTTATTGATTGCGTTTTTAATTTCTTATTTCTTTCATAGTCTCTCCCTCCAATCCATGGTAACACTAACTGTTTACCTTACATGGGCTTTGTCCCCTGAATAACATCGTATCCTTCATTTATATCTAATCTAAATACTATTTTTAATTACTATTATCAATACAATTCTTATATGTTCACCATTAAATCATTTAGTGTTTATCACTGATTTACTAAGTGTTTTCTTATCTATCACTATTTTTTATCATACTATCATTTACAATATTCGTATTTATTCATAACCTTCACTTTTAAACTATCTAGGTTTATCACTGATTTACTCATTATTTTGGGGGTTTTTACACTTTCACTTTTGGCACTTCTTAAACTTTTTATTTTAAGTGTTTATTAGTGGGTAATCCCTACCATTACTTTTTCTTTGTCACTTAGTTATTTTTATTTCTCACTATCTCTCTCTTTCTTTACAAATATTATTTATACTTATTAAGTTCTCATGTCTTTCTAGAGTTTTTACTTACATATACTTCTAATTCTTGGGTTAGTGTACTTTTATTTATTGGGTTTTATCAGTTATTAATTACATTTGTCACTTAGTCAATACTAATACTTATTTTTTTATATTGGTTATTTACTGGTTTCGTTTCCTTTATGATATTTGAGTGTATCAGTTCTCCCTTCCCTATTCTATATTATTTGTCTGTGTTTTATCATCTTGTTTCACTTTATTTCCTTTATATTTGGTTTGTTCCATTTTTATTTTCATTTTTCTTCTCCTTCATTTCCATTTTGTTTCATTTTATTTTGGTTTTTATCTGGCCAATCTCTGGGGTTGGGTCAAAGTCATTTGTCTGTCAGTCTGGTCTATAATTTTGTTTAATAATCACTTTTGGTTTACCATTCTTCCTCCTTCTTTCTTAATTACATTTTATATTTTTATTCTCTTCATTATTTATTTATCAAAATATATTACTTTTTAGCGTTTCTTACATGCTTATAGATATCAAATATGATCTGAATTTGGAGATGTTATATAATGCCCTTCCACCAAAATTGATCAAATTATAAAACGTGATTCTAAGTTTGATGAAATTATCAATTGTATTGTATCTTCTTCTTCTTAAATTCTCCTGCTTCTTGTTCAGTTTTATTTTCAATTCTGTATTTTCTACTTCCTTTCTTCTGAGTCTTTTCTTCATTATTTTCTCTTATTACGATCTGGCTTATTGATTTTTTATTATAAATTATTCCCTATAAATCTTATTTTCCCTAACTATCCCTACTTTGTAGCTGAAATCGATTCGGATAGGCTTTATTGGCTTACCTAACTCCGTCGTTCAAAACTACACTTTTTCTGAGGTCAGGGGAACATCATCCCTGCTCAGTTAAATGATTGCTGGACTTATTCACCAGTCAGTCTTAATTAATGAATCTTCAATACGGTCATCTTGTGACTAATAATAATAATAATATTTGTTGGGAATCTTTTACTTTTTTATTTCATTATTGCTCAGTTTGAGTCATTTTTAATTCTCAATTCTCTCTGTTGATACCATTTGATAATGCTTGAAGCATTGATTTTTATTGATACAATTAATATTTTTATTCATTTTCCCTTACTCTCTGATTCATCTCATTTTATATTATAACTCTTAGAATATTTATTTTATTTATTTCATTTTTGATCATTGGTTTGTTTATTTTATCTCTCATATTTTTTCTAAATTGCTGTGAAAGTTGATCATTTCTATTGTTTCTTTTTTTTTTTTAAATATCATAGTAAGTTTGTCGTTCTTACTAGTTAGGAATTGTAGCTCATTCCTTTATTTTATATTTAACTTTGTACTATTTGATTTTTATTGATATTAATTAAACCTAAGGGAATTTACTTTTGACTCAATTACTTTCTAAATAATTTCTTCGGGCGCCATCTTGTATTGCCAACTGTAAGGAAAACTTACCAAGGTTCGAATCAGCGAACCGGGAAGTGCAGAACTGGTTATTTAAGAAAGTACAACTGAATTACCATCACGCCTATTTTAATTCATTTTCACACTACAAAAGAAAACATGAAAATATAGCCCTTAACATAATTTCAAATTTTATAGAGACAAATATTCCCCTTACTTTCTCCTACTTTGTTACGATCTTATAGAAAGACAATAATAACATTTATTATGCATGATTTTCTCTTTAGAATAGAAATAAATACATTTTATAAACCTAAGATTAATTTTAAAACGTAAACCAGCACTTCATAGTTTAATATATATAATTAAGCAAGACCCCTCACACACTCTCACATGCAACCCATTTTAGATATTCCCCTTAAACTCATATGTTATTTAATTTGCCCCATCGATTTTAGTTTCTGAAAATAATAAATTTTGATAGTTTTGTGTATATCCTTGTAATAACTTATCTGGCATTGAGTCCAAATTCGAGTCCAGAAGACGTCACATTGCTTTCGTGAGCACTTTCATTTAAAGCTTAATTTCCGAACTGTATTTACTTTAATACTGTTAATCACATTTTTTCATAGGTATAGCTATTGTTAAAACAAATTTTCGATATATTAGTCACATTTTATAAGGTGCGGGGGCGAAAATCACGCACAGCCGGCGGACACACACACTGCTCGTGTCCGGTGTGTTAAGATGTTATTGTCCGACTGGCTTTGTTCTGTGAGTGTGACAAAGCTGCTGGCGTTGACACACCTACATTCTTCGTTATGTAAGGCGCTGACGTAACATCGCCTGATGCTCAGTTATATAACTTGTTTACGCTGTTTTGTATGTCATTGGTTGACCTTGGCACAATTCCAGCTTGTTGATTCTGTCGCTTCAGAAATTCACATACAATATTTTCAATCAGTCGTACCACCTTCGCTACCACTGTCGCTAACAATAAATTTACCTTTGTTTACGTTTTGTCCCTATCATAGTAAAAAAAATGTTATTTGTTTTCATAAAAAAATACAAACTTCTTTATTACTCCAAAATAGGCCCAAAATGTCCCGTTACAATACCCCCTCAATGAGATATTTTATGCCGAAGCATAAAAAATCTCATTGACACATTCATACTTGCTAAAGGGATCAGCCAGGATATGTCGCCACAACCCCCTTTATGGTTTAAAAAAAAATATAATTAACTCACCCTTGGTCCGGTGACTGTGACCGCACCTGAATGACAATACTGGACTTCTCTATCGAGATCCCAACACCGTAGAGTCAGACAGATACTTAACGCCCCTGCTCTGACGCACTGGCCAGCTCAGGTCCGCCGCCACAGCATCACCAAACACTGAAACAACAAATCAAATATCAAATAGTGGCCTTATACAACACCATATCCCCAACTGATCTGTTTCCCCCTAGCGGTGCTGGTTTGTGCTAAGAAGCACTGGTTTTGTTTTTTACTTACTTCTATCATATATCAGAATACCTAACAACATAACATAACATAAGAAAACATAGTACATTCATAATTCACATTGTTATTATTATCAATTTTATCTTAAAAATTTACACACTTTACATCATTAAATTTGCATATAAAATCATAAAAATTGCATTTTAATCTCAATTTAACTTTTATTAATTCTCTTTCAACAAATTTTTTTTTTTTTTTTCAATCTTCGTTTTACACATCATTTCATTTATTATTCCCTTTCATTAATTTGGGTGATTCTACGTTATCCATTATAATTCACTTTATCAACTTGGCATTTACTCATAATCTTACCCCTTTTATTACTCTAACGCTCCCTTACAAAAGCTTTAACTAGTATGACACCCCACTATCAAAAAATCTACTAACCTTTCGCTACCTCTAACTACTTACTACTTTAACTCAATTCACCACATTCTCTCAATATATAAAAAAAAATATTCTCTAACCCTTTGTACATAGGATATGTGTTTCCCCCCCCCCCAAAAAGCTCATTTCCCTTATCTGGTTCCTGGATTCTACCTAAGGCAACCCCTTTCCACTAAAATCATTCCTATCCCGTTTCAACTTACTATTATGTTGCGGACTCCCACATTACACTACCCCCTACTACAAAATTGCCATCCCCAAAATCTCAATCTCATTACCTTACTACAACTGCAACAAAATAACAACATCAATTATAAACATCAATATATCGCTCAAAACTCTACATATATTCTCCATTACTACTGTGTCTCCACTTATATTCAAATTCTCTATTACATGTATTTCATCTCTCATTCTCTTTAATACCCCAATATATTCAACTTGGACTGACTCAAACGTTTTACTCAAACAATTACTATCACCCACTTCTATCTTTTGCAACCCATTGAAAATTTTAACTAGCACAACTTTATTTCATTTTATTTTAAAATCTATAAACACATTGAATACATATTATTATATTTTTATAATCCTTATTCCTAACATACTACATGCAATTAACACAATAAGACATAATAAACACAATATAGGAAGTATCTAGTGCATCTATTTTTCAAATCAAAACAAAATTATTTAGTAGCGAGTCATCATTATTAAAATACAACAAATTTCTAATTCGTTACCCCCCTGGATAACCCACACATCTTGTATAATACATTACATAACATAATAAACAAATAGACATTAACCTTGATTATTAGCATACATTAAACAAACAATTCTCTTTTAAATAATTTGTATAAAACTTATAAACATTATTACTTAAAATTTTTCATTAACTCTTTTATATATCATCATTTCATTATTTATCCTTCGTTGCCATTAGATTCCTCAACATTTCAAAATCATTATTAACATTTATTTTAACCATTATGTCATTCCACAAACATTTATTTATTCATTAATTGTTATCAAATTGAAATCTCATCAAATAATTTAAATTCATTATAAAAATTCAAACACAACCTTCAATCACAATATTTAAACATCTCAAATTATTTACTTCAATTTAGTATTAAAACACAACACATTTTAATTATTGTCAAAAATTTACAAATCATCAATTATTGTCTTCATAATTATTTTATTATTTATTTAGACTGCAAACTATTAATAATATTACTATTATTAGCACAACATTTTTCTACTACATATACACATTATTTACCTAACATTTCATAATACACACATGTATAAAAACTTACTTATTTATACATTTAATTCACTTATACTTACCATTTTTCCTAAGGGTCCCCCCAGAGTTCTATAAGCGAGATCAGAAACAGTGCGAGGTTACGAAATAATTAACTCTACACATTGTTAAGAAGAGAATTGATAATTTTAATTTTGTCAAATCATTTAAGCAAACGGTTTATAAACTTCAACTTTGAAATTAATTAGTTATAACATATATAGATATTGGTTGTTACATGATCATCCTAACTTACTCTACGCTTACCTTATCATTGACAATTATACAACTTCATTCACACACAAACATAGGTCAGCCCAGCATTGCACATTCATCACTCACATTCCGTTCTTAAACCCCAATTACCCGATTGAATACATAATTTTTATATCACTACCGATAACGCGTTCTTCGGTGACCTCGTGGCCAGCCCGCGGTAGATCGAAAATGTCTCGGAAAAAGACGAAACTGAATTCCAAATTTAAAAGTTAGTGTTCTACAACTCTCCTCCCATCCTGTCACTGTTTTTGAAAAGAATTACTTTACTTTCATTATTGAAAACTAATGAAATTATACGAGCATATTTAGCTCGCGTGTCAACGCCGACACCGTCAGAGACGAACTGGGCAATGTGCTTCGTTGAGACGCGGGAAATGAGCAGTCACGGCCATCAGGTTTTAGTTGCCGTTTGTGCTTAATTGTGGTGGCATAACCATTTTATGCATGGATTATAGCTGGTATATGTGTGGTACCAGAGTACAATATTGGCGTCTGCTCTGCTGATGTCACCAACAGTAGGCGGAGTTTAATGCGACTTCCTGCCGCTCAAAAAGCACATTTCTGGATTTTGTTCGTCCCAGGACATCCTGTTTTGGCTGGATGCGTCACTCGAATTTGTGGTGATACAGTTGTGTCTGTGTGCTGTTACACAAGTACAGATTTCTGAGAATTTTGAAGGGGGTAAATGCTTCAGCCGCATTACTCAACAACAACCTGCGTCTTATTGCTTTGTTTCACTGTTCTGTTATACTGACAAATACGTTGCACAATAATACATTTTTACATTATTTTATAAGGCTCCCGACCGAAAACGAAATGAATAAAAATATATATATATGTGCCCCAAACGGTTAAAATAAAAACACCCAAAATTTGACCCGCTACACACAATTGAATTCACTACCTTATTTACAAATTATTCTTCAATAACTGTTCAATTGTTTCACACTTCATATGTCCAAATCTGCAAGGTCATTACCAAAATTTACAATATTTAACAATGTCCATACACTCATTTTAATTTCAACCTCCATCATCATATATATAACAAACATATTTATAACATACATCATTGTTATCCACATACAATTTATTATTATTATTATTATTATTATAATCCATTAACTTTAATTCATTCATTACGCCATTATAATTTATAGGGTTATTCCCTATTAATATTTCATAAACCTTGTCAACATAAGTTATTATTGTCCAGTCTCCATCAGTATTATTGGTCAACGTCAGGTAATTTGTTTTATCATTTTTATATTCCTCTACTATTACGTCAGGTAAGTCATTATCGTTTATAAAAATATTATCAAAATAATTCCCTATCTCTCTTTCGACAGGTAAGTATTTTATATGGTTCATCTTCACCCCTTCTAATCCTTTTCTCAATTCATCATAATTTTTTTTAACTTATATAATTCTATCTCTCTCTCAATACACAACTCTCTCTCTTCATAACACCACATCACACTCTCACAATTATTACAGACAGAGGGTACAACATTATACAACATCAATAAACACTTCAATTCATCTACCAATACGGGTCTCTTGCCCTTCAAAAACAACATTTGTGAACTCTCTGGTTCATAAAAATTAATGGGAAAATTTACCCTCTGCCCACATTCTATCACTATACTATTTTTCCACTCTCGTTCTAACTCATTAACACACATTAACATCTCATAATCACATTCTACACATTCATCAGTATTTTCATTACTTATTTTCATCGTATCGACCTCCGATACTAATTCTTCAAATACATTACTATAATCAATATTATTATTCTCATTATTTTCAACACTATTGTTATCACTTGTTATCTTACTCTCTACTACTACGTTTTTACCCATATCATTATAATTATCCTCTGTTTTACATTCAAAATTTTCAATTACCTTTTGTCTTTGTTTATCAAATTTTTCCGCCACATTACTCTCTATTTTGTCAACTCTGTTATTCATATTTTTTACTGCATGACTCAAAGTTTCATTTAATTCATATTTCAATTTGTTATAGTTACTCTCACAATTGATTTGTACTTTATTAATTTCTGTTTTAAGTTCATCAAATTTCATGCTAATACTCTGTCGAAACTGAACATTCTGTATATCTAATTTCTCATTTATTCTGCTTTTAAATTCTTGCATCTCGTTTTTCTGTTCATTGAATTTAATATTGAAATCACTATTGTTCATATCAAATTTATTCAACAATAACTGCATCATACTCATCATATCACTATTATTCTCTTTCTTAACTGAGGTCGGCGTCGATTGACTCCTTACGCCTTCCATTATTCTCGATTCAGTCTCGCTTAAATTGCTATTTATTTGACTTTCAGTTTGACTATCAGTGAAACTGACTTCATTGTTAATATTTTCATTAGTATTCATCATTTTTATTTAATTCGTACTTATTTATAATACACATCTATCAATCAAATTATAACCTTACTACTTATGTTTACACATTTTTTAGTTACCTTAAACAAACATTCTGCTCTCCCAAGTAGGCCTATATTTATATAAAAAAATATTTTTTATATAAATGTCCCTGTTCGGGCGCCAATTGTACTATTTGATTTTTATTGATATTAATTAAACCTAAGGGAATTTACTTTTGACTCAATTACTTTCTAAATAATTTCTTCGGGCGCCATCTTGTATTGCCAACTGTAAGGAAAACTTACCAAGGTTCGAATCAGCGAACCGGGAAGTGCAGAACTGGTTATTTAAGAAAGTACAACTGAATTACCATCACACCTATTTTAATTCATTTTCACACTACAAAATAAAACATGAAAATATAGCCCTTAACATAATTTCAAATTTTGTAGAGACAAATATTCCCCTTACTTTCTCCTACTTTGTTACGATCTTATAGAAAGACAATAATAACATTTATTATGCATGATTTTCTCTTTAGAATAGAAATAAATACATTTTATAAACCTAAGATTAATTTTAAAACGTAAACCAGCACTTCATAGTTTAATATATATAATTAAGCAAGACCCCTCACACACTCTCACATGCAACCCATTTTAGATATTCCCCTTAAACTCATATGTTATTTAATTTGCCCCATCGATTTTAGTTTCTGAAAATAATAAATTTTGATAGTTTTGTGTATATCCTTGTAATAACTTATCTGGCATTGAGTCCGAATTCGAGTCCAGAAGATGTCACATTGCTTTCGTGCGCACTTTCATTTAAAGCTTAATTTCCGAACTGTATTTACTTTAATACTGTTAATCACATTTTTTCATAGGTATAGCTATTGTTAAAACAAATTTTCGATATATTAGTCACATTTTATAAGGTGCGGGCGCGAAAATCACGCACAGCCGGCAGACACACACACTGCTCGTGTCCGGTGTGTTAAGATGTTATTGTCTGACTGGCTTTGTTCTGTGAGTGTGACAAAGCTGCTGGCGTTGACATACCTACATTCTTCGTTATGTAAGGCGCTGACGTAACATCGCCTGATGCTCAGTTATATAACTTGTTTACGCTGTTTTGTGTGTCATTGGTTGACCTTGGCACAATTCCAGCTTGTTGATTCTGTCGCTTCAGAAATTCACATACAATATTTTCAATCAGTCGTACCACCTTCGCTACCACTGTCGCTAACAATAAATTTACCTTTGTTTACGTTTTGTCCCTATCATAGTAAAAAAAATGTTATTTGTTTTCATAAAAAAATACAAACTTCTTTATTACTCCAAAATAGGCCCAAAATGTCCCGCTACAACTTTTTTGCCTCATATGTTCGCCAAATATTATTATTGTAAGGTGATCTTACATAATTCTTTTTTATTATTATTTATCATTGTTTATATTTTATCTCATCTATGCTCTAAATAATGTTGTAAGTTGATCTTACATAATTTTTTGAATTTTGAAATTTCATCTTACACCTTCTTTCTTTATTATCTATTTGCAAACTTATTCGTTCTTTTTGTTATCTCTTTTTTTTATTTAAATTACTTCGGTTGATTATTTACCTTTGGTTTTTTTCAGTCATTGCTGATTGTCATAATATTTCTTAATTGATGCCTGATTGTATACACCCTTTATTTTCTTAGCGATGGAGTGAGTGATCTCATAAGTGTTATTGCCCTTGTCTCTTGTTATAGTGTATGGACCCACGTATAATAATAGTAACTTCTTTGTAATGCCTTCTAGTCTAGTATCAATTGTTCTTCCACTGTAGATGGGATTACTAGTTTCCATTCTCCATGGTTAGGGTTGTTTTTAATAAATAACATTATTGTGTATATTATAATATTGTACCATGGTTTCTTCTTCCTTTAACATTCTCTCCCGGATACTCATTATTTTTGGGTCCACATTTTGACATCTTATTTCCTGTGTTATTTTTTCTAGATCCATTCTATCTTTGATAATGTGATACACTTTAACTAATTGTTCTTTCTCTCCCTCGAAAGTTTGTTGCTGGATGTTGATACGGGATAATATGTCAGCAGCTGTGTTTTTCTTCCCTGGTATATATTCCCAGTTAATATGATACTCTTGTAGCAACAATATCCATCGAGTTAATCTTCCGTGACTGAGGATGTGAAGTTAATTATTTATTAATACATTTAATATATTTAAATCACAAAATTATTTGTCTTCCGCTTACCTTGTTTTGCCCAGGGTTACGTCACACGAACGTTGAAATGCAAGAGTGATTATAAGGTTATGCAACAAACGTACGCTACACTCATTTGTTTGATGGAATTCAGCATTTATTATATCATTACTTCATTTTAAATAAAATTTCAATTAGCTCAACTTTTCAACAGATAAAACATGTACATTTATTGAAACATATTCTTATACTAATATATATATTCTACGAATCAAGGCGAACCCAGCTTGCCACACTCTCACATTCAGACATTATAAAACCCCCACATTTACTTAAGTTAGGCCTTTGTAAGAAAAATAATTGAATAGAATACGGTTACTTGTTTCTGTAGCGTCACTGCCGACCGCATGGCGCGTCCTGTAATATTCACGCACTATGTCCAAACGATTGATAGTTCCCTTTTTTCTACACGCTCACTGTTTTTTAAATCTTCACATATTACTCTCAACTCTTTATACTGCTTTATACAAACTTGGTTAGTTGGCCGACTTAATAAAATGAAAATTTACCCGGGTAGAAAGTTTAGGTGACCGTGCACGGTCTGTGTTGGTAGTCGACTGGTGTTACATGAGGGCGGACGTCACTGCCTTTCCTGTTACCCAATCTCGTCGTTCCCAGCCTTCTTGTGGCAAATTGTGAGTAGAATCACCGGGAACCTGAGTTGTTAACATGTGTTTGTCGTCGATGAAATTGCACTGCCACTGGTTACGTCACAAAGATAGGCGGGATTTCGTCAAGACTTCCGTCGTCACCCGCTCGTATGACAAATGAGTTTTACAAAATTAGCCATGTTGTTTTACCATTACGGCGTCGGTTGCGTGCCCGCCGGTGTTTGCGCGTGTCACACAGTACAACAGTTCTTAGAATTGTATTGCGTTGTCGCACACCGGACGCATTCCATTGTGGCTGGTTGTTAGTTACTAAGTTTTTTTACTCTTCTCCCCAACAGAAAGCACAGGCATGTGCGCACTGGAATTCTGTGAATTAAACCGTTGTTGACCACACCGACTTCCAACGCACTGAACCGTTTTATGTAGGTGACTCGCTGTTTTGGGCCAGTATACAGTGAATAAAACCGAATAAAATTACAATAAAATATAATACCCCTTTTCGCCCCGTTACAATACCCCCCCAATGAGAGATCTTCTGCCGAAACAGAAGAAATCTCATTGCCAAACCCCTAAGAGGATCGGTGAGGATATGGTGCCAAACCCCCCATTAGTTCTTATACATCATGGGTAAACTACCCCCCCTGGCTCGGCGACTATGGCTGCACGTGAACAATATCACTGGACTTCTCTATACGAGATCCCAACACCATAAAATCGAACAGACACGCACCACAGCGCACCTAACCTTCTAACATGCCACCCCAAACTCCAAATCCCTGGTCTTATACCCTGCCCGATCCTCAACCGATATGTTCCCCCTTGTCATGCACACTGGGTCGCCTTTGGCAAGTACTGGGCGCGTATACACACTCATAACTACTTTCTTAACAAACTCATCATTTAAAGTTCCCAAAAATATTTATCGTTAAATTAAAAAAGCATTTAAGTTACTTCCTCAAAAAAAAAAAAAAAAAAAAAAAAAATCTGTTACATGAATCCATCAATTCTATTAATTTTCTTCATTACTAGCAATAATCAGAAAAACAAATAAATCGAACATCTCATTAAAACTTTGATTCACTTACTCTAACACTTGCTTATACATATATTCTAAACAATATAATTCAATAAAACACTAATAATACACATAAACAATAATACACTTGAAATTCAAACATCACCTATGTAGCAGACGGAAAAATATAATTTTTTTTTCTAAAAAAGTTTTAAATTTATCAAAATATACTTTTCTCATTTTTTAGAAACATTTAAAAATATTTAATTCAATGAAACGGCAAAATTGCATCAATCAATTGCCAGGAACTGGTCTTGTTTATAACATCAACCATCAGCTGATCTTTCTGGGTCAAGTCAACGACCTTGAGATACCTATGTTATACAAAGCTACATCATAAAGTACATAAAACATCTTTAAAATTAACATGGTTACTATTACAATAAACAATAAAATTTTCATTTAAATTAATCAAAAACTACACATTTTAGAGCTTTACATTAGTTTCAACTTCTATTAAAATCTGTCACTTATTTCTATTATTTTTTCATTTTGACTATGACTTTCTTTCCTTAAGATTTTCAATCTCAATTAGTTTGGGTGACTTAATTATTCATAACAACTCATTTTATCAACTTGGCATGTATATATAATCTTACTCCCCTCTGACTCTAACATCACTAACAGCTCTAACTAATATGACACCCCTCTATCAAAAACATCTATCAACCATCCTCTAACCCCAACTTACCATTCAACTCATATCGCATCATTCTACCCTTATAAAAAATACTCTCTACCCATTTGTACTCAGGATGTGTGTTCCCCTCCCAGTGCTCACTCCCTTATGTTGGTTTCTGGACTTCCCCTAGGCAACCCTTTCCGGCGCTAATCGGTCCCTTCCCGCCACAACGCTTTTCGTTGAGGACTGCTTATCACACCACCCCCCTTACAAAATTCCCATCAACTAATTACTCTCCCAATACATCACTTTCATCTACAAAATATCTCCACTTATGTATTAACTCAATATATCAATCAATACTCTACATATTTTCCCCATTTCTACTGTGTCACTATAAATATTCCAATTCTACATTACTTTTATTCATCACAATCTTATTCTCTCTAGTACCCCTTTAAGCTTAACTTGGACTGATCTAAATGTCCTAACGAAATATTAATCACCCAAAATCAACTTTACCACCTTTTACAAACCATTTCAAATTCTTAACTATCTCATTACTCTCATTATTGATTTAAAACATCACAAGTTTAGTACTGAAACATTTAGTTATTGTAAACTTTGCAAATTATTTATAAATGACATACCACGTATATGACTCCAGCCATCAGCTGATGTTCTAGGTCAGTTGACTGACCTTGCTCTAACTACACTTTCAACCATTACACCTTATAAAATACATTTATGTTTACAATCCTTATATTCTAACATACTAAAATAATAACACACTAAGACATAATAAACACAATATAACAAACATCTACTACATCCCTCTTTCAAATCAAAACAAAATTATTTAGTCAGCTCAGTAGCGAGTCGCCATTATTAAGTTACGCCAGTTTGGCCTCCGATGGAGGTAACACTCTCAGTTACTCCCCAACACTTACTGCTACCTACAGTGGCACATGCCACCACTGTACTAGCCTACTTATAGCTAAACGTAATGTCCTTCTACAGTTGCAGTCTCTACATTCCATAATTATATCACTTCTATCAACACCACACAACCCCCCCAAAATTACCCATATATCTTGTATGATAACAAGTTTCTATTTTATTCTAGACACTTCTGCACGTCCCAATTCTCACTGGTACTACAAACTTTACAATAATACATGGTCATTTCTTTACATAAAATAAAATACAGCTACTGATATAAATTTAAATGCATAAACAATCCGAACTATACAACAGTAAAATTTTCTATACTTAAGAGGCTGTCTGTTATTACTACTATTAGTGGTTGTAAGGTAGTAATCATCCGAAAAGACGGGGTTTCTGCCGCGAATAGACTTGGAACCAGGCAGACATACTACGTGAATTCACGTCCCCTTTCTACTGCCTGTATCACCAGATCGGTTCCTTTTATTCTCCCATTTATTCCAACCCGCCATTTACAAACACTCGAAGGCAGTGCTGGCACGTGACAGGTACACCTAGCCGCTGCACCTTGAGTGTAAAAAAAAATATAATTCATCGTTTCCCTGCCCGAAGGAAGTTCTGCCAACCATGGTCCGCCTCCAATTGCCGAAAACCACGGCCAGGACTGGTACGGTCATGACCGCCCGAAAATGGGGGAGAGTCCCTTCTGAAAACAAATTAACACATATTCAAATTCAGAATTTTCAATCAAATATATTGCAACTTACCATCTGCGGCTTTTAGAAACAACGTCTTCACAAAGTTTACATGTTTCGGGACACTTGTCCCATCATCAGAACTTAAAACAATCGCGCATCATCAGAATTTTCACTATGACCAATATAACTTCAAATTCGTAGCATTCTCTGTGTACCCACTATTTCACGTGTTTCCCGGTTCTGCAAAACATATGAATTATTCATTTTAATTTCTATTATTTCGTAGGGCCTTTCGTATAGTAAAAAGAACTTTTTTATCTCCTTGTCTTGAGCATTTGACAAATCATGGCGTTTTACCAATACTAATTGTCCAATTTCATACCTCACACACTTACCTTTCATATCATGTCTCCGTTTCCGTCTTTCTCCTTTCATCAATAGACTTTCATTTGCCAACCTCAATTTTATGTCCTGGTTCATTGTACTCGTTTCCGGTGGAAAATCGAATAACTGCTCTAAAATCCGTGGTGGATGCTTTCCTTTTACCAACTCGTAAGGTGTGAACCCCGTCTACTCATGTGTTACGCTGTTCAGCCAGTTCTCAATTCTCTGAACGTACAAGGCCCACTCGCTATGTTTGGCGTGACAGTATGTTCAGAAAATTCTTCCTAATTCCCTCATGACCCTCTCCGCCTGGTTTGACTGCGGATGATATACTGCGGTGTTTTGGGATGATACCTTCCCATCCGAGAGTCTGACACCATTTTCCACTGATGAACTGTGGTCCGTGGTCTGACAGGATTACTTTTGGCTTTCCATTGTTGACCATGTAGTCACGTGTTATCTTCTCACTCAGCACCTTACTCGTCGCTCTCTTCACACTATACAATCCTGACATATTTGGAAAAAGTATCAAGCACAACGAAAATATACATAACACCACCCCTACCCTTTGGCAATGGGCCATACAAATCCACAGCTACTAAATCAAATGGTTTTCCACCTTAATGTAATTTAATTCCCCTTCTACCCTATAATTCACAACTTTGGATTTCTGACATAGTTCACAAACTCTTAAGTATTTTTCGAATCGTCTTTCCATATTTCTAAATAGACAAGATTCCCTTAATACGCTCACACACTTTTTTGCCCCAAAATGTCCGTATCTATAGTGACAGTCCCACACTATTTTTTTCTACCAGTCCCTCCAGTATTACTACCTCCAATCCCTCTCTCTACCCTCTACTCTCTTAAATAAACTCCCATTAAACACCTGAAAATATTGTTTATACCCTAATTCATCTAATTCTGATTCTACACTGGTTATAATTTTATTTAGTTTACTATCGGCTCTCTGCATTATGTTTATATCTTTCAATTCTTCCCCAAAAGTTTATCTTCTCTGGACAGCCTATAAATCTCTATTTCTTTAATATCTCTACCGGTTCTATTTCTATCTGTGTCTACTCGTGATAATGTGTCAAGTAGCCTGTTCTCTACCCCCTTAATATATTCCCAAGAAAAATTGTACTCTTGGAGCGCTAACACCCACCTGGTTATCCAGCTGTGTGTGAGCTTGCAAGTGTTCAGAAATGACAGCGCTTTATGGTCCGTCCTGATGATGATGTTACTGCCCAACAGATATGTCCGGAACTTCTTTACTGCAAACACTATGCTGAGGAGCTCCTCTGTGGTTGTATAGTTGCGTTCTGATGCTAGCAACGTCCGGCTGGCGAAAGCAATGGTATGGTGTTCTCTCGCCTCGTCCTCTTGATACAGTTCAGCTCCTAGTGCTACATTACTAGCGTCTGTCTGTAAATAAAAATTATTATTGAAATCTGGGTGGTTCATTAAAATCATATCGGCGAACTTATTCTTAATTTCGCAGAACGCTTCCCTTTCATTTTCCCCCCATTTCCATGGTTTGTTCTGCAACACGGCGCTAAGTCTTGCCGTCGTCTGAGCGTAGTTTCGCTGGAACTTCCTGTAAAAATTACATAGACCAAGAAAACTTTGTAATTGCTTTATGTTTTTAGGCTCCGGGAACGTCAGGATGGATTCTACTTTGTCCGGATTAGCCCGTATTCCTGTAGGTGTTATGATGAATCCTAGAAAATGTATTTCAGTCTGTAAAAATTTTGATTTATCCCAATTCACAGTTAAACTTCCCTGGTATAATTTCTCCAACACTCTAAATGTTCTACATGCTCCTCAAATGTTCTGGAAGCTATCAGAATGTCATCCACATATATAGTCAAAAAATCTAAATTATGCGGCTGCAAAATTTCATCAAGACACTTAATAAAACTAGCTACGCTGGTGTTCAATCCGAACGGTAAACGAGTAAACTGATAATTTTTTCCGTTAAATAAAAATGCAGTATACTTGCGACTGTTTTGAGCTAGCGGTACCTGCCAGTAACCTGCCGTCAAGTCTAACGATGTCATATATTTCACCCCACTAAACTTCTGAAAAATTTCTTCAATTGCCTCAGGGGACTCTCTATCAGGAATAATAATTTGGTTTATTTTTCTCGCGTCAAGGCATAATCTAACTCTCCCGTCCTTCTTTATAACTACCACTAAAGGGTTGGAATAGGTTGATACCGTCCTCTCTATAATACCACCCTCTAACATTCTATCCAATTCTAACTGTACTGCTGCCCCCCCTTTTTGAATATGGTACCGGATAACTTCGTTGTACATATGGTGCATGCTCCCTCACCTTTAATTCACACTCATAACCTTTTGCCCTTCCTGGTTCCCCGGCAAACACTCCCCTAAAACCCTCGACTACCCTCCACAACGCCTCACGTTGAAAACTCCCCATTGCGCCACCCTCACCACAAAATTTAACCGCTATATCCGCCCATATTCTCTCCTCACTCTCATCACTCACTCTCTCTTTACACATATTCATACTAAATTCCATATCCCTATCTATGACCCTATTTGGTATAACCCTTATACCCGAAATCTTTATTGTATCTAATACCCGTTCAAAATTAACTGTTATTTGTTTACCTTCATTGTTCAATTCTAAAATTCTCTTTCTGAAATTGATTACCGCATTATTCCTGATCAGAAAATCATTACCCAATATTACTTCTAAGTTTAAACCCCTTACAACTAAGAATGTAGTCTCATAACTTTCCCCATTTATTACTATATTCAACTGGTCTTGTGTTGTAACCCGTTTACTTCTAACATCCGTAATGCCTACAATGGTTACCCCCGCAACTGGCAAAGATGGAATATTTTTGTTAGTCTCTCTTAATTTGTTTAGTACGTGTTCCGCTATTACTGATACTTCACTACCTGTGTCTATAAGTGTCATGACTGGCTTACCTTCTATCTCCAGTTTTACCTCCGTCAACCATCCTTCTGGTCCCATCGTTCCCGCCTCCTCTTCTTCCATCAATTCAGTGGCCATGTCTGTGTGAATCGTGTGATTCCTGTACTTATTTCCATGGACCCCGCAGTTATCTATAGACAATGGCTGGGCCCGGTTCCCCATTGTCTCCTCTAGTTTCCCGCGACTGGACCCGCCACGGCTTGGTTGTATCCGCCTCTCCCTCTAATTACATGTCCGCCGCCTCGGTCGTTACCTCCTCCTCGTGGTTGTTGCTGATGTTGATTCGGGGCCCCGTTGCCCCGTTGGCAATCTCGTGTTCTGTTGCATCTGTAACATACTGTTCGGATAGCATAATTCTCATATTCACAGCTTAAACATTTTCAAATTCCGCCTCTAAAATTAGGGTTATTATTTCCCCTCATTCCTCTATAAGGGTTTGGTGTTCCTCTGTATTGATGATAATTCTCGTTATTATGTCCCGCTGTTGGATTTGGACGCCTCCCTACTTCGCGTTCCCCAATGTTTTGTAATACGTCTAACATATTTTCTAGTTCATTTATATCCACTATCTCTCTCGTCATTAACGTAATCTGTACCTCTCTGGGCAGGTGTTTGCTAATATGTCTCACAAATGACCAGAACGGCAACGGCGGCTCTAGGTACTTTGCTTCATTATATATTGTCATTACATACATGGTTAGGTGGTTGTTTATTCTCCCAAAATTCCCCGTTCCCATTATTTTACTATGTAAAATTTCCTGGTCCTCTTCTGACCAATACTTGTTTCGGAATGCTAACTCAAATTTTTTGTAACTACTCCACTCTGTATTATGTACTTCCGCCCATATTTCGGAATTACCTTTAAAACACTTCAAAATTTTTAGTAATTTAATCTCCCAGTTACTACTATTAAATTGGTTAAATTCCCTCACCCTATTCAAAAATTGCATCGGGTGTACTCTACGGTTGTCACAATTAAATTGTTCGAGTTCTATGTCATCTTTTGCTTCGCGAGCATACAACACTTGCTCCACAACACTATTTATATTTTGGCTTACGGCCACATGTAATTCATCTTTGATTTCTATAATATTCTGCTCTATCATGCTAAACTTGTTATCATATTTATTTGCATATTGAAGGTTATGTTTATTAATAACCCCCACACTCTCTTGTATTGATTGTTTACATGCACTTTCTACTTCCATTATTTTAATTTCTACACACTGCTCTTCAATTTGAGTTTTAATTTGGTCTGCCATCTGCTCATTTACATTACTGATTTTATTTTCCATATTTAGTGTGATTTCACAAATTTGTCTGTCAATTTTCTCATCTCTTTCATTAATTTTCATGTCTATACTCTTAACTGCATTATCTAATTTGCTACTTAAATCGTTACACTTGTTAACAAATTTCTCATTAGTATTCTCAAAACGTTTATTAATTTCGTTAATTTGGTTTTTTAACTCATCACAAATTTAATATTTTGTTCATTAAATCGACTATTTTGTTCATCTAATTTCTCATTGACACTACTTTTAATTTTTTGGATTTCGTTTTTCTGTTCATCGAATTTGCTATCAAATTTATTGTTAAATTCATTTTTGATTTCATTCTTTTGTTCCTTTAGCTTTACACTCTGTTTTTCTATCATTGCTTGTATCATTTTAAGCATTTCATAGCTATCGTCCGGTTTTTTATTTTGGATAGGTGTTGACTGACTTTCTGTTTTATCGTCAGTGAAGCTGACTTCATTATTATTAAGTTTACTTTCCCTACTCAATTTTGGGGTTATTTGAATCCCCGAATCATCTGTACTATTTGTTTCATTTGTAACGCTTATATTTACATTTTTATCGTCTTTACGTACATTCGGAGTTGAATGTATTTCGGGGCTGTTTATAACGGCTGATTCGTCAAAATTAATCATTTCATTTACAATACTTTCATCATTTCCTGCCATATTTATAAGTATATTGATTTAAATTTTCTTACATACAAACATCTACCGCTTAACTCTTAACATTTGAACATTGATGTACCATTTTATATGTGCTACGTAATTTTTACGTAGTTACTTAACCTTGAATCAAACTTGCATTCATCTGTAGGTGTGGAATTTCATATATAACATTTATTTAATAAAATTCGTTCCAGTTCATGGCGCCAATTGTGACATTAATTATTTATTAATACATTTAATATATTTAAATCACAAAATTATTTGTCTTCCACTTACCTTGTTTTGCCCAGGGTTACGTCACACGAACGTTGAAATGCAAGAGTGATTATAAGGTTATGCAACAAACGTACGCTACACTCATTTGTTTGATGGAATTCAGCATTTATTATATCATTACTTCATTTTAAATAAAATTTCAATTAGCTCAACTTTTCAACAGATAAAACATGTACATTTATTGAAACATATTCTTATACTAATATATATATTCTACGAATCAAGGCGAACCCAGCTTGCCACACTCTCACATTCAGACATTATAAAACCCCCACATTTACTTAAGTTAGGCCTTTGTAAGAAAAATAATTGAATAGAATACGGTTACTTGTTTCCGTAGCGTCACTGCCGACCGCATGGCGCGTCCTGTAATATTCACGCACTATGTCCAAACGATTGATAGTTCCCTTTTTTCTACACGCTCACTGTTTTTTACATCTTCACATATTACTCTCAACTCTTTATACTGCTTTATACAAACTTGGTTAGTCGGCCGACTTAATAAAATGAAAATTTACCCGGGTAGAAAGTTTAGGTGACCGTGCACGGTCTGTGTTGGTAGTCGACTGGTGTTACATGAGGGCGGACGTCACTGCCTTTCCTGTTACCCAATCTCGTCGTTGTTCCCAGCCTTCTTGTGGCAAATTGTGAGTAGAATCACCGGGAACCTGAGTTGTTAACGTGTGTTTGTCGTCGACGAAATTGCACTGCCACTGGTTACATCACAAAGGTGGGCGGGATATCGTCAAGACTTCCATTGTCACCCGCTCATATGACAAACGAGTATTACAAAATTAGCCATGTTGTTTTACCATCTTGGCGTCGGTTGCGCGCCCGCCTGTGTTTGCGCGTGTCACACAGTATGACAGTTCTTAGAATTGTATTGCGTTGTCGCACACCGGACGCATTCCATTGTGACTGGTTATTAGTTACAAAGTTTTTTACTCTTCTTTCCAACGGAAAGCACAGGCATGTGCGCACTGGAATCCTGTGAATTAAACCGTTGTTGACCACGCCGACTTCCAACGCACTGAACCGTTTTATGTAGGCGACTTGCTGTTTTGGGCCAGTATACAGTGAATAAAACCGAATAAAATTACAATAAAATATAATACCCCTTTTCGCCCCGTTACAAGGACTGATTTTACATTGCTTGAGGAAAGAAATGGATCTATGGTCACTTCTCACGGTTATAGTGTATCCTAGAATATAAGTCCTGAATTTGTTGCAGGCGAATACAACACTAAGTAATTCTTCCTCCGTGGCATGATAGTTTCTTTCGCATCCATTTAAAATCCTACTCGCAAAACGTATGACCATATGTTGTCCCTTCTCATCTTCCTGGTATAATACAGCACCTACACTGATGTCACTCGCATCACAGTTCATGAAGAATGGCTTTTTGAAGTCTTGATGGTGTAAAATAACGGTGTTTAAAAACTTTTCTTTTATTTGGTTAAATATCTCATCTTGTTCGGACCCCCATGTCCATTTATCCTTAGTCGATAATTGTTTTTTGAATTTTGTGGTTAACTTGGAATAATTGTCTTGGAATTTCCTATAATAATTGCAGATTCTAAGGAAAGACTGCAGCTGTTTTTTGTTTTTAGGTGTGGGAAATCGTTGTTTCGCTTCAACTTTTTCTGATGAAGGAGAGATGCCTTCCTCTGTTAGATTAAATCCTAAAAATTGTACCTTGCAGGCTATAAATTTTGACTTGTCCAGCTTAAGGGTTATGTGGTTATCTGATAACTTCTTTAGTACTATCTCCACTCTAGCACAGTATTCATTCCAATTTGATGACGTTATTAGCAGGTCATCTACGTATACGGTGGTAAAATTCAGCACATCTTGTCCCAATATTTGGTCCATACATTTAACAAATACTGCGACCGAATTGATCAGTCCAAATGGCAGTCTTTTGAACTGATAGTTCCTTCCATTGAACAGAAAAGCTAAGTATTTTCTACTGTTCGGATGTAGCTCCACCTGCTGATATCCACATACTGTATCCCACGTACTGATGTATTTCGTACCATGGAACTTCTTTAAAATTTCCTCGATTTCACCTGGGGATGTTCTGTCATTCACTATCATTTTATTGATCTCTCTTGCATCAAGGCATATTCTCACTTTTCCGTCCTTTTTTGGTATCGCCACTATTGGACTGGTATAGGGTGATTGACTCAATTCGATAATATCGTCTTCGATCATTTGGTTGATCTCCGCCCTATAACGTAAAAATTGAATGCTATCAAATTTTACGCTAGTTTATATAGAAAACATGATTACTAAATGTATATTAGAATAAGAAATGCAAGTAATGTGACTTGATGTACTGTTGTAAACCAGCGTGGCGGTGTTTTTCAAAGCACACACCCCCTAGTCAAGGCGACAGTATGTCGCTGCGAAAGTTATTCAGCAAGTCACGTACAGGGTGTAAAAGCATAAAATGTATTGTGTTAAAAAAAAGCAATAAAGTTAAGTGAAGTCGAGGGAAAACTGAGTGCTCGGACAAAACCGTACCACTAGGATTTAGACAGAGAAGGTGAGAGAGAAAACTCGAAGTGGCGTCATGTTTTGGTTTCGCGGTAAAAGTTGCCACGCGCTGTTTTTTGACGAATGATAGAAAGCGTCACTTTTAAGCGGGCGAAATTAGCTAGTTGGGTTGGTGGAAATCGAATATCACGGTATATGATACCAATGGGAACGCGATTTTTAAATAGTGAGTATGGGTAATGTTTGAGGGGGTATAAAAAAGGTAGTTGCGAATTTGTCAAGCGAGTCTACAGCGAACACTACAACTATCAGACTCGTTATCGCGCATTTCATATCTAGTTATTACGATTTCATAACTAGTCTACGGTGAACATTTCAACTATTCAGACTCGTTAGCATGTATTAAAATTTTATAACTAAAACTTGCAATAAGTGAGAAGTACAGTATTCATGTCGTGCATGTAAATAGTATTAAACCCGGTAGTACGGTAAACGACATATGCCAGATTAAAGTAATTGTTAGATTGAATAACTTGGTGGTAATTACCGAACTTCAGAGTATCGAGAATCGAACGCGTGCATTTGGAAGTTGCGGATCGTGGGAGTGTTTTCGGGATGTACCATTGATAGTGCGAGCACTCAGTTTAATTACGTATTTACTAAGGTGTCAAAAATTAATTAGTATACACTAGTTACATGCCGAATCAGTGAGTAGGTGTGAACTATGATAATTAAAGTGTAACCGAAATAATCAAGTGGTTAGTGTCATCGAGTGTCATCAACAGGATCATCCGAATCGCCGACAACGCAATCTCCAAGATCGCAGACTCCGAGGGAAGGACTCACCAACCAAAAGGAATTCAACTTAACAAGTAAACCGAATTGAACATTAAACTCAATTTAATTCATGTCTTTTTCTAAGTCTATTACTATTGGCAGTTCAATTGGTCTATGAACCTACTTTCAATAATAATTGATGAAAGGTATAAATTTAATAATTGTTAACCATGAAGATTGTATGCAGATTGTAACATGTAAATGAAAATGCTCATTAAAATTAGCGGTCCTTCAAGTTAACTGTGTTAGTAATCATTTCTTTGATACCTTGAGATAATTTTAAGAGTCGCCATCAAGCAGAGTTAAGAGTTCAGTAATAGTAAATTACACATATCTTTTCTAGCTCTAAACTGCGAGGGTGGTAGCCCTCACTGCATTCCTTTGCGAGTATGCGATAGGATAAGACTTTTTCTTGAAATCAACGGGTTCTTTAAATCTGATCATGCATTGATAGTCCTTTACCTTACCCGGGGCGTCGGAAAAAATATGTCTATATTGATTGTATATGTTTATGAGCTCCTCTGCTTGGTGTACACTAATCTGTTGGTCTTGTCCTTCTCGTTGGAAGTTTGTGATCTCCTCCAGCTTACCCGATCGACCATAGTTCTTCATCCTTCCCTTCGTTTAATACTCTTCCATGTGATTGGTGGCAATAATAGTTTTGGATCATTGTGCAGCTGGTTGTTATTGAAGGTAAGTTGCTACCGTTCACTAGATCGGCTGTCCATATCCCTTTTTCCATTGTTAGTGATACTTCTCCTTGTCGTAGATTAATTATGGCAGAGTATTGTCTGAGTACATCACACCCAACAAGTATTGAGAATGGCAGGCCGCTGGCAACAAGAAATGGTATGGTTAATGTTATTCCTTTACTGTTAAGCTCCAAGGATACTTGTTTCCTGACTGTCTTATTTTGCCTGCCTGTAGCACCGATGATTGTTACATTGTTTATTGGCAGAGTTGGTATTGGTATTGTACTTCCCTGCTGTAGTCTATTTAATTCCACTTGGTCGATCAAAGAGATGTCGGATCCTGTATCGATCATTATGGTTGAGGTGATTCCATTTATTTGGGCACTTATGTACACTATTTCACTGTTCCTGCTAGGCATCGGGTTATTATCCTCTTCAATTAATTCGTCCCTTATATTTTTTAAATAGTTCGTCTGTATTATGGTAATCTTCTTGTCTGTCATAGTCTTAAATTCCCCAAGAGATTGGTCCAGTGGTGGGCTGTTTACAGTTCTCACTGACCTTATTCGTTTAAATGAGGAATGACCTCATTGTTCCTGACTTCATTTGTGTTTATATTTTGGCTCGTTGGTGGCTCCTGTCGGTTGTTCGTGTTATCTCCCTCATTCCCGGCATTTTCCTCGAATGTGTGGATTCGTGTGTTTGGTACCTGGTTATAGTACGTTCGTTGGTTATTTGCATGCGAATAGTTTCTTCCTGGACTTCGCTGGGCTTGGCATCGCACGTAATTTACTTGCGGTCGGTATCCTCGGTTGCTGTTATTACCGTTTCCTGGACGATAATTGTTTGGACCATTCTGTTGGTAGTTACTCCTGTAGTCGTTTCTAAAATTCCCGTTGTTACCGTTTTGGTTATAATTCCTGGGTGCATCATTCCCGCGTTGATTCCCTTGGTAATCATTGGTGTTGTTCGTTGGTGGCTTGTTATCACCCTGTTGGTTTGGTGGTGATGGCCCTTCGTTTATCTTACTATTCCGGAAACTCATGAATCGGTTCTTGCGGTATTGCCATTCGTGTTCATGGCTCTCTAATAGACTAGCCATGTCCTGAATTGTCTTGACTTGACTATAACTTAACTTGACGTTAACTTTCACACAAATGATTAATGAGTGTTGAGGAAAGCGAAATGTGTATATGGGCATGTGTAGAGATAAAATGTGTGTGGGTCGGGTAGCCTTTGCGTAAAAGCACCTTGATGTCTATGTGTGCACATAGATTTTGTGTATTGTTGTAACCTAATGAAAACAATCATTCTCCTCACTCACAGTGAGAAACAGTATGTGTGAAATAAAACACTACATCAATCATGTGTATAAGTATAATTACACCATCAAGAATGGTGCAATAAATGTATGCAGGTACGCATTACATAATGCAATAAAAACACACACACACATGCTTATAGTACCTGTAGAATTGTCAGATGGTTTTAACATTAGCAGTGCATCTATAACAGACGTCAACATGTGGAAATAGAGTTACAAATGAAACCGCTATAGAATTAATATATAGAAAATCACTAGGGCTTACCTAATAGAAAAACTAATGTAAAACTACATGTTCACACGATATTGAACGATGTAGTAAGTGTGCAATCGAGCTTCGAAATACTGTCCGCACTGCTCCATTTCTCGAATACAAGTTATCATATGGCAGATCACTTCCTCCTCCACTGCACCATAACAAGTGTGCAACAAGTTAGGTAAGTGCCAAATGATCTGTGGAACAATCAACCATATTTTTGGAAACAAGGTAGATCGAGATGCAAAATTAAAGTTTTACAAATTTATGAGAGTCCCTGTATTATGTAAAGGGACACACTATGGGTGTGAATTATAGGCAACAACGAAAAAAGACGGTAAAATACAGACCTCGGAAATGGCATTCTCAAGAGTAGTTAAAAGGTGTTCTAAACTTGACCTTATAAGAAATAAGGCATTAAGAGAAGAGTTAAAAGTTTTTAATTTGAATGAAAAATTAAAAGATTACAAACATCAGTGGAAAGAACACTTAGAAAGAATGACAGATTCCAGACTGACCAAACAAGTCTGGAAATTCAAACCTATAGGACACAGGTGTGTGGGTAGACCCAGGAAGAGATGGCTGGAGGATTTTTAAGATGGAACAGGCAGCACCTTGCCTATGCCTTGTTGTGAAGATGATGATGGTGTATCAAGAGTGTCAGTAAATCAGTGCTTTTTCTATGCTAACAGTTTAACTCATATTTTAACACGTCCCTGTTATGGATTGCTTCCAAGTTAAGGCTATGCAGAACCTTGTTTTGACTGGCTTTGATGTTTTTTTTAATTGAGTTTACAGCATGTGTGCATACCGTCATGCCTGCTTTAAGGTCCAAATGTACCTTATACATTTATAAATACCGTATAAATGTACAAGTTACCATATAAATATACCATCACACTTGCTATAACAGCCAAATGTACACATATCTTTGTTAATGAACATCATTTGGTCTAATATTATGTCCTTCACTCTCATTGATTATATAATTTACATTAAATAAATTGACTCCATAATTCTGAAACTGCCCTATAGAAGTCCTATTACAGCAAGTAGATTCACAGTTGTTAACTCCATACTTCTTCATAGCACTGTTCAGACTCAGACATCTGACCAAAATTTCTCTACTGTACCTAGAGAAATTTATTGAATATTTTTAATTTCTTTACCTCAAGATGTATTTTCCTGTATTTGGAACATGTTTCGGAAATCCTATTGTTCCCATCCTCAGCCTTGTTGTTGTTATGCTTTCCTGTTTGGTTTCTGGTATTTTATACTGGTATTATTGTGTGTGATTGTGTGTATATTAACTTTTTGAGTGTTTTCGATGTTGAGTACTTTGAAAATTGTGTCATGTTTTATATTGATTTGTGTATTAGTTTGTTTAGTTTTGTGTTTGTATATTTATAAATAGGCTATAACATCTTGAGGTAAAGAAATTATAAATATTAAATAAATTATATATGTATCAAGAAATAGACTGTAGCAAAAAGTGTTTGAAATGTGTGTGTGTGTCTGTGTGTGTGTGTGTGTGTGCACGCGCGCGCGCATGTGACCAATTTGAACAGTTGCTGTAAATGTTTACAGTTTGTTAAAACTGCCGTATTTCATTGGGAAAAATAATAATTTATTTTTTATTTTAGGGTAGATATTTATTTATACAGTAGACTCTCGACTATCCGGCCTCCCCATACTATCCGGCCTATTTTTGAACCTACGTGCCATGTGCAAAACACAAGTTGTGACATGAAAAGCACGGATTCACCACCCCCACTCTTCTACTTAGATGCCATAAGGTGGTTGGCTGAAACATGGGAAGAGATTTTCCAAACATATCACTTGTAAGGTCTTGGAAAATTCTTTTGAACCATGAAGGTGGACATCTTAACCTTGAACCCGTGTGTGAAACCGAAGTGGAAGATGAATATGATAAACTTGTTTTGTTGCTAGAAAAGGTACCGGGGTGTGATGATGTCAATGCAGAGGACATTAGAGAATGGATGGCAAACGACGAAGTTGATGAAATAACAGATAAAGATAGTGTGGAAATTTTGACACTGGGAGACAAAATAGAAGAAGAGGAGGAGGAGGCATCTTCAGATGACAGGAAAAATCTCATCCCACATTCGGAAGGATTCAAGACGATTGAGGCAGCGCTGGAGTACATTAGTCAGCAGGAGGAAGCGACACCAGCTGATATCATCTGGTTGCGTAAGTGGAGGGACATTGCATCGCAGAAGAGGGCTAAATCAGATAAGCGGTCATCTATCAAGGGCTTTTTCAAAAACAAAAAACTAAGTTTTCACTCTTAGGATTTTACGCATATGTGTAATCATTTATCAATGAACAGTAAAATAAGTTTAAATAATTTTTTAAGAATTAAGCCTACGTTTTACGTTGTTTTGTTTATTTTAAAATTGACTGTATTCATACTGTACAGTGTACATCATTTTATGTTTCCTGCAATTAAGTTAGACATTATAAAATTTATCTTGAAATGTGTATACAATATTTTTATTCTTGGACTCCCTTTTTCTGTAATAAATTTTTAAAACGTACAGTACAGTACATAACAAACATTTATAAAGTACTGGACTGTACTAAGACGTCAGAAAATATGAATAAGAACGGGTTTTGGTATAAAAAGTGTGATTTTAATGGTATGGGTGGGGCAGGAAGTGAGTAATTATAGAACTCCGGCCTATCCGGCCTGCTCTTCCGCCACATTAGGCCGGATAGTCGGGAGTCTACTGTATTTATATTTATTTTGTTGCAGAATTTGGAAGACATCACTACAATTATAAAGGATGAAATTCTTTTAGAAGAAGTGGAAAAAGAAATTAATACACAAGAGGTAAAGTATTTTTTTTTTAATATACAATCAGTCTTCCATCTACAAGTAGGTGAGACAAGTGAGATTCATGGTAAATCAGTCTTCCATTGAAGGTGGTCACTTTATTAACAAAATATTTTTGAAGTTGAACATTTATAGTTGAAAATTAGATTCAGTCTTAGCCTTTCCCGTGCTCTGGGTGTGTATACACACGAAATTTTTATGTCAATATGATGCTCCGGATGTGGTAAGTCGCACGTCGTTTTAAATTGGTAAAGTGCTCAGAACGGTTTAGTATGCCTATGGCTGTGACACACGGAACAAGCATTGTGCGTACAAGGTCAACAAATTGTCTTTAGTTATGAGTCAGCTGTTGAAACAAAGACAGTTCATTCAGAGTGTCTGGTGTCATGTAGAAATTGAGATAAAGTTGAGATAATTTGCAGATGAGTTTTTGTAAACACTGCCATTAAGTGATATGTATATTTGTTGTTGTGGCATGTTCCTTTTAGCTATATCTGCAGTTGACAGTTGAGTGTTGCTCAGGTTGTGTAATCTTTGCCGTTAGCGATAAATGTAATTGTTGTGGCGAGTTTATTTTTTATCTATATTTGCTAACTGACAGTTGAGTGTTTTGAGATTGTGTAATCGTTGCAGTAAATTACACATAATTGTTATTGCGGCCCATTTTGTAAATGGTAGAGTGCTCTACGCGTATATACACACACTGCTGCTAAAAATATGGCACACGGGCGAAGCATAACCGCTCACACGTGTTGGCAACGAAAAGGTTAAAACATGGAGACACCTGAGATGTCTTGCATTGGTGCTGTCACCCAACAAGTTGAGTGCTAGTTGATTGGGGTTGGTGATTCAATTTCAGTTGTTAGTTTATACAATAACATTGAATTTCCTATACCAGTGAAACACTTGAATGTTGTCTTCTACACTTTTGTTCCTTGTGAGCAATGGGTAGGTTGATGATTGTTATCAACATGTAATATGAATACTTTGTAAGTATATCAATAATTGAAAGAACGAATTGAGTTTTGTTTTTACTCGACCTTTTTTTGGCATTTGTCTTTCTGTCTGTTGGGGTATGTCTCATGATTACTTTTCAACACATCAAATGATTTTTGTAAACCTTGGCCCGTGTGTCTGTAACTCTACCCTACAGAACCCTATTGTTTTTGACACTGATCCCACAAAATTGTAGCGGGTCGATTTTTGGGTGTTTTATTTTAACCGTTTGGGGTATATATTTATATTTTTATTTATTTCGTTTTTGGGTGGATTGTTATTGTGCAACGTATTTGTCCATGTAACAGAACAGTGAAACAACGCTATAAGACGCAGTTGTTGTTGAGGAATGCGGCTGAAGAATTTACCTCCACAAAATTCTGAGAACTTTGTACCTGTGTGTGGCAGCGCACATACGCAACTGCTCAATCACGCTCCAAGTGACGCTCTAACAAAAACCAAGATGGCTAGAGAGAATAATCTTTGTCGTTTTCTCCAAGACGTTCCGGAAAGACTGTTTTAAGTCCGGCCCACTTAAATGACATCAGCAGAGCAGAAGCCAATATTGACCTCTGGTCACACACATATACCAGCTCTATGCCACGCATAAAATGGTTACACGACAGCAGGAACAAGATGCGACGACGAAAACATCATGGCATGGAAGTACAACTTCCATGCAGGAACAGGTAGTTGTACCTGTTACGTTCTAGGTGACAGTCGACAGTAGTCAGAGACGCCAAGCGGTCAACGAGATACAGAGTTCCGCTACAGACGCATATATTTTGTTTCGGACCCGGTTGGTCAAGTTTTCGGAAAATGTAATTAATTCAGGAAGACCGACCGGGACCCGAGGAATCGAACGGTGTTACAAACAGTGCAGTGCAGTGACGATTCGAGAGCAGCTAATAACATAAAATGTGACCGTAACGAAAGCACGTGCTCGGCCGGCCTCGCGCATATCAAACTAACGCAAAACGAAACCGTGATCCTTAAAGAATAACTATTTTTTTTTTCTTTTCTAATTTTTTATAACATTTGAAAAAGGGTTTGTATGGGGTGTGATAGAATGAATGAGCAGAATGGGCTACCTTGTAAGTAAAAATCATATTGTAAATGTAAGAGTCATGTAACCAACTCAGTTTATGTTTTCGTTCCTTGGTGTTTTTGGATTAAGGATGTCCGTATTTAGTAAGTAAAGCATTCTTTTCATAACAAAAATGTGTTAGACTAAGTTATTTCGTCATTACCACTTTCTCATTTCTGTGTTGCGAAATTCGTCTAACGGACCGGAATCTTCTGAGTTATTAATTGGGTGGGTCAGATTGCAAAATTGTCCGTTTTATTAAGGTGGAGTGTAAAGGTTTTCGATATTTTATCCTATAAAAAATAATCGTGGCGACCTTGGTCTTCTGGTGAAATTTGGATATGGTAAGTAATTGATGGCGTACAGGTAAGTTCTGGCAGTGGATCTTATTTATTTTATATTTCGGCCTATTTTTTAACGTCACACTGGCGACCCTGCCAGGATTTTCGTTTAATTATAATTTTATACGAGATAGACCTATTTTAATACACAGAAAATAGGATGTGGTAATGACGAATGTATAAAAATTTTATCGTACAGAATTAAGTAGGTTAGGTTTATGTTATTGTGATTCACAGTAGGGTTAGGCGTTTGATTATAGGAAAAAAGTGGTTTTGTTATATATAAAGTGTTGTATACAAACAAACTTTAAAAAAAAAAAAATGTCTATAATACAAAATAATGATAGTGATTTTGCGTGGGATAAGTGGGAGAAAGAATTTCGAGGTGTTGTGGGTGAGATGACAGACGAGGAATGGGGTAATTTAGACAGTAGATTAACACAAATGGAAGAACAAGAGGAAGGAATATTCGCAGAAATTAATAAACATAGTGAGATGACCAATGATACAGGTAAGATAGTTGAAGAGATAGTGGTAGAAAATAAGACAGAAAATAGGCCTAATGATAACGATAGTGTAGGGGCGGAAGAAAAAGAGTATACAGTATATGACCTATTTAACCTACTTAATGAGTTAAAAACAAAAATGGATAAGGGTTCTGATATGATAAATAAACATTTTAACGAGTGGGACAAAATGATGGACAAACAGTTTGATAATCTGAATAGAATAATGGATGAGGGTTTCAATAAAGTAAAAAATGCTTGTGATAAACCAGACGAGAAGTGGGAGGGAGATAGATATCAGTTAAAAGAGAGTACAGAAGTGGAGTTAACACAGGTAAGTGGTAATGATGTCTTTGATAATAGCGAAGAAATAACTAACAAGGTAAGTTGCAGTTGTAAAACTGAATTAATAAATAATAGTGATAAAATAGTTGAAAACGAGCTATTTAAGAATGATGTAGTGAAAACAAATAGTGATGATGAAGTTTGTGGTGAAGTAGAATTTAATAACAAAATGTTAGCGAGTGTTGATGAAATTGAGAGAGAGTGTGATGAAAGGTTAGGGTGTCAAAGGGCAAATTTTCCCCGTGATATAAGTGGAGTAAGGACTCCGCTAGTAGTGAATTTTGAGGACAGAGTTTCCTCCGTTAATTGTGTGGAAGACGAGGTGTCTTCAAGCAGTCCCCTAATTTTTTGTAAACCTGGAAAAGCCAGGAAATGGTATAGTAAGTTTGTTGTGCCCTTTGCATGGAGTGAAGTAGGTCAGTGGTGTGGTGACAGGTATTGTGATGAAAGTGATTATGAGAGAGAGAAAGAGTTAGAGTGGTTCAAGGTAAATAGAGGTTATGTAGAGCTGATAGAGAAGATGGATATAAAGAGAGTTATGATAAATAATGTAGACATACCTTGTGTAGTAGTAGACAATGATTATATTGATGATAAATGTGTACCTGTAGGAAGAATTAGTGTACTTGTAGTGGAGGAATATGATGAGAAAATAAATTACCTGGGTGTAACAACAAATATTCACGGAGGCGGGATAAAAACAAATAATAGTGACAAGTCTTATGAGATAATAAAAGGGAAAATGAATGACATAGAGGTAATGGTTTATGATAAAAATAATAATAATAAACTGGATGTAAATAAAAATCATTTAATATACAAATATGTGAGGTATATTTTTGACGATGGTGGCTAAAATATAAAACAGAAAAGACAGTTAAATATTTTGTTTTAAGCTATTTGACTTGGCTGATTTGGAAATTGAGATGTGATAACTGAGTAAATACTGAAGTAAATTTGTAAATAAATATGTAGTAAAGCCAATGGTATGTGTTGTGGTTAAGTGAACAGTGTATGTAGGTAATTAATTGTTGTAAGAATAATATTGAAATATTTGCAATTTAAATAAATAAACCAAATTAATTTTGAAAACAAGTAATCAGAGAATTGTAATTGTTTGGATGGTAATGAATTCTATATTGTTAATAATTAATTTAATTAAACAATTTATTACATGTTAAATATTATGTTTGACTATTTCAATATTGTATAATTAACTTTTTAAGGAATTTAGATCATTTTGATAATAGATGGCTGAATTATTTGAGGTGAACTAATATGTTGTGAAATGTTTCAGTGGTGAGGTGAGAGTATTGTGGTATGTTGTATATGTTTTGAGAAATGGGCTGTAAGTATTGAAATTTTACAATATGAATTATGTATGACAAAAAGGTTGACAGGAGTGATTGATATGTTAATTCAGTAATGAAATATTTTGAAATAATTGCGCTAAATAAAAATGATGGTTAAAAATCTATGTTAATAATAAATTTAGAATTTTTGAAAATCTGATTACAACACAGGATAAATTCATCATGATGATAAATAAAAAGAGTTAATGAAAAATTTTGAATAATAATGTTTATAAATTTTTATATAAATTATTTAAAAGGGAATTGTGTGTTTGATGTATGCTAATAATCCAGGTTTATTGCTATTTGTGTATTGTGTTATGTGATGGATTATAACAGTGTAGTGTGGAACTGCTATGGGTTGTAAATTTTGTATTTAATATTTTATGTTAATAATGGTTAAGCTTCCATATAAAGGGGGTTAAAAACCCCACCTAAATTAATATTGTCATTTAAATTTTAATTTAATATTACGAAAGATATTTTACTTGTGATTCCCCAAATTTTCGGGCGGTCACGGCCTCACCGAACCCTGACCGTGGAATTGGTTTAGCTTTAACAGCTATGGTTGGGGCACATTACGATTACGCGCTGACCATAACTGGCCATAGCTGTTATCGTTGTAAAGGTGTATTTTGAAATTGATGGGGGGTAATAACAAGGGGAATCACCAAACTATGGAACAGCGGCTGCCACTCTGTTCGAGAAGGAACAGCAGAGCCAGGTGGTAGAACCGTTTAAGGGTGCATGATTATTAACGAGAACATGATGATGTTCACCAATTTTAACTTAACAGCGGAAGCAGAGACACGGAGAGGTAAAACCCTGCTCCAAAATATACAGTCTCTGTGGAAGCGAAAGGGCGAAACAGTCCTCCATAACCTTAAATAGTGTGTGTGGCTGGGAGGTGACGCAAAGGAGTCACGAATTTAAAATTTTATAACGTAAAAGTTTTGCTTATTCAAAGTAATCCAATCAAAAATGCTTGTGCTCTGTCCACATAATTATATGCTCAGACTAGTAAAATAAGGTTCATACTATAATTTTAAAGGTATCATTTTATTGTTGTGTGTTAGATATAGTTGTTGATAAAATGTATTTTCATTATGTGCGTAATTTTTCTAAGCCAATCATTAGACGCCTGGCAGGCAATCAACATAATAGAAGTAAGTGTTGATAATGTATTACATGTATTTGTTCAATTTTAAGATGTAGTTTCATTGTGTTTTAATTATGTTAGGATATCAGCTGATCAACAATACCATGTCACTGGTATATTGGTTTGTAAAGGTTACAAATAATTAATGTTTTGTGTGCTACAGATATTTCGAAGTAAAGATAAAAAGAATATGCAGATTAATAAAAGATAATTTATGGGTGATAAATGTTTTATGTGACATGCAGACCTGTCCAAGTTGAATTAAAAGCTGAATGTGAGTTTGAAATAATGAATATGATGTAATGTTGTTTTTGAGTTGATGTGATATAACAGAGTTGGTGAAGTATTAATGTTGACACAGTGGTAATGGAGACTTTATGTAGAGTTTTGAATGATATATGGTTGTTTTTATAGTTAATGAGGTTATTTTGTGTATTTGTAGTGAGGTAATGAGATTGAGATTTTTGGGGAAGGCAATGTTGTATTAGGGGGTAGTGTATTTGGGGAGTCCGCAACAAGGGTTGGGACGGGATAGGGACCGATTGGCGCCGGAAAGGGTTACCTAGGGAGGGTCCAGGAACCAACATAAGGGAATGAGTTTTGGGAAGGAAACACGTATCCTATGTACAAAGGGTTAGAGAGTATTTTTTTTTTTATATATGGGGAGAAGGCGGCGTTTTGAGTTACATGGTAAGTTGGGGTGTAGAGTGTCCTGATTAGTAGATATTTTGATAGAGATGGGTGTCATGATAATTGAGTTGATTAATATTAGAGTCAGAGGGAGAAAGTTTATGTATATAGAAATGTATAGAGATCTAATACGGAAAAACGAGAATGAATAATTTACATCACCCCCAGTAAGGTAGAATTAACTGTTAACTAAGGAGAGGAATTTATGATAAAGAATATACAATTGTTTATTTTTTTTAACCAGTGACAGAATTTTGATAAAATTTGAAAATAATGTAAAGTTAAGAATTGTTTGTTTTAAATAATTTAAATGTCAAGTTGATGATTGATTATGTTAATATTTTGTTTATTATAAATATTTTATGTTACTATGTTTTGTATTTCAAGTTAGGATATTACAGATGTTTAAAGTGCTTTCAGAAATCATACATAACATATGTAGGTCAAGGGTTTTGTACTTGACCTAGTTATGATCAGCTGATGAGTAGTTCATACACCTACTAAGCTTGTAGGGTAGGAATTCAATTTTAATTTGTTTGTTTGATTAATTCAAACTAATCTTTGAATAATTTTAATAAACATTATTGAATAAATAAATTTAATAAATATTTAATGAATAATTTTTTTGAATTTTAAAATTTTGAAAATTTTAAATTTTTTTGAAAAAAAAAAAAAAAAAAAAAACTTGATTTGTCGCCTGCCAGCGAGTGAATATGTTGAGTAATAATTATTTTATTGTGTATGTATTGATGATGTTTCTTTTATTGTATTGCTTTATATTGGTAGGCTATAAATTGTTCTCATGCTAGAATAAGGATGTATTTGTATTAATAGGAATGTTGAGGTTAAATCATTGAAACAAAAATTAGAAAAAAGAGGAAGAGAATTTTTTGGTAAAAGATTTTTTTTTGAATATTGAATTTTTTGAATTTTAAAAGGAAGTTTTTACTTTAATGTGTTATGATAATATGTAATGTGAGTGTGTGTGAGCCCAGTATCTGCTAAAGGCAGCCCAGCTTGCAAAAAGGGGAAACATATCGGCGGAGGAGCTGGAGTAATTTTAGCCAGGGATTGAGGATTTTGGGGGTAGCATGTTAGAAGGCGAGGTGGGCCGTGGTGCGAGTCTGATCAATTTCTCGGTGTTGGGATCTCTAACAGAGAAGTCCAGTGATCTCGTTCAGATGAGTCCATGGTCGCTGCGCCAGGGGGGTCGTGTACCCATGAGATTATGAACCAGGGGGTTGTTGGCACCAGTTCCTCACCGGTCCTCTTCGGGGTTATCGATGAGATTTCTTCTGTCATGGACAGCAGAATTCTCATCGAGGGGGTATTGTAGCGGGTCGATTTTTGGGTGTTTTATTTTAACCGTTTGGGGTATATATTTATATTTTTATTTATTTCGTTTTTGGGTGGATTGTTATTGTGCAACGTATTTGTCCATGTAACAGAACAGTGAAACAACGCTATAAGACGCAGTTGTTGTTGAGGAATGCGGCTGAAGAATTTACCTCCACAAAATTCTGAGAACTTTGTACCTGTGTGTGGCAGCGCACATACGCAACTGCTCAATCACGCTCCAAGTGACGCTCTAACAAAAACCAAGATGGCTAGAGAGAATAATCTTTGTCGTTTTCTCCAAGACGTTCCGGAAAGACTGTTTTAAGTCCGGCCCACTTAAATGACATCAGCAGAGCAGAAGCCAATATTGACCTCTGGTCACACACATATACCAGCTCTATGCCACGCATAAAATGGTTACACGACAGCAGGAACAAGATGCGACGACGAAAACATCATGGCATGGAAGTACAACTTCCATGCAGGAACAGGTAGTTGTACCTGTTACGTTCTAGGTGACAGTCGACAGTAGTCAGAGACGCCAAGCGGTCAACGAGATACAGAGTTCCGCTACAGACGCATATATTTTGTTTCGGACCCGGTTGGTCAAGTTTTCGGAAAATGTAATTAATTCAGGAAGACCGACCGGGACCCGAGGAATCGAACGGTGTTACAAACAGTGCAGTGCAGTGACGATTCGAGAGCAGCTAATAACATAAAATGTGACCGTAACGAAAGCACGTGCTCGGCCGGCCTCGCGCATATCAAACTAACGCAAAACGAAACCGTGATCCTTAAAGAATAACTATTTTTTTTTTCTTTTCTAATTTTTTATAACATTTGAAAAAGGGTTTGTATGGGGTGTGATAGAATGAATGAGCAGAATGGGCTACCTTGTAAGTAAAAATCATATTGTAAATGTAAGAGTCATGTAACCAACTCAGTTTATGTTTTCGTTCCTTGGTGTTTTTGGATTAAGGATGTCCGTATTTAGTAAGTAAAGCATTCTTTTCATAACAAAAATGTGTTAGACTAAGTTATTTCGTCATTACCACTTTCTCATTTCTGTGTTGCGAAATTCGTCT